>JASJFJ010000001.1:8402500-9002500 GCA_030412805.1 Westerdykella aurantiaca
ACGATAGTGTGGGGCTGCGATGGCAGAGGAGGAGGCCGCAACGTACCGTGGAGACCGAGGAAAGCGAGTTCGGGGGGTGTGCCGGTGGATTAGACAGCCTAGGAATGCCACCGAATTTTATAGACTCTGAAGAATTATAAATTATAGACATTTCGAGAATGCTACCGAAGCTTATAGACTGTCGTAGAATTACACAGGGATGTTATTCCAAGATAAGACAAGTAAGACTTGCTTCCCTAATAGGATTTGTCCCCGGGCGCTCGCAATGCGGCGCGTTCCGCGTTACATGCGGTTTAGCTTTGTGTAAGCCTAGCGCCTTGGCAATGTATATCAGTAACATTGCTCGACGCCTGGCAGGAATCGGTTACGCATTGAGAGCACCTAGCCTTTGACATCGGAAAACGCAGAGGCAAAGGGTTGGACTCGGGCATTTGGCCAATAGTGGAACTTCAATGCCATATATACGACGACATCATCGATACAGGGAGGGAAGTCCCATCACCCTGTTCATCACAAACCTTTCACAAGTAGGTAATTGTGAACAGACTTAACGACCCCTTACTATTTTCCTACTACTCGACCTGAGGGAAGCATCGAGCAAACATGCGATCCTGCGGAGGAACTCGCAACTTGCTAACATCGCATGAGGAAAGTGAAGTCAAGTTGTCCTCCTCTTCGCCTACATCCCGTACCCACTGTACAGTTACAGACGACCCTCCCACCCAGCAACCTCCTCTAACCAAACAGCAACAACGCAAGTACTGTCCAGAAACAGGCTACCAAGAATAAGGACAACGCCCGCCAATCGTTCCAAATCACGTGACCTCATCATTCACTCCCGCCCGGCGAGGTCCCAACCCCATTATCACGTGTCCTCGTCTCATATCAACAACAGTTCAATTCACAGAGTACATCAATGATTACTATTAAGCGTAGAAACATCTACATCATGAGCTGAGTTTTTCACGTTTCTAACCCCTTACACATGTCGCGGAAAGAAAATCGCTCGCTCCCAAGATCCCATTCCATTTTTCCCCCGGCTCCCAAAAACCCCATCACAGAGCGCAGAAGGGGGAGCTCATTCCGGATGCTCATCCCGCGTGTCCTTCTCGCCATCCGTCTGGGCACGAGATCCCGATCCCGAAGCCCCGAGCAGCATGTTGCGGAAATCCTCGTTGCTTTTCACCTCCTTCTTTTCTCCGTCCTGCGAACCGGACGCAGCAGACCCTGCGGTTCCCGTCCCCCTTGATGCGGCCCCCAAACCAGGTTTTCCGCGACCCCTGAACATGCCACCGCCTCTCCCCCTGGTGCTGGGCGCAGTCGGTCTTTTGACAGACACGGGCTTCATGAAACTAGTGGGTGCCCTATATTCCGCCTTCTCTTTGTTGAGCTCCGCAACAGTGCCCACGCGGATCTTCTTCCCGGGCTCGATTTCGTGGCCGTCAAGTGCGAGGCTGGCCTTGCCTACTGCGCTGACATCCTGGAACTCGACGATTGCACCCCCGTTTTGGGGCTTGAGAGTGATCTTCTTGTAGCCATAGGGCTCTACGAGCTTCCCGATCCGGGCGTCTGTGACAGTGTCGGGGACATTGAGCAAGGCAATCGTGCGTTCGGCTACAGGGGCGATTCTAGATTCGGGGGCAGGGGTCGGGGTTTTGCCCGTCTTGTCTGTTTCCATCTTCTCTCCAGCGGGTGACCTTGCATCAGTTTCTGGAGGCTCCTCGCTGTTGTTGAAAATGGCCGACTTGACTTTGGGTTTTCCGTCGCGACTTGCGATCTCTACCTGAATCTTCAAGCTTTGCATCTCCTTTCCATTCATGGCGGCAACAGCCTTCTCTGCGTTTTCTTTGGTGTCAAACACGACGAAGGCGTAACCCTTGTTCTTGCCCTTGAACTTGCCAGCAGGGTGGACTTGCATGTTGATGTGTTCGACCGTGCCATATGGTTCAAAGGCCTCGCGCAGCTCGGAGACCTTCAAGGCGAAAGGAAGATGTCCGACAAAAACCTCGCGACCCTCTTCATTCGCGCCCGAGCGCTTCTTTTTGGCACCGGGATCCGAGATCTTGACCTCCAATTTGAGATTCTCGACTGTGGTACCATCGAGCTTGGTAGCGGCCTGTGCCTCTTCGGCACTAGAAAACTGTACGTAGCAGAAACGACGGTGGGCGGCATATTTCAGGGATGGGAACCGGATCTCAAGGATCTCACCGAATGGATCGAACAGCTTCCGGAGATATGGCTCGTCTGCGTGTGCAGGATAGTTGGTGACGTACACGGTTGTACTCCCCCCTTTTCTGATGGTAATATCTCTTCCTTCGAAGCCCTTTGCTTCCTTCGTCAAAGCATATTCAGCCTCTTCGGGAGTTTCGAACTCTACAGTCGCAGTCATCGTGTGATCAGGCTCTGGTTTCATGGTGATGTTTCGTACGTTGCCGGCGTCGGTGAAGAACTTCCGAACGCGAGTCTGGGACACATCGGCTGGCAAATTCCGAACAATGACACAAGTGTGCTCGCGGTCTCGTTTCGGTATCGGCTGTTCAGACGGGGCTTCATCTGTTGACGCTGCTGGGACTTCGACAGAGGTGGTGACGACGGCAGCCTCCTCGACACCGGTTGGTTTGCTTTTCTTCACAGCCAAGGGCTCTGCCTCTGTGATATCCTCCCGCTTTCTCTTTCCAGACCCATCAGCGGCGTGCCCACTATAGCCAGCTTCCGCCTCAGCCTGGGCCTTCTCTCTTGCTCTGCGAATTGATACGATATTCTCTGCCCGTCGCCGCTCGATGTTCGCACTTCGGACCTTAAGGACACCCTCGTGCTGCTCGCAATGATTGACATACATCTCAATGAGCGGCTCCGGGTGGTCCAGGGTGGTAAGACGCTTGAGTCCCAGTTCCAATACAGCGGTAGCTTCTGACGGAGGCAGAAGTTGTTGCCCAGCATTAGTCTGATCCCGCACGGCCGACTTAGCCCAAACAACCATTTCCCAAATGTAGTAACGGTACCAAAAATCGTAGGAATCCTGCTGCTTCTTGATGAGTGAACGCCAGATATGCCGGGCTTCTTCCAGAGCACCCCGCTGAGTCCAAAATTTGATGTGAATGCGCTCCAGGCGGTATTTTGGATCACCCGCCCACTCCTTGCCATACTTCTTCGTGCCTATCTCGTGTGCTAGTTCTAAGGCAGAACGGATGCCAATCTCGGCAATATCGGCGTCGTCTTCGGTAGACTTGGCATCGTCGAAGGCTTTCCGGCGGAGATAACCACACCACGCAATCTGCACCTTCATCAGCTCCTCGATATCAGTATGCTCCAGCATGCCAGTCCGTGTGGCGCTGTGTTTAACATGTTCGATTTCTTCGTGTGATCGACCGTCCGCTTCGAGAGTCAATATCCGATGGGACCAAAGACTGCCAGACCAAGGGCAATGCCTCGTTGCACGCTCCAGGACGTCGAGCAGAGACACAGAGCGGTTGTTTTGCCAAATGAGGAACTCGACGTGGTCTTCCCACAGCGATGGATCCACCGGGAATCGCACCGTCGCACGCTCGAAGAGCGCATTGACAAGAGGAAAGCTCGACACGCCAATCGTCTTCTTCTCCCACTTCAAATACCGAGTCATGGCGTTGTATTCAGCAGCCTGATCTCCAGACTGGATCGCCTTGAGCAGTTGGAATTCGTGCTCGTGTCGATGTACATAAATCTCCTTGACGCGTGAATGCTGCGAAACAGCGTACTCCATGATGGCCTCGTAGTTGTTCTGGTTGAACCGCGAATTGAAGGTGGAATACTGTCCCAGCGTCTGGTCCCATGTGGCGTGGGGTAGGCTGAGTCGATCGTTGAAGACGGTCGCAACTCTCTTCACCTTATCCGGGTTATATCTGCGTTCCAGATCGTCTACAAGAGCCTGCAGGTATCGATCCCAGACTAGATGACTGTCACTGACATCGTACTTCACAAACTCAGCACCTCGTTGCCACGTATCTAGAAGCAGATCGGGTGTGAACAACTCTGTACCAAGGGCCTTTTCTTCATCAGGCCACCGCTCAGGTGGGGACGGCTCCCAAACGCAGGCCACCAAATGGGCGACGTAGTCTCCATATTGAACCCATAGCTTCGCACTATAGGGCTCCTCCCGGGTTGCCTTCTGACACATCTCCAGGACGGCCATGCGCTCTTCCAGATTTTTGGCTAGCACCCGCTCAACATTGATCCTGAGTTCCCAAAGACGCTCTCCAAGAGTGTATCTGTTGTCCATGGCCTGGAATGCCTCCCGAAGGACAGGAAGCAAGTCGTACGTTTGAGCCGCATGGGGCGAGCCATCGCTGGAATCGAGGAGATTCCGGAAACCCTGGTGCAGGAGCGTGATAAAGCTGACATGGCTGTAATAGTCGAACGGATTGTCGATCAACGCCTTTTCAAGCTGGCTCAGAGTATCCAAGCTGGCTGCGTCAAGATAGCGCGAATTGAAAACACGCGGTGTCCGCGGAGACGGCTCGGGGTGCATACTGACGTTGGATTCGCCGGAGATGCCGCGGGGGATGTTTTGGAGGCTGGGTGGAGTGGTCAGCGTTTGCTTAGCGAAGGCAGAGAAATGGGGGACGGGACTGCGCCTGCCAAAATGGTTCGCAGCCTGGCGCGCCTTCCCAACCTGTGCAAACCGGTATCAACATACTTGATCGATGGTCTCTGGCTCACGCTCTGTTGCCTCGCCGTCTGCTGGACATGCTGCATCGACGCCAGATCTGCCAAGGCATCCATTCCCGGCGTTGAAGCCTGCCGATGTAGCGGGTGCGGAGGCGTTACTCTGGAGTCGTGCACCGAGCCCAGTTGTCCTCTATCGAAGGTTGGGGTGTGTACGGCGCTGTGTGTCCCACCGTTGGTGTATCCGGCAGGGCCTGGGGACTGCAGTGGAGCGTTGTGTGGAGCATTGTTTGCGTGCGGCTGTCGGATGTAGGTAGCCATTGAATGGGAAGGGAGCGGCTCATGGTGAAAGCGCTGCGGCGAGGAGGTGACCTGGTGTTGGGTCTGCGACTGGCTGAGACCGGAGGGTGTTCGCGAGACGATCTGGCGCATGGCGCGCTTTGAAGGCGACTGAGCTGCCACCGAGGACGCGGGCGGGGGCGTCTCGGTGGCCGGCGAGTCCTGCGGCGAGAGCAGAGAGTTGATGTCCATGGCGGAAGCGGTCTTGTCCCGTGTTCCTGTGTGTATCCGGGACACGTTCTTGTCACGCGTGGGAGGAGAAGCGAACCGCTGCAGGCCTCAACGGCGACATGGGACGAGCCTTAGCGGGGCGCGCAGAGGAGGTTGAAGGGATCGGCCGTGAGAGGGTGAAATGGAGAGGATGGTGAGGTCAACGAGGGCTGGATTAGGGTTTGCTGGGGGTGGCAGTTCCCGGGGCGAAATATGCAGGGACGTGGAGAGTGAGTGAAAGTTCAAACGCCGTCAAGCTTGGACAGGAATAGCACGCACTGCTGCCGGGTGGCTTGCCCCCAGCCAAATGACGGCACTGTGGGTCCGAACGATCTAATCAGATGCCACGAAACGGTTCCTGGGGCGCGACGGTGGAGCGGCACTCTTTGTTCTCTGGGAGGTCTGGAGACTTCGTTTGAATCTATCCACGAGAGCTGATGGTCTCGAAGCGCTGGTACCGCTGAATCCAGTGTGCACCGCCGCAACAGGTTCTCGGAAGCTGATCGGCGACCTCACTGGCGTTTGCTGGGGCCCTGCTGAAGATCCCCATCAAACCTGGAAACCTGTGGAGCGCCTCATCCGCCACACTTTGCGCGCTAGACCCAGTTGAGCTCGCGATAGAGAGATGGTGTTGCACCAGACGGACTGCTGGCGATGAACAGATTCTTCTCTACTGGTCACCCTTTTAACTCCGGTCAAATTATACCTGAGATATTACTTATAGCTGCTCCGCGTGAGTCGTCTAGTAATGGTCTGTCGTAAGGTCACGTGATGTTGCGCTAATCCCCTTCTGGATCTCCGCGCGGCAAACCCCGTCCGAAGAATTTCCCAAGCCGCGACTTCACGACGTCCATCCATCTCCAGCGCGCCATTGGGGACGCCCACATCGCCATGAGCGCGCGAATACCTACCCGGCGGATAGGGCGCACTGGTATGTTTCCCCATCCGGCTTTTCCCCTTTCAACCTCTCCAACAATGTCCCCTCAGAACCAGAACTAACGCTCCCAAACAGCCCTATCCACAGCCTCCCGACCCAGCACCCAGATCCTCCTGCCATCCTCCCTCCCCCTAACACCCGCCCGCTACCTCTCCCTCAAATCCGCCCTCGAACGCCTCAAATCCCCCTTCAAGAAGGACAAGGCCCCCGACTACTCCAACCCCATCCTCGCCAAATACCTGCTCGAGCAGGAGCGCCAAAAGAAGCAGAACCAAGTCGTCCACACCACAAAGAAGAGGCGCGAAGCGATGAAATTCGAGCAGGGAAACTTCACAGAGAAGACCAGCATCTTCAACCCGAGAATGGAGGTTCCCGGGTGGAGGGAAGGGATGAGCGAGGAGGAGCAGAAAGCCTGGGACGAGAAGGTCGCGCTCGAGAAGGAGAAGAGCGACAAGAAGATTGAGAAGAGGCTGGCGGCGATGGTGCTGGATCCTAATCCGAGGGCGAGGGCGTTATGGGAGAGGCAATTGGTGATTCGGCAGGTCCAGAGGCGGGGCCGGTTGACGAGGGATGTGCAGCTTGCAAGGCAGGAGAGGGAGAGCGTCTACAAGAGTATCCCGCTGAAGACGAGTGTGAAGAAGTTGACCAAGATCATGAACATGATTCAGGGCAAGACGGTGGAGGAGGCGCTCGTGCAGCTGAGGTTCAACCCCAAGAAGGTGGCAGTGGATGTGTACAAGGGTCTGCAGATTGCACGGGATGAGGCCATTGTCAAGCGCGGCATGGGTCTCGGTAGCATTGAGCCCAATCCCGAGCTGGAAGACCCCGAAGAAGTCGACCTGGCGATGGAAGTTGGCGAGACGCAGGAGGACTTCGAAGCCCGTGTGGAGGCCGCCAACCAGGAAAGACTAGGCAAGATCAAGGCCATCGAGGAGAAGCTCCTCTCCCGAGGTACTTTCGTGCGACCCAAGACCGGCCCCTCGGTCGAAATCGAGCTCAAGGATGGGCGCAGGAAGCAAGTGTACGATCCTACTGAGATTTACATCGATCAGGCGTGGGTGGGCAGGCTGGAGCATGGTTTCAGCCTTGAGTTTCGGGCCCGTGGCAGAGTCAACAGGCTGACTCATCGCCATACAAGTAAGTTGTGTCGCATATGTTTATAAACTATCAAGGCTGACACGAAATCTAGCTTTCACTGTTGTACTGAAGGAAGAGAAGACGCGCATGCGCATCTCCGATGAGATCCAGAAGAAGCGAGACAACAGGAAGCTCTGGACTGCGTTGCCGGATCGGCCGGTCCTGGCTCAGAGACAGTACTGTCTGTGGTAGAATGAGAGCGTTCTTGAGTGTGTAAATATATGTATAGAGTGGATCGTGTACGTTGCATGCATAAAAGCCTCAAGCGCACGAGGTTTGTACAATATACCATTATCATTCATCTACAGTTTGCGTTTGCCCACGAGTGGTACTTGCTTCCCCTGATGCTGGGTATAAGTATATCCCAAACATGCAACAACTTTTGAGTATTTCCAACCCGGATCCTGAACAAGAACGCCGCGCTATGCAAGAGATATATAACAACAGAACCTCACGCGGTGGTGGCCCCTTACACCGCCGCCTCGGCCGCCTCCCCAGCCTGCGACCCAGTAGTCAACAAATCCAACATACCCAACACGCTCCAGGAAATCTGGCTCGCCTCGATCGCGAGCTTGACCTTCTGGAACAGATGCTCGACCAGCATGTCAATCTCTGGACTACGGCCCAGCTGATCGGCATACAGGTCCAGAGCCTGTAGCGCAACGTCTGTGACGAGGCGTGTGATGCGGGAATCTGTGATATTTTTGATGAGCCAGCGGAGGATGGGCTGGAGAGTAATTTCATCGCGGTTGGACAGCGCGACGCGCAGCGCAGAGCGGTGGACAAGTTCAGTGAGGATGGTGATACTTTGTTGGCGCTGATCTCCATCCTGCAATCGAATTAGCCTCATTGTCGGTGGTGAAGAAGAGGAGCTTTTGATACATACCTTAGATTCCAGTACCAGATCAAGAGCCTTCCCATACTGTCCCCAGCGCAGCGCCTTGCCCCACGGTCTATTCTCGTTTATCTTCCCTCTCGCGTTGCCATCGATGACGATGTCTGCTCCCTCTCCTGTAAAGTCTTTACCCCGGACGCGCTTCTCCCAGCCTTTGCCACGTTTCCGCTTCTTAGCTCGATCGTATTCTTCGATCCGGCCCTCCATGAGCGCCTTCATCTCCTTCTCCCGCTCACGGGCTTGTTCTTTCTGTTGACCCGATAGACGGGTCCGCAGAGAGAGGAGACCGGACTGCATGCCAACAGCGATGTGCTTGTCCTCCTTCTGGCTGCTGATAACGCTGAGCGAGAGGATGGGGCTCGTGTACTTCAAGCCGGCTACCACGTTCCAACCCTGAGTTTCGAAGACCTTGACATGGCCATCCAAGGCACCTGTGAGCAGTCTGGTCCCATTCCCAGCGAGCGAAAGACTTGTGACGGTCTTCTGGTGATTCCGTAGAACTTGGACGGGTTTGGCGGCAACGATGTCCAAAATGCTGACTGCATTGTCCGCAGCAGCTAGTACTGTGGTGCCGGATGGCATGGGTAGAACCGCCTCGACAGCTGCCGCGTGCTTGAATATCATGACGGCGTTCCCACCCACACGCGAATCCCACAACCGCACGGTCTGATCATAACTTCCGGACACCAGCAGTCCACTCTGCGCAGGCATGAAAGTACCACACCTCACATAATCCTGATGTCCGCTGAGGGTCATCGTGCTCTTATCGCTCGGGAGATCCCATAACCGCACCGTCCTATCGTCGGAGCAACTCATCAGTTCGGTCAAGTTTGTAGGGTGCCATTCTGTTCTCCAGACCGGTTGCTTATGTTCCCTCCACGTCTTCAAAATCGCGCGACTGTTCACATCAAATGCTTGGATCGCGCCGCTATCACCACCCGCGACTACGATTCTTCCATCACGGCGGATGTTGCCAGAGTGTGCGATATCATCGACCCCAAACCGGTTGATCGTCTTCACCGGCTTCCGTGTTTTGGATGAGAAGATCTGAACGCGCGACCCCGTAGTCACCGCGAACAGTTCTTGCGAAGCGACAGTAAGATTCGAGGGAGGCGGCGGCGGGAACGATATGTAGGTTACGGGCGACGAATGTTGCGACGGATCGAGCTGCAGTTGCGAGGAGAAGGAATCCCAGTATTTTTGTTCGGCGGAAATGGCCGTTGGCCCTTTGGGTAGCCTTATAGGCTGCAACGGTTGGACTTCTGCGGCCATGGTGGAGTTTCGGGCGTATGAATATGCGCTGGCGTTGATGGGTGAGGTTCCTCGAAACTTTTTTGGAGATGCGCGATGCAGCGGGGCTAGTGGCCGAAGTGGTTAGCCTTGCGGCTAACGAGGTTGAGCTTAGCGCATCCATTGCTTTTCGTCAAGTCCTCTCAACATCAATCCTGGGAACTTCAATGCCGCGTAGACTAGCGAAACAGCGTTTTATGCTGCTTTGGATGAACAGGTTCATGGTTTTATTCCGAGTAGCTCATGTGGCATCAATGATTTCTCTCAGCCCCCATATAGACCTGGACACGCCGAGGACACCCCGACGCTGAATGTTTGGGAATGTGAAGTTATCCTTCGCCTAGACCTGACCAAACACCTTAAAACCGCCCATATCCTGGCCCTGGTCGCTGACCATCAAGTTCCAAACGCAGCTGCTTCCCAACCCCGAATTACTGACCCAGGCGGGCTCCCAGTAAAACAACCCCGTCCCCTTCCCAGCCTGCTCCACCCGCTTTGCAACCTCCTTCATCCACGTAATTTGCCCATCCACACTGAGCGGAATACTCTTAACATCATTCGGAAAAGCGTATTTAGGGTTAGGACAGTACGTCGGCCAATTCGTCTCTACAACCTGTACCTCCTTGCCATACTTCCTCACCATGTTCTGCAGACTGGTTCCGAGAGCGGAGAGTGAAGCGCCGGCATTGTAGAAAGGGTAGTAAGACACGCCCTGGATATCGTAATCGGCGGCACTCAGTCCTCCTCCAGAGCCTAGGACAGTATCATACCACCACTGCTGCGTGTCCCACTTCCAGCCATTATCCAGATGGATCATGATCTTCGGCTTCGGCTTCAAGTTGCTCTCCTTGATTGCCTTGCTTGCGGACTTCAACAACATAGCGACGTTCCGAGGTCCGTCGGAGCGGCTTAGCTGTCCTGTTGGGAAGAGCAACCCGGGGGTGATTTCATTGCCGATGCTGACGATAGCGAGGGGAATTTGCTCCCGGGCAAAGGCGTCCATGACATCTTTCGTGTAGGTGTAGATTTGCTGCACTAACGCATCTCGACCCAGATTTTTCCATGCGGCCGGAACAACCTGCTTCCCCGGATCCGCCCAATTGTCGCTATAATGGAAGTCCAGATATATCTGTAGTCCAGCAGCCTTCGCGCGTTTCGCTAACCGGATATTATAGTCGAGGTTGTAATTGCCATCGGAAGGATTCACCCAGATGCGTTGGCGGACGGTGTTGACGCCGGCATTTTTAAGGATCGTCTCGAGAGGTTGTACTTGGCCGGATGCGCTTTTATACGTTCTGCCTGCTTTCTCTTCGTGGAGGAGGGAGCTCCAATCGACGCCTTTGTATTGGAGGGCGGCGAGGGCGGGGACGCTGAAGAGCAGGGGGATGAGATTGGAGAGTCGCATTGCGCAGGAGGGAGGACTGTTGATGTAAGATGACTCGTTTGTGGGTACTTCGCTTTTATACAGACTCGAGCATTGGGCTCTTGTCCTCAATATGCGATTGAAAGCCGAATTCAAGTATTGGAAGGCGGCGCAAGAGTATGGAATAATTGCTCCAATGATGTGGCAGGATCGGCATTTGAAGGCGAGACATTTCCTGGGGTAAATTAACTTAGCGAACCCGAAGGAATTGGTGCGCATGGAGAACTGCTGGAACACTGGATTCTGGTGGCGGATTAGATTAAATCGCGGATATGCAGCCCGGGTTGTTTAGATGTGCGCTGGGGTGTATTACCGATGTGTGTTGTTGGTGTTTGATCCACTGGACTTTTTTTTGGAGCGTTCCTTTCGCTCGTGCTTTCCTTCTAGCAAGGCAGATCTGTCATTTTGGACCCTCTCCATTCACCTGACGTTGGGGTTAGATGGTCCGACATTTCGCCTTCAAGGGACTAATAGAACCCCAAAATGATGGGAGTAGTTCATTGAATGCCTGCATTTTCGTCTAGCCCCTATTCAGTGCCAAATTAAACTGTCAGGGAGAGACACATCAGACAGATTCATTCGCCATTGCCCACAGATCTATTGAAATTTCGAACCTGACGATATCGCAGAACGAAAGAACGAGAATAAGTAGCAATGGCGGCTCCGCTGAAAAATATAGGCCTCAAGCATTGTTCGGCAAGCAAATTTGACTAAACTATCACGGGTTGTATTCATAGGAAATCTAATCGCGTCCGTTTTTTCCTCGTGATTATTCCCCTAACTATTTTCGAATCCAAGGTGGCCCATTTTATCTACAGATTCACGATAGTGCAGCTCGTCGCGATCTTGCAGTTTCAAGCAGATTTAAAAGTACATGGAATAGCATAACAACCTCAAGAGGAAAAGAGAAAAGGGAAAGGGAAAGGAATAACTGAAACAAGGGCGTGGAGCGAGTGGTGAAGGGTTCGTCGTTGATATTGTCAATCGCCCATCCCTTAATACCCTGAAGACGATCAGGGCGTAGATCAAGCAATCCAGGATGTCTTTTCTCTGCGGGTACAATAGCAGTGTCTCAGTGGCCAAAGTCCTTCCTCCGACAACGAGCATTGCTGAACCAGTGCTTAATCCGTTCAGGCGTCTCTCCAGTCTGTTGCGAGAGTACTTCGCGATCTGCGGCAGATGGGTACGGCTTTACAGAGAAGTATTCCTCTAGTACCTTCTTGACAATCGGCGAAATACGACGTTGTGTCTTCTTGCGGTTCTGTGTCGGGTCAAGACGCACATTGAGGGAAGTGCACTGCAACTCATTCATATCCCCCGAGGTTATCATCCGTTCAGGGCAGCTGTGATAATCGTGTCCATTGTGTTGGCGGGAGCGGGTATGGCCTTGTCGACTCTCGCGATTGGCAAAGCTGTTCACAGAGCCACTGTCGTCACGGTCTTTGAGCAGTGAGAGGTTCGATACATGTGTCTCCTGGGCCACAATAAGACACAAGTCGCAACGGTTTCCAGGAGGGACTCGGTAGCCTGTGTTATCCCACATCGTGCCTGTAGAGGGATTGGAAGCTAGCATATATTAGTATCAGCAATCGGGTTCTCGTCTGACTGACAAGAAAGCACTGACCATTCGCTGTTGAATAGAGCGGAAGAGGGAGTTGCGGACTAGATGCTGACTGAAAAATGCCGCTGGGGAGGGATCCGCCTTGTCTGTATCCAATACCAGCATTCTCGTTCAAGGTCGACTGGGCGCTCTCTAAAGTGGGAAGCACGGCCGGTGGGTCTACGATAGCATTCATGGCCGATTGAATATTCTGTACTGAGTTCCAAGAAGGCCCAACTCCAAACGCAGCCGCGATATACGTATCTACGCTTGAAACTGGCTGTTAAATGTTTCTGTAGAATGGTGACAGCGGATCTGTGGAAGTACTCCCGAAATAAGGCATGTAGTGTTCATCTTCAAGGGGATTATTCAAGAGCCTTTGATCAACGTGCTGGACCATGGTCGAATTTATGAAGAACAGTGAAGAAAAAGAATGATAAGGACGCGGAAAGTAAGACGCTAATGGGCGACCGTTTATGAAGAATGTGGTATTTATTCAAAAGGAACAACGCCGACTATATATATGTGGAAGGGTATGGTCATCTCCAATTGATGTGCTGGAGTGCAGATTGATGTGGTTATAGTTTGAGAAATATGAAGAGCCTACCGTGCTTGCAGCCATAGGGTAAGTTTCGTGAATGGCTGGCGCGCGATGCAAGAGTTTTCCTGATCCCAATACGCTGCCGTCTTTTGGCGCGTCCGTTTTGGGGGCAGAAGGTTCGAAATAAAACTAGATTCACCAATAGGAAGACCCCCTCTAGGTACTAAATTCTTAGTTTACATTGGAGTAGTTAGCTGTCATATTTAAATACAGCAGGTTGATTGGCCGGTAGAGTCCGCGGGCACTGTACGTTCCCCCTGGTCTCTCCCAACGGCGATTCTACGAGGCTGACCTATGGCTGCAGCCAGAGTACCAAGCTGACCAGCCTGCCTGGTCCGTAATATGAAAGCCACCGCCGCCTGGTTATTCTGTGCGACCGGTCAGAGTGATGCGTTCGTTTTGGGGATGTAAAGGGGCGAGGGTCGGGCGGAGTCAGCTTCCCGAAGTGGGTGATGGCCGCTGCCTCGATATGCCACTGGGCTTGCCAAAAATGGAGGATTTCATCGATAAGATCCCATCAATAGGGATATTTCAATACGGTGCCACCTGAATCGATTGACACACATGCGCTTGCACTCCCAGCCACGCTTGCACTCCGCCTGCACGTGCATTCCCCTCTCGGTTGTCAGCACAAGAAGCGTCCAGGAGATGAAGATATCCCCAGCTACATTACAGTGTTTCCAACCCATTCTACCTCAGTCTTGAATGATTTAACCAACCCGATGGCTAGAGATCATATACTCCTAACACGCAATATTATCTATTCTGCGTGGTAAGGAGAATATTTGTCCAGACAAGAGAACGAAAACTAAACAGTGCTACGGAGAATATCTTTAAATTTTAGGTTTAGGGCAGTGTGTAAAACACCCTTAGTCTACGAAGCAGAGTAATTACTCTCTTGTCTATGTGGGCTTCCGCTCAACAAAGAATGATGCGGTTCAGTGCAAAGCATTTTCAGCCTGGTCCTCCTATTTATCAATCCACAGTTATGCGTCGGCAGCAAGAACTTCAAGGGCATGGTTGGCGGCGAAGAGCATCAGAAGAGTGAGTGATATAGGGCCTGGGAACACTACACGCTTCTTAAGATCGCCAAAGGCAATGCTACAAAATTCGCAGTGGAGCGCAAGATCACGGGGGTGCAACTAGAGAGGTCTTTTGTACCATCTTTCAACGAGACCTTGTCTACATCCATCTGCCCATCATTCTGTTGTTTCTTTTACCTAGGTTCCTTTCAATTGATCGCAAGCATCTTGCTATCGGTCTGTTTAGACCATTGCCGAGCATAAGGTTTCCCGAAAATGGATATCTGGCGTTGACTACTCGGCCAAGAAAGTAGGGCATAATAGGGCACACACGAAGGGTGCACAATTATAGGCTAGCCTTGAGAAGACTATCTTAAAAACTAGGTCGACCTGCCCGTATCCAAGCCGCATGCAGGTGCTCTTACTCGATGTCATTGGGTCACCTCCCAAGGGGGAAGGGATTGCTCCCCACGGAAGATAGCGGCGATGTCCATATTTGAGAAAGAACTTGTCGGATTGATTTTTCCGCTGAACATCGATGACACATGCTCCAAAATGCTGGTCGAACTCTCGTCGCAGGTTGCTCATTTCGCAGCGGACAAATCAAGACCTTCCCAAAGATGGAAAAAATGAAAGAAAATGAAAGGATCACCAGAATAAGAGAGCTCTCCTTTCACCCCTCAAGACAGTAATAAGATTATCTCGGCGTCTATCAAGCTTCTCAAGTATCTCATTCTCCAGAGTAAGGGTATCCCTACACGGTATCACAAACAAAATAGGGACTCACACCCTAAAGCTACTTCCTCCTACAACGAGCATTGCTAAACCAGTTCTTGATCCGTTCCGACGACTCTCCAGTCCATTTCGAGAGCAATTCACGCTCATATGCGTCTGGGTAGGGGGTCTTCTTAGTGAAGTATTCCTCCAATACCTGCTTTACATCTAACGGAATGCGACGTTGTCTCCTCTTGCGACCCTGTGTCGAGTCTAGACATCCAGTCAGGGTAGCACGTTGCATGTTGCTCAAATCGAGTGAGCTCCTCCTATCGTCAGAGTAGTTGTCGAAAGCCGAATTGAGTCTTTTGTGGTGGCGTGAGCGATTATAAGCTTGTTGCATGCGGGCATTACCAGAGTTCTTCACGATGCCGGAGGCGAAAACTTTTGAAGAGTGACTGTTGTCACGATAGTTGAGCATTGAGATGTTCGATACGGACTTCACTTCGTCTACAGTGCTATAAGAATTGTGATGGTTTCCAGGGGCTTTCGAGTAGACCCTGGTATCTAACATGGGATCAAAGGGATAAAAAGGAGCTGCTGCAGCGTATTAATGGGCGAATTCGCAGCTGAAATTACAATGAAGGACTTACAATCCAGTATTAAGTCCGGCGGCTCGAAGAAGTGCGGAGTAGGTCCTAACCCGGAAACGCCATTCGAGAAAGTTCCATCATGCGCAGAGTGGCTGTATCGAGACCAGGCGTAGATGTTCTGGGCCGGGGTCAAGTGGGCGTCCTGGAAGGAGGGAAGGGGCATTTGGTCTTCATGCACCGGCTGAAGCAAGATTTGTGTGCCTACGGTATCGTTCGTGGAGGACCGGGTAGTGTGCATTGGGTTCCAGGAAGGTTCAACACCGGACAGAGCAATGATATCCATACCCAGGGTACGTGTGTTGGAGTCTATTTGGTAAGTGTTTCCGTCGAACATCGACAGAGAAATTGCGGAACTCTCGACAAAAGGATTTATCGGATGCAGGCATTCGTCCTCGCAAAGGTTCTTCACGAACCGTTGATCAATCTCTTGGTTGATGGTTGAATTCATCAAGAGCAGTCAATGAGAAGGAGAGGCGGTGGTGAGCATTGATGAAGAACGGAGTCTCCATTCTGAGGAGTGGAAGAAGGCGACTATATATATACATTCCCAAGGGTATCGTGTCTGTGGCATTGATGTGTTGAAGTGATGTATGAACGGTGAGAGAGCTACCGGTTGAGTCGGAGACGAAGTGGTACGGCATCGTGGGGGCGCTACATAGTGTGGGCGGAAATTCCTTCGAATGTGATTGGTACGGTGACTGTGCCTCTGTCCAACCCCTCGCACGAGGCTACACAGGAATGTCGAACCAGATGAGAGCTACCTGCGGGACGCAGATCCGCGCTGCAAGCCATGCCTTCGGGGAGCGGTCCGCGCCATGCCAACTCTCCGTCCACCCACCGCCTCACTGACTGTGCCCCAATGACCGTCCTACCCTAGGGATTTCGGGGGGATATGACGGCATGCCCATTCGCTGAACGTTATTATGTGCTGTCTTGCTGTGGCTTGTGGTGGATTAAGCAGCTCGCGCAACCAGAGTACAACTTCACGATTTGGGCCTTGGAGGACCTAGACATTGATCCCATCGAGGTATTCCGAGCTCGGCCTCGTTGGTTGCCAGGCGGCAGGCAAACCTCGAGCTCAACCCGGTTTCCAGTCTGGAAGTCAGTGACATCGTCGCCGATGCCTTCCATGTCACGACTTTCACACACCCTTGGATACCCTAATGGGCCATCATGCATATCTTTGCAGTTCGGTCACTGCAAGAACACGCACCGAGGCTCTACGTTTTCAAGAAGATTCACATCGAAAGGGGCAAAACAGAGTGTGCACGAGATTGCTCCATGGTGCTACATATCTCAGTGACTCAGTCGCTCTGACCGGGGATTTAGAACGCCCCGGTTCAATCCCAACCGTTGTTACCCTACCGTCGATCTCGTAATCCTTGGACCTTTGTTGTCCATGGGACCGTTGAGGTCCCACTCTCCCCGTTGCAGGCGCAGGGCAGCATGCGTTCCCTGAGGGTCCTCAGCCGCAGCGGGTGTGACACTCGAGTCCCCGGCCAATTAATTCGCTTGCCGACAGTTCGAAATTTCCGGGGAGCTCCACCCGCTCCCGAGGGACCTTTGCTCAGTTTGCTGTCGACTTGGAAAAGTTGAGAACGAGCTCGCTACAAACTGTCGTATCAGTGCAGCTCTTTAGACATAGACAAACGTTGATTATTGAGCCACAAACCACTAAAAACCCCAAGAGTGGACAACAGCAGGTGACAAAGTTAAAGCTTCGCTGCTTCTGCCTTCGGCGGTGTGATAGACCGTTTTGGGTTCCGTTTCTCCGACGTTAGAAAGAAATGCTTGGTGGTGGTGAAAGCTAAGTGTTTACGTTCCGCATTTGGTTAGTGCCCTAGGGTATGTATGATGTACCTATCCAGACTGAGGCAGTGATATCTAACCTGGAACACGGGTACGAGTGATGCCTGATGACTGCTCCCGAGATCATGAAATCTAGAAACTAACCGCATTCAATGGATGGGACATCGCACGTGACATCCCACATTCCCCGGGTCACCATGCACGGTCTGCCTTGGAGCGCTGGATCCCGAACCATTGAAACTTGGCGATAAGGCTGAAAATCAGAAAGAGTTGTGGTTAGCGCTTGTGAGATTTTCCCGCGCCTCGTGTCCCGAGGTCGTTCGACTACAGACAAGCGTCCTGACACCGACTCTGCACAGCAAGAGACGGGGAGTAGTTGCCCCTGCTAGAGGAACTAGACGGTGTCACCAGGATCATCTTCAGGATTTGGTGTTAAGGCAGGAAGCTGTAAATGTTTACGTTATACTTATAGGGGCAGTATACTTAGGTCTCCAAATCACTTGTCTGCGATGCTAAACAATTACTCTTTCGTCGATGTGTGCTTCTGCTCAACCAAGAATGATGCATGTCCCAGCTCGGTCTCTCTTCTTCAATCAAAAAGTTATGCCTCGGAAGTTGCCTCTGGTGGTGATGTGCGAGACTGATGGAGAACGATGTAAAAGCCAGGGTACAGGTAAGCAGGTGCTTTATCAAACTTGGAGGTTAAATGTTCAAATTCTGTTTGATATATAATGGCACCTGATGGTCACATATACATCAAGCACGACCTATTTGAGCGTTGGAGTTTGACATTTTTGAACTTGGCGATAACGCTGGGAATGAGTGACAGAGTCTCTATCTTTCAGGTCTCATTGTCCCCTTACGTGGTCAAGGCGATGGGCAGTGGCACACTTTCTCCCTGAGTTCTGGTTGAGAAGTGAGCATCGTCAGGGTAAATTTGATTATGTGCTTCATCCAGTACGTTACAGTTGCCGTTGCTTTGGAATATAATCAAGACAGGCCGTCAATGTGAGCGAGAAACCCAATGATTCAGGACTGAAATCTGTTATTTCCTTTCTACAGTTCTGGGTGGTGCTCTAGAAAACATGGGTCGTTGGGACAGATCTCGCCAGCGAACATGGCACGAAGTATCCTAAAGACGTCTTCGTTCAGCTTTACTAACGAAGCGCCATGAAAGGTAACCAGATGGAATCTGAACTGACGCCATGTGCTAAACATGCGTTGCTCACACTCGCGGTAGCGATGCAATTCGCTGTGGTTTCGAACATCCTCGACTGGTACGCCGCTCTCGCATAGCCTGCAGAGATCTAGATTGAAAAGGCAGCTGGCCTCCTCCAGATATCTACACGACCAAGCCAAGCGGAGAACGTGTCGTGTCCACGGGTTCCGAAAACTATCTCCACATGTGAGACATTTAGTTTCCAGATCCTCTACGCATTCAAACCCAGGGAATTGGGGCAACCGCTGTGGCCACCATCGAGCGATATGCATAGAATTGTAGGTTTTCGGTTGTTCGGAAAGGTGAGGAGCATGTCCGTAAAAAAGGCCCATTTTTTGGAAGTGTTCGGAGACATGAGAACAACGCTGTGGCCAGTCGCTCAATGTCTTGCCACAGAATCCACAATGGAGAGCGGGGTCGGAAGGGTCTAAAGGGGCACGCGCCTTATACCACTTCTCAACAAGAAGTTCATTACATCTGGACACTCGCGTTGCCATTAGCAGCTTCACCACACCCCGCTCGCACGAGTTATCTTGTACAGGTTTCTGATGCACCCTTTTGACGTGTTGAAGGAAGTGGTCCTTTCTGAAGAATGTACGGGATTCCTCGGGCTTCTGTAGGCATACGGAGATATTGTGGCCTTCCATATGAGATGCGGCTGGGTTGGGAGACTTGCAGAAAACGCATCTCTCTTGATGAGAATCCAGGGCTAAGCAACACACCCAGCTGTCTTGGTTCACGTGCACCGCGTCTTCATGCCTGCGCCATTCATAGACGTTCCTGAAAGTTTCCCAGCAAAAAGCGCATGAAAAAGCCCTTTTCTCTCCAGTTGGCTTGGCAATTACAGCGCCGGCCTGTTTCGAGAACCTCCTCCGTCCACGTCGTCGGCTACGGCTTGCTCCAGAAGCGCTACTTCGAAGAGAATGAACGCTTCCTTGAGACAGCTCTGAGGCAGCTGAAGATGCTCTTGACGATGCTCTTGATGGTGCTCTTGACGATGTGGCTGAAAGAGGCCCAGTGCGGCTCAAGCGCTTCGTTGCACGGCTGAGAAGGCGGCTATATGTGCTCTCATCTGATCTCAATGCTTTAAGCATTCTCTCAATCACAGTGGGCTCGTTCTCCGGGGGCGTAGATAAATAGGCATGAAGGGGTGATTCACAGCGTGAGTCATGGGATTGCTCTAATTTTTCAAGGCTTTCTCGTGATAGTCGGGGACGTAAGGCCGGATCTTCAATATCCTCTTCTCCTGAGACTAGTTAACGCCACTGCAATTGTTTCGTGAGCTACAACACTCACCAGGTGCCTTCTTTCTGGCACGCGCGTTGGCAAACCAATTTTTGATACGCTCAGGTGACTCTCCAGTTTGCGTCGACATTTCAATGTAATCATCCGGCGACGGGTACGCATTCACCAGAAAACGTTGCTCCAAGATAGACTTCACATTTGCAGGGATGCGCTGCCTTGTCTTTTTAACAGACTGTACAGCTTCTGTACGATCCGCGGAAAGTCCCAACTGCGCTGTCGGCAAGTGGGTAGAAGGGGCCAAATTATTCACTAGCTTGTCATGACCAGAGTCGCGCTGGCCTTTTTCGAGAGGGTGAGCATGGGATGGTTGGCGGCTGTCGTTGGCAGAATCGTTACCCGGATCATTTCGTAATGGGTGTGACAGATGACAGTACTCTTGGGGTTCAGCATTTGAAAGGCGCCACATGGATGAGTGACTGGCTTCGGGATAATTCACAAAGGGATCTCCGAGAAAAGGTGCATGTTTAGGAGGATAGGAAGCTGTGAATGTATATTAGCAAGACTTATCTCGATAATGCTGCGTTGCTGAAGAGACCTTACAATTCACCGTAAAGTCTTCCAACAAGGTGTCAGGCAGCTGCTCCAAGTCGCCATAT
Source organism: Westerdykella aurantiaca (assembly GCA_030412805.1). NCBI lineage: Eukaryota > Fungi > Ascomycota > Dothideomycetes > Pleosporales > Sporormiaceae > Westerdykella > Westerdykella aurantiaca. Next base: position 8,422,892 of record JASJFJ010000001.1, read on the forward strand.
TCAGGCGCGCTGGGGGTTTCATGGGTTGTAGGCACCGAAACTGAAGAGGCTGTTGAGTCCAGATCGTTCTGCTGAACCGAGACGTTTAGACGGTTACTCTGAGGCCAGAAAAGTTCAGAAAAGTCAAAGTCTGGCATCGTACCGAGACCGTTGACTGAGTTGTCATCGTTTAGTCCGTGTCGTTCTGGAATGACATTCTCGTCGCAAGACAATTGGGCGTAATGCGGTATAGGAATAGGAATACAGTGTTCGTCCGCATCCATCAGATGAAACGTATTTTGTGCGACTTGGGTGTTGTCAGCAGACGAGGAGGCATTCTGTAGTGGGCTCCAGCGGACTCCAACACCGAACAAGGTGTCATCGTTGATAGTAGAGTTGCAATTTGGCTTGTGGTTGTCTTCCTGTCCCATTGCGGGATTGTGATCGCTGAGACCAGACATTTCGTATCCGTCTTGATCACCTCCCGCTGGCAGGGGATTTTCCGCGAGCCATCGCTCAATCTCCTGATCCATGGTGAGATCCATGAGAAACAGTCAAAAGTGGGAATAGCAAAGGAAGAGTGAGAAAATTCAACGGGCGATCAGCGATGAAGGATGGAGAATCCATGGCGGGCAGAGCGCAGCCAGATAAATATTCGTCTCTGGTGATGTATTGGGCTGAGGCTGAACGATGTAAAAGGCGGGACAGGGGAAGGCGGTGACGCCTGCTTCATCAAAATACAGACTAACCATATTCGTTCGATATTATATGTCACGTGACATCAACATTCACCATGCGCAAGTGCGCGATCTATAACCACTTTGAACTATGCGATAATGTTGGCCAAAAGCAAAAAAGCGTAAATGCCATCGGTGAAATTTTTCTGTGCCTGGTGTCGTTTTGTACATCCTGCCGCCCTAATCATACAACACAGTATCTTCCATCACGTATACAACGGAACGCTAAAACTTACCATCGCCTTACTGATCGAACGTCTTGATATCCGGCATCATTCCCAAGCCCTTCCCTTCCCCCTCCTTCCCCTCTCCACTCTTCTCACCCCCCGCACTCCTCTCCTTGACATGCTGTCTCAACAACCCCAAGATCTCGCTCTCCTTCCACCTCTGCGGCACCGGCCTATACGCCGGCTTAAACGTGCCCACGGTCTGCGCCCACTCTCCCGTTGCGGGCTCGCGCTTCCATTCATCCTTGGCACCCTCCGCCGTCTCGAGAGAGGTAGATGTGGGTTCCTGGGTCGCCCAGTAGTAGATGTCCCAGTCGTTTTCGTCGAGGAAGAGGTCGTATTGCTGGAGCTGGGTGAGCGTCATCTTTTGGAGATAGGTGTCGGCGAAGGTGCTGAGGAGGAGCTCGGATTCGAGGGTGCCACGCTTGCGGGATTGATCTGTACGATGTTAATCGAGGTCGACTCGTAAAGGAGCATGGGGAGACGAACACAACAACCGCGCACGCATCGTGTGTGCATCTTCGCCCGTCCTCCTCATAGGCTCAATCTTGAACTTTGCGCCCTCCAGCTCGCCGACGTCCAACTCATGCGCTTGAGCGGCATTGAGCTCTCCAGAAGTTCCCTTCGGCTGCCCCGATGCACTTCCCCCCTTACGAGACCTGTCCTGGGTACCCCCAGTCATCCGCTCCGTATTCTCCGGTATCGAATCCCACGGCTCCGCCTTTCCCTGCTTCCCCGCCTTATTCGCAGAAGAAATCAGCTCTGGCGGCGCCGCATCCGCACCCACGGATGGCATGTCGTTGGCGAGCGTGCTCGTCGTGTTGGTAAGGTGCGGATTCAGTGGCGTCTCTTTCTCATATTTGCGGTATTCCTCGCGGTTCTGGTTGCCGCGCTTGTTGAGATTCGCGAAGTCGTTCTTCGGTTCAGAGCTTAGGCGGGGAGTGTACGCGGAGAAGGGACGAGAGAAGCGGAAGAGAGCTCGAGAGGAGCGGGCTAGCACGCGTGAGGACGACATGCTAGTGGGAGTTCTGTGGAATGCGTGTGAAAAGTTGCAATTGATGAGAACTATAGATTTATTGCGGAGATGATATCGATATTTCTCAGCCGAGGAATCATTGATGTCATGGGTAAACGGAGATGACTAAGCCAAATGTTTAACTATCCACAGTGGTTCCTTCAAACCACCGTTTAGTCGCAAGTAAGCGACCGACCGAAGTAGCCTGTGATTCGGCGGGTTCTTTCAGGGAGTACTGATCTGGCGTATGCGTCACAGTTTAGGGTGGAAGTTTTCTATCCTGACCTCACATAAAAGAATCTAACGCACGCGTCGCAGCTTCTGTGCCAGTATATATAGAGAAAGCTACTCCATTCTTTTATCTTCATTCGTTCACTCGCTGAGTGAAAACTCTACCAGACCTTTATCCGGGTCCTTCTTTAACTGCACAGGCATACGAACTCCAGCCATCCCTACAAGGCCAGAGCTCATGACCAGGGACGCTACGTGACCATGTGTCACCTCTCTTAGAAACGCCTCTCCTTCAGCAAACATCTCCGACATCTTTGCATTACGCATGTAGTATATGCGAGTCGACAGGAATGGAACAAGTGGGTCGAGACGGAAGAATCTGGGACCGCTCATAACTATCTTATTCAAGAGTTGCTTCGTTGAATGCCGCCGGCGAGCAATAGGGGGAATAACGGCCTTTTCGGTGGGCTCATCGTTGACATCCTTGCAAGGAGTACACACCGCCTGACTCCATTCGACAATCTCCTCAGGTGACATAGCAGATGTCCATACGTCTTGGCCCGCAAAGGGATCTACGAACGCATCCGCCGGTGTGGCAACTCGACAGCCTTGTAAGATCTCATCGAAATCCAAGGTTTCGAAGGAAGCGCCCTTGTTTCTTGAGAAGTGCTGCTCCAGAACCGGGTTGTGCGACAACAGCAAGGGATCCGACGCTCCATGAAACTCGTGCAAGTGCTGGAGAAACTCTTCCTTTGAAGTATATAGCTCCTGCTTGCAGAGTCGGTATTTGTGATACAACTGTGCATGTTCGCCATGGCAAGATCGATAGCCGGCACCACAGAGGTGGCAGTGATGGGCCTTTGGGGAAGGAAACTGAGGGCAGAGAGGAGGACCAGAGTTCTCGGAGGCGACGTCGTCGAACGTACGGAGGAATCGACATGACCACACACGGCAATGCGTATGATTGTCGCGTGCGCCAACATTCTCGAATACCTTCTCACAGTATCTGCAACGGAAAGGACCAGCTTCCTGTGCAGTACATCGGTTCTCCATATGGTTCTCCTTTCTCTCAGGCCACCAGGCAGATCTGTCCCAACCACCCGCAACCAAATGCTGGGCAACATGTTCGCATCTGCTGTTCCAATCTTTCAGCGTCTGCCCACAGAATCCGCAGTGCAGCATAGGGTCACCGGGTCTCATAGGAGCACCAAAATGACGCCACTTCAGCGCCAGTTCTTTACACCCGAAGTCCTGCTGCTGCCTAGGTTGTGTACGGGTCCCACACCCTAGCTTCGCCGAGGGATGCTTTACATTTCCGAAATGCACATGATGGAGATGTTGAATGAAGTGGTCTCGTCGGTAGAAGGTTCGGTGTGACTCAGGCTTGTTCCTGCATTGCTGGTATTTGTGGCCGGCTAGATGGACTTCGTCGGGGCGATGGATGCCACAGAACGGACACAATTCGATCGGTTCCTGCTTACTGCTGCAGCAGATCCAGGTTGTCCGTAGAGCATGAACTGAATCTTCGTGTCGAATCCATTCATACTTAGTCTTGAACGCCCTAGGACAGAAAGTGCAAAAGAACGGAAGGTTACGGGATGGTTGGCCGGCGTCATTGAGGCCGTCAATTTTGGGACGACTATACGGGGAGTTTCTCCACGTCATACGCCTGCGGCCTCTTCGACGCTCTCGTCCAAACGAAGACGTGTTGCTTCCACGGGATGACATGGTGAAGGAGGTTGGCGCTGAGCCTTCGGATGAAGTCAGGGAAGTGATGACAGAACCAGACCGGCCGATACGTGAACCCGAAGATGAGTCCACGAAGAAGTCACTTCTTTCGCTGGACGGAGCTGTATCAATGGCAGCTTGAATGTCGGTTAGATCTGCTGCTTCTTCCAGATAGGAGGAGGCGAGGTAAACAGCTAATGGAGGCTGGGGAGCCATGGTCTCGTTAACCTGCTTTGAGAGGGCCTCGAGGCTGTCCACTGAAAGTTGGGAGGTGACAGAGTGTATACTGGCATTCGACTTCTTTACCTTCGTCTCATCTAATTGTGTTCATTAGAGATGTACGAGGGGTATGCTCCAAGACGCTCACCGATAGGCTTCTTCCTGGCTCTCGCATTGTTGAACCATGTCCGTACCCGCTTAGCATCAAGGTTCACCTGGTGGGCAATTATATCGATCTCCCATGGGCACGGATAAGGGTTGGCTGCAAACTCTTCCTCCAGCATCTGCTTGGTTTCAAGAGAGATCCGGTTGGAAGTCCCCTTATGCTTAGCCGACGCAGGCTTCCTTTGGATGGACCCAGAGCGGCGTGTTTTTCGCTGGGCCTTGATTTGCGCGGGAGGGAACGGCCCCTCGGGTACTGTAGCTCGAGGATGTGGCGCAGTTGTACGAGACCGAGCATCTAATGTTGACATAGCTTGGGCGTTGATATGCGGCACGGAGGAGCCTGTCACTGTAGGATACCCTTCTGGGGGGATTGTAGGGGACAAACAGCGCGTTTCTTCGAGCTCGCCAACATCTGAACAAAGTTGGGATGGGTAAAGAATAACAGGAGGCTCGTTAGCTTCGGCTCCTGACTGCTCCCAGTCCATTGGCGTGGAGCCCTCCGGATACGGTGGATTGAGAACATCGTCATAATGGGAAGACTGTGGCTGGCAGCCGTTCCTCATATCGGCCTCCAGCCGTGCAAAGTCAAAGAATTCATCGAGGTTGACTGCTGGGTCAGCGCCCATGTGCGGTGTGGTCATCCTGAGCTCAAACAAAATGCCGCAATGAGGCCGGCAGTGCGTGGACAAGTGGCTCTTGGGAGACGCCGTCGCATGATGGGAAGGGCACTCTCCGCCTTAAACATGGATATGATGAGTTGTACATGGTAGGCTGAAGCGGGGGGATTGATGAAGAGGGCGCGGGAATCGCCGTTGGGCACTGCGCGAGGCATATTGCGCTAATGCACGGCACGGGCACCTTTCCACAAAACGCTTAGCGCAATTCGAAATCCAAATATTTGGTTGATGGGATTTGGACATTCTTCCATGTTGTTTGTTTACTGTGCGTATAATCTGGAGAAACCGCTTTGAGGTGGTTGCAGCCAGTTCCTCTCATCATACCTTTCCTCGCCCTCAATGACGTGGAACGTGTATATAAATCGGCTCTTTCCACTGGTGTTTCTCTCACTCTTGTGCAAGATGTTGCCATGAATAAGCACCAGCGTTCCTGCTTTCACCTCCCCCATGATATACACCTCCTCCTTCTGTTCGTCACCCTCCTCTGATTTGAAGTCCCTCGGGAACTTCGCGCCCTCGTTATCGACGAATCCCGTACCCTCTGCACCCTTCTCGCCGGTCCTGACGAACCGCTTGCGGATCGGCTCCCGCTTGTGACTCCCGGCCGCGAAGCTCAGGCATCCGTTCTCCGCCGAACAATCTTCCAGGGCATACCAAAAGCCTACGGCAGACGGCGGATCCGTATACAAGAATGTGGAGTCTTGGTGCGGAGGCACTGCGCCGCCAATCTCGGGCTGTTTGCAAATGACCATAGATTGCAGCACGCGCGGATCGCGGAAGCCCACGGAACGCGCGATCGCGGCGTTACGCGGCGAAAGGCTCATGTCACGGAAGGAAGGCGATAGTTCGTGGAGATAATGACCAATCTTGTTGATGGCGCGGGCTTTGGGCTTTGTGAGCTTGCCGGAGGTGTCGAAGGCGTCTGAAGGTACATTGAGTCAGCAGAGGGCGAGAAATTGAACGTGAGAAGACCACCTTCTTCAAAAAAGAAGCGTACTTTATCCCCACTTTCAAGGAAGTACGCATCGCCGACATGGTCTGCTCCATCGTCACCGCCAGTAGAGAACTTCGTCATTGGATGATCGTCCAGCGAGAACTCGTCCAGCATCTTGTTCGTATCTGCCAACAGCTGCTTCACGGTCTCTTGCGAGATTGCATCTGGAATGAGGAGATAGCCATTCTTGTTGAAGAATGCCAGCTGCTCGGGGGTGAGCTCCAACCCTTGGTCCTCCTGTGCCATGATGTGGATTGTGTAAAGCTCGAGAGGTGAGTTCACTGTGGCGGGAGGAGTGTCGAGGGTTTTTATGGAGCTTTATCGGCTTGTCAAAATAGGACACAACTCCGGTTGCTATCTTGAGATGGGATGAAGTTCGGATAGCCCCGCTTTGATTGGCCCCGCCATTCCGCGGCTTTCCGCCCTCCACCTGAGGTGGGCATCCCTTGGGTAAAGTCAAGTGTGCCATGATGCTCAGATATTTACTATTATCTGCGTTTCTCCTAGTGTTGTTGTACCGGAGTCTACTGATCGAGAAGACTTTATAGAGAGTTTTAACGGTAGCTTTAGTGCATTGATGAGAGCTACATAGTTTAGACGACATAGAATGCATCAGACGGACGGCGGCGTCAGTTCCTCAGGGTTGTCTATTAGCGGCTCAGAGAGATCAAAGACATTCAAAGACACCTGCCACAACCCCTAGAGGGACACAGTATTTTCAATGCCACCCGCTTCGAATGCTTGACCAGCCACGCCAATCCCAAAAGGGAATTGCTTGAGTGAACGCCCAGACCTCGAGGTCCAGCGATCACCGCTCGTACGAACAACCTTAAAATTAAGCTTATTTGCGTGGTATAAAAGTGGAATGCATATTAATCACGTTCACATTCATCTTCATTTTATTCCTGTATACGGAGCTCTTCAGATGATGAGTTCCAACCGGGAGCCCTGCATTACGCCCCGCGTCCTGACCGGACTATTCCTACTACGGTCTCGTCTGGCAATCTGGCAATCGGAAACCCCCGCAGAGACCCCGAAGTGGTAGATTGCAGAATATGGCCCCGAATCTCACCTTTTGGCTTCAGGAGAGCTCACCTAATGCCACACCTCCTCTTTTCCCAACATTAGCACCCTCCCCAATGTGACCATGGCGCCTTCGCGACGCCTGCAACGGCGCATCCAGTCCCTCATTATCCTCGCGATCCTCACGTTCGTTGTCTACACCGCGCTTGGCTTAATCAGTCGTGATGCCGAGAAGTATTCGTCACGACAGGAGACTTTCGTGCCGGAGGAGAAAGAGCTAGTAGTCGCGACTCTAGAGGGAGACGATGTGAGATGGCTGGACGAGTTTTTCGGGAACTGGAAGAAGAATATTTATGTTGTGGATAATGAGAAGGCGCCGTTGACGGTGGTGAAGAACAAGGGGAGAGAGGCCATGCCATTTTTGACGTACGTTCGCTGCATCTCTTCTTATAGTCGCACTATTCCGTGTCTTCGAGTTCCTCGTCCATCCGAGATACGCTACCAGCTGGAAGTCGCATTGACGGTGAATCAGGTATATAATCGACCGCTACGACTCCCTCCCTGATGTCTCCATCTTCATCCACAGCCTTCGCTATCAGTGGCACAATGAAGATCCCATGTACGACGGCGTCCCCGTCCTAAAACGCCTGCGCCTGGACCACGTTCGCAACCGCGGCTTCGTTGCTCTCCGCTGCACGTGGACAATGGGCTGCCCGGCGGAATTGCACCCAACCAAACCTTCCCATGGAAATGACGACCGCTCCCAAAATGAGGCAGCGTATGGGGAAGCATTCCGGTATCTTTTCCCCGGTGAGCCGGTTCCTGATGTCGTCGGCGCGCACTGCTCGAGTCAGTTCGCGGTGTCACGGGAGCGCATACGTGCGCGGTCGAAGGAGCATTATGAGAAGATCAGGAATTGGTTGCTCGACACGCCTCTGCATGATCAGATCAGTGGAAGAATCTTGGAATACATGTTCCATATGATTTTTGGGATGCCACCCGTTGATTGCCAAGATGCGGGCGAGTGCTTTTGCCAAACGTTTGGGTTGTGCAACCTTACTTGCACAAAGAGCGCGTGTGAGAAGAGATATATATTGCCGACATACGCGACGATTCCCAAGGGTTGGCCAGATGTGGGACCGGGGATTAATGGGTGGCCAGAAAGAGGATGGGCCGACTGAGATGGTGCCCAGGTGTGGTTCTGGTTCACGGCGGGTTGTATATTGGGTTTCATAATGAGAGGGAATACCTCTTGAACTTTGAACATGGGCTACATAGATACCAACTGCTTTTGGGGGTTTTCGGGAAGCATAGTTTGCCTGGCGATGGGAATCACTTTATATGACCATCTAATGGGGACGTTAATCAACGAAGGCTGAAGAGGAGCTGCTTTCGCAAGGATATTGTGCATTGAGATAGGGTATACAACTCTGCAGGTCGAGCAGAAAGACTCAAAGTTCATTTGCTCTTGCTCTGCACACACAATGCAATTCCACCCAACACCAGTCCCATCCCGATCCACGTATCTTTTCCAAATCAGCATGACATCACGTGGGGTGTGCCTGCGACCTACCTCGACTTATGACCTTCTTCTCTGCCCACCATTCCCCAAGCACGGTGAACAAGAAGGCCAACGAGTTGGTAATTGGCACCGTCAAACTCAATTCTACATTGAACATCAGCCCATCCTAGCTCCAAGAAACCCATACGCCATACGTACCAGCTTGCCCAATCAATATAAAGAACCACACGCTCCCCGTAACATTCAACAGCAACGGCACCGCGTACGCTGGTCTACTCAGCACCCCGGTGACCGCACACCATATCCCAAGGACTTTCTTCCTCAACCACGATGTGTTCGGATCGGATAACGCCGGTCGAGTCGGAGGGGTGTAGTTGATCGCGGCGCGGCGCATGAAAGGTGTTGTTAGCCCCCAGCATGCACCAACTAGGAGGAACCCGAGAATCCAGCGGAAGAGGGACGGTTGAGGAGGATCCGCTGGGAGCGGTGGGTTGGGGTCCATTGGAGAGGACGAGTGCTAAACCAGGGATCTAACGAGGGATAACCGCAAAAGAAGGACCTAAAATTTGACAGCAGTAGGCAAGTACCGACACAACGATGCGGGGCGCTGTTGAAGCTCTTTGTTACCCGCTCTCTGAGGTCTAGCTGTTGCGGAGTTCCACGGAGTTTAGCGGGAGCAGGCCGCCGCGGATAGGGAGCGGCCCGCACGTCCGAGCGCCTCCAATCTGCTCCGCTACACCATCGATACCTCAACACCATCGTCGTGCCCGCGATGCGCACGAAGCCCCATCACCCGGAGTTCTACTGGCTAACTGCAAACTTTTCGCCGGTCATCTTTGCCGAGGTCTTGGTGACTATGGCCATCGCAGCTCCATGAGCGCGGGGAGATCTGGCCAACGCAGGCCTGCGCCTTGAGGAATGCGACGAGACCAACCACCTCCTAAGTCCTATGTCGGCCTCGGACCCCACCGCCATGAGACTAACCCGTGATCTGGGCCGATGAAGTCACTTGGCAAGCGTCCCATATTGGACCTGACATCACAGAGCAGGTCTAAGATAAGCTACTTCGGAGTTTTCCCTCTCATGATAATCACGCAGCCGCAGGTACAACTTCATCTATCTGTCATTCGGTGTCTGTCGCTTTTATTTTCCTTTTCTCCCGAGTCATTTCCTTCTGTCTCTCGCCAAGTTTGACTTTAGTCTTGTTTCTGTGTATCGGACGAGAGCGCTGGCTGTTTGCGGTATGCGGTCCACTTGCATTCCAAAGAGCTGGGAATTTGGGATGGCGGGTATCCAACCATTTCTCACATGATTTGGATCCCCACTTTCCTCACGGTCGACGACCAGCACAGAATAGGGTACCGCTGTGATAGAAAGTCGTCTGGCTTCGTCTGGCCCCGATAGGAGGCGAACTTTCCCCTCATGTTCCCCTCATGTCCCCATCATGTCCCCTCATGTCCACTCATGTCCCCTCATGTTCCCACTCATGGTGGGTGTTCAACAATCGACCGCTGGACGATAATGGGACCATGGCTGCACTCCTCTTGGTACCCGTCTTGGTACCTAGATCTTGGATCGAGGAATGTGGCGTGGCGGGCGAGGCCGAACGGTTCTGGCTGCATGCGGCATTCTGCTTCGCCACTCCCGCAGCGGATTGCCCAACCTCCTCAACGAGCATCAGGAGTTTGGCTTGTTGGCACCTTTTGCACAGCCATCAAACGCCCACTCGTCACAGGGAAACCTTATCTCAACCCCCATTCTTCCCTTAGTACTAAACATAGCACCCAAAGTCCAGGAATGTCCCGTTGGATCTGGAGGTTGGTAGGAACTTGAAAGCACATGATGCTGCAGGTATATATCGAAGTATAGGTTTGTCCATTTAGGATGTTTACCTTGTTTGCTCATCGCATCATTGGTGCTCCTTTGCATACTCCACGCTGCAGACCCCCCTCGCGGAACATATTACCGGCTCAAGGCTTTAGCCATTCGTTACTACACTACTTTGCTCTATGCAGCCTCCACACGTCCGGTTTGCGCCATCCACGTGAAAGACACTCTTCATGACATCCTTAGCACAACCCCACCCCGACTTCTCAATGCGGCCGACGGACAAAGACATTGAGGTCTTCGACCTGGATGAGCTCTTTCAGCAGTACGAGACAGATATTTTCCCGCAGCTCAACAGTGCGGCGGAAGACCCGTCCGGCCCCGAGGATCTGGCACATCTCTTTGAGGTGCCATCGTCGAATGAGGTTGACCCATTCAACACTCCGCCTATGCCCAATTGGGATCCCAGCTCAGATGATGCTTGGCAAAGAGCTCTCCAGCTCCTCGAAGATAACCCAGCCTCGCCCGCTGTACAAATCAAGTACTCTTCCGTGTACCCGGAGTCTGGAGGCAAAGCCTCGTTGAGCGATTCTGGGCTATACCACCCGGAAAATCATTTCGAACTCGACCAGAGCAAGCGACGACCGTCTGCCTCTGCACCATCGACTCCAAAACAAATCGCCACAAGGCCTAACAGAGTATCTACCACTCAAGAGCAAGCCCACAGGCAGAAAATTCAGAAGCCAGCTGCAAGAAGGACGAGTCCATTCACAAAGAGGATGCGCCCGTCCACAATGCATGCAGGATTACAGGAACATTGGGCATCGAGGATGGACACTTCAGCCGATTCTTTCGCTCTTCCCTTCTCTTCTTCTTCTGACGCTCCTCGGACCCCTCCACCTTCCTCGAAGTTTTCTCAAGACACAAGCACAAACGGATTGTTCTCAAGGGAACAGCCTTACACAGTCGCCTTGTCGCCCCCGTCCGTGGAGGCAACCCCGGAAACACAACACTCCAACTACCAGCTTACGCCACTCTCATCCCCTGCAGTCGATGCCAACTCGCGAGGGAACACATCAACGGATCTATTCATTTTTGGAAACACCACTGGAGGGCCGATGAACCTCCAACCTCATGTGCACAATGCGGCTCTTTCAGCCTTGCACACCCCGCCATCTTCGACCGGTCTCCCCATGTCCACGTGGGGTCCCAGTACCCCAGCTACGATGGACTTCGCATACTCAGCCTCACCAGATTTCCAATCCATGACTACAATGTCGGGAGCCTGGTGGAACAATGGACTGACAGCCACTGCGACACAGCCAGCCACACCCACGTACAATGCGCACAGAAGGGCCTATTCACATGGGCAAGGCATGTCTTTCAGTAATAGCGGCGGAGTCGGACTCGGCATCTCATGCGACACCGCATCCTTCTCCGGCTACGGCACTAGCATGGGAAGCTCAAACACGCCGATGAGCACCGGCTTGGGAGGACCTCCATCAATGGACATGCCGTATGGCCAGGGTCCTGTCTACCCGAGTTCTCCAGAAGGAATCCCAATTGGACATGGACCAGCACGCACTCCGCCCAGCCGCTCACCCACGCACAGTCCCCAACCACGCTTTACAAGGAGACGCCACTCATCACATCTGAACCACAACAGTACATCCCGATCGCACAAAATGTCAAGCCGGAAATCATCACATAGCTCAAGCTCGCATTCAGCAAACAAATCCGCCCAAGGCTGCTTCGTCAACTTCACCCCTGACGACAGCAAGAAGATCCTCACAGGCGTGGCACCTAGCGGCAGCAGCAAGACGAAAGCGCGAAGGGAGAAAGAGGCAGCTGATCGGAGGAGGAAGCTAAGCCAGGCTGCTATGAAAGCGGTAATCGAGGCAGGGGGCGACATCAGCCGGTTAGAAGAGGGCGGACTGCTGAGCTTGGAGGTAGAGTAAACGCTGAGGGCTTGAGTTCTCAACATGGTTCTTTGACTCCTTACCACCTCGACTTCCTGAAGGTGGTGGGTTGAGTTGGTTCTGTGGAGATTTGACTCGCCTTTTTTGCGTTGTGTGGTCCTCTTTGATTGGCTCTACTTTGTAAACCGCTCTCCGTCGGCCCTTTTTGCGAGGGAAGATGGATTCTGGGTGTGTAGAAGGATACAGAGTTGTTGGTTTCTTTGTTCGTCGCTGTCATTATTCACATCACGTAGACGTTTAATTTAGAAGTGCTGCATGGGTACGGCTGCCTGCCGTTTGGGTCGGGGCGGCATTGCATTTCTTTGTTTGAAGGGCTCTTTCTCTCAGTCTCTCGCATGTAGGCTATGCTCAACATTGTGGTGCGATTCAAATTCTGTGTTACCGTAACGTGCATGTAACGTGCATGTGAACATAGCTTTGTCTTTACCATGGTTCAGCGCACTGATCGGTCCAACAATTTTGACTTTGTTGGCCCTCTGGACAAGCCCAATGTTTCCAAGGCGAAAGGCGGATGTACAACTTGTTCGTGCTTCTACTGCTACGCGGCTACGCATGTCTGTGGCTATACACATCCTGCACACATTCCTTATCCTTGTGGCCGAGGTAGATCTTATAGTCGAGCATGCATACACATGCGCGCTATGTTCTGATCTTGAATGTGCATGGCACTGAAGAATGATCTCTCGTCGCAAGGCGCAGGAGCTGGGTCCTTAGACCCTACGTAGTGGTGGACGCACCTTGCGCCTCTCCAACTCGGGCCACGCTCTGGGTATCAAACAGACAGAGTCACACGCCCACGGCTGCTCAACCTCCCATCTCCAGTCTCTGCAGGATCTTTTGTACGAGCCCTTTCGCGCCTCCCTCATACGGCTCGTAATCCTCCTTCAGATCGGTGTCCATAGCCCCAACCTCTTTCAGACTTCTCTCCTCCGCTTCCATTTCCACAGCCCCCTCATACACGCTGACAATCATATCCTCATCTACCCTGCTCCCACAGGCCACCAGCCCCCTAATCAACGTACTCACCCTCATAATCTCCCTCAGAATACCGGGAGAAAGCTCATCGTTCTCGCTCGAGTATAACGTCTCACTGACACCTTCCTCCAGCCTTGTGATACTGACATCCTTCCCCTCGCTCCCGACAGTATTGTGCTTTGACACAAAAATGTATCCATTCACACCCAGCACAACATCTACCTCCCCGGCATGCGTTTCTAGTGTGAAAACCTGCCGCCTCGACCTCACCACACCACCCCTCCTTGATAGAATGCCGCCCCCTGCCCCAGAGAGCGCCGTGAAAAGCCCATTCCTCAATTTTCCATACTTCAGCGACCGTGTGTGTAAAGAAGCCGTGTTATCTTGGTGTAAGGCCTGCACCTCCGCAACAAGTAGATCTCCCTCGCTAAAGAACGTCCGGATGTTCAGTTCATCCACCGCGGTCCTTCTTCTCAGAATTCCACCAGGAAGATTGATCGCGCTCAGCGGCAGGCTCGCCAGCATCGGGGCCGCTATATCCACGGTCCATTTCTTCGTCTGTACCGCCACTATCCTACCAACGACCAGATCTCCAATCTCGGGATTATATCTCGCGCGCAGAGGTTGGACGGAGAGGAGTTTGTTCGTTTTGTGTAGGTGGCCTGCGACGGTGGAAGTAATGGTGCTGGAACCGGTAGGGATGTAGGTGCCGTGGCCGCGCATCCACTGTGGGTCGCTGGTTATGGGCTCGCCGGGGGTGACGATGGAGCGCGTGCTGTTGGCGGTGGGGATCTCCGAGTCGGATAGGTCCATATCGGACTCTTCGTCAGAGGGGAGATCATGGTGTGTTGGGATGGGGGCGGCGGAGGGAGGGAGGATGGTGATGGGCATTGTGAAAGGCCCGAGGGCAGATGGTTGCTGAACCCGGTGGTTTAGGAATCAGTGAGCTCCGCGTTCGGATAGAATGGGCATAAACTGAGCGTAGGACCGGGTGTGGCGACATACAATACGATTGTTGCTGTCGTGCTGAAGCTTGGGAATTTTCCGGTCCGCAGTTATGGGCGGGGCTAGCTAGGAATGAACGCTAACCTCTAAGGAGCTTAGTGGCGGGAGCTTTGCTTTAGCGCGCAGCTTTATTCCAAGGTTCCAAGTTCCCACGTTCCTAGATCTCAGCTCCAGCACCTTCATGAAGACTGTTGTATTGCATTTCTGATATATGTACCGGATCACACTTCGCGTTTAAACTTAATCTAATGTCTATACCAAATCGGAGCTCGCCCTTGGAGTCTCGCATATCGCGCCTAAACGAACCCGTCTTTTCAATCTTGGAACAGGCAACAGAGAACTTGAAGGATGACCCCAACTACTATGCCAAATCTCCACGGGAACTGCTTAGTACATCAAATCCTCTAGCCTTCGGGACAGGGACCGGGTCCAAGATCTATGAGACTTTGAGGCCATTCTTGGAATCCGCCAATTACGAACTCATCCTCGTGACGTGCTTCTGGGCGGAATCGGAGAGCCTTGATACGATCAGACACATTCTCATGCAACTGTCTCGGAAGGGGATAGAGCGTGGTACAAAGATACGCGTACGGATATGTTTTTCGTCGCTTTCGCTATTTCAGAAATTGTTCCATACGCAGAAAGCCTCCGGGCAAATCTACCCTCCAAGTGTATGGAAGTCGAAACTTGGACTCCCAGATCCGAGTATGCTCACTGGTCTGGATTTAGAGGTCAAATCCGTCTTTCTCCTGCCGTTCAGCGTCATGCATCCTAAATTCATGATTGTGGATCGGCAAACAGCTGTGATGCCTTCGTGTAATGTGAGTTGGGAAGAATGGTTTGAAGGATACATCAAATTCTCCGGACCCGCCGTTAACGATCTTTTGAAATTTTATTGTGCTTTCTGGGAGCGCAGAGAAGAGTTGCCCCAGCTTCGACCAACGGCAGCAGCGGCAGCACTAGCGACCACCAGCGAGCCCGGGTCTGTACCTACATTCCTGCTACCGAGTCCTCATCGTCGAAACCCGTGGTTCCAGCCTTTCACATCTACCGAGAACGTATGGGCGCCGTCTACCGCACTAAATGCCTTTATATTGAATTTGATCGACAAGGCGGACAGCAGGATCATCATCCAAACCCCCAATCTCACCTCGCCGCCGGTACTCTCCGCTCTTCTGAAAGCGTTAGAGCGCGGTGTCGACGTTCAAATCACTACTTCTGAAAATCTCATGGTATTAGAACAGCTCGTCACAGCCGGAACTACGACGTCCAGCTGCATTAGGAAGCTGACGAGAAGACACAAGAACCTTGTTTCGGACTGGGAATCACGCAGTACCACGGGAGATGAAGAATCCACTGCCGGCTTGGTCAGGCCAGGTAATCTTCGGGTATTCTATTTCCGGCCCTGGGATGGACCGAAAAAGAGGGGACAAGGAAACGGGGAGCCTCAACGGAGCCATTTGAAGATGATGGTGGTGGATGAAGACGCTGTGGTGCTAGGATCAGGAAACTTGGACAGGGCGAGCTGGTTCACGAGCCAGGAATTGGGAATTGCTCTGTTCGATAGGGGACTGGTTGCTGGTATAGTTAATATAGTGGATCGGACTATGACTCAACAGCGCGTGGAGGCCGAGGTCTCTTAATGCACTGTTCGGCTTGGGTTGCATACTCCACAAGACTCACTTCGGATTCCAAAGTACAGCGTGCCATATTATGGATCATCTGCATGTGGAATGTGGAAAATCAGGAACCTTGCTAGGGACATACAGTCCTTGAAGGAGATTGTAGATAGGGAGATTCGTCCGAAAAATGTCACAAGCTACCACGGTCACATAGGTCGGCTGTAATGATATATATTATATTCATAAGGCATAGTCAGCTTATCTGAAGTGGGATACCTAACATTCGCCTGATGATGCCCCCTAATGATGTGTATACACCGTCGATTTGGCCGCTCTCAGACCAGGTACATCCACGTGTCACATTTCCTCCAACCGCATCCGTGATAGTCTGTTCATGTGTCTGCATGTCGTAGCCCGTCTTGAAGTATCTGAAGGATCTTGCGCGTTCAGTACTCCTTACCCAGTCTCCTGTAGTTTACGCTTCTTCATACCTCCAATCTACTTTCCTCGTCGTCGCTTCATAGCTCACGCTGTTTCGGGGCATTGTAGAGATATTCTTCAAATTCCGTAGATGGTGTGTCTTCCTGAAAGATGGACATGTGAATGATCTTGAAGGGAAACCGGTAGGTTTCATGGAAACCTTGCCACTCTACAGCCAAGTTCGGAGCCCAACTTTGTTTATCCTGAAGAATACGGCAGGGACGTAACATGAGCCGGACACTTCGGAGTCTCGGGAACTTCCAGCTCGCAAGAAGGCCAGCCTTATAAAGGTTTGGTGGAAGGGGGTATCGTGGCAGGCACAATCTATGGACGCGCACAATGATGCGAAGCTGGCAGACGTTGTTTCGTACGGTCTGCGGAAGCATACATACATTCGATGCGGCGGTGCCCTTGCACAGCTTCCAGCTTGAGTTTTGGTCGTATGAATGGCACTCCTTCTCCACCTCGGGTTGAGACTCCTCAGCCACTACCTGGAAAGTAGCCTTCTCATAGAAGACAGAGGTAGCAATGTCGGATGTTTGTTTGTTCGTGAGCAGTAGAGGTAGCAGGCGAGACATGTGTTCTCCGACATTTGCGAAAGTCACGCAACTACCGTCTGAGAAAGATCGGACTCCTAAAGCCTCTTCGATAATCTGGCGCTTGATCTCGCTGGGCAGCGAAGCCCATGTGACTGATGCACTTGCTGTAGACATCATTGATCGTAGTGCCGGCGGGTGGTCTCGTTATGATCGTTCGGGAGAGGGCTTTGATTGGACGAGACGGGAATGAGTACGTATCGGCTTCAATGATTGAGCTGAGCAGGTTGAAATGTTGTCAGAAGACAGGTTGAAGCAGAGAGAATTTCCCTGGCGAGCGACGTAGAGCTCGAGAGTGATCAAGGTCGGGGGTCCCCCAAGGACTCGTAAAACTCGAGGCCGGGGGGCGAGAGTAGGGTTAGGTTGTCTTGTGGTGAGGTTAGGTTGGGTGCCCTTAAAGCGGAAGATAAAGTTGGGGAGGGGAAAGGGAAGAAGGGGGAGGGGGGTCGGTCGTCGGATATACATAGTTGCGGCGCGGCTCCGACGGGGTGAAAGTGTCCCTACACGCTTCACCTTTCTCCGTTAAAGTTGTCGCACAACGCAGCCACTATACTACAAATCAAATACCCACGGAGTTGGGAATATTAGGGACAGGCATAGAAGGCATTGTTAATGTTTGGATGATCGACTCCTGGTTGCTAGGTACAGTGCGCTCCAAATTCACACCTTGCCAATGACCAAGTCTCTTGTGCTTCTGCGATTGGAGTCCAACAATCTATCAGAACGCTGAGGTTCCGACCATGCGGGTGTTTATCATGGTCTTTCACTACACTGCTATACTACATTGATATTTTACAATGTTTGGCAGCATATGCTTTCTTTGAACTGATCATGAACCAATGAGTGAAAGCGCTAGTTCGAGTACAGCCTGGCCCAGAACCCGAGTATCTGAAGAGTCATGAAAAGGCAGATATGATATGCATCGATGAATAATTTTCAGCTTATGAGTCTCTCTACATATAGACTTATGCCTGAATAAACCCAGATAAGAAGAACGGCTACTGTATTTTAGCAATCCAGCTGTACCCGGGATGGGAGCTGCTGAGGCCAAACCTAACAGGAGGGTATTGAGATAGGCATTAAATAGCTCCGTATCGGCGCAGAAAATAACTCTTGCAATGTCGGAGACATGCCCATGCCCAAGTACGTTCATTCAATATAGCACAAACTGAGTGACTCAAGGGATGGCGACCACTGGCCGTGAACTCATGAATATCAGAAGATAGATCAGAAATGCAAGCTGCTCGAGGATTTGGGACGCGTTTATTCTATGATCGTGACGGATAGAAAATAAATGCTCACAGAAGACAAAAACATGTACGGGTATCGCCTGGACAGGGTATAAACCAATTTCGACATTGTGAAAACATAATTTGAAGCCAAATATCTAAATAGACCGTAAATATAGTACTTACCAGTTTCTCGCGCTTAAACTGAGGCAGACATGATTGCGCTCTTAACCCGTTGCTCCAATTCCTCTCGCCGACTGTTTACATTTGGATTGTAAGCGAGAAACTCGATTCCGTTAACAACAATATTCTCTCTGGCAAGCAGTGGAGATAGGGGAAACTTCATGGCCCTCATGTCAGTCTCGAAAATGTTGAGCTCCCCCTCTATGCGACGTTCTACTTCACTGTGGGGCTCCTCCGAAAACTGCTCAAAGAGCCAGTCGATCCTCATACGTAGTTGCACAAGCCCCGTATAGTGTATCTTTACCGCGACAAAGGCGTCAAATATGTCCCAGACAGATCCCTCATGGCCATCCCAGTCAGTCCAAAACTCGAACCTCAGGCACATTTCTCGGACATTCCTAGATAGGGATCGAACCGAGAGCATGCTAGGTAGTGAGGTTGAACCACGGCATCTCCGCTCCCAGGTGAAAGTGCTTTTCTCAAAGAACGGTCTACGATAGGCCAGGTATTGGGCGATTTGGTTCATCCGCTTATTCGTGAGGAGCAGCGGTAAGAGGCTCTTCAAATCGGCGTCGAGGTCCTTTCTGGCGTGGTTTTCGAACAGGAGTTGTCCATTGTCATCGACCGTCCACTCCTCATGAATGCGCCAGGAATCTCCCAGAACATGGTCGACAATCTTGCTCTGAACTTCCGTAGGCAGGGTCTCCCAATACGAAATTTTAGGCCGCGCAGCTTCCCGTTCCATGTTGAGGGGAGCCGCAAGACGTTGGTTGCAGCGGGGTACGCTGATCTCGAATTGGCGGCGACGGCAGCGGTCACAAATTATCTTGAACTGGAGAGTCCGCTGGGAGACATCAGGGATCACCGGCTTTATATATATATATATGTACTAGTACTTCGCATTATGCGTCGTATTCGCTTAGATAGCCCTGGTATAGCTCGTCGCATCGAATTGCTATTTTAAGCCCCCTCTAGGAACCCAGAAAAGTCATCATATGGTTGCAGAAACCCCTACTTGTGTGCTTGGTCATGGCTATTAAGGCAGAAGGAACATCGACAACTACACTCCTATGCTGGTGCATACTGTCTTTCTCGTGGGGCGTACCTGTGCCCACTATCTTCCTTGGGGTATGGATTGGCATTGAGGAATAGTACGTGCCGATCGACCAAAGAATCATCAGAACTCCATTGATACATGTATAATAATGGCTATCTTCTCCCGAGCTATGCGAAGCCAACTCCAGATCGCCCATCGAACCCGCCTTCTTTAAGCTTATCTCCGAAACTCGTAATGCCAACACCCACGTTACCCAAGTCCTTATAACTCCTCCCCGGCGGTGCGCTCCTCGCCCCTCCCCGTAGTCCAATACCTATGCGTGATTTTGAAGGGCTCCCTAGCACGTCCCGAGTCCCCGTTCGCTCTCGAACTGCAGCGCGTCTACTAGGCGTCCTCAGGTATCCTGGCTTCTGGGTCCCAGTTGCCGCGGGCTTCGAGGCTGAAGGTTGGTAGCGCTCTGGACGCGGAGGTGGCATTGGTGTTGAGGTCCAGAATGTGGACGCGGGGTCGATTTCAGCTTCAGTTTCAAGATCGAGATTGGTGTCGAGATCCATGGCTGAAGGCTCGCCATGCAAATGTGATGCTTCTGTAATGGTGGGGAACGGATTATGCAGTGGGCGACGGCGTAGGATGGATGTGGGTTGTGGCATCCTGCGCCCTCGTGGTTCTGATAGAGGTTGCGTTTGCGGATATGGTCTCGGGCGTGTTGCGGCAGGGCGTCTGGCAGAAGAAGATATACGTCTAGGCGGCGGCTGGTTTTGTCGTGGGGAGAGGGAGAATGAGAGGTCGAGGTCGCGAACGCTCATTGCCTCTTCGTTGAAGGGAGTGAATCCTTGCAAGCGCTGTGGCTCAGTGCCTTGGACTCTGCTTTGACTTTGAGCACCACCTGTATCCCCGGTATGGTCGCGCGTCCTATCCGGTCCTCTCAGCGGCTCATTCTGGTGCAGGTCAGACCCCCCATCGTCACTGTCGTCTTGAGGTCGCCGCGTTGGACTGGGACTGTCTGCTTCGTCCCTCTGACCTAACCGTTCTGCGGTCTGTTCCCACCAGAACCTGATCATTGCTCGCACATGCTTCTCGAAATTCCTGCCCATCAGCGCATTTGCGGTTTCCTCTTGGCGCTTCACAGTCCAGACCCTCCAGGACAGTTTCTTCAAACAGCCACTTGCTGCAATGTGTGTGGACTCGTTTCTGAGAGCCGCAGCTTGAACACCCATTTCCTGCACGGTCCGTATTCTGTTCCTCCAGACTGTCAGGCTTGTTGTAGCGAGTTTCTGTGAGTATATCTGGACAGCATGCACTTCTAGTTCGTGGAGATGAGCAACCCGATGACGCCATTGGAGAAGTAGTGCCGTCACGCTCTGGCGCGTGCGATTGTGGGCAATGCCATCGGCCTCGTGCTGGCACTCCACCAGTCTTGCGGACTTGTCTCTCCAAACACCAAATGTGCGGCGCACGAGGTTCAGCTTGACTGTGCGTCTCATATGCGCATATGCTTCACGACGCCGAGTGCGTCGAGCATTTTCAGTCGCGCCCTGCCAGCGTTTGATGGCGTTCTTTGCGGTAACGTAGTAGTTAGCTCGTTCGGCCCATGTATCCAATTGTTGCAGGTGCGCGTGTTTATCCAAAAGCTGGTCAAAGGTACGCTGTTTGAGTCTAGGCTCGTACACAGAAAGGGCAAGGCGCTCTTGTTCCTTTCTGTGCACCGTTGCACTCTCAATCTTCCGAAGACAAATCCGGAGCTGTTGTGCGCGCTTGAATACCGCAAATCTCCTCTCCGCACGGTCAAGGGCATTCTCCTGTTTCGCTGATTTCGCAGCCCAGAGAGAGAGAACATTTCCTTTGAGTCGGTGATTGTGGACCCGTTGAAAAAGGGAGAGTCGTGAAGCTAGAGCCCATTTGTACAGACACTGTAACTGAATCCTCTCATCAATCTGTTCTTGAAGCGCCTTGACGCGAAGGCAATCATTCCAAGCTCTGAAGGTATTACGGAGAATGCGCAGGCGAGCCGCTTCACGAGACTGCTTCAGAAGATGCGCTGCGCGACTCCATGCCTGGAATGAAGAACGTAACAGCCCCTTGTTTCGCTGCTCGACAAATCTTTTGTGTAATGGAACAAGCTGAGCGTGTTTGCGAAGGGCATATAACCCGCGAGAAAGGAGAGCTGATTCTCGGAACGCATCGGCTTCGACTTCCTCAGATATCGTTCGTCCCGCTCTCTCTTTCAATCTTGAGAAGCACCTTCGAAGAATCTGGAGGTTTCGCTGCTGAGCAGCCCACTGTTCCCTCTCTTTCAAGATGGTGACGATTTCGGCCCATTTCCTCAGTGTTTCCTTGCCTAAGCGCATACGATGCAACATGGGCGCCCTGCGCTCGCCAAACTTCCAGAACCATTGCCAATAAAGTCTGTACACAATGTTGTGTTCATACAAGCTAATAGCTCTCTCGTTCTGCTCTCTTACAGCTGCCGTTCGAGACCGCCATATCTCCTGAAATTTGGCCAGTACAAAGTGTTGAATTTTGAGTTCATTTACTGCCGTTATATCACGCCATGCGTTGAAGTACTTTGTGCGCAGAATATGTCGTCTTGCCGTAGACATTCTTTGTACCTCATCTTCTGCACTTTTAGCCCAGTGAGTGAAGGCTTTCGTGAGCAGAAACAAGTTTCTCGCCTTTTCTGCTCTTGTTTCAAGTCGTTGGAAGAAACGTTCCGTTTCAGCGGCCTGGTGGCGCAACTGGAGTGCAGCGCGCCATGAATCCAATGAAGCCTTGAGAAGAACCCTCCGATCAAAGCTAATAGCGGCGGCTTCCATTCGGTGGAGGCTTCCCAAGCGCTCTGTCAGCAGATCTCGCCACTTCTGCAGATAACTTCTCTTCAGCGCGAGACCTCGGTGGTGAACGAAAGTCTCTGCATCTCGTTCAATCTGCGTATCGGAAGGGCGATACGACGGGAGGTGTAAACCGTATTCCTGTTGTTCACCTTCCACGCCGGGAAGCGGGACGTTTACGCCGGGAATCTGGATATTGGAACGATCGAAACTGTCTGTGTGCTCACTGAGTTCGCCATCATCATCCCCAAGACCCTGGGTTCCAGTATCCTCGTCCCGGCGTATGCGTAAACTACCACGGCTGGAAACAGAGGAAGCCCGTCTTGGGTTGCGCCGAGAACCATAGCTCGCAGATACTGCCCTTCTGTGTGCTTGGCTGTCTGATCGCCCCCTGACTGGCAGTTGTCCATGTGAAGGAGCACGTCTCGCATATTCAGAGCGCATGCGCCGAGCGTCTCGTGTGTCTCCAGTATCTGACGCTGCAACCGACAATCGTCTCGGACGAACAGGAAGGTCATATTCAGTTCCAGCCACTTTGTCCGCCGCGCCGTCAAAGAAAGAATCGAAACTCCCGCGTCTCGAGTGGGCCGAAGGTACAACATTCTGTGCAGAAGCTTGCGGTGGAATATCCAAGTTGGTTGTCACCTCCACACCCTCCCCATCAGGATCAATCTCAACTTGGATCCCCTGCGATGCTAGCAGGCGCTGAAACCTGTCAACGAGTTCCTCATGCTCTTCTGTGGCATCATCTTGCATGCGAATGAGGAATGCGAAGTAACGCCCATCGTCATCTCTCTTGTTCTTCTGGGCGAGGACGCGATCGTATGCCTTGAAGAGGGCGCGGTATGGAGGTTGTGGAAGTGACTGCGCGTCGCGCACTATGTCGTAGAGGGTTTCAATTTCTGGAGAGCAGAAGTTAACAAATATTTCATGGAGTAAGGTGGTCCGCGTACCCTCATTTGTCAATGGCGGAATGTCATCGTTGGGCGCGCTCATGGAGGATGGCATTCGTAGTTGCAACCGGGTGATCTAGGGCGCTTTCTCGACGGCATGAGAAAAGCGAGTCTGAGACCGCCAGAGAGCGGAACTGGCGTCCAGTTGATACGCCGTCTACGACGAGGGTAGTTTTGTATCCCGTGGTTCCCGTCGGCAATGTTGGAATCGACGCGGTTGTGGTGCAGTGAAAGCAGGCGCGTCGCGTCGCTGTAGTCGTTCAAGGAAGTCCAGCGCGCCTGAGGCTCAAGACAAAAGAGGAATGGAAAAATCGCGCCGATTTAGACATTACATAAAAACTTCTGAAACACCTGTCCTGTTCTCCAACTATTTCAAAATCCGACGTGAAATGTAGGTGAAGACGTGCTTTGTTATGATGTCGTTCACACATGTTCGGTCTGCCAAGCCTCGCTTATCGGGAGCTAGCAGGGCTTCGAGTCCAGTCGGTGCAGTCGTTCGAACCCTGTCCTGCTTATGTGATGGAGACGGAATCGAGTTCAGACCTTTCATCGCATCAAGCTTAATCGACTTCACAAGAAATCAAACAAAACTGTAATACGTGAACGTCCTACCAGTTTGCTGAGACCAAACCGAAATCAGAGGGAGAAGCAAAATGCCCAACCAAGCGCGCACCCTCACCCGTCCCATTGACAAATTCGCCTCAGCAGCTGCGAAGTGTTCAAAAGAGGCATGCTACCGGCAGGCTTCTCTCGATGTGTTTGCTAATTAATTCCAAAGGGCGCGATATACGGGAAATGCATAACTGCAGACTTCAACAATGTCTACAAAGATAAATGTAGCGCCGAGTTCATGAAGCTCCGGGAATGCTTTGTGGTAAGTAGTTCTGCCACGATGATGTCGGCTTTGCTCATCGATTTCAGGCGGCCAGCAAAAGAAGATGACCTAGCGATGGCTTTGATTTCTTTTTTCACATGCGTGCATTTGTATTATATATATCCATACGCATAAATGCCACTGCATATTTCGCTTTCTCAAGCTGTCATCACCATAACAATGAGATCGCATCTTACTCTGTATCGTCTATTTTTATCGTACTATCATACCGGCATGAAACGTAGGAGCTGCGGTAAACACAGAGCCCCAAATGGCGATGCTCAGATCCCATCATCTACAACTTCACAAATCTCAACATGAAAGTTGCCTTGTGCAACTCTTGTTCTTCCTCCGCAATGACCTGCTCATTATTGTTCTCCGGAATCTTCCCCTCCAGCTCAGTGATGACGTGCTTATCGACGTTCCGTCGTAATGACTTCTCGAACAGCGCCTTCTGGTTTTCAAAGGCAGCCTCAAGACCGATGTTGTCCGGGTCACTGAGCACCCTGTACTCCATGCCGACATCGTCGGTAGGCACCAGTCCCGCCTTCTTTCTGAGCACTTGTACGCGCCGGATGATCTCTCTGGCAAGACCCTCCTGTTCAAGTTCGGGATAGCTTGCAACATCCAGGATGATGAGAACATCATCGTCCGTGTTGAATTCTTGATCCTTGTTGCTGTCGTCCTTCGCAATACCGCGCTTCACGACCAGATCTTCGCGCTCCAAGCGAATGCCGTCGACAAGTATTTCTCCGGCTTTGAGGAAGCCCTTGATATCCTCGGTCTTCAACGTAGGCAGCGCCTTCTTCACCTTCATGGCATCCTTCTTCAGCTTCTTGCCCAATACGGGGAAGTCTGCGGATACCGAGTACTGCACGTTGTACTTATCCTCATCGTTGGACAAGATGAGGTCCCGAACATTGAGCTCTTCCTGGATATATGTCTCCAGAGACTTGATGTCATCGAGGTATTCCTGATCAGGGTGGATGACCACGAGAGTCTTGAGAGGGATCTTCAAGCCCTTGTTGGCGCGATCGCGGCTAATGCGACCGAGGTCGATAACCGCTTGCATGCGCTTGAATTGGCGTTCGACAACTTCATCAAACAGCTCCTCTCGGACCTCAGGGAACGGCAGGAAATGTACGCTACGGTCATCCTCGGCGCGGATTTCCTTGGGAATATGGGGTAGAAGGCGGAGGTAGATGTTGTCGGTAATAAAGGGCGTAAAAGGAGCAAGACCGCGGCAAAGTGTGTAGAGAACTTCGAAGAGAGTGTTGAGCGCATGGGTGGTGTCCTTCAGGCCATATTCGCCCTTTAATCTCCGGCGATTAAGTTTGATGTACCAGTTGGTAGTGTTATCGATCAACTATCGAACGTTAGCTCAAGGAAAAAGTACTTCAGGGTCACACTTACGGTAAGCAGGCGTGGTACCACAGTGTAGAGACGGTATCCGTTCATCTCTTCGTTGACAAACTTGAGCAACGACTGGCATGAGGCCAGAATCCATCGGTCAAGTACATTCGTGTTCTCTTTTTCGGCGGACGGGTCAAAAACGAAGTGAAGATCAGCAACCTTCTTCAAGAGGGCCACTTGCTGTTCAAAGAACTGGTAACTGTTCCACAGAGGCAGCAATACTTTCGACACAACCTCGCGGACAC
Source organism: Westerdykella aurantiaca (assembly GCA_030412805.1). Taxonomy (NCBI): domain Eukaryota; kingdom Fungi; phylum Ascomycota; class Dothideomycetes; order Pleosporales; family Sporormiaceae; genus Westerdykella; species Westerdykella aurantiaca. Next base: position 8,448,675 of record JASJFJ010000001.1, read on the forward strand.
CGGCCTCCTTGAACCGCAGCGTCTCGGCGCGGACGACTGGAGAGTTGATGAGGTACAGACGGAGAGCGTCGGAACCATAGTTGTTCATGATGAGCATAGGATCGGGGTAATTCTTCAGTCGCTTGGACATCTTCTTACCGTCTTCTGCAAGCACGATACCATTGACAACACAGTTCTTGAAAGGAAGTTTCCCAAACAGATGCGTTCCAAGAACAGTAAGCGTGTAGAACCAACCACGGGTTTGGTCCAAACCTTCAGCGATGAAGTCGCCCGGGAAGGATTTCTCAAACTTTTCCACATTCTCGAACGGATAGTGCGCGCTGGCGTAAGGCATGGATCCAGACTCAAACCAGCAGTCAAAGACCTCAGGACTTCTCCTAAGGACGCCTTTCCCTTGCTTGGAAGGAATGGTGATGTCGTCAATCTTGTCTCGGTGGAGGTCGGTAATCTCGCCCTCATATCCACTCAACTTCTTCAGTTCTTCGATGCTGCCAACGCACACCACTTCCTTCATATCGTCACTCACCCACACAGGAAGTGGGGTTCCCCAGAAACGGTTTCGCGACACTGCCCAATCAGGTGAGTTCGTGATCCAGTTTGCGAATCGCTTCTCCTTGACGAAGGATGGCACCCAGTGGGAACCCTCGATATTCTCCAACATTTGCGGGATGATGTCTTGGATCTTGACGAACCATGACGGGACGGCGCGGTAGATAAGAGGGGTGTCAGATCTCCAACAGAAGGGGTAGCTATGGGTAATTTGTGAATCAACCACGAGCCTCCCGATGCTCTTGAGGTGCTTAATGATGTTCTTGTCGGCCTTCTTGACGTTCTCCCCTGCAAAATCCTTCACCGCGGATGTGAAGCAGCCCTGGTCGTCGACGGGATTAACAGGAGGCCGGTCCTCTGTGACAATCCCATACTCCACAGCAACCTTGTAATCTTCCTCACCAAAGGCGGGAGCTTGGTGGACGATACCCACACCACTATCAGCGGTAACATATGTGGCATTTACGAGCCGGAATCCGACGTCCTTGAACTCCTCGTAGAAGTAGTCGAACAGCGGCTCGTACTTCCATCCGAGCATATCCTTGCCCTTGAGCTTCTGCACAACCTTGAACTTGGCCTTCTTGGGGTCTTTGTACAGTGTTCGCAGAAGGGCCTCAAGGAGAATGTAGTGCTTGCCGGAGGCTTCGTCGAGGATCTTGATGTATTCGAAGTCAGGATGTGCAGCAAGTGCAGTGTTGGATGGCAGCGTCCATGGGGTGGTCGTCCAAGCGAGGAAGCTGGTCGTCGGGTCGTCCACAAGCGGGAATGAGACTACGACAGCTGGGTCTTGAACATCTTTGTAATTCTGCGATGCCTCAAAGTTACTGAGGGGGGTTCCGAGCGCCATGCTGTAAGGCATGACCTTGAAGCCGCGATACACGGCGCCCTTGTCGAAAAGGCGCTTAAACACCCACCATTCGGTTTCCATGAAGTTGGTGTCCATAGTCTGCGCAAAGTCAGGAAACCATACCCAACGACTCCGACCATCATGCATACCTTATAATCTCTGTCGAAGTCGATCCAGCGACCCAGCCTGTCAATAGTATGCCTCCACTCGCTGGCGTAGCGCATGACGATCGCCCTGCACTTCTCGTTGTATGTCGCAATGCCATATTCGCGCACCGCATCTCTTCCTGACATTCCCAGCTCCTTGTCAATCTCATATTCAATAGGTACGCCGTGCGTGTCCCAACCGAAGCGTCGCTCGACATAGCGACCTTTCATCGACCAGTAGCGCGGAATGATATCTTTGATAGTGGAGGCTAGAAGATGACCGTAGTGGGGTAGACCGGTCGCAAACGGAGGGCCATCGTAAAAGGTGTATGGTTGTTTGCCTTTTGACTGTGAGAATTGAAGTTAGTCACAACTATCGCCGAATTACTATCCTAAGTCGCTGTGGGAAACCTACGAGCTCAACCTGGCGCAAGAAGGCATCGATTTCCTTCCAGCGAGCGAGGATGCGCTCCTCCTCCTTTGGAAAATCAATAGACATGGCCGCAGAATGTACAGGAAGCAATCCTTGGGCGGCGTTGCGGAGGGGTCAATGTTTTTCTGGAGACGGTTGACTCCGATCATGGTGGCGGCTTAGTCATCCCGGTTCCGTTCCTGGCTTCGGCCGCGGGGAAGTCCACCATACATCTGCCCAACTCACACGACTACCATTCGCAGGATCCATGGATGTTGGCAGCTGAAAACACCATGTTTGACAACGTCATTTTACCACCATGAACGCTTAATTCCTTCCCTATCGTATCCAAGTATACAAACTGCTCAGTCAAACTTTGCCCAGGCGCCAAGCAGAAATCGTCCAGAGATGGCTTCATAATTTTCCGACGAGATGTCATATCCTCGTCTTCCTCAGTCCATCCAAGTTGAGCGGGCCGAACTACGTGTCGTAACCATTTTGTTTCTGTTTTGTGTTTTTCAACATGAAGTCACTCTTTTATATCTTCTCTTTCATTCTCTCGTTCACTCTTGCCCTTGATGACTTCCCCCCTGCGATACACATCCCTGACCAGATTACTGCGGGTACCACTGTAAAGGGATATGTCGATGTGGAAGTGCATAATTGGGACACTACATACTGCAATGCGTTTCGTGTGTATTTGGCGACACGTCCAGGGGAGCCTCGAAATCCTGCATTCTATCACGAAGACTGTAGGTTCTCCTTGTCGGTCCCCCTTTTGCGCCTACTAACTCAACACCTTCAGGCTACTTGGTACACGAACAATCACTATGCGACTCGACTGTATTTATCTCTCCGGACTATGTCCTATACGTCAACTCCAGTTTCACCTTTTCGATCCCGGCCAGCGTAGGACCCTCGGGCAGACACTATGTCCTCAAAGCACAGACGCTGAAGACGGACGGGTCTTACTATGGCGCGAAGCTCGAATCCAACGTGTTCGAACTGATAGGAGCAAATGGGGACTGGGGTAGTACTCGGTCTAAAGGGCGTACTCTGTGGGGTGACGATGGGATCCCATGTGAGAGTTACGAGTGCGTAATGGGATGCGCTGAAAATGCACTGAACGGCACTACCACCGGCGATTATGGAGGGTGTGCTAACGCATGTCCCAACGTATACATCGACCCAACTTCGACCGTAGGAGGTCAGCCCACCGGCGTTCTTTCTTCGCCTTCTTCTTGCTCAGCCGCGTTTTCATCGCCAGCACGAACTCGAGAGCCCAGGCCTACGTCTACCAAGACTGGCAACAACTTCCTTTCATCAACTCCATCCCGGACTGCCGTTGCAGCGGCACCAACGGGGGCTAGCTCGAGCACAGTGCATTTCGACCACACAGGGTCCTTCATCGTACTGATGGGTTTATTACTTTAGATAATCTAATAAAAGAATCTACGTCCGACTGGGCCTTCGAAAACAACTGCGGAGTACCACATTACCACCCTCACGCTATCTCGAGAGCCTTGAACGCCGAATCAACGTTACTCTTCCTTCAAACCAACCAGGGCAAAACTGTCCTTCCACAGCCTCTCCTCTCCCTCTGGATCAAACGCCCAAGCCGCATGGCCTTGATCCGTCAAAGAGTGGACATCCCCCTTGAACTCCTGGTGAACCGCGCAGTCGGAGGCCCACACGCCACCCACAGTCCTCCATTCCTTCCCCACTGCCGCGAGCACACTCATCGCCGCTCCCTGCTCGGCCGACTTGACCAGCAGCTGGACCTCTGGTGTTGCAAATCGCTTGACCTCATCCTCACTCAACGCCCACCCCAATCCGGACATAATGAGCCCCGGATGTAACGCCACGGAGTACAGATTCTTATCCGCATACTTCCGATTGATCGCATTGGCGAGCCAGATATTCGCCGTCTTGCTCTGTCCATACGCCTGCCACTTGTCGTACGGGTCCTTCTCGAAGTTGTAGTCGTGGAAGCGAAGAGATCCATACCGGTGCGCCAAACTCGACACGCTGACGACCCGGCTGGGGAACTCGGCACTAGCGCTATCCAGCAGCGCCTGCTTCACCAGCTGGAACAGCAGGAAATGCGCCACGTAATTCGTACCGAACTGCAGCTCGAACCCGTCCTTCGTCTTGCCCTCGGGAAGGGCCATGATACCGGCGTTCAGAATCAGGAGGTTCAGCTTGCCCCCGCTCTTCTCGAGAAACTCCTTTGCGGCCTTGCGCACGCTGTCGAGAGATCCTAGTTCCATCTCAATCAGGTCGATTTTCCCACCGTTGGGGTTCGAGGCCAGGATCTCATCGACGACCTTTTGGCCCTTGGAGAGGTCGCGGACGGTGCCGAAGACGTGGGCGCCCGTCGCGTGGAGGGCTCGCAGGGTCTCGACGCCGATGCCGCCGGAGATGCCGGTGATGAGGGCGACTTTGTCGGGGAGAGCGTTGATTAGGTTCTCGTCCTTGATGATTTGGAGGGCGGTGGGGCGTGCGTCACCCGGACCCTTGGGGTCGACGTAGGCTTCGGCGTAGCGGGAGGACATTTCGGGTGATATTGGATTAAAGGATGCAGTGTTTGCAGACCTATGCAATTGCGAAAGGGAAGAGGGGACGGTTTTGCTGTGATATACCGAGGTGGGGCCTGAATCGATGTCGAGATATTGCTGTCGTAGTCGCTAGAATCACTTAAGATGATGTGAAGATGGAGAATAAATGCTGCCTCGACGTCCACGCCACATTTATATACATTTCTGCCTGGGGCCCCAGGCTCCCTCTTACGCCCTGCCTTAGCGCATCGCACGTCCTAACTCCATGTCCACCTCAAACGTTAACGCCTCCCCCATCCGCACGAACCTGCAGCCCCGATATCCCCATGTACCACCACGACCGGGACGACTTTTGTCCATGCCAAGTCCCCTGGGCTAGGATCGCACGACACTGGCCCCGTGTGTCGTCAAGCCACAATGATTAGTTATTAGTTTCCGCATGAGGAAGTCTATGGCGATGCTGACGGTCTGCGAGTTTTGCGGCGTAGCAACGGAGGAACGGGGAAGGGAGGGGTTGATGGGTACGTGGTTAAGCTGTGGGATGGGCTTAACTCCGAGCGTGGTCCGGAGCGCACCAACGCATCACCTCTACACAGTATGTAGTTGCAAAAGGCGATACACTACGTACGTCCGTACGTATGCGGGGATCGGAGCTAACCTTCTGAACATGATCCCGCTTCTTATGTGCGAGAAATCTCCTGTTTCCGCAAGGCTGTCTGTGATGACTTGAAGATGAGTAAGCGGATGAGGGGGAGGAGAGAATGAGCGGGGTGAAGTCGTGCAGCTTGGTGGCTGAATGACTTATTATATATTCAATCTATCACGTTGGAGGGATTCGCGGGGGGTATTGAGAAGTATATTTGATCGTTTAAGATATGCATTAGAGACGCTGGAACGCTGAGCAATGCTAGAGCACACTACGCTGAAAGTGACGAAAACACCGCTAAATGCATATGCTGCAGTAAACAAATATGACAGAGCCTATCGATAGGTATGCAGCTGTATGCCGTTCCCACCCACCCAATGCGTTTTCCAAACCCACGACTAAAAGAAAAAGCCCTGTACGCCATGAACAAATGCTGCGAGTTTCCAAACATCCCCTAAGCAACACCAAGAGCCGCAAGCCTACTCTTCAGATCCACCGGCCTCGCAAGCCGATTGATAACGACACTAGAAATAGCGCCCATCTTAACAATAGACACATATCCCGGCGCGACCTCGCTCGCCAACACCTCCACACACCTCAGCGTTTCTTCTTTCGACAGCGGACTCCGGATCGAGCTCTGCAGTGACTGCAAAAGCGTGGACATGGAGAAGGACACGCGCGCTCCGGGACCCTTGCTGGCAGCGAGGAGAGACAGCACGCCCAGTACTTCCTCCGATTTTTGAAGGGCGGCCTGCCGCTGGAGCTCTGCTGGGGACAGGGGAGCGGGCGCAGCTGCTTTGGCGGCCTGTTTGGCGAGAATACGGTCCAGGAGATTCGACTTGCGGACGGAAGCGAACTCTGTGATTTTCGGTTGGACGGTCTGGGTCTCTGCTTCCATGATAGGTTGCTCGTTCTCCTTCCCCGTGCTTTCGCGCAGCTTCTTCTGCGTACGGCCTTGATACGCGCTTTCCTTCAGTTCGCGGAGTCGTTTGCGGCCCTTTTCGCGGAGAGGGGCGGTGGCTGCTACGGCAGAGCAGATCGTGATCTCGGCGAGGGGGAGTTGCGAGATGAACTTCGCTATGGAGCTGTCGTCGACGACAAAGACTTCCATCGACTTTTGTGCGGCATCAACCTTTCGCGGGCGACCGCGGCGTCTTGGGGTAGCGATGGGGCGGGCGGAGATTGCTGTGCGCGCGCCTTGCGAGGTGTTCCACTTCCTCCACAGGTCGTCTAAACTCTGCATGAACATGGATTGGAGGGCATCTTCGTTGAGAGGGCCAAGGTTGCATGCTTGTTTATGTTCTGGGCGTATCTCGAGACAGATCTTGCCGCCGGTATAGTCGGAGAGGAAGAAGGGGTTGTTGGTTGCTGAGGGGCCGGCGCTCAAAACGCCTACGCAGAGCCGGACATCTTCCAGCGTAACTTTTCGCTTTTTCCACACAGCCGAGATCGATTGTGTGAGAGAGCGCAAATCGACGGGAGTTGCGATGCCATTATGCGCATAATGCAGTGACAGCGCGGTAAGAAACGAGGAGTGCAGAGCGAGGAGATTGACGAGTTCGGTGGGAAGCGCAGCGGGCGTCATTGTAATCGATAGAGGGGTAAGATGGGTTGCTGAAATGGCGTAGACGATGTGTAGAGAGGAATACTTCTGGCAATGGAGGGGAAGTTGGAAATGTTGCGGCCCTGGGATTGTTCTGCGGTTCAGAGGCTGGACGTGCTTTACGCGACTCGAGCCTTGGCGCGTCTTTTCGCGTTATGCGCGTCAGCCAATCAGGGGCCGCAGGGGCCCCTCTGCGCTCAACTTCTGAATCGTGGCTGTTGGGGGTGAGATGACTGGAGATGACCAGAAACCAGACAGTAAGTGCATACATGTTCCATCGGTGGGAAACTTTTGCTCGGTGTTTGGACGTCGGGAGTCGTGACGGCTAGTCACAGTATACCCTTACCCTGTCTGCAAGATGTCTACTTTCCACCCATTCCCTCGGCTCCCCTTCGAGATACGCGCTCAAATCTGGGAATTCACTGTTGAGCCCCGAACTGTCGACGCTCGAGTTGTGAACGAGCGAATGCCCGCCACGCCAGACGCTCCCTCTCGCCGTGCGCTGTATATTCCATCCCTAGTGTCGTCCACACCAGTGCCAGCACCACTGCAGACTTGCCAGGAGGCCAGGAATCTGGGACTGTACCAGAAGATATGGACGCACTTCCCCGTGTTGAGTTTTGAGCGGCGCTATCTCTGGGCGAATTTGGACATCGACATCATTTCGATTGGAACCACGCCATTTGAGGCCTACAAACCAGTGGCCACGGCCATAAAGCGGCTGCAGTTTGAGCGGGCGAACTCAGATGAAGGCTTCTACCATTTCGAAGCTCGCGAGCTCCGTAATTTTGCCAACGTCAGGGAAGTGTACGTGGTTTGTGCAGACGGCTTGGAGGCGTGGTGCGAAGCTACACAGGAGCATTATTTTCCTTGCGGCCGCGAGAATGTGTTCCTGGTTGACCCCGAGACTGGCCAGATGATGCGAGCACTTGAGTTCGATAGGATGTGTGATGAGGAGCAACAGGAAGCGATTCGCCCGGAGGATCTGCAAGAGTCGAAGTCCGACTGGCATGTTAGTGAGTAGGAATCAAAACCTTGTGGTTTGCCAGGAGGCCAGTGACCCAGGACTCTGCCGGACGATGTTCACTCACCTACTTGTTTTGAATTTACAACAGCGCCGTGTCCAGAGCGAGCTGATCCTCCAAGTGCGTTACTCTTGTTACTCCTTGTTCAGCAACATCAAACGAGCAATGGAACAAGGACGATAACTTTTGAAAACAGTGCTAATACTGTTCGACATTCGAGCTAACAGTGAAGGGGTAACAGGTAACAAGCATTATCAAATTCGAGCAAGAACACCTAACACAATGCCAAAATACTCCTATTCATGCCGAAGTAGCAAGATGCCCACACCGCGAGTCCAGCATTCTTCTCTCATCTCTTTGCGCATCCTTTTCCTCATGACGTGAATCGCCTACTTTCCTCCGAACCAGCCGCTGAACCAGCTCTTGGTGTTGCTCGCGGCCTCGGTGACGTTCTTGTCGAACTTGTCGACGGCGCGGTTGCCTTCTCTCCTGGCCTCCTCCAGCTTCTTCTCTGCGTCTACGCGGAGCTTGTGTGCTTCAGCCTTCGCCTGGTCGTTCTGTGGTCGCATTGTTAGCAGGCTCCCTTTGGACAGAGAAACGTGGTCGCAATAGCGCTCTGGGTATGAATGGAACTCACAAGCTCCTGTGCCTTGGTGCGGACGGCCTCGAATCCCTCCTCACCAGCCTTCTTTGCCTCTTTGTCCTGCCCGGGCAGATCACCCTTCAACTTGCGCGCAGCGGTCGCGGCGTCGTCTGCTGCAGTCAGTACCTTATGCAAAGGGCAATTGAAAGGATACTCACGTTCAAACGTCTTCTCTGCAAGCTTGGGGTTGCCGCCTGCATTGTAAAGGTAGTAAGCAGCACCACCAGCCGCAGCCACACCACCCCATCCGAGAAGCTTGCGAGACATGTTTTGTGTGTGAAGGGAGTTGGGTTTAATGAAGATATAGGGTTAACAGCGCCAAAGGTATCACAGGACGGTCGTAGGAAGAAGAGACAGTGTACTTGAGGATCAGGTGAGGTTGGGGTGGGATGCGGAGTCTTTCAAGGAAACGCAGGCGGACCAACCACGATGACGTCGCTGCATCGTGCCAATACCCCAAGCTTCCGCACGGACTCCTCGGCAACCGTTCACGCCATCCATCCTTGGAACTTATTTATCCATGGCATCTCTGGTGCTCTCCATGGACCCTCACCCTTCTGACCGCGCTCAGGGTAACGCGGCTTGTTGTCGAGGGAATTGTCCACAAGTGGATCCGCGGCGAGCCTTTTTTGCAGTTGGCGCCTCGCTCTATGTGTAAAGTTGTGATTTGGTACATGCTCCTTCCCCTTAATGACGTGCGACGGTGCCTAACTTCAGCGACAGTCATGCTTCCACGATAGCAACCGGCCATGCGGCGTTTTCCTACCGCCACCCTAGATACTAGGGCTTCCAACACGTCCATGCCAGAGCGACCGATTAGCTTGGTGGATCATACCGACGAGGAAGAGGCTACTGCGTCCCAGACTTCGCACGAACCTCCAACGACAACTCCCGATGGACAAATCGATGTCCTCTACGAGAACCAACGAGGGTGGTTCGTATTCGGGATCCCCCTCTTCTCCTCGAATGCACTCTGGAACTCCAGGTTCGACGCGGCGCCCTGGGTCGATGTGAATTACAAGCCGTCCGCCGTTAACATCACGAATGCGCAAGTGCCCGACCCAAGCTGGAAGTGGGATTGGAAGACGTGGTACGTGGACATGAGCCACGACGTCGACGAAGAAGGGTGGCAATACAGCTTCTGGTTCCGCGGCGCTGCGTGGCATGGCAACCATCCTTGGTTTCACAGCTTTGTGCGCAGACGGCGCTGGCTAAGGAAACGGGTGAAGCAGAAGCTGCCGCCGAAGACGACGGACAATAAAGATAGGCTGTTTGGCGAAACATTCAGTATTCCAACGACTTTAATCAGGACAAATACCATCGGCACCGACACCCAGCACGGTGGTGAGCGAAGGGCGTCACGGGCGTCGCTAGACGAGGAGATCACGGATGTTGGGAGGCTCATGCGGGTGCTTAAGAATTCACCCATCGACAGGGAGAAGATAGTAGCCATCAACAAGTTCATTGATGAAGGCGGCGAGGAGCTTCACTATCTCCCCGAGCAGGTCCGTGTCCCTGAAGATTCCCGCTGGATTTCTCTTCTGACAAGCGCAGATGCACCACATCATGTCCATGCTGATCTTCCAAAACTCGCGCCGGCAACTCCTCGCCAACCTCATGGAGCGATTCGACGCTGCTAAAGCCCACCGCGAAGAGCATAGGAAAAGGGATAAGCCGGAGGATCCAGCAGAGGAACGCAAGATCAACAATCTCCTTAGAGCCGTGGAAGCGGCCGATGCCGAGTGTAAGAAACTGGAATACTGGAGTGACATCCGGAAGCTGGCGGAGAATGGCGCCGCGGGGAACGCCACAGATCCTGCGAGCGGATGGGACCACGGTTGGGAAGGCCTGGATAGGAGCGGGCCACCACATCCTTGAGCTTTTTGTTCTGCATAGAGGTTGTCTTTGGGAGTTTTGGGCACCGTATTGTTGATACCTCGGCATTGGAGTTCTTCCCTGATAGCATACACGGCATCCAGGCGTAAGGTTCATTTTCTTTGATGTTGCATATCCTTTCATTCCGATTCATAATTAATTATCTTCTTGCTCTCACCCGAATGGGACCATGGACTTCGTCAAGCGTGAGCTGAGAATCCAGGACCTCTCCCTTCTGCAAAACATCCACTTTTCCGCTGTCTCTGAGGTCCCAAACGACTTCTCGTATATCTGGCATGGCATCCCGCCAGCTTTCAGCACTCAATTGCGCTAGTTCGAGGGCGGTCAACGCTCTTGCAACCTCCGATGGACATATCGTCTTTGGCCATTCTCTCCTATCCAGCAGTATCCATAGGTGTTTTTGTATACTATCTTTTACCGCAGCTTCCACAGGCATAGCAAGTAGCAGTGTGGGTTTTGCAATTTGTGAACTCGTAAGGATCCAGAGTGAGGTCGGAATAGAGATGAGATGGAAAGAGATCTCTTGGCGCCGGCTCTAACCGTCCCAACGATCTCCAGGGCCCCACCGACATCGGATTTTCTCGCCCTAGGGAAACGCTTGACGTCACACCCACTCACACCCAATCAGCGCGGGTCTCGCTGAGTCTCCCAGCCACAGCTCTTTGAGTCAACAACTCTGTTATTATTTTCCAATCCCTCGTCGCCGGTCCTCGCAGTGCTCTCGGAAATTCAGGGGTCGCGGAAATGGCGTCGCTGCGGTCCGGGTCGCGGTTGTTGCGGGTGTCGAAGGGCGAAAAGCAATTCCAGGCTAGGTCAGCCGCTGCGCAAGGAACGGAGCTATTTAGCTGCAGCAACCCACTCATCGGCGGCCGTGGTGGGGTTTCTTCTTCTTCCTCGTTGCGTCTTCTCCCTCCGTCGCGGTCATTCACAGCTTGGGGAGCCCAATCGCGATTGCCGTCGTCCCAATTGGCCTCTCATTCCTCGTATCCCTCGTACCTGTCCAGCTCACACCAAGTACTCCGTCCCGCGTCACTGTACCCCGCATCGTCCTCTTCAGCAGTTCGACCGTTCTCAACCTCACATCCACGCGCCTGTCCGATAAGCATGGCGGAGAAGAAAGAAGTCAGGAAGTACCTGCAGGAGAGCCATGACAAGATCTTCGAGAGCAACCGCAAGTGGGCGGCGGACCAGGGCGCAAAGAACCCAAAGTTCTTCGAGGAGCTGAGCAAGGGCCAATCTCCCAACTACCTCTGGATTGGTGAGCCCCTCTAGCTATCCATTCCCAAGTCCTTGGGATTGGTATCAATGGCACTCATACTAACATCTCTTCCTCCCCCCAGGCTGCGCCGACTCCCGCATCCCCGCCGAAGCTATCACGGGTCTCGGCCCGGGAGAGATGTTCATCCACCGCAACATCGCCAATCTCGTCTGCAACGTCGACCTCAACGTCATGTCCGTCGTCAACTACGCCGTCCGCCACCTCAAAGTCAAGCACATCATCGTCTGCGGCCACTACGGCTGCGGGGGTGTCAAGGCCGCCATGACGCCCCAGGACCTCGGCATCCTGAACCCCTGGCTGCGAAACATCCGCGATGTGTACCGTCTGCATGAGAAGGAGCTGGACGGGCTGGAGGGCGACGCCAAGTACGATCGGCTGGTTGAGTTGAATGTGCTTGAGCAGTGCAGGAATGTCATCAAGACGGCGGCGGTCCAGCAGTCGTTTGCGGAGAATGAGTTCCCCGTTGTGCATGGGTGGGTGTTTGGGTTCAAGGATGGGCTGTTGAAGGACCTGAACTTTAACCATGAGGCTGTGCTCAAGGACATTCAGAAGATCTATAACTTGACGAGCTGAGTGGGGAGCTGGTGAGGGTGGGCAAGTGTTGTGGCAGACGTAACCGATGGAGTAAGGTAAAGGCGAGTCTTAGATTAGAGTCCCGTGATGGAGTAGAGACAGGCTAGGAGTTAGATGGTAGGAATACATTGGAGTATATTTTCATCTCTTTGTTCCATTCTATATGGGCACTACGATACCTCAGGACACTTGGCGGGAAGGGACGGGGACAGGAGAGGGTCCACATCACCAAAACCAAGCACACGTGACAGTGACACGTCCGGTGAAAGAAAGCAAAAAGCAAAAAAGCAAAGAGAATGATTCCGGAAAGCTGACAAACCCTGCATCGAACCTGTGGATTCAAGTGGCGGATGACTGAGCATACTGGCCCTTATAGATGCACAAAGGTACACCGGGGCTGCTCGTCACTTCTTCCAGGAACGTTTTAATGGTTGCGAGTTTACGAGATATAGCTGATTATATAGGTATAATTGGGTGGTGGTGGCGGTGGTGAGAGGATGAGGTTGAGGCTCGTTCACCGCTGTTTGCTCTCGTCGCGCACGGCAAGATTTGATTTGCTAGGCTGGGCAGCAAACGGTCTCCCGCGGAGACAGGAAGCTCATTGACTTGTCTTAAGTGCTTGGTATCTCGCTCTCACTTCACGATGCTTGGCGTCCAAGATTGCTCTAGTGTCAATGCACTGTTTTGGGGCACCAGTGTGGACACAATGATGTATGAAATGGGATCTATATGGGCAATCTGACAAGATGCAGGAAGTTCGCAACGGCATCTGTTTTGGTGTCATTTGTTTAGAAAGATTGAAGTTTCAAAGTCAAAACATCCATACACAAAGATGGTATTTAGCTATTACTGCCCGATTACTCCTCCTCTGCTATCAAAACACCTCCTCCACCTACATCTCCATTTCCTCCGACACCTCATCCTCTGCCTGCCCTCCCGCTTCCTCTGGCACCCAAAACCTATCTACGAACGCCTCCGGGATCATACAGGGGGCCGCGTTCATCTGCCACACCTGTATCAAATCGTCCCCCGATTCCGGCAGCTTCAGCAACGCCTTCCCCTCGGGCGCATTCGCGACGACCTCCTTGAGTAGCTTCAGTAATCCAGCTGCTCTCCTCAGGCTCTCCTGCTCATACAATTCGAACTTATCAAAGAAGAAACCTCCTTTGTTCGATGCATTGATGCCAGTGACCGAGCCCTCCTTCTTCGGGTCGAAAACGCCTCGTATAAGCCAGGGGGTGCGTCCGAGCCACATCTCCCCCACGACGCGGGTTCGGTTTTTGCCGGTCTTGATCTCCGCCAGCTTGTCGTCCGGGATAACCTTGCCTTTCATGGTGACTCTCGTGGCTTGAGGGTGCCCCTTGATCCCGACGTCGTCAAGCCCCGCGTACTGATCACTGGGCGGAGGTTGCTCGGGAGGCGTCATCACTTGTGGACCCTCGTAGTAGGCATCCACCTCATGCCGCAATAGTAGGGTCAGTTCTCCAAACGGGTACTTCACCACACGGTGGAACCCCGACGCCAGATCTCCCATCCCCATGGTATCCTTCGTGAAGACCTCCTCAAAAATACGCCCGTAGCCACCACTATTGCTCGTCACAATCCCCAACTTCTTAGAATACAACCGTAGGAACAGGGTATTCTTGATCCGCTGCGCGGCAATTTGGAAGGGCTTCTTGATGGCCCGCTTCGCGGAGAAGTCAATCAGGCGTTTCGTGCTGCCACGGTCGCTGACGACGTCGATCTCGTTCAGACGCAGGTCTGGCTTCATTACAGCCATGGCCTGGAAAGCAGGCTCGAAGACCTGTGTGCCGGAACGAAACGTGTTCTCGTTCACGAATTGCGGGGAGTTGGAGGGTCGTAACAAGACTGGGAAGGGGCGAAGGACCAGTTTTCGAGGGGCGCCGGGTACGTCGATGGTTGGGGCGGAGAGAGGGGAGCGTACCCAGTTGTATGAGCATATTGTTTCGAAGCCCATATGGTGGTGTACGTCCTTTGGAGAGAGTGTGACGTCGCCCGGGGCGATCTCGATCAAGAGGGAGCCGGTGATGGAGTGTTGTGGTGGGAGAGGAGGATGGTTGGGAGCCGCTGGTGGGAGAATGGCCCCTGGAGGTGGTGGCAATCCGAACGGGGGAAGAGGAGGGAAGGGAAACGGCATAGGTGGGCCGCCTTGAGTTATCGGCGGTACCGAAAAGGGTGGAGGAAAGGGAAATGGCCCGAAGGGTAGCGGAGGAGGGGGAAGGGGAAAGTATGGGGGCTGGGCCAGAGGATGTGAGGGTCCAGGAAGCGCAGGGCCAGTGGCTCCTTGCGTGGGAGGTTGCTAAAGCGTATTTGAGTACATAGCCTCGAGATGCTGTTGTTGAAGAGCTTACTGCTGGCGTCACGGCGCCAGGCTGTGCTCCAGCGAGCTCCATCTCATCGTCTTCCCTCGCTTCTCTGTTAGGCGTGTTGTTGTCCATAGCTCTTAATGGTGTATAGTCAATGGTTAGGGTCTCGTCGTGGAGTACGGTTGTTGAAAGTCGGCGGTTGCGGATGTTATGGTGTAGGTACTTGAAAAAGGGAAGCCGTTAAAATATTTGTGCGCTTGCCAAGATCAAAATCTGAAGGTGTGTTGCGCACTGTGTATGGGGTCGGTGAAAGATTTGGAAGTCGAGTCGACTGAAGGTTATTGGCGACGGTTTGCTTTGCCCCCAACAACAATCCCCACCGTTACCGTACTAGGATATAAGTCGGTTCTCCGCTCCATCGGCCATCTTGGTAAGCAAACTCTGCTATGTAAGTACCATTAACCTGAGTATAGAGGTACATATCGCGTGGCTGCGCCGTCCCGTATCTATCCGTTGTGACCGTGAACTTTCCAGAATCGAAACGAGTATTGAAGGTGACTGCGTCTCCATATTCCAGCGTTCTGTTTCCGTTCATCGTATTATTTGCCGTCAATGACCACATTCTGAGGTTTGGCGTCAGGTAGAACAGCTGGTATATATCTGGCTGCGTAGCGACTGCGACGAGATCGGCTTGAGTGTCTGCTTGAACGAATTCTTTCAAAGTCCTTAGGTCAGAATTATGAGCAGCATTGGGGTCTAGGTATACTGACCAGAATATATTGGCTCACATGATTCAAAGCAGGTGTTATCCCACATGTTCGCTGTGACTTTCGAAATTCGATTTGACCGCAATCCCCCTGACTGGGTCACCGGCAAGATCAAATCACCGAACGGGCCAGACCCAAAGGAGAATGAGACCACGGTAAATGCGTGACTTGTTGGCGCTCTGGCAAGGACATAGTTCTCGTGGTTGGTAGCGAAGGCGCTGACCCCCGACGAGGATATCAGGTGGAAAATCGGGGCTTCTGCACCAGCATCGACTAGGGGTTGATACAAAAGATTAAACCAGGAGTTCTGCATTGGTTCGGGCCCTGAATCCGTTCTGGTGCTATTGTGTGATACTTTGATCACTAGTTTGGTGTTGACACTGCAGTTCAGTGAAGTCGACATGCCATTTAAGTCGTCTTTCCATGAATCGGGACTGTTGTAATCTGCGGTCACAATCTGCGAGAGAGCACCCAGTGCTGGAGTCGAACTCCCTGCTTGCTGAGTTCGACCAACGAAGGCCAGGCGGACTATTGTCTGCCTTGGTCAGCCACTCATTCAGTTGATAGCTGTGTCTTCTCTCCAGACCTGCTGACCACCCTGGGGCAAGTAAAGTAAACTGGAGAATACTAACCTGCCGTTGGAAGCTCGCCGCTTCATCCCAAGTATAGCCACTGTCAGCAGAGAGTGCGGTCCCATTCCACGCAGACTGCGTGACCACGAATGCAGGATCGGTATCCCATGTCCCTATCAGGGTATTGTATCTCGCTTCCCGTACGGAGCCCCGACTGTCCTGAAAGTATAATCTGCGCTCCCCACTCGGGAGTGTTATAGCTGCTAAGGAAGTATTCGGGTAGAGTGTGCTGTTATCTTTCAATATGAGCCCGCTGCTCTGTGCACTAACGTTGATACTAAACTAGTTAGCTGCTTGAATCGGGTCTGGAAGGATTCACTTACTGTTCGGACTTCCTGCTTATCGTGCCGCCTATACCGCCACCAACTGCAGCAGACACTATGACTGTAAATCCTATAACAAACAACCATAACTTCATACGTCTCTTTCTAGCAACCTCATGTGAAATATCGGTTACGCTCCTTTCGGCCAAGTGCTTGAAAGTGTCCTCTTCCTCCTCACTTCTAAGTACTTCAGGTAGTGACTCAGTAGAAACGACCTCTGGGGTCTTCAGGTCAGGGGTAACCTCAGGTAACGTGGTGTCTACTGCAACCGCAAGGAGTGTTTGGTTGGTGTTGACTTCAAGAGTGGAGTAAGCATCCAAGTCTTGCTTCGCCTGACCAACGATGGAGCTGGTGGCGCAGCTTTCCTAAACATGAATGTTCGCTTAGTTTTACGGGAGATATTGTCAGTCGGTACTAACTTCGTCCATAACACATTGGCAGGTACTGTGGTGACACACATCGCAGCTGGCAGAGGGCGCCATTTCATTAAGTCACCGCGCTCTACCCTGTATTTTGCAGTTAAATCCGGGCAGGGATTCGGCGAGTTTATTATCCGTCACGCATTGACTTCAGACAGGCAACCATATCCTAGGGCCGAACACCCCAGTCAGGGGAGTTCTCCCCTGAGTGAGATCCCAGGTTGGTTCCTATTAATGGGCTTCTGTAAAAGATATATTAGAACCCAGATAGGCGAGTCGCAGTAGTTGTACTTCAATGGGAATCCTTGGTAAATCAAAGGTTGGAGAACATAGATTATAGAGTTCCTTGTAATATTAGATAGCTCCAGGCTGACATATTAAGTGTTCCGGAACGAAGGGGGTGTAACTGGAGGAACTCCACGGGCGTATAGCGGGTACATCTTGAAATAAGGGCCTGGGAGGCCCCGGCGAAGAAAATGGCCCCCATCTATCCTACATATCAGCTCCTGAACCCTTCCAAGCAAGCGTTGGTTTAAAGTAGGCCGCACACAATGCTGATTATAAATCATATTTCGTGTATGGCTGGACTGCCTACACAGCCTTCTCCACCATTGCACCTCTCGAGCCGCCTATGCGGTGATGAATCGATTTATCACGTGATGATAAATCTATTCCCTCCTTTGGTCTGTTTTGAGGCACATGTGGAAGGCGGTAAGCATTGATTGCCAGGCGATTTGAGATTATGGCACGAGAAGGAATAGTTGATAACAATGTCACAAGACACGAATTAGCTTTCCAGGGTTTGCCGACCTCAGGTGGGAGGAAACAGAGCGACTGACTAAGCGGATGTCGCTTATGTGGGGCACTTGGGGGTGAAGGCATTTCATCACCTCCAACCCTCGCCTGGTGCCATCATTCTCTAGTTTTCAGAACCCGTCCGATTTATTTCAATAATGATTTGCAGATCGTACCTTTGATGGACTTACCGTACTTCTTTTGACAATGTCAACCTGGATACCGCTAAACATCAGATGCGCCTACCCAGAGAATCGCACCAGTACTCGATTGCCTACACTAGTTTACACGCCAAATGTCAGTTGTTGAAATCGTCTACTACGTGAATCCGATAATGCCATGGCTAAAGTGACTGGGGATTGATAGGATTCGCCTTTGCCCAAGCATTCGATTGCCAAAGTTCGGTCCGATTGCCGTCCTCCGAGGTGGACAGCGTCCTTCACTCGGGGCTTGCTAACAGTGTGGTGTGTGGGGTTTGGCTGTGACAATTATCTTTCTCTGCTTGTCATTACCTCTTATTTATTGTGAAGAAACGGTGAAAAACATGCTACATGACGGATACTATAGCATGTCTGGCACCAACACTAACTGTTCATGCCAAGACATAGAAATTTGCCGAACCCGGCAGCCAGATGGACACCTTGAAAATTCCACGTGAGTCACTTCGACATTCTAACAACATCGGCGTACGCTGGATTCAACATCTCCTCTGCACGCAATTGCTTCACAGAGTCGCTCAACATGGCCTCTAAACGAACGGATGATCATTATTTGACTTTGTCCTGCCCGGATGCGTCTGGCATCGTGCACGCCGTTACTGGATTGTTGGCTGCCCAGTCACTCACGATTGTGGACTTGCAACAATTCTCAGACCCAGTATCAAATACCTTCTTCATGCGCGTCCACTTCGGATATGCAGCCGATCTGTCCGAATTGCACGCTGCCCTGTCAAAACTTTCCGACGAGATGAAAATCGACTACGAAATCCGTCGTGTTGATGAAAAGCCCAAGGTTCTGATTATGGTCTCTAAGATCGGTCACTGCCTTAACGACCTCCTTTTCCGGGTCAAGAGTGGCCAATTGAAGATCACGGTTCCTGCGATTGTGTCGAACCACCCTGATTACAAAGATCTGGCGGCAAGCTATGGAATCCCGTTCTATCACCTTCCTGTCACAGCAGCTACCAAGTCGGAGCAGGAGTCTCAGATCTTGGACCTTTGCAAGGAGCACAACATTGATCTTATTGTACTTGCACGTTATATGCAGGTCTTGTCGCCCCACCTTTGCAGCGCAATGTCCGGAAAGATCATCAACATCCATCATTCTTTCTTGCCCAGCTTTAAGGGCGCAAAACCCTATCATCAGGCCTACGAGCGTGGTGTCAAGATTATTGGTGCGACGGCGCATTTCGTTACCAAAGATCTGGATGAAGGTCCTATTATCGAGCAAAGGGTTGCTAGGGTAGACCATGGCATGACCCCGAAAGAGCTGGTAGAAGAGGGAAGCAACGTCGAAAGCCAGGTGCTTGCAGCGGCTGTCAAATGGTGGAGCGAAAAGCGAGTCTTCTTGAATGGGGCAAAGACAGTGGTGTTTTAGACGAAAAGAACCAACAATTCATGGCTCGCGACAAACTTACTATATATATGCTGCGAAAACGTTGCAATGTCATGGATACAAAAAATTAATTGCGATACTTAACATTGGCCTAAGTTTCCTCAAGCATGGCAAAGTGCATTCATAGCCCGCCGTCCTTCTCCCACTTCTTGTAGAATCCCTCGATCAATCGAGCCCTCTCCCTCGCGTCTTCAATATCAACCCAACCATCTCCCTTCTCGTTCCCGTCGGCAAACGCATACAAAGGTACTTGCATCGCTGCCGCAATTGGGTTGATCTCGTCGCTCACGTTTTCCCACTTCCACTCAATATCTTCCGCCTCCTTGGAGCCAGCGCGGTGCACCTGAATCCGCGCGTCCTCTCCGGGACCGCCAAACTCGAGCGCCGTCCCGACTGGAGAGGTGAGCTGGATTTGTCCCAACTCACAGTTGATGCTCCAGATTCCGGAAGGGTTTCCTGGGAAAGGTTTACCCACGCGGTAGTAGTAATGGAAAGACGCTCCACGGACGGTATATTCAGAAGGCTGAAGTCTTCCTGAAAAATGGAATCAACAAGGATGAAAACGCCATTAACTAGAGAATGCAAAGACGCTTACCGCTAACGGAAATAAGATCAGGAGTGTCTCTTGTCACAGTTCTGATCGTTTTCCCAGTCGTCAGATCTACGAGGTTAACTTCCGGACGCTGTATCTGCATCTGTGAAGAGACAGATTCGGGGACCAGATCCCCCAATGCGGAGAAGACATAGTCAATGGCTGGCCGCATGTCAGAAAGCCCCCTCTGACTCTAAAGATAGCCAACTTACAGTGTCCCACCATAATCACGATATGGTCTCCTCCATATTTCTTCTCGGTAAAATAGTAGAGTTGCTCGGGCAATGCGGCCGGGTCCTCCTCTCCACTGTAGAATTGAACATGCGCACTCAACACTTTACCTAAGCTACCACCCTGAATGAGTTCCCTCACTTTGAGCACAGGTGGGAGCCAGCGCCGCTGCAATCCAATTCCCACCCGGGAACCAGACTTCTTGGCAGCCTCAACGAGCTCATCGGCATGTGTGAGATCTTGAGCAATTGGCCACTCAATGAAGACATCCTTGCCCGCACGAATACTGGGCAGGACCGTCTCGTAGTGCTTATCAACGCGCGTGTTGCAAATCACAACATCGATATCTGGATCTTTCGCAAGGTCTTCGGGATTACCATACGCCTTGGTGTTCGCTGGGAGATTGTAGACCTTGATAGCCGCTTTGGCGGCCTCAACGCTGCTATTTTGAAGAGCAGTTATGGTGAATCTGGAGCGGCCTTCTTCGGTGAGAAAGTTGGGAAGATGGGCGCGAGATGCCCAGGAGGTGGCGGCTGTGGAGGAGAGGCCAATCAAGGCGGTTCGGAGGGGTTGCTTTGGGGGCATTGTGAAGAAGAATTCTATCAGAGGCTAGTCAATTTATATTGGTGGATATGGGATTGGATTCTAGTGAAGCCCGTTTTTCTCCGTATGATGTGGATGGGCGTGGGTTATAACACCTAATCTTAGGACAGAGTCGGATTTGTAATACACCCCGATGTCGACATTGTTGCCCAATGGCACCACTGTAAGCTTGGTAATGCAGCAGAAGGATTGTAAGGATGGATTGCGATCCGGGATTAAATCATAAAGCCGATTTCCCAATGTATGAAATGGTTCCTCGGATCGCTTGCTCTTGCGCACCGATTGGACAGCACCAAAGGAAGCTCTTCAAGTTGCTCTATGCATACTGAAATTCCCGATCGTGTCAACTTATATGGGTATGACACTAAGTATGGGTATGACACTAAGCGACCGAGAATCCTTCAAATGCGAACTTTTACCTGAAAAGCGTTCAAGACAGCCGTCTGTGATATTGTGTATTCATCGTCAGCCAGTTGCTTTGTCATCAAGGAAGCTAAAGCCGGAAAGCTGAGGTTGACAAGATCACAAGATCAAATCATTTGCGTAAAAGGCCTCAATTCTTCTAATTTTCTGTGTTCCAGGAAATGACCGACTTTTCTTTCGCGTGACTGTAGGTTTCATACATCCACCTTTCATAATCAATAACAGTGCCTGCACCAGGTAATGCAACATCACTTTGCGATCTCAACCAAGGTTGCACGATAAGTCTTTGCCCTTCAACGCCCTCTCCAGTGCTTTGGCCCTTTTTATATTCATGGAATTGAGTATTTCCTTAAAGGGGTATGCAGAGATATGCGCAGCTAACCTTAAAACCCCTGGGGACAGTGAACGTGGAGCGGAGGCGCTAACCGATATAGGTGAACTTGGAATGTAATTGATGTATTTGGTCCAAAAACTGTCCATTCTATGAAAACCTACCTTTGCCCTGAGAATGTCGACGCATTTCATTCAAATAGAGATAGCGGCTTGATTTTATCAAATTGAATCTTAATAAATGGGTGTTTCCCGTCACACTTCATTCTCTGCGTTGCTCAAGCGAGACCAGGATTTTAATGCTACGGACGATATGCAGTAGGTAAGAGTTGGAGCAACCCTGAGCGTGCGCTGGTGGACGGGACAGAATGGATGATATTTTCAAAGCTCCGTCTGTGACGTCGAGTCTAATGAAATCCTCGCCTTACGTTTCTGACACGACGCGTTCCGCTTTTCATGCACGATTTGGCATGCTGATGTACCAATACTACGAACTCCACCCTCGGACGGGCACGACGTTGGCGCAAGCCATGAGCAGTTGGAGCCAAAGTATGTCTTGTGTGTTGATTAACAGAAACAAGCTAATTGTGAGATCATTTTAGTTGATAAACAGGTCAGCGAGCTTCGAGACAGTTTCCCTTGGGTAAACCTTGAGGATGGCACTGTTATCGACATTGGTGGAGGCAGTGGGCACATCTCCATTGCTCTAGCTAAGGTAAGCGCGACATTTAGGTATATTTTGAACTATGAGGTACACTAACTAGAAGACTGTAGCAATTTTCTTCCCTCAATTTTATAGTTTAAGACATATCCCCGCATATGCTCTTACAGGCGCGCGAAACCGTATCCGGCGACTCATCTCTATTGTCAGGCATGAATTTTCAGCAAGAAAACTTCTTTAACGAACAACTCTGTTTCTCTGCTTCTGCTTTCCTCCTCTGCCAAGTTCTACATAACTATGCAGATGCGGATTGCATTAAGATTTTACGAGCTATTGTCCATGCACTCTAAAAGTGTCCACCTGGACCCCTCTATTGATCAACGAAGTTGTGCTCCTGGAAACAGGCAGCATTAGTTGATATGAGGGATACTATCTAATCTTAGGCAAGTTGACTTTTGCATGATGGTCGCGCTTGGAGCACAGCAGAGGAATGACAAAGAGTTTGAAAGCTTGTTGAAACGCGCAAATGGGAGATTTGACGCCCGGCGAGTTTGTGGAAACCCGCTCGGTGTAGGGTTAGTCGAGGCTGTATTGATGGGAACAGAGTAAGGAGCCTGCAAACTTCAATCCCCTTGCTTTGCCATATCGAGACTCGTCTATAATCAATTAAAAAGAATTATCGTCTCGTAGCACAAATCGTATCCGAAAATTTCTGTGACGCCTATCCATTCATGCGCCTCGACCTTCTTCCTTAAAAGTGCTCACACCTAGCTGGTAGCAAGAATGAAGATGACAGTACAAGAAACCTAAGCCAGGAAAATACCCGGAAGGGGCAACGAAATGCTCTATATGTCTTTTCAAAATTGGGCGTTGGCAAGCGTCACTCATCTACAGTATGAATTTCCAAACGGAATGGCGAAAGCTCAAGCTCTTGTAGGTATATACATTACAAGTACCCACACTTCCCGGCGACTACGTTGTAAGCTCCTCCACCCTTGCCAAACATGGTCCTTAGGTCCGACACAACTGCTTCTGGCTGTTCCCAAGCAGCGAAGTGGCCACCCTTAGGATGCTCCTTCTCGTATACAACCGGACCCAAGGTGTGATTCCACAGCTTTGGCAGCAGGATGAGGTCTTTTGGGAACCTAGAAATTCCGATGGGCACTTCCGAATATTCTTGAGCCGCGGCAAATACGTTTGGATCCCTGTGCTCCAAAGCGTAGTAGATATAATTGGTCGCGGCGGGACCGGCCTTGGAGAAGTAATAGATACTGATCCAAGTTATGATTTCCTCATCAGTCCAGTTGTAGTCATCGACCCAGTCATGCAGCTTCTCATAAATCCAAGCCAGAAGCCCTACCGGGCTATCGGCCATAAAGTAGGCAACTGTTTGCGGTCTGGTGGCTTGCTTACGTACATAGCCATTTCCGTCTGTGTTGAACCACTGAGTGCGGCCCAACCCCGCGAGCTCGCCGGGCGTCAGTGGAGTTGATTGGCATTTAGCGTGGAGCTCCGGGTGAGAGTCCTCTTTGGGTTCCGCAGGGGCAACATTGCTGACTTGGTGGGCTTTGACATGCTTTGGACCATACTTGAGGGCAAGAAAGCGCGCTGTCACATAACCAAGGTCTCCTCCTTGGACAACTAGGAGGTATCAGCGAAAATCTTTTAGCCTGTTTTTACCACATACCATACTCATCATACCCTAGGGAAAGCATAAGCTTGTGGAAAGCTTCCGCATGTTGGTCAATATTGAAGTCCTTCTTCTTGCTGGGCGAAGAGAACCCAAAGTCGATCAAGCTCGGCGCAACCACATGGAAGGCCGGGAAGTCCGTCCCACCTTGCACCAGGTACGGTAAAATCTTGGTCACCTCTATGAAACTTCCTGGCCATCCGTGTATAAAGAGAAGGGGGATAGCAGTTTTCACTTCGCTGGTTTGATGGACGAAATGCAGCTCATAAGTCCCGAAGCCATCAATTTCAACTGGTGTAGTGAAATGGGGAAGCTGGTTCAGCTTTGCTTCCACTTGACGCCAATCGAACTCATCTTTCCAGTATTTGGTCAACCGCTTGATATCGGCCAGAGGTGAACCTTGGATCCAAGGCTCAATATCCTCGATCTCGTCAGGGAAGTCGGTGAGCGCAAGCTTCTCTGTCAACTTATCCAATCTCTCCTCAGGTACAGCAATTTTGAAAGATTTGACGGCCGCCATGTTTATCGTGAAATCGGTGCTCAGAGGGTCTTTGAGTTGGTTGAGGATGCGTCGAAGAAAGAACGAGTGCTGGGAGCGGCGCAAGTGAGGCACAGCCGAGACGCTGTAACATTAGATGGCGCCAGGGGTAAGGTCTCCTTTAGCGAATCAGCCTCTAAGAAAGAGAAGGCTTGGTCTAGACACGACATGAACTCGGTGGAACTTGAGGAATGTTGCAAGACGAGGGATCGCGTTTGTCCCTGAACGGTTACATAAGCACCCTGTCAGAGAAGGCCGCGAATGTGGGTGTACCCAGGTCCACGCCAAGGCCATATACATCGGAATGACCTGCCATAGGCGGGACATTTCACCCCAAATCCAATGGCAGGGTTCAAATGCCATTCCCTTGTTTTGTGGCTGGCCCATATGCATATCTTCATGCACATGCACGTACTTTATGAGTCGGCATACGGGCAAAAAGTGTCGCACTTCCCAAAAGATCTTGTAAGCTTAATTCCCAACCTACAATAATAGAGCATAGCCAAGATGCTCTCTAGGACTTGTGTTCTATAACTGCAAAGAATTCCTATATAGGTAGAGTTGTCCACTTTTATTATTTACTTACGGATTACTAGCTAAGATCTTACTAAACGGCAGTTGTTCCAGAAGTGGATGCGACACTTTTTCTGTCACCTGCGTGCCCAGGCACAAGGCCAGAGGCAGAACTAGGAAACATTCTTGTGAGGGATTATCCGAGGCTAAGGTCGACAGAGGCTCTGTTCCGGTGATGGGCATTTGAGATACAGGGAGGACGCATGCAGTCTTCCAGTCTCGCAGAGCAGCAGTTATCTTGTGCTGGGACCGTTGATTCAAGCCAGGGTCTCTCGCGCGAGACAGAATCGATTCGCACACAGCTAGTGCTTGCGTGATGAACGGGGACCGTGACGGAAAAAATCTTGAAATCATCTTTCCAATATTAATGTGGAAAAGCATGTAAAGCCATTGACTTCGCACTTGATAAGGAGGCCTTTTAAAGGTAAAACTATTCACACAAGGCAAACGTCAAACTCGCGCCCCAGCGTCACAAAAGACTCACGAGTCAAGACTGCTGGAGCGATGGCAGAAGGTGCCGCCACAACCCTGCCCTGCAATGGTGGGGGCCAAAAAACTCTACACCATGGATAAGACGTTGCGATGATGCGGAATTCGGAAAATACAAACCACGGACTCCTCCTCAAGGATTTCCCCCATCGCACTGGTTTTACCCATTTTCCCTTAGACCTTTCAACCGCAAATAGTCCGTCACCCAGCACCATGCCCTCGCCTTTTGGCTCAGTGGGGGTCGTCGGAGGCTGCGGCTTCTTCGGCCACCACCTCGTCCAAGAAATCCTAGAAAGAGATGGATCGCAAACACGCGTCTCCGTCATTGACATCGTCATACACAAAAACCGGCAACCGGGGGTGCAATACTTCCAGGCAGACATCTCGGATCGAGACCAACTGCAAGCGGCTGTAAAGCAGATAAAACCTCGAGTCATTTTCCACACGGTTTCGCCGGTCTTCTACAAGGTGGAGAGAACGCTGTTTGACCGCGTCAATATCACCGGAACGAGGAATCTGATTGAATGCGCCGAGGAAGTCGGCACCGTGAAGGCATTCGTGTACACGTCTAGTTCGTCTGTGATACACAACCAGCGCGACCCCCTTGTGCGAGCGACGGAAGATTGGCGGGTGTTGTTCCAACCGGAGCAACCAGAATACTACTCGCACACCAAGGCTGTTGGCGAGGACATGGTATTGAAAGCGAACCGGTCGAGGAAGACGGGCATGCTTACAGCGTCTATACGGCCCGCGACAATGTACGGGGCGGGCGATGCGATGTTAACAACGTCACTGGGAAAACAGGCCCTTGCAGGCAGAGCGAAATTTCATATCGGTGATGGAAAGAATCTATTTGATTGTACATATGTCGGTAACTGTGCGTACGCCCATGTCCTAACTGCCCAAGCCCTTATCGACGCATCCTCCGCTCCACCACTGCCACGAAACAGGCGCGTGGAAGGGGAGGCGTTCTTCATCACGAACGACGAGCCACTTCCATTCTTGACTCTCCAGCGAATAGCGGCCGAGATCGTAGGGAAACCTGTAAGAGACGAGGAGGTCCGATCGATTCCGAGGTGGTTCATGATGGTGGTAGGATTTGTGTTGGAGTGGGTCTGGCGGATCTTCAGGTCCGGAAAGGGACAGCCCAGTTTGAACCCCTTTGCGGTACGGGCGATTACCATGGAAAGGACGCTTTGCATTGATAAGGCGAAAGAGCGACTGAGTTATAGGCCGCGGGTGAATACCAGAGAAGGGTTGGAAAAGGCGTTGGCATGGTATATTGAAGTTCAGAACGAAAGGGCCAGTAAGAAGAACAGGTGAACCGAGATGTTTGATGCACGTTAAGGGAGAAAGTAACGAGCCCCGAAGAAACGAGATAATTGACGGCCTACCACGGCCAGAACCACCGCGACATCAAGCTGGCTTCTTGGGGGGCCTGGTACTGTGGTCGAGCAAGTTGCACTGTTTCTGGAGTATCGGGCATCTTTTTCTCCGACAGCTTTTGGGAATGGAGGTGCGCAAGGATGGGGCCGTCCCCCTCTACCTGCACCTGGGCGGCGCCTTTCTCCGGTGGTTCCGCCCCCTTGGGAGGGTTGGGACGGTGATCCCTCTGAAGCACTTGCGCAAACAAGATATGGTCCATTGTAGTTCTGGTTCTGGTTGAAGGTTTTGAAGATCTGGGTGTCCTGGTGGTCTTATTTCTGGTGGTCGATAGGTTTCGAGGCAAGGAGTCGCAGTCACTTTTGGGTGGTGCTGCTTGGGGTCTGCCACGCTTATATATGGTGTCTATTCTGAAGACGAGAAGTTTCAGCGAGTCTGTGGGCCAACCATGGAGCCATCCGTCATAGCCTGATCCCACCAAATCACTAAATGATACTAACAGCATATGGGCACTCAGGCACCCACGAATACTGCTCAAAAAGCAAAAATCACCAGTACCATAAATCAAAGCTCCGATGTCTGATGTCATTCAGCCAAACTAGCACCTATTAGACTAGGAACATGATGTATAGTGTACCAAAGGCTTTAGTCTAGTTGGAAAGAGTAACTATGTAAAGCTCAGTTGATTGACATGTGATTTCAGGTTATTCGGCGGTCCAAGTACATTCATAGATCGTCTACACTTGGCGCACCCTAATGTATTCCACAAGGCTACATGCATACGTACATCCCCTACCAGAGCTCACAAACCGGCTCCTTCTCCTTACACTGAAAGCTCTCCCTAAAGTCGCGTGAGTTCGCCATGGTTCCCAATATGCGGGCCCACTTCGGCGCATGCGGATCCGTATAGATGCGATTGATCGCCGTCTCCTTCCTGCTCTTCCCACACCACCAATTCGCATAACTGACAAAGAACAACTGGCTCTGGCTGAAGAATTCCAGGCCGGGGAGGTCTGCGTTGGGAGAAGAATCTGCGCGACGTTTCCAGGCGGCAAAGCCGGCAGCGACGCCGCCCGCGTCAGCGATGTTCTCGCCTAGCGTCAGGCGACCGTTCACGTGAAGGGGTTTTCCGTCAGGGCCCTCGATGGAGAAGTTCGCGTACTGCTTGACGAAACATTCGGCCCTCTTCTCGAACTCCTTGACTGTCTTCTCCGTCCACCAATCTGTGTAGTTGCCATTTTCATCGTAATGTCGACCTGTGGAGTCGAAGGCGTGGGATAATTCGTGTCCGGCCACAGAGGCGAAAGCACCGTAGCTCACGTATTCGGGTAGGTTGACGTCGAAGACGGGGAATTGCATGATCCCTGCTGGGAACACGATTTCGTTGCCCGGGGGATTGTAGTAGGCGTTCACGGTCGGGACGGTCATATCCCATTTTTCGCGGTCGACCGGTTTGCCCAGCGCGCTCCACTCCTCTTTGACCTCGAATTGCCGCAAGGCTAGCGCGTTGGCAAAATACTCTTCCGAGGACACGGAGACGGGTGAGTAGAATTCCTGGAGGGCGTGCGGATCCATGATATCAGGTGACTTGGTCGGATAACCGATTTTCTGGATGATGTTGTGGACTTTGTTGATCGCGGCTTCGATCACGCTGTCTTCCATCCACTCTGTCTTCTTCAACTTTTCGATGAAAAGGGCCTTGATGTCACTGACGATGCGATCGCCGAATTCCTTCGCTTTGGCGCTGAACGCCTTCTCGACGAAGAAACGACTCAGGATCCAGCCGACGCCGTCGTCGACGTGCGAGACGCAGGTGCGCCAGCGTTCAGGGGCAGAGTCGGGGGCTTTTCCGGCGAGCTCGTTGGCGAAGCGGGTGTAGGGTGTCAAAACAGGTGAAGAGACGTATTTGTACAAGGATTGGACGGCTTTCCAGAGGAAGTAGGTTTGCAAGGTAGACTTTTCGGTGGAGGAGAGGATGGAGGAGAGGTTTTTCTGATAGGAGGGCGCCATGGCGATGACGCGGGGAATCTTGACGTCCGGTGGGGAGAGGGAGAGGATGATGTGGGAGAGGTCAAGTTCAGGGGTTAGGGCGGAGGCTTCCGAGAGGGTCATCGGGTTGTAATATTTTGTTACGTCCTCGCGGTCTTCGGTGCTGGGGGAGATGGACGCGAGGTCTTTCTCGAAGGAAACCAGCGCCTCAATTGTGGAGTTGGAGATTTCCTGGTCAGGGAAAAGCACAGGGAGGACCTGAGCAATGACGTTTTGATACTTCGCGAGAAGCTTCTCATCGAGGTAGCGCTCTTTGGCAGGTAGGCCGATGCGGTACGGTGCCGACACGGCGACGATGACGGTGTCAGGATCCGTGTCGTCGGCCCCAGTGCCGGGGGAAACCAAGGCAGATATGCCTTGCTTTGCAAGGTAAACAACGGTGTCCCGAATTGAGCTTTTGTCCTCTGCGGTAACAGATTCACTCCTACCCGTTACAGGAAACAGGCGAATCACGTCCCTTAAGACCTTGACGAGGGGAGCCGTGCCAGCTTTCTTGATGGTCTCTTCATCGAGGCAAGCATCGTACACTGCCTTCATCTTGTCGAAGTTCTTCTCATCTTCGGACTTATCATCGGCAGACAGCTGCATCGGTGAGAAGTACGAATGTTGCGAGTCTTTCGGATACGGAGCTTCAAGAATGTGTCTCAGTAGCATCTGTGAATTCTCCGACATGATTGTCCCCGTGAAGGCATCGCCTTGGTCAGGTCGCAAGTCATGTCGGTCCTTCCAACCTCCACACACGAGCTCCTCGAAGTCGGTGCAGGGATCTAGCTCCTTGTAGTTTGGTGAGAGGTTGTAGAGGATTTCTGAAGAAGCGTGAATGCATGATGGTGTTAGACAGGTATTCGTCCCCTCGGCTGGGTTTGACCACGGAGGGCTATGATCTCTGGTCACGGCGAAACGCAAGAGGTACAAAGTGACGAAGAGCCCGGCGTAGATGGTATGACGCATACGCCAACGGGAATGGGAGGCCGGCTCCTGATGATTCAATGAAATGGGCTGCTCCTCGAGAGATTTATCCTCGTTGAGCAGAGGTGTCTGCTCCGTCGGATGTTTGATAGCCATGGCTGGGGATGTGGGGAGAACGAGCGGAACTCGAGGTTCACGGTTGAGGTCTGGGAGGGAGGGAGTGATGTTGCCTTAGTAGGGGTCAGCTATGAGCTCTGACCAATCAGACGCTGCTCAGCCCCCCAGCCACCTTCGCCAGCCACTTCCCCGCAGACCTCCAGGCCGGATGAAACATTGAATGTAACAAGCAAACAGATGCGCTCTCATATGCAAAGGCCTGGAGTGGATTATCAAGCAGGCATCTCAACGTATCCACTGGCATGCTGCACACAGCAATGTACCTTACCATCACGATCTTTCATGACTCGATATATTCCTTGCTGTTGCTACACGCTTTGAATTGCCAAATCTACCCACATACCGGTATTTGTGAGAAAAGTGCCCAGGAACCCCGTATCCATCCATACTCATAGCGCCGTCATTTTGTAATTATTCATATTTCAGGATTGCCTGCGTTGCGTCTACCAACCCTCCTCTTGCTTCTGCAGGCCATACTTCTTCAGCCTGATGCTCTGGATGGCAATGAAACCCGTAGTATCCATAGGGCTGAAGTTGTCCAGGGTGTCCATGGAAGCCTCCTCCTCGGAGTAGAGCTTCTCGGTCTCGCTGGACCTGCCAAGGACATAGGCGTTGCCCTTGTAGAGCTTCAGGCGGACCTCACCATTGACACGGCGCTGGGAGAAGAGCAAGCTGTTCTCGACAAATTCGCGCTCGGGGGAGAAGTACATGCCGTTATACAGCTACGGAAATCAGCGATTTCAGCCGAACGGCAGCGTGAGTAGTCTTACCTGGTAGCTCCAGTGGTGGGTGACAAACTGGTCACGGATGCTGCGGACCTGGGCGTCCATGACCAGACCCTCGAGGTCCAGATGTGCAAGGCGGAGGATGGTCATGGCAGGGGAGTCGTAGCAGCCACGAGACTTCAGGCCAATGAAGCGGTTCTCGACGATATCGATACGTCCGATTCCGTGGATGTAGCCAAGCTTGTTCAGGGCCGTGAAGAGCTCAACGGAGTCGGTATAGGTCTTCTCGGGGGTGACGACCTTGGTGGGGATACCCTTCTCGAAGTGGATGGTGATATCGGTGGGCTCGTTCGGCGCATTCAGGGGGCTGTCGGTCATCGTCCACATGTCGTCGGGAGGAGAAACGTTGGGGTCCTCAAGAATGCCTGCGTAATTGATCAGCTTGTGGATCCATGTTTCCATCCAGCGATCTACACATACCAGCCTCATAAGAGCAGTGAGCCAAGTTGGCGTCCATGCTCCACGGCTTCGCCTTAGTGGATGTGACCGGAATACCATGCTCAGCGGCATAGTCCAGCAGGTCCTGCCTTCCCTTGAACTTGTCGCAGAACTCGGGGAGCCTCCACGGCGCGATGACCTTGATGGAAGGCTGAAGAGTGTAGAAAGCTAACTCGAAGCGGACCTGGTCATTTCCCTTGCCAGTGCAACCGTGGGAGACAAACTGGCAGTTCTCCTGCTGGGCGACCTGAATCTGCGCCCTGGCAATGACTGGGCGGGCCAAGCTGGTTCCAAGCAGGTAGCGGCCCTCATATGTAGCGTTGCACTGGACGGCGCGGAAGCAGAGCTCCTCGACGAATTCCCTGCGAAGATCAAGGATCACCATCTTCTGGGCGCCAATCTTCAGCGCCTTCTTCTCGACCTCCTACACTTCCAGTAAGCGTATATCCCAGAGAGCCCGGTTGCGGGGTGCAGCGTACATCCCATGGCTCGTCCTGGCCAACGTTGGCAAGGAAGCAAACGACCTCATAGCCTTCCTCTTTGCAATGGGTCAGTCGAGGGAACAACAAGGTAGAAGTCTGTCACAAAGTGTTTGGCGTACCAATGAGCCCTACAAGCGGTGAGTCGAGCGTCCCTCGATGAGTAACAGTCAAAGAGACTCACATTTCAAGATGGTGGAGGTATCGAGACCGCCAGAATAGGCCAAACATACACGTCCCTTTGCCATATTGGAGTTTCTGGAGTCAATTGGTAGAGGAGGAGAATGTTGGAGTCAGGACTGGTGGAGCGGAGTCAGAGCGCTTGGAATGGTGGAGAGAGCGGAGGTGGGCTAGAGATAGCTAGATAAAAAATATTGGGTGGTCCAAGCTTCCTGCAGCCGATGTTCGGCCGACTGGCGATCTGCATCTGGGGATATAAAATCAGATAGGGCTGCACGTGGGCACATCAAAGACACATCAAAGATACAAAGGAAAAAACTATTCGAGAATGAAAAGATTTCCTTTGTGAGAAACGGCTTGTGCCAGGAAACTGTACGTCTTAGGGCCTGTCTCCAGTGCAAAGCACAGCAGGGAACCTTGGAATGCCCTTCTTATAATAATAGAACCTGGGTATCTAACATCACCTCCACCCCAAAGCCAAATATACATCGATACATCGCATCAACGCGTGACATGCTAAAAGAAGTAATAACGGCATGAGAGGGTATATCAACAGCTTAAGCAATAAACAACATTCGCTTAAAAACCCTGGACCGCTGGACATAGACGAATTCCAAACGCCTCGCCATGCGCAAGAAATGCCAAAGGACAAAAGTCAAGGCTGTTCTGTACTCCACCTCTACCGCTTCAGAGTGCGCCACCAGCGACCTTTTCGCGTTCGTAGAATACGATATATGCCTTCTCATTCTGTAAGCGATTGTGTGGGGGAAGGGCGCCGGGATCAAAATCCGTAATCTTGTCGTCGTTGAACTGTCGCCAACATCCGCTTGCCTTGTCCTTAACATGGGCGACATAATGGCCGCTACCTAATGTGTTGCCAATGTGCCATATGACAGCGTAGGCGTTGTACTGGTAAGGGCCATTCATAGTAGGATCACTTTTAAGAGATGCGAGTTGAGCCGCCCCATCGCGCGCATTTGCAAGGATGAGGCTTTCTTCGGCAGGTGTCATAGGGGGTTCCATGAACGGGCCCAGATCCAAGCCTTTCAGAGGGAAGTTGATCGCTGTGCGGACTTTATGTGCACGTTCGGTGTGCGAGGCTTTAAACCGCTTGAAATGGATGACCAGGGACTCTGGCGCGCGAGTGATGGTGATCTTCTTCATCGCTTCGCGATTGGTCTTGCACTTTGGACACCGCCATTCTTCTTTTCCCGAGAGCTGTTCGTGGGAGCAGTAGGATCGCAGACAGTCCCTAAGGTCCGCAGGCCGGTCGTACGGTATTTCGACGCTGATACTCCAGAAGGCCTCATAAGTTGTGCTGGTCGTGCCGCAGGTCATGCACGTGAGCTTGGAAGCATGCTGCCCAGCAAAAAGTTGGCCAATCAGCGAGTTCTCCCGGTAGATATACCGACTCCATTCGATCATCGCAACATAGGGCCGAGGGAGTGCTTCTCGTTTCATTTCTTCAGCCTCCGTGAGCGGCTTCAAGGGTGCCTTGTTCCAGGTCGTGTTTAGATCCTCGTGCAGATCATCCAAGACGAATTCCAGAAACTCTTTCGCATCTTGTTGCTCATCAAGGCCCCATTGAGCATTGAAATGACCGCAAACCCTCCGGAAAGTCGACGGACGGAGCGCGCCTACGTCTCCTTTGAATAGGTTAGAGAGTAGGGTCGCGAAGCTCTCCGAAAGTATGCCTTTGGTACCCTTCCAATTCTCCCTTTGAAGAAACTTCTCGTATCGCCGTGTGAGGAAAATGTGGGCCAACTCGGAGTTTCCACTGAGACACTGGACGACAGAGTTCATGTAACACGTGACGCCGAAGTTGAGAAGACCGGTCCGGTGCAGCCGGATCTGGCCGTACCGAGCTGGAGACACGTATACCTGGAGGTCAGAAGCACGGCTCTGAGGAGTGTTTTGGCGCTCATGAACACCGCTGTAGCTTACTCGGGAGACCGACGGTGGAGGCCGTGAGGGTGCAACCGGGACCGGTGGAGGAGCATGCTGTGGGGGAGGAGGGGGTCGGCGCGGTGGATGGACCATAGACTGCCGCTCAGTCTCTACCGAAGGGAATCGCCGCAGGAAGTCTTCTGTGCTGTGGTATAATGACCCTTCCAAATCATCGTCGGCTTCCTCAGGCTCCGCAAAAACGGCTCTTCCCTCACGCACTTCAGCCAGCCACCTGCGTTCTTCCTCGGGATCCATGAGTGTGTAATAGCGCCGCTTTTGTGGTTCAGGACGGCCAACATGGCTGTCTGCAGTTACACGTCTTATGGTGCGGGCAGGCTTCGTCCGCTTCGAGGCGACTACGGTAGCGGTTGACGAAACTTTCAAGCCTTGAGTGCCGAGCATGTCTGTCCACGCCGCAATCCCTCCCATGAGGAAGATGGGAGGTCGCTGTAGTGGCTTCTCATGATTGAATTCGTGGAGGGCGTCATGAAGACGCTTGAGAGCTATCTCCTGTTCTGATCTATCGTGCTTGTGAAGGAACGCGCTGGTCTTCGTCCCAGAATCATAGTACACCACGAGGTCATACTGATCACGGCGATCAAACATAGCCTGCTCGTCGTCCGGGGAGAGAACTAGGCGTTCAGCAAGTTGCTCCGCTGAGCACCCATTGTGGAGCGCCGTTGGCTCCACACAAATGATCGAACCGACGTAGATATGGCCGGAGTCAAACTTCTCCCGGGGCCGAACATCAATGACCAGAATGTTGTACATTCTTATGTAGTCATAGAACTTTTCGACGGGTATTTGATCCTCGGCTTGCCTGCTTACTGAAGCCTTTCTGGGCGGCGCTGCCGTACCTGTGTTGCCATTCGAAGGTGGGAAATACGAGCCAGCATCACCATTGGCTTGTGGCGGCTGTGAGGGCGTACCTGAAGCCTGGATGGAATTGTTACGTCCTCCAGATCCTACAATGCTACGCGCGGAAGTCCTAGGCGGCTGTATACTCTCCGGCAGGGATAGATTCCGGGCCGGACTATAAGTAGGACTCGGTTCTCTGGGCATTGATACCGCGACATCTGTGTTCAGCGGCGGCTTTGGTGGCATTCCGCGTGGCCCCATCGGCTTTGAAAAATAATGATCGGAAGCGGATGGCATTTTTACTATCGCTTCGCCGAAATTTGAAGACTTATTAGGTCCAAGGCCCTTGAGTTTCGCAAATCTTTGCGCCAAATCGTCCCCGGATTGTGTGCCATAGTCCGCAGACACGGAGCTTTTATGGAGCGCTTTTCCGTGTAAAGACTCAGGTTTCGGGTGGACTTGTGGTTTGGGCCCGGTGGCCCCTATTGATGGCCCATTCGGGGCCTCTGGTATCATTAATTCATCGTCACGTCGGGCAGATGTCCTGGGGGCCGCATCAAGGTCGGCTCCACTAGGATATATTGAAGCAGCCGATGATGGACGGGCGGAGTGTTTAGCACCATTTCGCATGTTATCGTTGGTGATAATCTGCTTGATACTCTGAAATCTTGCCTCGCTGGAACGGATATCCTGCCATTCCTTAGTAAGAGTGCCATGGCCGTGCCATCACCCGTAGTGTGGACGGCTAAAACATGCGGCGTACCTTTAACAGATCTTGATAATCACGGTGCATCTGACTCCTACTCAGGTGAACCTTGTCGTAGTAGGTCTGGTGTCTGGGTATGGCGTCCACGACGAGCTGGTAGGCCACGAGATATTCCCAATACGCCGCAGCCGGAGATTGGCGAGCATCCAGCCTGAAAAGAGCCGAGCGCAGCCTATACTTGGCCTCTTCAATTAGGCGTCCGATCTGTTTCGCTGTCAATGACTGTCCTCCCGCTGTCAGGCGGATTCCATACCGTATGCGTCCGGAGTCCATTCACTTCCTCTTGTGCAGATGCCACGATCTCAGCTATGGCGGGATATGAGCCCCCCGTCGTCTTTCCACTGGCTGGAGCAGCATCGCGACTGTCTCTCTGGTTTTCGCCGGCGGCATGATGGGAGCCGTTTGGGCGACCGGTCATGGCGGTTCGAGACTAAGAACCGATGGCTACTGACTTATCAGTGATGGTCATGGCTCGTAGAGGCACCGTCAGTCGTTGAAACGAGGGTTCGGTCGCGGCGACTACGTCGTAGGATGGTGGTGATGGTGCTTGGAGGACGGTGGGCAAGGTTGGGCTTCGGACCCTAGGCTATCTTGCTGTATTTGTGTGAGAGTATGTCTTCGGCTCCCTCTCTAAGAACGTCAGAAATAAGAGAAGGACGACCTCTAGCGAAGGGTATTGAACAAGGTGTCAAGTATGGCGTCCTGTTAAAGGTGGTTCCTGGTTCGCCGGCGGTGGCTTGAATCTCGGCCCCGCGCGTCGTGACGACGTGCCAAGGCATGCTTGCTCTCCACCCCCGTCCGCCGTGCCTGGACTGCTACCTAGCTCTCTGGAACTGCCAGAGACATCCAGTACATTACAGCATAAACACCATTCGGCTGACTGATGCTTCAAAATCGTCCGCATTAGCTGGTTGATTTGATTCCCTGCTGAGCGCGAACCAGACTTGCGGCAACTTCGCCACCTCTCCCGCCTCCCATCTCCGACACCACAGCTCTACACCCTTTCCCCACACCTCCGTTACTTCCCCATACAAACAACATGGCCGGCTGGTTCGGGTCCTCCAACAGCGCGTTCGACGAGCAGGTCGAACGCGCCACCTCTTCAAGTTTGTAAGTGCCATTCCATGCTTACCCTGATCGCAACTGACTCCATCCAGAGAGGACATCGCGCTGAATCTCGAGATATCCGACCTGATTCGATCGAAGACCGTGCAGCCGAAAGATGCCATGCGTGCGCTGAAGCGAAGGATAGATAACAAGAACCCAAATGTGCAAATTGGAGCACTGAATGTACGTTCCTGCTTCATTCCCGGCTTCTTGTCTTCCAGGTACTAACCGGTTGCCTAGCTCACAGACACCTGCATCAAGAATGGTGGCACCCACTTCATTACTGAGATCGCCTCTCGGGAATTCATGGATAACTTGACCTCACACCTCAGAGCGCCACCGTCCATAGCTCCGAACCACGAAGTGAAGAACAAGATGCTTGGTCTCATTCAGTCCTGGGCAACCGCGGCGGAAGGCCGGAGTAACCTCTCCTACATAAATGAGGTGTACCATGACCTCCAACGGGAAGGGTTCACTTTTCCGCCAAAGGAGCATGTTGCCAGTAGCATGCTGGACAGTAGCGCAGTAAGTTGGCCCCACGCCCAAATTCGACGTGTCGCAATCAGGCAGCTGATGGACGGCAATGTAGCCACCCGAATGGACCGATTCCGACGTATGCATGCGATGCCGGACCCCATTTACCTTCACGAACCGAAAGCACCATTGCCGCAATTGCGGTAACGTCTTCTGCGGATCCTGCTCGAGCAAGAACCTTCCCCTTCCGCACCTCGGCATCCTGGATCCGGTTCGCGTGGATGATGGCTGCTACACGAGGTTAACATCCAAGGCTAAACCGGTTTCCAGAGCATTCGATGCCGCGAAACCATCATCAACCTTATATCAACGGTCCATGGAGCCTAGGAGTGCACGGGTTGAGTCCGACAGCTTCGATGCAGATCTGAAGAAGGCACTCGAGATGAGTCTAGAGGAAGCGAAAGCGCAGGTGGGATCTGGATTTGTGTCTCAGAGTGACTTGAAATCGCAGTCAAAGTTGTCCGGTACCAACGGGACATCGAAACCCTCACATGCAGAGCCGGAGGAGGAGGACGACCCAGACCTCAAGGCTGCAATTGCGGCTTCGTTGGCGGATATGGAGGAGCAGAAGAAGAAGCACGCTGCTACTCTTCGCCAACAAGCGTCCACCTCGAATGGGACTCCCCTCGTGGCTCCCAAAAACGACTACGAACTGACGCCTGTAGAGGCGGAGAATATCAATCTGTTTGCAACGCTTGTGGACCGGTTACAACATCAGCCTCCTGGAACCATATTACGAGAACCGCAGATCCAGGAACTGTATGAAAGCATCGGCAAACTCCGACCAAAGCTAGCTCGCACCTACGGAGAAACGATGAGCAAGCACGACACACTGCTGGACCTGCATGCCAAGCTGTCCACGGTAGTTCGCTATTATGACCGCATGCTCGAAGAGAGGCTGTCGTCCACATACAGCCAGCCCGCTTCGATGTACGGACTACCCCCTAGAATGCAGCAGCCCTCGAATCTTTATCCTAGCATCCAGCAAGGCCCGCCGGACAACCAAGCTGGCGAAAGTTTCTACACCGGCACACCGGCTCCTTCCGACTCATACGCCCGACCACAATCATACTATGGCTATCCACCCGCATCGCAACAGCCGCAAGCCCCCTATGCTCAGTACGACAAACGCGCATCCGTACCACCCCAAGCCTACGCCCCGCCTCAACAGCAGCCTTCGCAACCCTATCCTAACCTCGCCTCATACAGCAGCCCAGCGCCTCAGCAGCCTCCACCAAGTACTACATACCAACAAACACCATCGGCACCGGACGCATCGCCGCAGATGCAGCGCCGGGTGTCCAGTCAGCAGTACCAGTCCCAACCCCCAGCCGCGTATACCCCGGGTCAATCACAAGTGCCACCGTCCACGGCCTCGGACGCAGATGGTGCGACTTACTACTACGAAGAGCCGAATGCGGCGCAAGGGGCCGCACCGCAGGTCCAGCGTACGCAGAGCTATACGTCGCAGGCGTCGCAGCCACAGCAACCCAGCAGCCCGGAGGTGTACAACCATGCGCAACCGGTGCAGCAGGGACCTGTGTCGCCGCCACAGCAACAGGGACAGCCGTACCAGCAACAGCCACAGCAACAGCCGCCACAACAGCAAGCACCGCAACAGCCGCCGTACTGGCAACAACCAGGGCTCGCTTCCCCCCAGGCCCAGGCTCCTCAACCCCAACAGGCACAACAGCAGCCCGCTCCCCAACAACAGCAACAGCAACCGCCACAGCAGCAACAAGCTCCTCCGCGGCAGCAGTACTACCCTCCTCAACCCCAACAACAGCAACAACAGCAACCGTTCCCCTCGGCGCCGACTTCATGGCAACCCCAGCCTACCGGGTACGCGGCCGATAGCTTCCCCAGCGCGCCGCAGCATCAACCGGTGGTGAAGCAGCCGGTCGTGGACGAGCCGTTGATTGATTTGTAATTGGAGGGTGGTGATGGACAAGGAGAGAAATGGGGGCAGGAAGCTGGAGGTGCCGGAAGAAGGGAGCGGAAGAGGGGAAGCGAGGGGTGTGAGATGGGAGGCGTTTGTTGGTTTGATTCTTCAGTTTCGTGTTTGGGGAAGCAGGGGGGTTGTAATTGTGATTCGGCGGGCGGTTAGCTACGTCTTCGGTGCTCCCTGAGGTTTACTGCTGCGCTTGATTTGGCGGAGGTGGGTGTCATTCCGCATGGGCCGGATACGTTGCGGCATGTTGTTATGTAGGGTCGTCTTTGATGAAGGAAGAAAGAGTAGAGAGGGAGATAGGCATAGTGCTATTCGATCCCTTTGTCCATGTGCGCTTTATTACAGCTGTGGAACAGGATGCACGTCAACGGAGGTTGAAAACTCATGAAGTCTATCTAGCTACATATCGTCCATCGTATATCTTATCTCAATATCGATCTCTTCCTTGCAGGCCAGGAAGGTTGCACAATCCAACAAATATTACCGTCCAATTGCTAGCCGCCATCACAAAGTATAGGTAGGCAACATGCTTCAGGGGACTTGCATTCTCACTACAGACAAACCCGCGCAGTCGGAGTGGTACACTCTTCAATCCGCTCAGGTATTGCTAGCTAAGACCCAGCGCTTTCCGAACTTTGCGCCCACCCAGGCATATGGATATATCGACAACGAATCTTCCTTCCTTCCACCGCGTCTCTTCCCACGCACTTCTATCCGATTTTATGTATATCCCAATCGACTCCATGAAACTCCGGTGAACACATCAAATATCAGAAAACAACTCTCATGCCAGTAAAGCACCAGCCCGGCCATCCGAGGCTGAACAAAAACGCAAACATGTAGCAAGCGGCCGTCCAGATAATAGGAAGCGAATGACAAAATATGGGGTATACAAGGTTGCTCCGGCCTGGAGCAATTCGAAGCGAAATATGCAAGTTAAAAGTTGTACTGAGGAATGGTCGACGCACATATAGTAAGGTACCAAGGAATACATGCCGACGCCAGATGCGGATGGGAAGACGCCGCATCTCCGAGAATTGCTGATCGAGGTCATGATAAGGGGCCACCAAGGCCAAGGTAATGTAGAGAGGATGTGGAGAGCAGGTAGAGTGGCCGCAAGCGCAGGCAGATGTACCACGTCGCCCGAAACGAGAGCATAGGCAGCGAAGGTGAAAGCATCCACCCTGAGCGTTGTGCGCCGGGCCAATGGGGAGCAGGACCTCCCGTCCGGGAAGAGCATGCAAGACCATGCGGTCTCAGTTATCTTGAAACATGGCGTAGCGCCCCCGGCATGCGTAGCGGCTGTGGCAACGGGGGGAAGGAATTCCATAAGAGTACGCTCATACGTACTCAGGCCAGTAATTATATGGCATCAGGCTGGGTCCCGTCCATTTTTCGCCATAAACATTTGTGCGCGTGCCTGCGAAGAAGCCATCATGAGCGTGCTGTAGGACTGAAATCCATGATGACGGTTCTGGATGCTTGAGCCACTGGGATGGTTGTTAGCGGATGGTCTCATTCGAGGGGTGGCGCAGGACACTTACTTGATTGTGGATGTGATAGGTCCAGGCACCGCGGAAGAAATTCTCCAGCGTCCGGTTGTTGGGAGGGAACTTGTCCTCCGCAAGCACATAATCCCCGATAACGCCAGCTTTGCGCAGTTCAACCTCCTCATCAGGAGTTGCGTGGAACGAGTCTGCGTGCTCAGGTTTGGGGGATGGTGCAGCTGCCGAGGCTGGTACATTGTCTTGCGGGTCACGGTCCCTCCTCGTCAACGAAGGCAGGGCTGCGTCAGCTCCTGCACCTCGCGTGTCCAGACCCCGTAGTTTGAGCTCATTTCGCTGCGCCTCCTTTAGATCGATGGGTTCCAGCTGGGGTCCGTCATAGCTCTCCCACTCGTCCTTCAATGCACCCTGCTTTCCTTTGAATGCAGCGCCGTAGTCACGCAGACAGGGTACCGTGCAGCGTCCTTCACGGTCCCAGTTGAACTCGGTCCATATGGGATCGAAAGCAGCCGTCTCCAGCATCAGGAACTCCTGATCACGTCCGTCTTTCCAAGCCATGCGACCGAGGACTCTTGGGTGGAAGTTGAGTCCCATACGAATTCCACCATAGACCAGGTAGGATGATAAGGAAGAATTGGCTGTCAGCGACATGATGGCAGTGTTGTAGTCACCAGGGTGAGGATGAGCTGCCCAGCGCTCGGCAAACGCATGTTCCTTTGGTAGTACGAGCGGGCGCATGTCGCGAAGCATCAGCACATCCATATCAAAGTAGGCACCACCGTGGATATGGAGGACCACGAATCGCATCGCATCCGAGACAGCCACCGGAAGGAACGTCATTTGTTTCGGAGTGAGCACGAGCCAATGTTGCCCATCTCGGTCCTCGACAATGTTCTCTGCCACGGCTGTCTCGCCGTTTGCATTGGGTTTGCCGAGTGTAGTGTAGTATCCGTAACCGTTGCGATCCTCGGCGTCCTTTGGGAGAGGGATGCGCGACGGGAACTTCCAGGCCTTGAGAACGATGTCACCGCGCTCAACGAGAGGGAGGAAGCGGGCGAAGAGGGCGTCCTTGGTGAGCATTTTCTGTACTGCATTCGGGTCCCTATCGCTGTCGAGCCAAATCCAGAGGCGAGAGCACGCAAGGTTTTGGGTATAGAGATAGCTCTTGACAAAGACCTCGACCCGCCAAGTAGCAGGTCCAGTCCAATAGACATGGTATGGGATGATTGGGCCAGGACAAGTCCCAATGTCCTTTCCCTTTGCAGGCACAGCCTCTTCGACAGATACATACTTGTGGAGGGAGTTGCCATGGCCGTCTGCGTTGACGTATTCGGCATTCCTCGGGTCTTGGGCACTCGCTCGCTCAGGAGCTGGGGGAAGCCTGTAGTACTGCTTTTCCTCGTTGGCGAAGAACTGAAGGCAGTCGAAGACATTCCTCATCTT
The DNA here is from genome assembly GCA_030412805.1 of Westerdykella aurantiaca. Taxonomy (NCBI): domain Eukaryota; kingdom Fungi; phylum Ascomycota; class Dothideomycetes; order Pleosporales; family Sporormiaceae; genus Westerdykella; species Westerdykella aurantiaca. The sequence continues at coordinate 8,490,370 of JASJFJ010000001.1, forward strand.
TTCCAGCCCCGTGTATGTCCCTCGGCATTCCTCCACAAGCCTATGTAGGTCTGCCTCGGTGTCGACATGAGGGCGCGGGCCCAAGTAATCGTCCTTGATTTTGACGGCGGTGACGGGACGGTTGAAGACATTGGCATGGGGGTTGATGGTGACGGTCTTGGAGGAGCTGGCGAACTTGACCTGGACGCCAGCCTTGGTGGTTCGTATGAGTTCGGTGGGACCGGCCTTGTCGAGGAAGGCAGGGATGCCTATCTTGCCCTTTGCGGAGACGCTGGGGTCGCTCACCAAGTTGATGAAGCCGTAGATGGCGGCATAGAGAAGCGCAGCCAGTGCGAGGTTCTTCAGCAACGTGAGAAAGGCTCTCGCCCGGGATGTGTCGGCCATGTCTGCTCCGTCACCAGGGGGTGCGACCCGAAAACCAGCGTGCTCGCGATGTCCCCGTCTTGAAATTCAGGTCTGATCCGAGCCGGTGAATCCGAGTTAATTGTCTCGTGGGGTCGACACGGTCGAAGGGATGCTGACGAGGCTCTGGCTACTGGAGAATTGGCGTCCAAGGTTTTGGGGGGATGTCCGTGGTATGGGGTTCGATGTTTGATGGAGAGATGATTGATTCGAGTGACGAATCGAGGGATGACGGTATTAATGATGTACGACTGTGCGGCGCCGGTGCCTGGAGGAGAGGGGGGTGTACGGAGTATGTCGACAGCTGTCCTCCCAAACACGATGGGGGCGGTGTTGTTTCTGAGGCTGTAGCCAAGGGGCGTGGGTGACGATCCCGAAAGGGGTGGAAGTGAAGAGTGGAGCAACGGCTGGGGAGCACAACAGGTTGTTGGGTGACGGGATCGCCGGAGCAACAATGTCGTAACACCCCACAGGCAGGCACGCGAGCGATGGAGTATTAAAGAGGAGGAGGAGGAAGCGAAGAAGAGAAAAAGTGCGGAGGGAGAGGAGATGAGATGGGGCACTCGAAGGAGGAGCGCGGACGGGCGCAGCAAAGTCTCATCACACCCAGGCCGGGGCAGGCTGAGGAGCCTGGAGGCCTGGGGGCCTGGAGGTTCCAATTTGGCAATAATTTCGAACTTGGGCCGGGGGGGCAAAGGCCAGCGCGAGGCTGTTGACCTCGCTTATTAGTAAGTTACCACACACGGGCTTGTATTCAGCCAATCAGTCGTCTTCAATTTAAAAAACGGGTTTCGTTTCCGCACGAACCCCCGCGCCCCCTTGCCCCCCCCTGAAAGCTTGACATGTGCCCAGAATGCCGAGCCGAGGTTCCCTTGGCGCCAAGCTATCTGGAGAAGCTGACTCTGACTACACCAGATGCGTCGGGCAACGCGTAACCTTCGCGCCATTCACTCTTTCTGTCTTTTCATAGCCCCGTCTAGTCTCATCTCATTCACAAGTAGCTTCTCAGCTTATGTGTGTGCAGCTCTTCGATGCTGCGGCGCTTTTTTCTTTCTCCATCCGCTACATTCTGTAGACGCCGATTCTCAGCAATCGCATCTCCACCATCCACTGAACAGGTCACGGTTCCCTGCGGTTCAAATGGCGCGGTGACAGTCGAGTATGTAGACGAGCGGATAGAGTCTTATCGCTTCTTTTCCATGTGCCCGGGCCCACCTACTAAATTCTCCCTAGTATCTTCCACCCTTCCAGCACTTCTACTTCTCACTCTGACCCTGTTCTCATCTATCTGCCTTCGGGACCTTTGCTTCCTGACCATGGCGCCGAAGAAGATCGCCTTGTAAAAGCTCTCGCGGCCTCAAGCAGGTCGGCTGTTGCTCGTATCAACTACCGTGCCTCGACCCAAAGCACCTGGCCAACCCCCCTTCATGATGTCCTTGCCGGCTACGACTGGGTCACCGAGCATCTGCTACGAGGTCAATCTCACCCCGCACGACTAGGAGTCTGCGGCGAACTCCTCGGTGGTTCCCTAGCTACCAGTCTTGCCTTGACCGAATGTCGCCCAGGCGGAAGTCGGATTGTTGCAGCAGCTGTGAACAACCCAATTGCAGATTGGGTCTTTGCTGACGACCTACCCGTTGCGGAGCCCTCGACGCTCCCAGAGCCCCGCGCTCCCGAGGAAACTGCATTTCCTGCTGACCAAGATATGATGACATGGTGGGCGCAGCAGGAGGACAAAGAGGGGAAAGAGACACCAGCAAAGCCACAAAAGCGGAGGAAGCGAGCACCAAAACCTCCTTCCGCGTCCTGGTTGATCAACGCTGATAATCCACTTCTTCCCACCTTGACCTTGTCCGCAGAGCGAGATGTCCTCTTTAGCAACCCTGAACACATGTTGGATCGCTTCGCTTCTCCCATTCATTTCTTTCGCTCGCCTCATGGCCAATTGATATATCCCAAGCCCGACGACGAGTTCGCCTCTCTTGACCCCCTTGACATCGAAGACCAGCTGGATATCAATCATTGGGAATCCCGCCAGGACATGGAAAGAGAAAATGGCCCCGTCATCCCCGTCCTGACGAGATGTCGAGCCTATGCCCGCATCTATCCCCCCGCTATCACGCTCCTGTCACTCCCCCGATGGCACATCACCACAGGACTGCAAAGTCCTCTGCTAGATCAAGCATCAGAGCTCGTCAAAATGCTCAAGAGAAGCATTGCAAGGCAGCAGCTCCGCACCAAGACTGCCAGGATCATGTGGCAAGATCCCGTTGAGAAGGCCAAGTACGAAGCCTGGGCGGACCAGCGAGTTCACATGAACACCCCAGAAGGAGTCGGGCTGTGGACCTTGACGGACAGTCCTGCTTGGGAGGATCAAGTCGAGAGTATCGGACAATGGATGAGTGAGAGTCTCACATCGAAACCGACTTGAGGATCCAGCGATCAATGATGATACAAAACGCAATGAATATGGACAGCTAACCCGCCCTCCACCCTATACCGTGTGCATCATACAGGGCACCGAGTGCCCGGCTCATCTCGTCTTCCAAGAACATATCTTCAAAGTTGGCAAGCCTCGCCAACTGATACACAAACTCGTCCAGCTTCGCAGGGGTATAGTCCAAGGCTTCTACCCGCACTACGACAAATGGTTTGTGCACCAACAGTGGCACGGCCTCGACCGGATCTTCCAGCATACAATCCTGTAGCCTCACCGTCCTGTCTATGTCGATATCGCTACCCAACACCCTCTCCCTGCGCAGAAGCCTCCCATCCTTGAGCACCCGATCCCGCATAAACGGCAACCACAATCCGAATCTCGACAACGCTCCGGCCTCCAAATACTCATCGCTGGCATCTCTCCAGGAGTACCTCGTACGCGAATAGCTCCCACCCCTTCGATAATACGAAATCGTCACCGCGTACTCCTCCTGCTCCAGCAAACGTGTCAAGAACGCAGACTTGGAGCCAGAGACCGGCGCAACCGGATACGGAATCGCAAACGCAAAGTATGCCCGTCCTTTACTCTGCGCATACAGCGGCAGCAGAACATCCCACCATCTCGGCCGCCTCCCCATCTTGTGGTACGTCTGCAGCCCTCCTTCCGAAATCTCGAGCGGAATCACCCCACCGCGTATCAGCCTCTTCAAATACCTCTTCTGGGGCCATCGATCGCGAAGGCTCCCTACGTCCCAAGGCCCCCACGAGATTCGCCCGTATATGTATTGCTCGACGAGGCCGAAGAGTTGCGCGTGCTTGGTGGCGGAGGCCCAGACAGGGCGTAGGGCCATTTCGTCGTCGCTGAACTGGAGGGTCTCTTCGTGGAGGAGGTGGGTTTGATAGCGCGCTAGGAGGAGCACGAGAGGGATGAGGAGGACAAAAAGGAGGCAGTATGCGTCGCAGGTGTTTAGGGTGAGGGGACCGGCGGTTACGAGCGGGTCGCATGCGGGTGTGGATGTGGGGGAAGGTGTATGCGTGGAGGTGCGGGTCGATGTGAGGGTGAGGGTGATGGTGCGCATTTTGTAAATTGGAGGAGGAAAGATGGTCGAGGAAGAGAGGGCGCGTCTTGGATGTAGGGAAATCAGAAAGGGGCGTAGGCCATGCAACTAAATATGTGGTGATTTCAGAAATGGTATAGAATGCGCCTCGTGTCGATTTCAGAGCGGACGCGCTGGAGTAGGTGTCGGTGGGAGAGTAAAGGAGATCTGATTGCGGTAGACATGGTGTATACATTTTGTTCCACCATGCAACAAACGAGGCATTCTTTTTGTTCTCGAGCCCGTCTACGGTCTAGCTGTATGCGGAACGTGTACAAAGAGGATTGTGGTGGGCATTGCCAACTCCGGTGAGGGGAGGAGGGCGATGCCTCTTTGTTCGTCGTGATCAAAGGGAGCTCAGCAGCAGGGGAACACTTGAGCGAGCGAGTGAGTCTGGAATCACGTGTAATGGTATACTTGTGTCCATTAAAACGTGGAATCAGATTCAGAACGGGAACCTTTATCTTCTGGCAGAGGCGGCTACTAATGCAGGTACATGCATGGTCGTACCTGTTGACTTTGCGAGCAGTTCTGATAGTCCGAAAGAGGTTAGCGTTGAAGCTACGTCATGCCACTTTACATGCAAGTCGGACCACGACTCCTAAGATCCGTAAGTCGCTGAGTTAATTAAGCCAGTATATTCCACTGTTCCAATTTCCTTCACTTTCTCCGTTGCGAATTCCTCTGAGTTCCCCAATCGTTTGTTTCTCGGAATATTTGATTAGAACCCTTTCTCCCATCTGCCCATGAACGCGAAGATGAAGACAGCATTACTGGTCATTGACATGCAGGAGTACTTCCGCGAGATGGGTATGCCTGTGTTGAAGAGTAAGTTGGCTCGTCAGTCTCCTTCCGTGCCCTTGGAACTCTATTCCAGGGCAACTTAACAAATAAAATACTATAGCTTCTTCTATGCTACTCTATATACTATATTTATCGAACACCACACACTCCAACCTCCTATGACCACCAAACCTCCGTGTACTCTCCACCTACAATCTAACTCAAAAACCAGATATATCCACCCTCTCGCACCTCTTCACCACGCACTCCCTCCCCCAATTCTTCACCCAACAGGGCCACCCCACCTCGGACTTCCAACCCCCCATCACCAACCAACTCGTCCGCAAATGGGGCGTCGAAGGCAGCATCCACCACGGCTCCGAAGACTGGCGCCTCCTGCCCGAGATCCAGCGTCTCCACGATCAAGCAGCCTCCGCCCGCACTAGCACTTCCTCTCCCCCGTCCGTAATCCCCAAAAACACATACGACGCCTTCCTCGGGATCACCGGCTCGGACGCGGATTCCTCATCCAGGTCTAGCGAAACGCGTCTGGAGTCCCTGCTGCGTGGCGCGGGGGTTGAGCGTCTCGTTGTGTGCGGAGTGATGACGGATTGCTGCTGTGATACCACGGCCAGGAGTGCGTTTAATCGTGGGTTCGAGACGTGGTTGGTCAAGGATGCGTGTGCGAGTGTGGATGGCAGGCAGCATGAGGCTGCGTTGAGGGGTTACGCGTTCGGGTATGGGGATGTGGTTAGTACGAGGGAGGCGATGAGAAGGTTGGAGAGGGAAGGGGGGCCTGGGAGGTAGGCATGGTGGTGGGGTCAGTTCGTGGACTTGATGCTCATGGGACTTCAGTGATATAGTCATCCGGTGGAGATAATTGGACGATACCACCCACAAACATTCATGTGCGAAGAAACCATGCCCGTGACCAACAGTTTCTTTGACTACAAGGTATGATGGTCGCCATCCAAGATACCATGATAATAAAGGTCTATTTTATTGTTCCAAGACCTCCAGGGCTCACCTCTACCCTAGCATTCTCTGATAAGTCTAGCGTACACATACCTGACCTTGCACCTTCAATCTTGGAACTATGAGGGGCACTGCGGGGTACAGACGAAAAATGCAAGGCACATTTGATCACAAGTAAATTCTCCGATGCGAAAAAAAAGAGAACGAAATTGTACAGTAGGCGCATATGGGCAGCAATCGATCGATAAATTCTATTCCCTTTCGTAAAAGTCTAGTCGCTTTTCGGCATACGCAATACAGAAACAGGCGAAATCTATCGGGCTTTTACGGAGTGGTTCGAAGCCTCCAGGGCCTCGGATATTCCAACTCGGAGGACGCTGATCTATGCAAAAAACATGGTGTCGGAGCCGGCATGTGAGGCTCTGCCTCTTTCTCGCTCGTACAGCGCTTCGGGCGCCTCAAGCACCGTTCTTCCTGAAGGTGACGCCGTTCTCCTGCAGGAGCTCCTCGATGTGTGGGTTGAGCCAGTACTGAGATAGCACCTCGCCGGACATGTCTTTTGCGCCGGTGATTCTGCCACGGCACTCCGCATGCTTGCACAGGCAGTCGAACGGCTGTGCCATGTCCCACTCCGTGCTGGGGTAGAAGAAGGTGAGCTCGTCGCCGGCGTGGAGGCCCTCCTTCAGGTCCGGGCTGACGCGGACTTCCCAGCGGTGCATGTCGAAGACGAGCGTGGGGCGGCACGAGTGATTGATGTAGACGAGATCGCTGTTAAGTTCGATGTGGAGGGAGCGGGTCGCCTGGACGGAGGTGTACGCGCAGACGGCGGGAGTGGGCGTGTTGATGCGCGCGAAGATGGCGCCCGCTGGGAGGTCGACGAGAGAGACGGAACGGGAGGCGAAGTTGCCTGGGCGATGCTCAACGCGCATGATGCGCTCGAGGTCGGGCTTGACCCATGCGGGGATGGAGTTGGCCTCCTTTGCAATGGAGGTGGAAGACGTCACCGACTTGGTGGACGTCTTCTCCCCGTTGGAGGCGACGGGGGTGGAGTTGGAGACGACTGCTGGTGACATGGTGAATAGCTAGTGAGGAGGGGTGAATAGTGTTGAACCGCGGGTCTCTGTGCGAGAGCTGTCCCGCATATTTAAACATGTGCTTGGTAAAGGGAAATCCCGGCATTTGGGCCTCAAACTAGAGGGTTAGCCTCATCTCCAAGGAACGGCATGGAAACGTTTCTTGTGGTCCATGTTGCCGAAGTCGCGGATGTCGGCCTCAACTGGGCCCGCTGACACCACTGAGGAGGCGTTGGCACATGGCTTGTGGCCGAGGTCCTATAGTATATGCTCGGAAGTGAAGGTATATTAGGATCCATTGCCAAAGAGCATTGCGTAATTGAGGGCTTTAGAAGGCGCTGGAGAGGTGCGATGTGGGGACAAAGCGCAACAGTGCCCAGGTCTGAGGTGGGAGTGGGATGAACCGACTTGGGACTGGCGGGGTAGTGGCGCTAGCCCATTTCCGGCGTTAGCGCGATCCCTTCATCTACACAGTACGCGATGCGACTTAAACTTTCATCGGACGACCGCATGAGCCTCTGGGGGCCGATTCTTGTGGTTATGGTCAATTAAAGACTGCCTCTTGTCCGGAACTTTACCCTCAACGGAATCGTAATCGGTTCGAGATGGTGTCTCTGACCGACTATCACCTCGCCGGAACACGTCGATATCGATATAACTCACGTTCACCGAAGATGCTCTCGATTGTAAAAGCTAGAGTGGCATTCTCGCACATTGCAATCCGTGAAGATGTTAAACTAGAGACGGAGAGGTGTGATACACATGTAATAGGGCAATTTCTCGGAACTGAGGGTTTTCCCACGAGTTCGTAGTCCGCGTTTAGTCCTGATAGGTACCGTGGACTCAAGCGGCAAGTTTGAAGCATCAATGAGACAACAAGTCTTCCAGTATTTGAAATGACTGATATATATCTGTAAAGAGGTAAAACTACAAGTGAGATCCGCAGCTGACTCTCTTTCCACATTCTCCCCCATTTGTCGTTGTGTTCCCCATTCCATGGCTCATTCCCGCTGCGGTCAGCTCGTCACCGCTTCATATCCAAAGTCATCTCTCACACTTACTCCTGATGATGTCATTGTTTATTTTCTCTCGATGATTGCTCTCCATTGGCTTCTTTCGCATCCTCATAAATCTCGATCCTTTGATCATAAGACCAACTACGACACCTCCTCCGGCCTTTCAAGTTTCAACTCATCAATACTTCTCTTAACCATGAGGCTCAGTTTACTGCTACTGGTCGTGGCTCTCGCCACTTTCTCATCTGCAATCAGACTCCCATGCGGAGCGCCGTATCCGCTCGACCCACCAACCATTGCAACGCTCGAAGCCTTCCAGAATGGCACTCTCGATCGCGGATCACAAGCTGCTGCCACCCTCTTTGGGGGCTCATGGACGCCACAGCCATGGCCTCGCCATACCGACAACGTGGTTCGCATCTTCTACTGCTACACGGACATGCAGGCTCGAGGTAATCTTCAAAAGAACGTTGAAGACGCCATCCACCACCGGTATGACGCACTTGGAGGCCCTGGATCTGAGAAGGCTGGACACGGCATCGTCTTCGAGGAAAGGCTGGTGTGGTCCGACGTCTGGCAGCAAATAATTCCACAATACTGTTTCAGCCAGCCCAATGTATGGGACCCGGCAGTACCGCAAGACACCCTTGCCATCAGATGGGAGCCACATTACAATGGTGTAGCAGCCACGATCGGATACCTGGATCCTGCTGATGGAGGAGCGCGCAACTACATCATCGCCAAGGCTGGATTCGATACGCCCGTCTATGCACACGAGCTGGGGCATGTGATGGGCATGGCTCATGAGCACCAGCGTCCAGACCGTAAGTCGAACGGTTCTTCTGGAAGAACATGTACTAAGTGAAGATATCAGGGGACAAATATGTGCGCGATGCATGCGATCAATTGGCAGACTATGATGAAGTATACGCAAGGGCATCGCCAGAAGATCGGCCGAAATTGTTCGACGACGTCGTAGTTGCCGCGAAGTACGGCTTCACCGGAGAAGAATACGTCCGTGGTTGGGTGAAATTGGACGAGCGCTTACAACTCCCCGTCCAAATCGGCACGATCAAGTATGATCTGGACTCCATCATGCACTACTATACCTTGCAGTTGGGTCAGTCCAATCCAGAGCGATGCAGCGCCCGCAACGTCAAGGCCTGTGCTATTTCGGCGTGGGCGAACCCAGACAACCACGATGAGAATAATCTCAGAATCATCTGGAGGGCTCCGAAACCCTCGGAGTTGGATATCGCGTGGGTGAAGGGCATCTATCCTTGGCAGCCTCATTCGGCGGATTTGGGTGCTCCAGCATCTGAGGGAGGCAATCCGACCACTACACTTTCTACTATCTACACGTCGCCCACACCTGGTGTCTAGTGAATTTTCAATGGGGCATGAACTATCGGATAAGGAACACATAAATGAGGGGATGTTCAGATAGTGAGTCGAGATGTGACGGCTGTCATGTCACGTGATCCGGACACGGGTTACTCGGGTTCGCGACCAAGGGCACTTTGACTTTACAATAAATTCTCTTTCAATCAGTCCGTACCAGACTACGATCCAGGTTTGCTGTGATGGTAATCATTCCAACGACCGTCAATGTTCAATTAATAGAAAAACAGTGTTCAAGCTGCTGTATATCCTGCAGCGCAGAAATCCGAGACGTTCTCGGTTCGCTGAAACCATGACCATTTAACAGCAGCATCATACGCATCTCTCCCAGAGCAGGCTCGACCATATGGGTATATTTATTCCACCTTCCCACCGCCTTTCCCTCTACTTGCCCACACCCAACCCCTTAACCCACTCGCCCGCCCTCTTCGCACAAGCCGTCGCCTCAGCATCAAAGCCCAACTGCGCCCCAATGAGCAAAACATCATGCGGGGCCTTCTCCTCCACATCAATCGTGACATCATTCCCCGCGCCCTTCATCTCCTCCGACCACTCCACATCGTCGAAAAACAGCATCTCGGCTCCGCCAGTGGTAACCCACAGCGGCACGGGGGTCTTGAACGGCTTCCCCTTGTGCGACACGTACTCGCTGTCCAGCGCCATGGGCCCCGCAGCGCCGGCATACGCGAGACCTCCCCAGGCAGTGAATGAGTAGCTGAGATAGTCGGAGCCGTAGTTCTTGTTCGACTCGAGTCTAGAGCGGTCAATGGCGTCCGCGGGGGAGACCCAGGGGGACCAGAGCCATGCCGCCCTGGGAGTGGGGATGTCGAGTTCGGCCCCGTATTCGGCGATGTAGCGGAGAAGAGAGATGGCGGCGTTCGCGCCGGCGGAGTCGCCGGAGAGGATGATTTGAGAGGCGGGGATTTTCAGGTCGTTGAGGAGGTAGAGGTAGGAGGAGAGGCAGTCTTGCAGAGCGGCGGGGAAGGGGTTCGAGGTGGGGGAGGGAGGCAGAGAAGACAGCCGATATTGCGGTGCCAGGACGTGGGTTGCCGGAGTGTGCTTCAGCAATTTGCTGAAGAAGTAACCGGAAGTTTTAGTGCGACCGTCGCCCACTACGTAGGCTCCACCGTGGAGGTGTAGTACGACGGTTACGTAGGAGAGGTCCGAGGACGCGCCCAGGGGCGCGGGGAACCAGCTTGCGCCTATGGAGATGGGTTTGACGTGCTCGGTTGGTGCGAATGGGCCGGTGTAGTATTTACTTGCGGCTGCGTTGATGAGAATGAAGCGTTCCTTCTCCTGGCCAGGAGTGAGGGGAAGGGGAGTCTTGATCTTGAGACGCGCAAGGTGGTGGACAGCGGAGAAGAAGAGGCGCACGCTGAAGGCCTGGCGGAAACTCCATTTCGGGTGTTGACGACCGTACCGGAGGATGTATTTGAGGAGCCAGAGGGGGAGGCGGGCGAGTTCGAAGCCGATGGCTGCGAGTGCGTAGACGCCCTTGAAGGGCTGGTATTGTAGGAGATCCGCCATTTTTCTTCGAGACCTCTGAGCTGAAACCTGGAGGAATGGGGACCCCGCGCTGGGGATCGGAGTCAACTTTATAAACGCGACTACGGGATGGATGGCGTCGGCGAATGAGAGGGCTTGGTGTAGGATGGACCTCGGCTTGCTCCAGGTGGGGAATGCCAGGAACTCAGGGGTTGGCCAATCTCGGCGTGGAATGTAAGATCGACTTCCGGCGCTAAACTGCCTCTGGTAACCATTCACATGCTGCAGGCTACTGTACGCTTACGGCCCCTCTGGAGCAATCCGGCAGAAGGCGGAGGAAGGCGCAAGGTTGCACAAGCAATGCGCGCATTACAAGCCCAAGTAACGTGAAATGATCCATCGCAGTCAAGTCGTAGGCGAAGTGTGGGTGAGTATATTTATTGTATTGCTCATGCTACGCAAAGGGTACATGTAGTAGTAGCCAAAGACTTTGGTGAATGACTGGACACCACTCTCATAAGAGAGACGGGCAACAATGCAAACCGATCAATCACTCGATATTGCCACAAATTCATCTTTGCAGTGAACAAACTGGTCAACTGACCAAACCATGTGCAGTGATTTCGGCGACATTGAGTGAAAAGTTCAACGGTTCCGCGGCCGTAGGGACCCGTCAATACAACGCTCGACGTTGAACAAAGCCTGCGTCGCCAAGTTCATTGCTCCAGCACTTCAACCCGCAACGCCTTGAGAACTACTCCACAATCATCAGGTCGTGCTCTTCGACGCTAGGCGCTCGAAGAGGAAGGTTGAAAGACTGCTGGTCAACTCCATTCATCGAAGCATCGTGGTATTTCTTCCCGAGTTTCTCGAGCTCCTGTAAGCCTTGCTGCAGCTGATCTCTTGCTCGAATAAGCTCTCTACGGCGGTTCTCACGGGCCGAATTCTCCGCTAGGAGGCGCACGCAATTGTCATGTCCTGATTTCAAGTTAGCACACTTGAACCTTTCCCCCCGATCGGTGTTCCCAGTGTTTACATACCTTGTGGGCCGGCGCTCAGCTCATTCGCGAGCTCGCCGAAAAGGTCAGTTCTAAGAGCCTTGAACAGTTTGCTCTCAACACGCATGCAAATTGAGTCGTGGAGACGGCGAGATGCGATATTGTAGTAGGAGGTGACCTTGGTAGCCACCTTAACCTCGACTTCATAGGGCTCACGGACGATAATCGAACGATGCTCATCCTTCTGAGCCAACTTCTCTCGCTCGTTTGATGTGGTGGTCCTTCCGGTGATCGAATCCCATTCGTCGAAATAACGCTTAGTCCTTTCCCTGATCCTGCCTGCACTGTACACCTCTTTAATCTTTGTCTTTTCAGCCTCCCAGATATCGTCGTAGTAGATGTAGACACCGGCCAGTTCGTCCCGTAAGGCATCGGGTGCCATTGTGTCACGCCGCTCATCAAGATGAGATTGAACGAGTGTTTCGACAACTTGCCAGGCTGCGGCATAAAGTCCAGCATCCCGCCAGTTTTTGAAGTGGATATGAAAGACAGATTTCAAGTGCTCTTTTAGCGCCTCTTCCAAGTCAAGGAAGAACCGATCCACGACGTGATGCCAATGTTGTAATGTCGCCATGGTCACTTGTTCGAGGACCTTCGGCTGCAATTCATCTGGGAATCTTGACTTGGAGGTACTCTTGATGCGAAGAGCAATGTCATCAAGATCAAGCTTGTTCCTGTACCGGACGAACTCGTCGACGCCGGGCTTTGTGTTGGGCATAGATCTAGATTCCATCTTCACAGAGCCTCGAATAGGTTGCTTTCCCTTAGGAGCGTCGTTCGTGCCGTTAGTCCCTGTTTTCCTCTTTTTGTTTGGGCTTTCTTGTGGTGTTACTCCCACGTTGGAAGCGCTCTCATCATCGGAATCAATAACAATACAATCGATTTGTGTGGTGCTGGTTTTCGAAGGCTTGACCAAATTGACATCCCTCGTACCCCACGCCTTCAAGACGGGCTTCATGGCGGAGAAACCACTGTTGAGCCGATCTTTCACCTTCCCCCACTTATTGCGCCAACTGTCTTCATCATGGGTGCCATCAATTTCCATGTCCTTTTCGATGTTCTGGGCAAACGTCCTGAAAATTTCGGTAACAATAAGCATGGCGTTGTGTGTCGGAGGCTCGGGAATCTGATCGAGCTCAGAAAGGACCACCTGAAGCCGCTCATTTATTGTGCCGCGTATTTCAGGAAGCGCCCTGAGTGTCTGCGCAGCGAGCTTGTTGGAGAGGTAGGCCTGAAGAGCTGCAGTGCCAAATCGACCTTTGTGCTTCTGCAACTCCGTCGCCCACGGATGAACGGTGCTAAAGAACTTCTCCTCTTCCGCTCGCGCATCTCGGTTAGTAAGGCCTCCATCAATCTCCTTTTGGCCAAGATTTTTGACAACGAAGTAGTCGTGTCCCAGCTTAAAGCTCTTTCCGTCCAATATAGCTTGAATTTTCTCAAAGCGGCTACCTGCTGGAAGCCTGTCAGGTTTCGTTAGGACACCTGTTCGTCTTAGCAATCGTTCGCTAGCAGCAGTAGTCCTACTAACCAACACAACGCTCAGTGGCGCCTAGATCACGAGCTATGCCAGCCGCAGTAGAATTGTGGATGTCGTTCTCCAACGAGCATGCTACAAGAATAAGCGACTCTTTATCTTGCACATACTCGGCCACGAGATTCCTAACAAATGCAACGAGAAAGTGCGTTTCCGGATTCTCTGACTGCCCTATAATCCCAGGAAGGTCGTAAAATGATAGAGACGCAATGCCCAGGTGCGAGATATATATGCAGACACAGTTCGGGCTGAAGTCAGCGCGTCGGTACTGTTTGTCCAGCTGATGGAGAGGGCCATAGAGAAAGCTTTGGGGATTAAGGCTGCCTCCGCTCAGTATAGCCAGTTGCGCCCTTGCAATCAAGTCCTCGAGCTTGTCAGGATCATCTGTAGTAGCGAACTCAATTTCTCGTGATTCTCCTGGCACCCATCCAGGGAATCGAGACGCTTGCCCAGCCCCGCGCTTGGGATCATATACGAAACTCGACCGTAGAAACACGCGCGCTTCCCAACGGACGCGTGAATCTTTTGCAGGCTCAATTTTTATGAACAGCGGGCATCGGGTGCAAGTATCCGTCGCCCGAGGAGTCTTGATACCAGAGATCGCCTCGATGACCGAACTTTTACCTGTTGATTGGTCACCTGAGCAAGGAAAGTTAGCCGTGGAACAAGTGTCAAAATGTGCCCTAAAGAACTACGTACCAAGAACAACGCATTTGGGCAGTGGAATGTCGTATTGATCAAGGCCCAAGTTTTGTAGCTTTGCCACCACGGTGATGGCTTCCTTCACACCGGCTCCAAGAGCTAGCGCTTCCTCTCCAATTGACGGGTGAGAGTCACTGAGCTGTTCTACAGATCCAGTGTCAGTTACGTTGCTAGTCATTGTAGAAGCCATGCTTACCAGCGTTGCTTTCAATAGTGAGGGATTCAGAGTCTTGAGAATGTCGGCAGATTCCATCTTCGGAGAAAACATTTTCAACAGTACGCGATCCCTCCCCAGCGCCCATGATAACGGAATCAATACCGGAACTTGACGTGGCTTCCGTTGCAGTAGGTGCAGGAGTAAGGCCGCCTGCTGAAAGATATGGAGCGGCACGCTGCTTCACTCTCACTTGAGAGGTGCACAGACCAGCAGCGGGGCGTGTAGATACGGGTAAAAGATAGCCAATGTGGTGAAGTGAACAAACGGAGCTCGGCGGTGAAAGTGAAAACTTGGAGCACCATATTGAGGAAGATAAGAGATGAGAAGTGAGAATGAATTCCAGGCGTAAAATGAAAGCAATTATGAACGACAGGGGAGAACACCAATTCAATCATCTCGAATTCATTGCTGGGGCATAACCAGTCTTCAAGGCAAAATTGGATGTTGTTTACAGTCGCCGCATATCCAGATGCATGTTACAGGTTAACGCGTTCATGGCACGAAATGAGGGCGCGGTTGCTCTGAACCGACGCACTGCGGCGTTGCTGTCAGCGTCAACGGCATCAAAAGAAATGCAACAGACTGAAGGCGAAAAAGCAACTCTAAGAATGTTTTATGCGTAAGTCCACCACGAAGTTCGTGACGGAGTGTCACGATGTCGGAGAGGGAAGCCTAGGCCGTTTTAGGCAAGGCGTAGGAACGATCACGTGCGTTTAGCCGACCGTCCATCCGACCCCTGTAGAAGCTGGAAAAAAGTCGAAGCAAGACATCGTCACCTTAACACCCGCCCATCGGTATCCATCCGCCACCCGTATACCATCTTTCAGACACAGCGCCAATCCTCGGAGTATAATAATATCCATAAAATCGATTTAAAATGGATCATACTCGCGACCCCTGTCCATGGGTGATCCTGAACGATTTTGGCGGCGCCTTCGCCATGGGTGTAAGTTTTTGCGCGTTATACTCTATCAACATCTGTTGACAAGTCATCTAGGCTATTGGAGGTGCTGTTTGGCACGGCATTAAGGGTGTTAGTACCTGCTTTGGACGTCTCATACCGCACACGCTCACGATTCCCACAGTTCCGTAACTCCCCATACGGCGAACGGCGCATCGGCGCCATCACAGCTATCAAGGCTCGCGCTCCCGTTCTAGGCGGAAACTTCGGCGTTTGGGGTGGCCTGTTCAACATATATGATTGTGCCGTGAAGGGTGTCCGCAAGAAGGAGGACCCGTGGAACGCTATCATTGCAGGATTCTTTACCGGCGGTTCGCTCGCTGTACGAGGTGGTTTCCGATCGATGCGAAACGGTGCGATATCTTGCGCGATCCTGCTGGCCGTCATCGAAGGCGTTGGCATTGGGTTCAACCGCATGATGGCGGATAACACTAGACTCGATGCTCCTCCTCCTCCTCAGCAACCATCTGGTCAGCCATCCCTTGGCGCCCCGGCCCTGGCCGCATAAACCACCATACTTCGATTAATTTGTTTCGAGCTGTTTCTATATAAAAGAGCGTAGGGTTGGGTATCTGGAGTCGTTTTCGGGTCGGTTTGCATATTCCGCTCAGCCAGGCGCGGCGGCGGACGGCGTTTCATCACTCTCCTCACGCTTCTGCGCTATTATGTATCATACATTAGACTTGTACGACTAGCAGGGGTTCGTCCGAGGATTGTAATGGCAGCAAGATACATTCTGTCTATCTTTTCCAGGTCGATTGAGTTCGGCCGCCGGAGATATGGGTTTGCTATGCTGAACGCGACCGATCGAGACCTGATGTCCACACAAGCAGCTGCCATCCCATTTCGACCATATTTCAAAGACTACACCCCGCCACTCCTAAATACATGTGGAGAGTGCATGCATTTTCGGATGGCATAACTAGTCAGGGATAGAGCTGCTACTCGGAGGATTCACAACGTCGCGCACACAGCTCACGTCGGCCCAAACACATTAGCTTCAGTCTTAGGTTCTATTCCTTCTGCCTCACTAATAATTCTTCTAATCTCACTCTGTCATGCTGGATGCCCCAAATGATGAGAAAAAGTGCCCAGATCCCAATCCCATCTAGAGAAAGCACCTATGTGGATGACTCAAGATGGTCTCATGGGAAAACCGCAGAAAAGGGTCTGCGTTATGAGCACACTAACCTTGTTTTTATCAGCAAGCAAGCCAGCAAGCAAGCCACCTTCCCCAGAACTCAACACTGGCACCTACTTCGCTTTAGGCCCGGGCCATGAGCAACCAGCGAAGTCAATCAAGGATTGGTTTTATAGGACATGCGGTTCGTGGTTTCTTCCACCTGATGCAATGCTGCTTCACTGATCACTTCCTGTTAATAAAGATCCAGAACACTCTTGGCCAGTTGATATATGGGGATATGGAATGGAAGAGCAAGGGAGCGAATCCAGTTCAACATTGCCACCGTATGAACATCCATGCTCCGCTCTCCGTAGTGGCTGCCTGGTTCCGAGCGTGAAGCGGCCAATCCGGAAACTTCGAATTCGTATGAGACTGTGGCAATATTACGAGTACTGTGCTTTTTTGGCCCAGACAACAATGTCAAATAGACTTTCCGTTGGGTCACCTGCAGTCGAAGAGAAGCCTTGGGCTGGTAATCCGCCTTCATCCGGTTGATTTGCCATCCGTAGTATAATCCATCAACTTTACACTCATCTTGATACCTTGACTAGCTTGCTCAATGATGCTCTTTTCTAAAGTTAGCATGAATTCTTGGAGTAGACACTCCCGCAAAGGAGTCTCCGGAATACTTTTCATGCAGTCGTGAAAACAGAAAGTTCCCCCAGCACCATTGCTAACTTCGTTATGCACTTCGCCAACACAGATGTATAGTGTCGCGCTAGGTGCAAAACTCAGGGAACTCGTTTCGTAGGCCATATTTCACAAAGACGGCAGGTGTCAGATGATTGAAAGCCGTTATTCGCTTGCTAAATGCAGCTATTCACCGTTGGAGCTTAAGAAAATCAATGGGAATTGGGGACATGTTGATGCCTGAGATCCCAGACTCCAGACTGGAACCCCTCCTTGCAAATAATGATGCACATAAGGAGAGGGAATTGAAATACAAAGGGAGGAGGGAACAAAGAGCAAAAGTAGATAAAACCCTCACCCTCTTCCCCGTCAGAGTCCTAAAACCATCTAACTTCCACCTCACTCTGCCCCCTCCGTCAAATTTGCCTTATCGGCTGCTTCCATCTGCTACTCGTCCGTTTCGCCTTCGTATCATTCCCCATTCCGGACCACATCGCGTAGAAGATCGTTTTCGTGGCGCAGTCTCGTATTGTCCAACTCCAATTCAGCGTTCTTCCTCTTCAGCTCTACATTCTCTATCTGCTCTTCGACAAGGGCCTGCATGAGCTCTCTCTGGGACTTTGCGGATTGCATGTGGGCCTGTTGCAGTCTGGTAATCGAAGCTTGCAGGTTGGAGCTCATCTCTTGAACCGAAGCCGACCTCAGCGATCGAAGCCAGTTGCCAGTATTTCGATCTTGAGTCGTTGAGTGCGGTTCTTTGCCAGTAGCCAAGTTGGCCTCCTTATCTGATCTGAGTCGGGGGCGAGTGGTCCTGGTTGTTGGCATAATGATTAGGGATGTGACGACTCCGCTTGGACCGGATGGGTTAGCTAAAGCCTGACTAGCACCGCGAGTTGTGTGAGCTGATTGGAAAGAAAGGTTGTGTAGATTGAACCCGACCGTGAACAACTTGAGGTTGGAATCTTAGACTCCGTTGGCGCAGAATGAATGTAGCCCACAAGAGCAGAGAACTTTATAAACTGGTGAAAGGAAGGGGGGCGGTCCTGTCACGTGAGTGTTCATTTCCGTGACTCAGCCCGATATGCTTTCGATCAACGATATTCAATATTTTAATACCGCGGAGGGTTTTGTAAAACAAAATGCTACCCTAGGGTAGTGTCAAACGACCTGCATTATCATATTGAATTGGGGCGAGAGCGGTTGGAGTGGCAAAGGAGGGAAACCGTGTAAGACACTCATGGTGACAGTTTGCAGTTTTGAAAGCCTTTGTTAAAGTCGTGGAGGCTATTCCATGCTGGGAAACGGACTGCATTCTGGAGCCGTGTCGAAATCGAAAGACATAACCCGGTCCGAGATCTTTTGGAGGGAACTGTAAAAGCAGTGTATGTCAAGCAGCCTAAACGTCGGCGAGACGAACGCCAGAATGGACGCGGTCACTAGAGAATAACAGGACACGAAATAGATCCACAAGGGAGATTAGATTCTTCTCGAGAGTAGCCGTTGGACGTCATCTGGAGGCATGCGGCGCAGGTGGCGGGAAATGCGCCATGTCAACTTTAGAAACCGCTGTGTCTTAAGCTAACACGGTCTGAGATGGGTACGCATCAAATTGCGCGGGATTGCCTGTGGTTAAAGGAATAAGAGTCCCTTGAAACATTTCATTGTAGCCTTTTATGGCAAGTAATGTTAAAGGCACGTTAGAACTGCCACCATGTCTATATCTCTTATACTCCCAGTGGAGAGGCCAAAAGCATAACAGATGCAAAAGACCCATGAAACCTGTAGCCAGGCTGTTTGCCAGATGCCCCGACCAAACACCGAGTGACGGAACAAGTGTTGCACCAACTTCACCAATAGTATCACCTTAGTTCTTTCCACTAAGTAGTAGCAGGAGGCAACCCATAGAAGATATTTGACCTGTCCATTTGTTCGTATGGCTATCAAGGTTCGGAATAAGCCTCCGCTATAGACGCGAACAAACTTCGCGGGTGCGCTCGGCTCAAGCCAACGCAAAGGTAAGTGCTCTCCCCCCACTGTATCTCCTGATAATTCCGTCCTCCACCTTATTCCGCATCAGATATTACTTGCATGTCAATGCCGAGCAAATAAGGCCTCGACTTCTCCCTCTCAAGGGTTAGTTTCATCTCCCAAGTTGTGTTGGGTCTGGTATCCAAATGGCCCCTCCTGCTCAGTCCGCCCCTGGAAAACTGGAGCGTGACCCATTCTCCAGGTGTCGTTCGAGAACTTGAAGTGGGTTTCTACGGCAGCACGGAAGCGCTCCTCGCGGAAATGTGCGTTCTGCTCCAACAGCGCTGTAGCATGTTGAGCAGCCTGACGATATGCATCGCTTTTGTCCGTTGGCTGAGGAAACATCTTCTTTGCCATCTCGAGAAGTGGAGTTGTCGTGACCTGGTACGGCTTGATATCTATGTGGGATGCAGAGGATTGACCGACTGATCCAAAACCTGCGTTGAAGCTGCCAAAGTTCATGGTGGGCGGTGGTGTTTGCTGCACAGTGAGCGAGATTACAATCAAGAAATTTGGTGGTCCCCCATCAATTACTTACTGCGTCCATAACGTCGTCGTTCGTACTCGAGCGTGGTCGAAATTGTCCCAACAGGGTGTTCCTGCGGTCGAAGGACGGAGGGAATGGGTTGGCGTCAGCATTTTTACCCAACGGGTTCAAGGAGTTATTGATGATAGAACGTTCCTTGTTGGCGTCCTTCGAGACTGCATCCGTTGAGAAATATGCAGGTAAATTCCTTCCGTTCCCGTAGGGTAAATAGGGCATGTATTCCGCCTCGGGGACACGATCGGCCAATTGATTGTGTTCGGAGTAGGGAGCCGTCCGGTATCCACTTATTGGTAAAGACACAGGAGCTGTCTTAACTGCACTCCCGTACGCAAGAGGTCTTGAACCGGTTCCAGTGGCATTCAAGGACGGGAACTTGTGAGACTGACCAAAGCCACCCACCGCAGACAAGGGCTGTGTGAGGTGATCCCAGGGAGCTGCTTGCCCAAAGTGCCCTCTCAATCGCTCAACGTCGCCGGCTTGAACCGGTGCGGTATGATTTGGAGACACCGTGGTGGGTCGTGTGAGAGGCGACGAGTTGGAGGTTTTCTGCCTATTACCTTCTTGACTACCTTCGGCCGCAGCTGCATTCACAAGCACTGCAATTCCTTCTACGATCTTCGGGTGCTCCTGGAGGAATGAGGCTAGCGCTGCAGAGTTCGACACTTCCTTGTTGACCACTGTGTACGCTAGCCGCTTGATGATGCAGTCGAGAAACACGGCTCCATCATAACCTGCCAGGCCGAGCTTTTCTTCCGTAACCGCCAGTTGTTCGACGGCAGCAACATCTTCTAAACTGGGCATGGTGTTCTTGAACAAAGCCCAGTAGTGGTTGAAGACGTGTTGTGTATACTCCGTCATACCAAGTAAACGCGCGGCGCGGCAGACAGATATGTCCTCGGATACGTCGTTGCGTCTCTTCAGCAGATGGAAGGGGGACGAAGTAGTAATCTCCTTTAGCCACAAGAGAATGTACAAGAAGGGCATCTTGCTAAGACCAGCAGGGAGGTGCATTTGGCGAACCTTGGGATCAGAGTCACTGATTTCCGACGCCTTCGTGGACAAAGTTTGAAACAAACGCCAGGGCATCGAGCAGATCCAGGTGCCTCCAATGTAGAGTTCAAGCTTGAGCTCGCCTTCAAGGAGCGCTTGACGATCTTTGACCGAGAGACTGCGCACATTTTCCAACCCCAGCGGCCCTTGCGCGTCCATGGTTACTGCGTCAAAGTACGTTGGTTCGATATACGACGGAAATGGCTCGGGAGTGTCTTCGTGGGAGTCTGAGTAGCTTGTACGGCGGTTGAGTTTACGATTGGGAGGCTTAGCGTCACTCGCCATATCAACAACAAACGGCAAGAGGCTTGGCGTATCGACTTTCGGTGAAGTCTCCAAGGTGACTAAGCCGGTAGTATAACAAATAAAGTTGAGGTAAGGACAAAGTGATTCACGTTCCAACCGGAGCGTGGAAGAAAGTGCAAAAGGAATAAGTACTAGGGTTGGAAAGTTGTATGCCGGTCGAACATAACCTAGATCGGAGAGCAATCCGCAGAATTTATTTGAAGGCAACAGTCGGTCTCTGTATTACGCCTGCCGCGCGGCAGCGGCGGCACATTTTGCTGTGGCGGTGAAAGGGCCCAACCACGCGTTTTGACCGAACAGCTTAGTCACCCAAGTCTTGCGCCTGGCGGCTCAATATTACCAAGAGCACAGAAACAGTGATACAGACAGAAGGTTAAAAAATTTATGGATTTCTATTGTATGTGTAGCCCGTGGCACTTGGCAGATAAGCCGAGAGTGTTTCAAAGTGGCTTACCTCATATAGAGGGATAGAACTTCTCCTTTGCGGCAGCCCAAGTCTGTTAAATTCTAAGTTCTTCATGTGGAAAGACGATTGCCTTCGCTGTACGAAGCGTATAGTCTTGGTGACGGCCATCCCGGAGATGAATCCCAATGGGGATCCATCGAGAGCTGCGTCGTGGATAGCTGTCTGAGTCTTGATCCAACTTGGCGTTGGTACCTTTAAATTACTATTTGTTTTGATGTACCCTTATATGAGCATAGAACAAAATCTTTGGCCATTAGCGAACATGTCTGGGGACTGTGACACATTCACAACTCAGATATGTTGTATTAATCTATTCCTGTTTTCGGCCCACACGATCACAGCAACTAGATCCACCAAATCAACCAATGAAGCCCGTGAGAGGAAAATAATCCACATCGTCCACATATGAATTATAATACATATGCACTGAGCCCTATTCTCCAGTAGATTTATGTGGCTTAGTAGCTTGATGCCGTATAAAACACGCCGACGATGTACGGGGTTCTCAGATGCCAAAGCAGGAACCCCTGCCCCTTTATTGCTTCAAGATGGATCATATTGATACTTGTTAGCTATGATCCAAAAACATTGGCTCCACTGCATTCCAAGATCAATGTACACAGTTATTGGAATACAGCCCCATCACAAGAAGCATCACCTCTCGCTTCAGCGGATTGATGTACTTGACCAAGTTTTCCCATTGACCCATTCCATACATTGATATCCCACGTATCCTATTGCTTCAAGCGGCGATCTACACAGAAGGAGTCCTTCACGTCGCTACCCCTCCATCCAGTTTCTGCATAGCCGCCGCCAACTTCCAATGCCTCGCAAAGAAATTCACCCAGATCGCCTTATTCCCCATGTCCCCGGTCCTCCTCAAGTCCGCCAACCGTGCCACCACGCTTACAAACAAGGGGTCATCTCCTTTCATGGCCAGAGTCTCGACATCGGCGATTTGCTGGTACGTACTCATGTCAAGATCGTTACCTCGTAGGTTCCTGAATGTTTCCGAGTACAAGTTGAATATATGGCTGTAATACGGGTGCTCCAGGCCCAAAACCATTGCTGCACGACAGATCATCAAGTCCTGCTTCGCATTCTGGCCTTTCGGGAGGACTCGATACTTTTCCGTGGTCCGGATACTGTTGAGCCAGCTTGCAATGTGCTTGATTGGACCTGCCCCGATGCCCTGACATAGGTAGATGGCGCTGAAATCGGGCTTCTCGTCATACATGTCTCGAACCTTGCTCGAAGCCGAGAGGAGAAGGTGGAGAGGCAATGTGGCGACATGGTTCTTCCCCTCGAAGATTTCGACTCGAGGACCTGCGCAGAGGCGCTTGCGGTCATAAAGTGAAAGCTTCCCAATATCGACGAGAGGATAGGTCGATGTTTTTGGAACTGCCCAAATAACGCCGGCCGTAGGGGGAGCTTCACAGTACTTGCACATTATGTCCCGCAGCTTTGGTCTACAAAAGAAGTTAGTGCATCATGTTATGGGCCTGCCGGAAGAAAATGTACGTACTCTGAGTCGGGGCTACTATAGATAGTCGCCCTCGAAACTTGAGTGCCACTAGCAGTGGTTGTGCTTTGCTCGCTGGACGTTGAGCTATCAATGACACAGACATTGGTAATTTCTGCTGCCATGATTTGACTGGAATCGGATATTTAACAAAAGTGCTTATTCGGTAGAGTATTGATGCTGGCTAAGACTTGTAGCAGAGGTTGTGCAGGACGAGGTAGAGTTGGTTTTAGGCTTGTTTGGTTGTTGTTTGGTTGTGTTATGGGACAGATTCATATCAAAGTTGAACAAGTCGCTTTCACTATGTCCCTTTTGGGCCCCAGCGAGCGAAGACAACGGTTGGCAAGACCCCACCACCGTAGGTCCTGTGAAAGAGGTTACTGGTGAATATGAAGTCGCGGGTTTGACCACACTCCCTGCTACAAGCAACTCTCAAGCCAAAACAAGAAAATATGCCAATAGCTTCTCTATTTGGGCACTGAAGAAATGCATCTCATGGTGGAACAGGAGTACTGCGGTCGGAGGATACTAATGTCGTCCGCCAGTGCATGTGAACTAAGCAATGGCTCTTTTCATGCCAACCCAGAGACTCGGGTACCTCTCTCGCTAGGTAGACCCACTGCACCAAGAGATACTCCAACATTATCCGTCCCATTTCGGGGGCGAAACTTGGTTGGCTGGGCCTGATGTAATAAAGGATCTTTCCACGAATAGGTATGGGGAGCGAGACCATAATTCGCAGCAAATCAGAACAGAGACGTCCTCGGTACCTATGCAATGCTGGTGGACTAAAGAGGTGTGTCGGTCGAGCCGGAAAGCAGGCGTGGCAGGTGGAATATCCTCATCTCTCATTAAACAATTCGTGCTGTGTGGTATGAAGAATCTCCTGTCGTTCCCCCCATCTCACGCACAACACCCCGTCGGCCCGGCCACATCAATATCACTCCTCCTCTCTTCCCCGTCTTTCTCCACCGCCCCCGTGCTATAGGGTATCCTCACGACCATCCAATCGCAAAGAAATTTACCCAGTGTTGCCCCAATAATGATCGAGATAATAACATAGCCATTGTAGTGCATCGCCAACAACATGACAATATATGCCACCCCCAGTGTCGCCCCATGAATCACAGCCCGACATAGCTGCTGCAGCGGACTCACGCGATAGGTCGCGTAGCTGGGCAGCACCACAGGTTCAGCACAGCAATCATTTGATGTAGCTCTTCCTAGTTGCGACTGCGTGAGGCGAAGATGGCGCTGGAATTGGCGATGCAGGTAAGCATCATGTTCTTTCCCCAGTCGACGCAGGAATTCGAGACAGACGACGAGAAGAACGACGCCGATGCAGGAGGCGGCAAACATGGCGTTGTTTTTGATGTGCCAAGAGGAAGAGAGGAAGCAGGCATCCATGACGTTCCAGTTCCAGAGCATCTGCAAAACTCATTAGTATAGGTTCAGACGTTTGAAACATAGGGACTTGGTACGAACCTCGATCTTGCATTCTCCCGCCATGGTAGAGGGAGCGGTGCTCCCTGCGCTATGGTGGCTCATGTTGAGATATGCGCAGGCGCCGTGTTGGATTGCGAAGTCGTTAAATGTCCAACTCGATCTCCTCTTCTATACCTGCCCCGAAAATGGCAAAAGATATAAACGAAGCGCAGAGTCGCAACAAGACGCCGCAGCGCAACGAAAGACGTTGCTATAAACTACAGGCGCCATCTCCCCACTAACCCACAACCGAACCGCCGCAAATAAACGCGCTCAACACCAAGCCCGGTACTGCCGGTCATCCCAGGAATTAGTGGGTCGAATCGCGCGCAAACTTGCTCATCGCCCCACCATTCCGCGATATCCAGATATACGGTATACCAGAATGGCCAGTTTATCGCCTCTAAATGCTTATCCCGGGAGTACGGTCCCGGAGTGTGTAAGCGTTTGAAGAATCTATATAGACTGGGGAGTAGGCGCGTACTGGCATCGCACCACGACACCACCTTGTTCGAGTTCATCATCCCTCGGTCACGCCGCTCGTCCTTCATCATGGCGGTTTCCATCGCCCCACGCGCGCATATCCAGAACATGAGCGAGGCGTCCGCTCTGGAACCGCACTGGGGTTATGCGGACCGCGCCGTGCCGTGCACCAATGACCCCGGTTCCTGCGCCTATCTGGACGTCGTCTACCGCAGCCATGATCTGGGAATGTATTACACCGGAATCATCTGGGCGACCATCGGCAGCATTCTCCTTGTGTGGGCCATAAGTCGACAGTTCTGGCGCCGACAGACTTCAGGGGTTCGGTTGCCGGCTCAAGCTGGGGAAGGCCCAGAAGTACGAGGAGGAGGTATTCACCGGTTATTCTCTGCGATCCCGGCGTATGGACGAAGATATCTCCTCCCCGATGCTGCAAGACCCATCTTCGGCCGTACCACCCGTACCCAAGTTCTCACCCTGGCTGTCCTTACTGGCTACTTGACTATTTGGAGCTTCGTCGGAATCGTCTACGGCAAATGGGTCACCCCCGTCAAGAAGATGCCTGGCGTATACAACACGCGCAGCTCATTGGGCCCGTTTGCCGATCGCGTAGGCGTTCTAGCATACGCACTCACTCCTCTGTCGATCCTGCTGTCGAGCCGCGAATCCATCCTGTCACTTGTCACTGGTCTGCCCTACCAAAGTTTCAATTTCCTTCACCGTTGGTTGGGATACATCATTTTCGCGCAGTCCACTCTGCACACCATCGGCTGGTGCGTTGTTGAGTTGAGGCTTTACCAGCCGCAGCCGAAAGTCGGGCTCGAATGGATAAACCAGTTGTACATGATCTGGGGCGTCATTGCAATGTTTTTCCTCACGGTTATGGTGGTCTTGTCGACGCCCTGGGGTATCCGTCTCACGGGTTACGAGGTGTTCCGAAAAGCGCACTACGTCCTTGCAATGCTGTACATAGGAGCTTGTTGGGGCCATTGGGAACAACTGAAGGTCTTTCTCCTGCCCTCCCTGATCGTATGGTTTTTGGACCGCGCAATCCGGCTTGCAAGGACGGCGCTGCTGCATTACAACTTCTTGCCCTCTGGAAACATGGGGTTTCGTTATGCCAGCGCTAACGTCACCTTTTTCAAAGATGAGAGCAACACTGGAGACATTGTCCGCTTGGACTTCGAGCATCCGCATGACGCATGGGATGTGGGTCAACACTTCTACCTCTGTTTCCCCGAAAGCTCGATCTGGCAATCCCACCCATTCACCCCACTCAGTTTACCCATCTACAACGCAGATACGCAGAAACACTCATATATCTTCCGCGCGAAGAAGGGGGAGACGAAACGGATCGCCGAATTGTCTGCTCGTCGTGCAGCAGCATGCGCTGTGGAAAAGCTGGAGGGGCAGTCGAAACCAGATGCGCAGCTGTCCGTTGTTTTGAACGGGCCTTATGGAGAACGCAGCACCCGCGACCTGGCGCCCGGCACAAATGCCCTCTGCATAGCTGGCGGCACAGGGATTACATACGTCCTCCCCGTGCTTCTGGATCTAGCGGCCCGCCCACGTACCCCGGATCGCCACGTTTCGCTCGTGTGGGTGTGCAGACATAGGAAAGATTTGGAATGGGTGACCCCTGAGCTAGAGGTCCTGAAGCGCGAGGCAAAATCCTTGGGTTTGAAGATGCATGTGTTCATTACCCGCGCGGCAGAGGAAAACGAGGTCGGCGCTATTTCACAGATCGTTTCGGATAATTCGGAGCAAAGCAAGAACGGTGGCCGGGAGAAGGACGTTGCCCACGATATACAACCAACTGGTTCTTCCTCATCAGGCTCTTCGTGTTGTTCTGGGGACCAGCTATCTCTCCACGGTATTGAGAAGTCGGACCTCGTGCTCGATCATATTCTCAACAGGCCGAATTTGGAGGAGATAGTGAGGGACTTCGTTGAAGCGAATATACATGGAGGAACTCAGGTTTTCGCCTCGGGCCCGGGGGCGATGATAAGTGAGTTGCGCAGGGTGGTTGCCGGGGTGAATAAAGGCCGGGCGATCTGGAGAGGGGAGGAGAGGTGGGATGTTGGGTTGACATGCGATGATAGGTTGGAGTGGTAGTGGGTACGGAGCCGACGGTGGAGCTGTGTGACGGTTTGCTTAATGATACCCAGCTTTCTTTGTAATGAATAGTCGATGATGGCCCGCGAAGAGGATAATTCGGGTTCGGGGAATGCATCGTTCTTGCACCACCCTCTTTCTCCCACTGCCTGTATTGCGTTCCCTGCAGAACGTCCCATCCCTCATGGTCCATCGAATCCCTCCCTCCTTGTTTCCAGTTCCTGCCTCACAATCGCCGCCGCCCTTTCCGCTACCGCATACACCAACCCGATCGGCGCTGCCACAGTCTTGATGGGGATCACACTCGCATCCACAATTCTCAAATTTCTCGTCCCATGTACTACAAACCTCTCGTCCACAACCCCTCCCTTCCCCTCTGGTAGCATCGCACAGGTGCCAGACGGGCTCCAGCTACTTGATGCCGTCTTCCTGATGTAGCCTTTCATTTCGGCGATGGAAATGAGGTCCTTAGGGGCAGAACTATTGCGCAATCCGTTGGGTTTGAGGAGCGTGGAGAAGGCCGGGGTGGAAACGAGTTTGGAGATGGAGGTCATGTGGCGAGCGAATATCTCTAGGTCAAATGGATGCGAGAAGTATCTCGGATCAATCTTCGGCGCATCTGAGGGGTTAGAAGAGCGAATATGCGTTGAACCTCGTGAGAGGGGCTGCAAGAGCGTTGAGAAAATCGAGTAGAAGTTGCCTGGCAGGAGGTTGGAAGTCACCAGCCCTGTGCCGGATTCCTCAGGATCGAAGCTTGCTTGG
The DNA here is from genome assembly GCA_030412805.1 of Westerdykella aurantiaca. Classification (NCBI taxonomy): domain Eukaryota; kingdom Fungi; phylum Ascomycota; class Dothideomycetes; order Pleosporales; family Sporormiaceae; genus Westerdykella; species Westerdykella aurantiaca. The sequence goes on from JASJFJ010000001.1 coordinate 8,518,090, forward strand.
GCAGCGTACGGGAAAAGGGCGGCGATATTTTCGCGGTGGTGGAGAAAGAGGGCATTGGCATGTGATGTGTAATCTCTACTGGGATGGTGCAGGTCTGAAGGAGAGCCGGATGTACGATTTAGAGATTTCTCCACTCTCTTCCGCAGTGTGTGTGAGGCCTCAGGAAATGGCAGGCAAGCGTACGAGTTCACACCGGCCTGAGCTAGTGGTCCCGCTTTTTGAGTGGTGTATTGTTTCATAGCAGCTTGAATGACTTGCAGGTCAAGACGAAGCATGCTGTCCATTGTCTGGACGCCGTCTTGCACCTCGAAGGAAATTGCAGTCACAGGATGATCTTGCAAATTCTCTCCGACATTCGGGTTGTCTATTAGCGGATATATACCGAGGGGATCCAAGTGGTCACTGCCGCCGATGCCAGATAGCTTGAGGAGCTTGGGGGAGTGAATTGATCCGGCAGCAAGAATGACTTCTGCTTTGGCTCGAATGGTAAACTTCGTAGAGTCTTTCCCGTACTCAATGCCAGTCGCGATGACGTTGGGGTACTTCCCTACCAGGAGGATCCTCTGAACGTAAGCGCCAGTTACGATTGTAAGATTCGATCGCCTCTCGACGGGCTTCAAATATGCAGAAGCTGCATAGCTCCGCCGTCGTTGGTCGTCGATTGACGTCGGGTTGGAGAATGCGCCGGTAACATATCCCGAGAATGGATCAGAGTTGGCGGGATGACCAATTGTGTCCATAGCCTGGATCCAGGCTTTTGGCAGCGGATCAGTCATGTCGTTGGGGAAGCTGAGCTGGATCGGGCCATCCCTGTCATGTAAAGCCTGATCAAGGTAATCCAGGGCAGAATGCTCGCGAAGGTCTTTCTCCGACGGAATTTTGAAAGTGTACGACTTTTTCAGATATGGCAGAAGGTTCCCCCAGTCCCATTCCTTGTTTCCCAGTTCGCTCCATGCATCGATGCTGGCTTTAGAGGGTGGGATGAAGGTCTGACCGCTGATTGCGGAGCTCCCACCCACTGCGCGTCCAAGTGAAATGTTCACCCGTCTTCCATTGAGGCCTTGCTACATAAAGATTTAGCAAATGCGAGGGGACTTATGGTGCCATAGCACCTTGTACCTGAGGTTCAGTCTTCAAACTCCAATCACCATCCGATCCAATCATCGTCGCAAAAAGAGCGGGCGTAGCGACTCTTGGATGAGCTGAAAGATCATCGCCAGCCTCGACTACCAGAACAGAAATGTTTCCATCTTCGCTCAGCCGGTTTGCGAGCACCAAGCCTGCCGTACCCCCGCCGACGATGACAAAATCGTAGCTGTCTCCAGACACAGCAGGAAATATCGTCGAACCTCTTAGTAGCGCATGGCAAATATCTCCAGAACGGGATGAATCCATATCCTAAGAAGCGCACTCGAAATAGAGGCCGCCCCCGAGGTCTTAATTACGCTACAGGCTGAAAGCTGGGGAGGTTTGAAGCTTGTATGGTTTCCGCTCACCGCCAACACGGATCAGCTACGGAGGGCTGCGTTACGCACTTACATCATGTGCGTTGTCCTGTGAGGCGTTGGTTCCTGCACCTGGATTCAGGAAATGAAAGTTAGGTGGAATGTTGAGCAGAGTCTAGATAGGAGGCTGGAGGTTGAAATAAAGTTTGGGCTGGATAGGGATATGGGTGGCTGCTGTGATGGGAAGGCTTAGCCGATGCAACGCTTAAACCTGCCCTTCAATATTTTCACTTCCTTCTAGAGCTACTGCACATACACCCCGATAGTGGACATGCGTTACATGTCAAATATTGATGGATAAAATCCGAGCCCACTATGAATACCCAAATCGCCCTGCATCAATCGAAGCATATTTTAGTCCTCCATGATAGATAATGTAACTCATTTGGGACCGTATCCCCGCGCTTTCCTCCAGACTGTGGAAAAGCCCACCAATCCAGCGCATCAAGGCAGTGTTGAACGTGCTCCTTGTCTATATCCCGCCCACAAACGTGACGCCCAGTATCTTTGGCCTTGATGTATCTCTTCACGGCCAAAACACAATGCGAGAAATGGAACATGTCGTCCACGGGCACTCTGTCGATCAATGGACTCCTGAGCCAGGTCTCGTTTATGTACTCGTGACTATGGGTAATTGCTTTGGTCTCGGGATATCGCTGTTCGAACCATTCTTGGTAGCCTTGCTCCTCGTTATCCATGAGATGGAGAGGGATGATGGCTTGATCGTCGATGCGGAATGCCCATTCGCCATGTTCTGCCATATACGACGCGACTTCAGACGCATTCTGCCCGTTTACGGAGAGTTGATATCTTGGACCAACGCTGCCGCGACTGTCATATTGTATCCATGAATTGAATCGACCGTGCGGATGTGTGTGTGTCCCAGGAGCTTTCCTGCGAAAATACCGGCTACCAGGAAGCATGCTATGAGCGCACAGATCCAAAGAGAGCTGTTACTCAAAGCATTGGGCTTGGGAACCTTTTGGAGATATGACGAGCCCGTGTACTCGGTGCTCCAGTGAAGGGAATACCTCTCAAGGAGTTTGTTTTGCAAGACCGGTGGTAGGCCTTGTGAGAATAACTGCTTAGGATTATGTCTTATGAAGACAGCCATAACTGGTCGGCTGGCTTTTTTGGATCTGAAAGAGAGACAGAGATGGCTCTCCTTCGAATCGACGAGAAATTGTTGCGACATTGACAGAGCGTCGTCCAGGGTATGGGTCGAAGCAATTGGAGATTGCATAATCCATAGGAAGAAAACAGCTCCATGCCCAAATTCAAACAGAAATATTGTGGTCCTGTCTTCAAGAACCGCTGTTGCGTCGAGTAGTTCTTCTAACTTTGAATCATATTCAGGACCGTCTTGATGGGAATCGTGAATTATATGAATGTAAGATTCATGAGACAAATGTATGGGAAGGTAGGAAGCAGCTTCACCACGCTGTTTGACGGGTTTCGAGAAAAACGTGAGAGGTCGCATGGTTGTCAAATAAGTCGAAAAACAGGGAGGGCGAGAAAGTAACACGACGTGTTCCTGGGATAGTTAATTCATTGGGTGGCCAGTTCATCCCAGAATATCTAAATGACCGACTTCGGAAGTGCGGAAGGCACAGGTTGTTGAGGGATCGTCAGCGGCTTGCGACTAGCAGTGTTGGAATACGTGTGTAACAGTGTAATCTTGTTTTTTGTCCCGTATTAGACGACATTTATCCTGCATATTGCATAGGCTATTAGCTGATCCTTAACAATTTAGTCGCGGGCCGTTTAGTCTACGCCGAGTTGATGGCGTGCTGCGAGATCGTGAACGGACTCCGGTGTTACATTGTGTTCACTGGGGATCTCGTACGTCCATCCGAGAAGCAAAGACGACCTGCTTGAATTCTAACACAACGGTACATGTCTTCTTAACCAGCGATTAAACAGCCAAACCAACATTCGGAAGCCGAAGTGCGCGCGTTATTCGGCGTGTATGCACTGTCCCCAATCGCAGCCTTGGCGATCTTTTACTGCGTTTACGACCCAGGATGCTCGATTGTAACTCTATGAATAAGAAATGCCGCAGGGAAACGTTATTCCAGTCATTGGCATGTATCAAGGAATGCAAGTACAACGTATACCTATGTCGAAAGCTCGTTGTCCTATTCAACACAGTTGTGGTGTTCGACTGTCAAAACTTAACAGTCGGTGCCAGCCATTTGGAGAAATCTCTACTCTTCATACAAAAGCACGATTGAAATGCTTCTTAAACTAAAGCCTGTGTCGATCATATGGGGTGCGTCATGTCATTCTCGTATCCCGGACTACCTAGCGAATGGGGTCAAACTTGTTTCTGTGGCTGCAGGTTACACCCGCAATGTTTTTTTACAAATTGGTCCGAAATCTCATGTTTCTAGGACGTTGTTCTGAGATGTCCCATGTAGATCCTGGATAATGCAACGACAACCTACAGGAAAGCCGGCGATGGCCGTAGATCGGGCGGACTGAACGTATGTATATAAGAGTGTCCCGTTTTCAGAAAAATGAGATATTGCAACAGTCTAGTAACATTCACATCCCTCTTAGGATTTCTGCACTCCCATTCTTTGCCCGACTTTGGTTTCCAACATGAAGCCCTTGGCTCTCCTTGCTATTGCCTCTCTAGCATCAGCCCTTCCCATCTATGAAGATTTCAACGAGACCAGGTCCCCCAAAATCGGGTGGTGCGGCAACAGGCCTTGCATCACTAAACGAGATCCAGTGGAGAGTGTTGGGAAAGCCGACAACCAACACGCCAGTTCCCAAATTGGATGGTGCGGTAGCATCGTCTGTATCACTAAGCGCAACCCAAAGGAGAATGCGAAAGACAACGACGTAACTAGCACCGAAAGCTGGTCATTCATTACCAAAAGGGAGCCAGAAGGGGAGGGAGAAGTCAGCGCCCAGGTTGGATGGTGTGGCGACCGTCCCTGCATTACCAAGCGCGGGGCAGGCGAGGAGGACGGTGAAGCCGGAAGCCAAACCTGGCCCTTCACCACAAAAAGGAAGCCTACGACCAATGCTGAAAAGGATGATAAGGTCAACGCGCAGATTGGATGGTGTGGGAACAGGCCATGCATCACGAAGCGCAATGCCATTTCTGTAAGTACATAGCTATGTACTCTCAACCCAGGTTATGTGTGCAGTTCTTTTAAAGGAACTAATCTAAGTGAAATAAGCAGTTCGGCGCCTAGGCGTTCTCGGCTTGCATTCAAGGTTGTAGGAGCGAGTAGCCGGCGGCACAGTATCAGTGTATTTGAAGGGAGCGAGTGAGAAATATAGAGTAGGGCAGTTCATCGAATTGTGGGGAGTGGTGTGTCAAGTTCTATTGAGCGAGGCTAAGATTGGGATACGCGAAATGCTCATGTCAGATAACTCTCATGCAGGGATATATGCGCCAATGATAGTCTTTCCGTTAACCGGACGCCGTTCGCATTGAATTTCACAATATTCAACGTGCATCTTCTATCAAGAGATCTGGATGTGGGGATAATAAGCGAATCGATTTCATTTATAATCTAGGTAGATGTATGAAACCGAGCCAAGCACAGTAGAGTGGTTCTTGCTAAATTCGTGGGTTACGACCCTTAGTTGGACGTCGTGGCGCATACATAGATTAGGGAAAGAATGCAGTTCACTCTGCAATCCCGAGATACATGTCTCAACGCAGGCTAGTACGAGACCGTTAGGTTGATGAAGGCGTGGGACACATTATTGTAAAATAACAGGCAGCCAATTACAAGAGAACACACACGATCTGGCATCCTATCACGGGGCTTGTCGTGTGCAGGTTTTTCCCCCAGTTACTTTAAATATCGAGTTTCAGCTGAGATGGCATTTCTGCCCCCAAATCGCATTGCCCGCCCAACCGTATTTTTCGTATTTCTGATCCAGTCTGTGCATCAAGCCAATGGGTGTCTGCCGTTTGTCCTACATCCATGATGCCCGTTTCAGCCCCATCGCATTTCAACGGTCCAGAAATGCGCCACAGATATTTCGCGGAATGTACATAGCTCGCGACGCTTCGCACTCTTCTGAAAAGCTTCACAGTTTGATTCTGACATCCGCGTCATTTGGAAATTCATGTCCTAGTTGGGATCAGGTGTGGCGGATACCATACCTGCGTTTCGGTGCGTATTATTAACCCTTTCAAGTCCCTGCGCATTCTTTTTCGCTCATATAGTAAACCAGACTTGATACGCGACCTCCTTATGGCACCTCGTCGGGGCGGAGGTGGAGGAGGCGGCGGCGGGAACAATGATTTCGCCGACAGCTCTTCCTCCACATGCGGAAGCTATTACACGTACGAATGCACCAGCAGCTTCACTATATGTATGGCGATCGGGTTTCCAGCCAGTTCACACGATCTGAGGTCTACGGACAACTCATGTTATACATTATTTGGACTCTGGCATTCATCGCGTTGTTCACACAAACATTGAAATCGAAGGCACGTTGGCTACAGGCTGCGGTCTTGTTTTACACGTTCAGCCTCATTTTCCTCTGCGTTCGCTTCGGATTGATCGTGTCCGAGAGTGACGTGCCCATCCGCTACCGCTATGAGTCGTCAGTCGTGGTGCTCCTTCAACGGGTGGGAATTGTGTTTCTCTTCTTGGCAGTGCTTCCATCTCCAGACACTCGGGCAGTTACGAAGATTATTTTCTACCCAGCGGTGGTTATATTGGCTGTCCTCAACGTTACCTACATTGTCCTCGACTTCCTCGTCAGCCGCAAAGCCCTCGCCGCTTTCAAAGACGACCAGCAATGGCGCCTCACGGATCGCGACTTTGGTCTAACCATAACACCGCACGGAGTCAAAGAGCTCACGGAATCATGGGGTGCTCCGATGAGTCCATTCTACGCGGATCGCAAATTGTACGACGTCACGAGTGAAGACGGCTCGCAAAAGCAACGAAGTGCGCAGATAAAAGTCGGGCTAGCGTCAGATTGTTTGGCACTGGTTTTGGCCTTGTTCATTACAGTTGTTGCCGCCGTTCCAAAGCTTTTGCGAAGGAAGAGTGTGGAAAACGCTTGGAGAGAAACGGTAAGTCATCCAGGCAAGGGAATTGGTGGTCACTGACATTCAAGACAGCTGTTTCTTATTCTTGCGGCTTTCGGGCTTCTGCTTGCTACATTCTTTCGTCTGATTATTAGCGCGCATTACATCTTCCATAACTGGAACGTCGTGGCTGACGCTCGTGAGCGGCTTCAGTGGTACGACGCATTCACTTTTGACAATAATGGTCTCCTACCAGTTAGCACAACTCAGAAGTTCTTGAGGGGCTATCGTACTACCGCTCAGGGATATCCTGTAGTACAGAGCCTCTTCGAACCGCTGGGAGTCGTTCTCGCTATATTGGGAATGGTGCTGTGGAAGAGAAGTAGGAAGAATGGATCAATCCCTTAAGAAGCCACCCTGCAGCTAGGGCAGCAAGCTATTATACCCTTACGTCTGCTACGTAGTTCAAGGCTACTATGACGGGGTAGAACCGTGGTGAAGGAGGAAATTCCGGATCGTCGAAAGCAGTGATTGGGCCCGTTGTGTGTTTACCGTGCGAAGGCATATACCCACTGTATGTTGTCGGGGGCAAATGTTGGTGATCCGTCCAAGTAAATCCACTTAGGAAAAACTTCCAAACCCATCAAGTCCTACGGCAGCTTCTAATAATTTCCAATTCTTTTTGCTCCAAGTCAACTTTAAGCTCTCCCGAAATCGGCATTGAAATGCCCACCCCTGATCACATGACTCACGCAAAGGGGTCGTCCCAGGACGCACTTTGTTCTCCACGATTCCATTCTTTTATAGCGTGAACTTATGACTTAAAAGTAAAGCACACATTTCTGGTGTTTTCCATCATCGGCGAACCCCGACGGTTATGTTAATCTTGGGCGTTGATGTTGCTGAGGAGCTCTTGGCATGCCGTCAGTGGCTGTGCGCCACATTCACTGCCAGCATTCGAACACTGGGAATCCTGCTCGACTAGACTTCAGTATGCCAATATGCTTTCGGTCACAAACGTCCTTTGCAATTTGCACAGCTCAATATCCTCTCATTATTATTATTATTGACCTGCCAGTGCAAACATTATGGCGGCATGCTTGCGTGTTCTGGTCTTCGGAATGGATTAGGAAACGGCCGTGTTTGGCCGAGCCGGATCCTGGATCAACGTTTGTTCCTGCAGCTGCACCCGCGGTTCCTGCTCCACTGTTCCTGAAATTGTTGAGGTGGAGCTCCCGCTAGGATTATCATGGCTTTCGACTTCGAGAACACCGGGGTAATTCGTGATAGACTTTTTATAGCCTTCCGGGTCCACATCTGGCTCCACAAACGGGTTTGACACCAAATCATGTTCAGAGCGACGCGCATCCTCTCCACATGTAAGAGGCTTAGTTTACCTTGTATCCGTTAATGCCCACAATGCCGAATTAGAGTGCAACAACTCAGGTACGACCGAAGTCTCGGTCTGATGTGTGAGCCATTTTACTATAATTGGAAACACTTCCATGGATCAAGGGAAGAGGCAAGGTGGAATTGCAGTTCCTTCCCCTTGTATGCCAGTTTGACTCAGCAGAGGAGGAGTTTGGTGATAACCAGGATTGTGAGCGGATATAAAATGCCGTTGCCGTACGTTAAGTGAGCCTCTTGCAGCCCGGTCCTCTAGCATTCGTTTACACACCTTTCAAATTAGATACTATAGTATCGTTCATTCTTTTATTGCATCCTAAATATCATCCCTTCTTTTGGTTGAAGCGTCGTTTCCGCGTCTATTCGCTCGCGAAGCCTATATTACTTTCCAATCATTTGACTTCACCCACTCTCGAAATGAAGTCGTTCTTCTTTCTCGCCACGGCTCTCGTAACCGTCACGCCCCTCGTTGTAGCTGACGGTGGCACTTTCATAAACAACTGCCCTATTCCCGTTTACGCCCGCTCCGCAACCTGTCAAGACACCGGCCACGACGCCACCGTTGTCGGACCTGGCGAAACGTACGAGCACAATCTCTCGTCGACAGGGTCCAACTGCAACCGTGCAATCAAGATCGCGAAGACAGTCGAAGGCCTCGACTCGGACTGCTATAATGTCGAATGGGTTGTCGACAATGCGGGGGAGATGTGGTATAATCTTTCCCATGATCATGGAAATCCCGTGGAGGATTTTGCCAGGACCATGACCGTTGAGGGATGCGACGATATCGTGAGGTGTGAGAAGGGTGATGACAGCTGCGACTATCCTGTGCTGAAGAACTGCAAAAAGCCGCAAGGCGTTACGGCGCAGAGCGACGGGAGCGTGCAGGGGCACGGCGTGGTGACGTTCAATCTGTGTTAGATAGCGGATGAACGGTAACTACCACGATGAATTGAATGATGATCATGAACATGGATTTCGACCTCCGACTGCCGACCGGTTGACGGTATGATGCTTCGCCTATATTGAATTGAACGGACACACGCCGACTTGGTATGCCGAACAAGTTCCAATCGCATTGAGATCCAGCGGCCAAATATCTTGGTCTATCGCGCAACTTGTTGAGATTGATGTTGACGCACAGGCTCCTAACGTTCTTGCGAGGGAGACAGATCGATGTCAAAAGGTTTCCAGGACGCTTAATATATGGACATGCCAGCCGTTATAAAGCATACATATCAGGGGTATATAACCATATCACAATAAAAAAAGGGACGAAAGAAGAAAGACAACGTTAGGCTGTTGGAAGAAGAGAAAAAGAATACCACCTGCTCAAGGCCGAACCAATTCCAATTACTACTCCCTCCTCAACGCCCCCTCCTTGGCCTCCTCCTTAACAGCCATTGGTACTTCCTCAAACTCCCTCTTGCGTCTTCCCTGCTTCTTCCCCTTCCATCCCAAGGCAGCACTAGGTGCCGTCTCCCTCCTCGCAACCTGCTTATCTTCGTCCTCCGAGCCCAGGCGCTCAGTCCTCTTAACCGGCAGACTAGCAGACTTCTTTGGCGGCCCACCATTCGCCACACTATTCGGCTGAACAGTAGCCATCGAGGACTTGCGCGGTACCGCTTTGCCTTCATTACCCTGCGATCTTCCTAGGAGCACTGCACGAATGCCGTCTTGGTGTAGTTTCTTCTCGGCCTGTATACGAGGCTGCATTGCCTCCCACTTCCTACTAACTTCCATCTCCACTTCCTTTCTCTTCCTCGCTGCTTCGTCCCCATCGCTGCCGCCTCCTTTTCCTTTGGTGGGAGGCCCAAGACTCGCTAATTCCTTCCTACCTTGCAGAATTCTTGATCTGCGCAAGAACTTGGTAGGTTGGTACTTCTTCTTGCTCTCTTCATCAAGGCCTTTCATGATATATGCGGGTGGACCGATCAAAGCTGCAATATCCTTAAGCACGAGTCCACCAAGGCCAATGGCGACTCCTCTTAAGAACCCTATAACACCGCCCTCTTTCGCCCCATGGATAGGCTGTTGCCAAATTCCAGTAATACCATCGTGAATACCATAGACGAACTCATTGCGGCCTGCTCGCAGCCCAGAGTGGAATCCCGTGATGCGGGGTGGTCTACGCACGGTCTCATCGCCGTATAGACGCGGCGCATTGTGGAAACCCTGCGCGAGGGCAAGTGTGAAATGCATAGGTGCACGGAGAATCGCGCCACCGGCTTTTTTGAGGCCATGTCCTGCTTCCTGGGCTAGCTCTTCCGCGAGCCAATCTTCGGGTTGAGAGACCCTGGAGAGGACGGACTCGTTGCGGTTCGGTGGCGCTGGCCGGGAATGAGAGGGTCGGCGACTACTTGATACACTGGTGGTTGAGCCGCTTCCCAGTTGGGTGTCTTTAGTGTGGTCCCCGTTGGCTGCTTCAAGCGTTGCTTGCGCATGCCTCTGTCTCCTCTTTAGTCGGAACCGATAGATGTAGTACCTTTCCCTCTTCTTTACACTCTTTGCCATCTTCACCGGGGCCAGCCCCATACCTTTGACGACGTCATCAGCTGTCCCCATGATGGCACTCCATACTCCAGTGACTGGTTCTCCGGGCCCGCCGAAATCATTCCACTCGAAAGTCCGCAGAAGTCGGAGCTCGTTCCACTTCACTTTCTTCCATTCTACAAGCAATTCTGCCGCCAAGGGGGAAAGTCGCAAGCTCGTATTTTTCAATCTCCATGCCGCACACCGATTTTGCAGAATTTGGCAACGCATGTTATTGTCGCCCTTCAGTGGTAGGCTCCTGTGGAAGGATCTTACAGCATTCAAGGCACCGTCTCCTTCGGCCGCGATGCTGTCTGCTATTTTCTGCACATTCTGTCGCGCTTCTTCTGTCAGACACTGCTTAATGCCCTCCGCCAATTTCTCAGCCGTCAGCTTCTTGTAGGGAATGCACTCGTGTGCGCCTGCTTTCGCTTTGGCAACCATTCCTCCCCAGAATGGCTGGTCGCCAAAGAAGGGAACAATCATGGTTGGCTTTGCGCACTTAAGACCGATGGCAGTGGTCCCAGCACCACCATGATGGACCACTGCGCTGACTTTGGGAAACAGCCAGTCGTGGGGTGTGTTGTCAAGCATGAAGATATTGTCTGGAGCGATATCTTTACCTCCAAGACCTCCCCAGCCTTTGCTGACGAGAGCGCGCACGCCTGCTATTTTGACCGCTTCAAATATCATTTTTGTAAACCTGTCCGGATCGTCCACTACAATAGATCCGAAGCCGATATATACAGGCGGCTCGCCCGCTTCCAGGAACTTCAAGAGATCCTCGGGGGGCTTAAAAGAGGAGGCGAGGTCCAGAAAGACGAATCCGGCTATGTCGATCTCTTGACCCCAATCCTTAGGTTTTGGCACGAGACCAGGCGACCACTACAACCATCAGTAAGGGCCATTGACCTGAACGGAGGACCTACCAAGTATGTATATGGAACCTTCAGCCGAAACAGCTGACCTGGTGCCCACAATGTGGATACTTCGTCCAAAAACAGGGTCTTTGCTCGAAAGCGGTTGATCAAGTCACCGAGACCTTGCCAAGTCATCATCTCCACCAATGGATACGACATGAAGTTTGTGTAATTGGAGTCGACATTGCCAGGTTTAATGTTGGCCAATGGGTGGGGGAAGTGGACAGTAGGGCTATACGGGAAGCTGGAAATTGGAGATGTTAGTAGCTGAACATTGACTACGGCGCCATAAAACGCTTACGTGAACATCATATGTAGTGGAATCCCGAGTCTCTCAGCGATGTGAGGAGGCGCAAAACTTGGCGGGTTGGCGATAATGGCATCGGCAACGAAGGGATCCTTAGTGCCCACTAGGCCGTGTCAGAGGATCGACGTATAACAGTTGGTAGCCACTTACTCATTTTCAGGTTCGCACGGTCACTCTCGTCGTCCGTAGAGTTTATACAAGCTCTCCACATCCCCTGGAACATTTCATACATTGCAGCTCGCCGCTTCCCAATCTCGCCCTCCTTGATGGTATCGAGGCTTGGTATTAGGCCAGGGTTCTTGACCATGAAGGCCATGAGCTCCGATGGATCGCCCCCGACAGAGAAGAACTCAAGTCCTGAGTCCTCTTCGACAAATTTCTTGAAGGCGGGGTGTGTGGCGATGCGGACGCGATGACCATAGTCTTCTTTCAATATCTTCCCGATGCGGAGAAAAGGCTGAATATCCCCCCTCGATCCAATTACGATTACGACAATATTAAGCTTGACGCGGCGGTTGGGGTCCTCCATATCGTCGTTTTCAGGCAATATCTTCCCTCCTTCCTCATCCTGCCAAGCAACGGAAGATTTCTCCCCATCTGCATCTTCATCTTTTGCCAGACTTCTCTTCAAGCCAGCGCCCAGCGTCTTTGCGAAATAACCACGATTCACCGTCTCATTTATATGAAGCTTCAGCCTTCCGTCTCGTTTGGATACGCGTCCTTTCGTATGGAAGTCGTCGTGGTGGATGTGAAAACCTGAGAACGGCCCGGGGGTGCGGTGAGGTTTTCCCTGTTGCCCAGAGTCCTGTCTCGACTGTGGTGTGGGTTCATCCTCGTCTGATGTGCTGCTCGAGTCCGAAGAATAGGGGTCGAATGTGAGCGTGGGCTGTCTGCCTAGGTGGGGAGGTCTGTCGCGCGGCTTGTCGCGGCTCATTGAGAAAGGTAAATGTTTGGCTTTGGGCCTGGGCGCTTCGGTTTGGAAATTACGAAGCATTGGAGGTCGATCCGGTGCGATATCCGTGTGCATCCTCTGGATTCGCTGCTCGGACCCCCTATGCCTCACCGGTGGCGCATCTTGTCTCCCATTTGCTACGCTTTCTGTCGAGCGTTTTAGGTTCGATTCTGCATCCTGAATGCTAATTGACGACGTATTATGAGAGGTATTTGGAAATCCAGGTTCATGAAGTTGGACGGCAGTAACGACAGGCGGGCTTGCACCCTCCGCCTGGGTCATCTTGTTGACGCGTGATTAGATACGAAGTGGAGAGGAAGACTGAATGCAACCAAGACCGTTAGAACCAGTTAAGGCATATGCTGAAGGTCGAACATATCCAAAACAAGTGAAAACCCGTGACATAAGAGCAAGCAGAAAAGACGGACAGGTATGAGGCGCGTCAGTCAAAATAATGGGATACAGGAGATGAATTGGCAGCTCGCGTGAACAGGTTTCTGGCGTCACCTGCGCAGGAACCGATTGAACGGAGCTATACTGAAACAGGCTAGTTGCCGATTGAGCTGACAGGGATTTCAAGGTGATGTCATACTTGCCGGTTATTCTCAGTCCCAGTGGTAGGTTCGGTCCTCGGACGGCTGCGAAGAGATGACTAAGCCGCTGGCACTCACCTGCCGCATGCCGAGTCTATTTCAACTCATTACACTTTACGTCCCGAAAGGCTCGTTTTGAGGAGAAACGGACGTGGACGCAGACACAATCTTATATATCCGAACCCTCAGCGACCATAACCAAATCCGTGTCCAATCGCCTTCACAATGTCTGAGGCCCAGCCGATCCAACCCCGAGCGGCCTGCACTGAGTTGAGAACCTTGATAATGTTGCGATCAAAGGCATCTACCTCCTCCCAGTCATCTGCGCAGGGCTCCCAGAGGGCAGTCTCCATTGAGCCTGGGGTGTCTTTTGAAACCAGGCTCCATTCCCCGTCGTCGAGTTGACGCACTGTGACTTTGGGCCCCACAACCAATGCGCGTCCGAGGATACGTGAATCCGCAACGAAACGAGTAGCCGCATCGACGACGTCCTCTACTTTGCCCATGGCACCACCGGCGAGCAGGAGTCGCGCAGGTGTGGAAACAATAGGGGTATCGATGAAGTACGGGCAAACGAGGTTGATGCGGATGCCCTGAGCATGGGAAGTTGCGCGTAGTGACCGGAAGAGGCCAAGGACGGCATGCTTCGCTGCGCCGTATTGAGGTTGCATCGCAATGGGCGCCAGAGAGGCAATGGATCCGAGCAACAAGAGATGTCGGTCGCGCACCCTCTCCTTGGGTATGGAGTCCTTGTTACAGGGTTCGGAGCCGGGATTCCTGGGGAGCCAGTAATATGCCAAATGCGTCGTGTACATGACGCCGGTCAGGTTGACATCGAGGATCCTGAAGTTTGGCTTCGGCGGCTCAGCGGCATCCAAACCCTTGGGCTGCTGCGTCGGGTCATTGCCAGCTATACCCGCATTGGCGACTACTGTATCGATGCCTCCATGTGGACTCAATCTGGCGGCCTCCTTGAAGAGATTGACCTGCGATTGCCAGTCCGTCACGTCGCAGTGGACAAAGTGCACATTGTTGTTGCCCGTCTGCTGCTTCACCTCGCGCACAAGGGCATCACCTTTCTCTGTGTTGATGTCCCCTACTATCACGACGGCTCCGTTATTTGCCCAATGCCTGACGAAGCCAGCTCCGAACCCACTAGCTCCTCCCGTGATAAGTATTGTTTTGTCCTTGACCCAGGCGGCTTCGTAAGGTATCGAAACGTCGATCGGTGGGGATTGTTTAATGGCATCAACCATTCGTTCAGGAGTATAGGAAGCCATGGTGTCCGCTTGGGAGGGAAAGAGTTATTAGTAATTATGTGTTGGCTGCGTTCAGTATGTAGTCAGCATCGAGCTCCTGTGGAGCCCAACGAGAAGGCTTGGCAAAATGTCATCCATTGCAAGGGCTTCCAAAAATGGATTGCCGACCTCGGGAAGCTCGGCGGGCTCGTGCATTTGCGTGAAAACAAACAGAACATTGAATTGTTAGGCGCCCATGCCAGCCAGAGTATGCACCAACATCAGAGACAGTGGTTGGTGACAGAGATGTTTTGAATGCTAGTATATATAGGAAGTCTCTTCTTCGTTATCCCGAGGATTGGACGGTACCTTAGTGTGTAATATGGTCCACACGTAATTGAACGTGTATGTTACGTTGCAAAATACACTAATACGAAAACAGACTGAAGTTGGCCAATTACATCAGCAGAATTCCACAACTCCACCAATTCGACTCTCACTCTGATCTCGATGCCCAAGTACTTGTACGAAATATCGTAACAAACCGAAATTCCGTTCCCCAGATCGAAGGGAACCTTGGAAAGTCAACGCGATCTCTGGGATCCCCACTAACCGATCTTGCTCTAGCGGATAGATTCGGCGATGGACCCTGGTGACCCTGCGTATTTTTCCGCCATATTCACCCCTCCCCCACCTTGCAGCAACATCCTTCACCGACCTCGTCGCTCTTTTCGTTTCTCACACACTCTTTTATGATCTTCTTGTGTAGTAGTCGCCTCGGCAATTGATCATGCAAACCAGCAAACCCCCTGCGTTCGACGTGTCGTCCAACCATATCGTTGCCACTCTGTTCTACAGATCCGACAGACCCTCCCATGCGCTTCCTCACCCAGACGCCTCTCCACGCAGTCCGCACGATGTGCTCCCCAAGGTCACTCTTGACGGCTTGAAGGATGGCTTTGCCCCTACGGAGAAGCTCGAAGAATACCCGTTGGAGCCACCAACCCCCGGTCCCGACCCTCTCGATCACCTCTACGGTTCCTACGTCTCCCAAAGCTGTCTCACCGAGTTTGTCGGTACACTGAGAGAAATATTACCGGATCTTCCGGAGGGGACTGAGGTTATACGCCTATTGGAAAGATCAAAACTGTGCAGAGTGGTGGAAGTAACGTTCCCTCTGCCCAGCACATCGGCGGTCACCTTGGAAATGCTCAGGAGAGACGAGGCTATCGGTCGATTCGAGCGCAAATGGAACGTCGAAGCCGTGTTTCAAAATGATAGCATCTTCAGGCGCTACAAACGCCTTGCGGTCTTCGACATGGACAGCACTCTTATTCAACAAGAGGTCATTGACGAGATCGCGAGCATAATAAATATCAAACCGAAAATTGCCGAGATCACCGCCCGCGCCATGAACGGAGATCTCGATTTTGAGCAGTCGCTCAGAGAGAGATGCGCGCTCTTGAAAGGCGTACCAAGCGACGTATGGGAAACCTTGAAGCCCCGACTCACCCTCAACGAAGGTGTCGCGGACCTCCTCAAGGCACTGAAGAAGCTCGGTTTCAAGACTGCAGTCCTTAGCGGGGGCTTCACGCCTTTGACCGGCTGGATGGGAGCTCAATTGGGCCTTGATTATGCGTTTGCGAACCATCTCGTCGTTAGCGAGGACGGCAAGTCGCTGACCGGGGAGCTAACGGGTGACATCGTACATGCGGAGAAGAAACGCCAGCATGTCTTGGATATTTCTCAGAAGGAAGGAATCTCACTTGACCAGGTGATTTGCATTGGTGATGGTGCCAATGACTTGCCCATGATGGGCGTCGCTGGTCTTGGTGTCGCCTTTCACGCGAAGCCGAAAGTGCAGATGCAGGCGCCTGCACGACTCAACTCGAAAAGTATGCTGGATGTCCTGTACCTCCTGGGCATTACGAAAGAGGAGCAAGAAGTGTTGCTAAAGTAGCAGTTTTATACCCACCTTTCATTTCTTATAGAATCCATTGCCACGACTCACGATTGTTAACGCCTTGCAAATAGCTTGTCCGAATATGGCACACCGTGAACATTGCCGGCCGGCAGGATCGATTGTTGAAGTCGCTGCCATGTTTCCGATACCTGCCCCTCCGTCCAGATTAACTGAACCCATCTAGAGATCCCAGTGACCTGGTTCCGTGGTAATGCAGTCTTTAACCGCCTATTATAACGTATATGAACGTTGTACCACACAAATTTTTCCTTATAGGAGCGCACATCCTTATCAGCTCTAGGACTCGACAAACCACTCAAAGGAGACCTTCCGATCCCGCTTTCAACGATGAAGTCAAGATACAGGTCCAATGTTGCCGTCGTGGCAGCACTCCTATCCGGCGCCGCCTTAGCAGTTCCTAAAGTAACCGTCGTACCTCTCGCAGGAGGATGTTCCGAGTTCCCCGGCTATAACAGCACCACAGGCATCGCAGGCCCATGGGTCGCTCGCGCCGACTCGACAGGGAACACTGCCCTCAATGGCCTCCAAGTCAGCATCGCACCTTTTACGAACGACGGCATTGACCGCTTTGGCTTCGTACGTGATGTCTACCGTCTGTCTTCAAAATATGCAGTTTCTCACGGCCTCTCAGGTCACTCTTCCCAAACAGCCCCCACGACTAGGCGGCGGCCGGTCCGTCACTTTCCGGTGTGCGTCGTCTCGGCTCCAAGCACTTCTCCCAGCCGCGCAGTTCTACCCCGATGACCCGTCAACCGAGCCCAAGTACGTCGACCTCGTCATCTCTACGGAGGAAAACTGGCAGGCAGGTTTTGGCTTCAACCTCACTCCGTCCATCCCCGTGGAGGGGTACGCTCATTACGATGAAGAAGGCAAGCGAGCCGAGGGAGTGTTTCTCGGAGCAGCAGGGAGGACGGAGGTTGGGTTGAAGTATAATTGGGGAGGGAATGCGGGGGAGTATTATCTTGTTAGGCTGAGTGGGGGCGTGGAAGGCTTGGTAGGTGGGACGAAGGGTAAGGAGAAGCGGCAGGATGGTTTTCCAGTGTTGGATGATAGGGATTGGACTGGATTTTTGAGAATTGTCGGGTAGTGGATTTTGTTCCGGTGAAGAGTGAGCTCGGTGAAGAGTGAGCTGGGGTGTCAGTATTGGGCGTGCGCTAACGGATCTCATCAAGTATAAAACCTAGAGGTACCCGCTGATATAATTTGACTAGATCTATGTCAACACCTCCTGTGTGATTGTGATGTTTGCAATTCGATCGAAATGCTCAAGCACCTTTTCCGCAAAACCGAGTATAGCGATACTCGTACCCATAGCTCAATCCGGGTATCCAGCGAACACCTCGTTGGAATCCTTCAGATGTCCAACCAGCCATGTACCAACCGCAGCAGCCGGTGATGTAGGCGCTTGCTTTGCGTCGCATTTCACCAGTACAGACAAGGTCCTGTCCCAATTTTGCGAAGTTGCAGGCATATATGTTGGGGCCACTGGGTCAGTAAGGTCATACAACCGCTGAGGGAAAGAAATCAATACGACGTACGCAACAGTGTCGCCCCAAATGCTGTAAAAGTTGTACCCAGCCCTCACCAAACCCGGATTGCACTGCCTGTCAAGAGCATCGTTCGCCTCATCCGTATCACGATGCTGCAACTCATAATGTCCGCAGTCAGACTGAATCCAATTATCGCGTTTTCGTAGGTTGCCGACTGGAATATCGCGCTTTGCCTCAGGACCGGCCGGAATCATCGAGTCGGTGCCGTTGGCGACGAATTCGTGGACCCAGTGGCCGTCTTCGAACTTGGCCATATAGACACCGTTGGAGAGATCGGAGGGAACGTCGATGCCGGCGGACAGGGAACCGGCAACGCGGCGGAAGAGCTGACGACGAGAGTCGTGGGAGGGAAGGACAGCGCCAGATGCGAGGGTAAGGAGGCTCCCGGTGAAGATGAAAATCGAAGGGCGCATGGTGAAGGGATTGGCCGAGGCCTGAGGATAGGAACGTTCTGCGATGAATCTGTTTCTTCGCTGTACGCCTACCTTTATATATGCTTTCAAACAGTCGCTGTGGACTACGTAGGTACTATTGCTATTCGCGTGCCTTGAAATGAGTGTCCTCGGATTCTATCCTCCTTGGAACCGTCATAGTATATGATCTTTCTTTAGGAAGAGTGGCGAGATTCCCTGATCAACTTCTTCCTTGGGAAGAAGGGCCATTCTGCACTACATCTCGTGTAGGAAGACAAGCGACATTCGACCCGCTTATTGGTTTAGGTGCGGACCCTGCCCAGAGTAAGAACAACGCATCTAAATAGGGAGACTCCCTACCAATACTCATGTGCAACAATTATACGTTTATAGTAGAAATCATGTCCCTCTCTTGAATCACGGGAGCGTCTTCCATATATACATTTTGCTAACCAAAGAAACAAGCTGTAGAGAACCCATTCTGGACATGGTTATTATCCTCGTTCGGACTAGTCTCTCCACGCATGTACCTTGTGGATGTGTGCACTTAGGCTATACTATAATGGCTATACTGCGGTCCTGGGCCAGAGATTGACGTTTACATCTAAAGTTGGCGCTCGCCTATACCCCAGGGTACCTGATGTGGCTGAGCCTTGGGATGTTTGCCCACCGCTCGTATGCAAGGAGATAAAAGAATTGTGTTGCCTTGGAATTTGGTCCAAGCAGTTATTTCAAGTACTGGATGTTTCAATTGACAGAGAGGGGGGAAACATGATAGGTGCTTTCTTCGCCCCGCTGAAGCCGGTCCATGCTACCTAGGGTACCGGGGCCCTAGAGTATCCTCATCGGAGTGTATCCTAGGGCACCCTATCATGGCGAACGGCTACACACAAGTTACAACAACCCAAAGTCACAAAATACTCTTTTATCCATCTAGTAGGCATTTTTATATAAGACCTTTCTTGTTGAGCCTCCAACAAATAGGTATTATTGCATGACCTAGAGCAAGACGTTTCATTTAGGAATATATAATACATAATTTTAGACACCAATTACAATACAACCCCAACATAGATATCAAAAAAGGAAGTGCGACGATGGTGTCGAGTTCCATTCGTAACCATCTTACCCGTCTTTTTATGCTGCTTGTCTGGCGAGCATGTGCAAAGCATCACGCTAGTAGGTTGAAATTTTGTTGTTCGAGTATGTCATATCACGTACATCACGTACCTTAGCGTCGAAATCCGCCGAAGAGACGCCTTACGCCCTCACGGTCGACGAAGCTTATTGGCCAGTTACTTCGTCCTGAATACTAGCTCTCGCTTCTGGCTTTCCGTCCCTTCCTCGGGCAATTGATATATACGAATGCACTCCACCAGATCTTCCGCGATCGAACATTCCATATGCAGGATTCCGTCACTGGACTCGGTTTGTTCACACTCTTGACCACAGCAATGGCCCGCTATCGTAATTTTCAGTTCCTCAGCTTTGATATCGACGCCTCCAGTTCGGAGAAGGCGATAGGCGAGAGCATCGAAGAAGATCTCCTGGTAATGTTCCACGAGGTAGTCGGCGCACTCGAAGATGAGTCTCAAGCGACGCAAGTATGGGAGCTCCCCACCATCCAGGCGTCGTAGCAGGTCGATAGTGAAAGACATATTATTGGCTCGGACTTCAGCGTCGAAGTGCTCCAGTTCCACATAGACGTCAAGATTAAGAACAGCCTGGGTGATATGTGGTGGCGGTAGAGGTTTCCCTTCGCCACTGGTGATAGTCATTTCTATGGGAGGAGAAGACGGAGGCCCGGGTATCTGGCTCTCATCGTTTGCGTTTTCCGGGTTCTGTACGGCGATGGCCATCTTAACGATGTGATCATAGCGGTGTTTCATTACGTGTATTTACAGAGATGTAAGATGGTATGAGCGGGTGATGGATGGTGTGGAGAGTGCGTTTGGGAGGGTCAGATGTACTGGAGTCACCTTCATATAGAGCGGGCATGTGCAGTGGACCACTGAAACTAACCCAAGTCACTATTAGGACTACATGGATGCATTGGGAAGTCGACATCATCAGTCACCGGCGAAGCGCCGGTAACCGAGCGTTCAGACCATGAATTCAGCTCCATGATGGAACAGGGCTACGTGACATCCCACAGTCCACTATAATCCTGCCTATACATTGCTGCCTTTGAGGAATTTACCACTGAAACCAAATTGAAGAGGCCACTGCACGTCCACCCCAAGACGAAATGCAACCCGAAGCACCCACTCCGGCTCACGTAAAAGCTGTCTCCCTATCAAAATAGCATCAGCTTGAGGTTCAGGATCTTCAAGAAGCTCTTTTGCTTGTTCTGCCTCTTCCTCTTCCGCCGTATTCTCACCCAAGCTTTCCGCACTTCCCTCAACAATATTCTTCGCCTGGTCCGCCTCAGTTATCATTCCCACTGCGCCAACAAGCAGCGGCTGACCCGCCTCCTTCAGGGCCCTACGAATCTGTCCAGCGATGCCAACTTGATAATTGCTATGCGGCCAAATGCGTTGATTCACGTGATTTCCACCCGAGCTTACGTCGAGAAGATCCACACCAAGCGGCGCCAGGAGCTTCGCAAATTGTATACTCTGGTCGACGTCCCAGCTACCATATTCCCTTGCCAAGTCCGACTCTTCCATCCATTCGGTGCTGGTGATGCGATAGAATAGCGGCATGCCCAGTGGGATGGCCTCGCGTACAGCTTTGATGACCTCAATGTTGAAACGGATGCGTTTCTCAAAGTTTCCACCGTACTCGTCTGTCCGCTGGTTACTCAGAGGCGAAACGAAGCTGGAGAGAAGGTAACCATGGGCGCCATGGAGCTCGATAACGTCCACTCCTGCCTTTACGGCTCTTCTTGCGGCATCGGCAAATGCTTGTACTGTCTCCTTGATATCGTCTCTTGTCATTTCACGAGGCTTGCAGTACATATCCGACCACTTGATCGGGCTTGGGCCGATCACATCGTCGGGCCATCCACCAACTTCTGGTTCTGCAACTCCGCCTTTTCCACGCTGGCGGCCAAACCAAGGTGCAACTGTACTGGCCTTTCGGCCAGCGTGCGCCAGCTGAATCCCCAGCTTGCCACCCACGGCGTGGACGGCATCGGCTATATTCTTCACTCCTACAATTTGCGCATCGTCCCAAAGACCACTGTCGTTTGGCGATATGCGGCCATTCGCCGTCACGGCAGTGGCTTCGATTATCACGAGGCTAGCGCCTTTCAATGCCGGGTGGCCCAGGTGGACGAGGTGGTATGGCGTAAGACTTCCTATCCCAGGGCCGGAGGAGGCAGCGGAGTACATGCACATCGGTGCCATGAAGATACGGTTCTGAAAAGTCACATCGCGAATCTTGAGTGGTTTGAATAGAGTTGGAGTTGAGCTGTTGACCTCAATGGCTGAGCCTGGGGGTGGAGAGGTCTTCGGTATAAAGAATGGGATTTCGTCATTTGAGGCCATCGTTGTCTGCTGATCTGTGACAGAAGAGGTAACTTGGGATTCGTTTTTCTTTTTGGAGACTGTCGTAGTGCACCAGAGAAAGCGGTGTATATATATGTACCTCTGATCAGAAAGGTGGCACCTGTCGGCCAAAGCGTACCCAGAAGGCCATATTCCCATATCTTATACCTCTTGAACCAGGCCTGAAAGGAGCACAGTATACTCGGCTCCAGAGGTACTGAATCGCTTGGCGTCAGCAAAAGGCTCTCACCGAGAAGGTTTGTACCAGTTGACATGCACGCCATTCAATACCTCGTACGAAGACGATCCATAATGAATTCCGAAGTTCCTTCCATAATATCGCCTAGCCCGTTACCAGCTGAGGTTAAGCTTGGTCTTGCACGCAGACGCAGTATCAATGAGGAGCGGGCCAGCGCTTGCATATGCATCCAGCCACGCGCACTCACCCGCCCGCTGTGGATTACGTGAGAATGCGCCGCTACGGTGCATGGAGCCATGGCCAGAGTGTGTTTCGCCTGTTTGGATGCAGTAGCTGGGAAGACGTGGACGCTTAGCCAGGAGCATGGGTGAGAAGCAGATACGCATTTCGCAGTTGGGGGTACCACACTATTATGTGTAGTTTACCTAGACTCCGGAGACCCCAGTGACGGCAAAGACTTTTGACGTAACCACCTTCTCCACCTTCTGTCAAGAAATCTCAGAAAAGTCCATACCGGTAGCATCCGTCTGACTCCCCTTAGCATGTGGATTTCCTTTCAAGCCTACCTGTTGTCCAGTGCCGGAAGGAGTAGCTAGTAACCCAACGGTTGTTGAGTGGGACGTTCCCCAGCATTCATGACGGGAGTCATCTATGTGCCGTTGTACACCTTGCACACTTCTCACTAATTAGAGCCGAAAGAGCAAGAATCGCATCTTCGACAACGTGGGTGGGGAAAGTCCTTTTGTATGGACTTTCCCCTCTTGTTCCGTGGCCCGTGGGAGCTTTTCTGTTCAATTGAGTTTAATCCTGTTAGTACGAGAGACTGTTTTCAAGAGACACCTAGAGTCGAATTCCCGCGAATAAATCCATCGTCAGAGCACATAATCAAATCAGCAATAGTGAAAATTAGAAGCCGACGAAAGCAATAAAGATGTGGCTAGCCATGACCCAAACAAAGCAGGCTATTGCTGTCCGCCTTCACTCAATATCAAGATTGAAAAAAATTTCAACGTGACGGGGATGTTCGAAGTTGGTGGCGAGGTGGGACCGGGCGCGTATTCGTCAGCACGGCCTGCGAAGCCTTCGGCACGTCCGCGTTCACCGAAAATCTCTGTCTCAGGGGCATCACAACATCATGATCGACGAAAAGGCAATCAAAAAAGATAAAACAAACCAGAAGAAACGCAAAAATGCATCGGCCGGGAATCGAACCCGGGGCTAGCCGAATCACTTTTCAATGGCAACGGCTAATTTTACCACTAAACCACCGATGCTTTGCTTTGATGGTTGATTTGTTGAAGGACATGAAAATTTCCCCATATATAAAGAAAAACAAATATCTCAACCGTCGTACGCAAGAGAATGACCTGTAGTTACACTCAAACCAGGCAGTGGCTGGACTCGGTTGATGATGTGGGACAAGGGCTCGGTTAACTCGCGGTGAAATTCGCAAAACAGACTTTGCCGAAATTCACCTAGGCTCGGCTTTGGGCCTTCCTTATAGGGCCCGGCTTTTGGAGTCGAACTACTTCACGGGACGGCATAGCTGGTCATGGTTCTGCCATGTTAGTATTTGTCTTGAAAAGTGCGGTTAGATTGGTTTACGCTATAGCGTGGACAGACGTGCGAAAGGGCACGAGTAGGAATAGAAAACGTTTTATATAGGAACTGGATGTGTTGATTACCGCCTTTTCCTCGTATATATATAGTTCCATGGTAAGCGTTTTGCGATAATACCGTCATCTCAAGTGAGAGGTTAACGGACCTGTTATTGACTGCACGATGTTCTACTAGATTGGGGCGCTTTCGTTTCCAAGAGGATAAGAATCAAGGGATACCTAGAATCCTTGCTGCATTCTGGTTTTCAAACTCGGCTCCTAATCCATGCTCCAAGGAGCAAAGTGCCGCAATCTTCTGTATGCTAGTTGCAGTCCTAAACTTCGTGATTATAGTATATGCTAATGCACAAGAAATTTGAATCTTTTCTCGCCCTGCCTGCTCTCACCAAAGGACATACGCATTAGTAGTGTTGGCCTTTGGCCTTTTGCGCCCGTCCGACCAGTGCGCAGTCCAATACGTCGTATCCAGCGATTCGGCGTTTGTAGAAAACATTACGGGGAGGCGCTAGCAATTCGCAGTTAAGATTCTACGCAGTATTGCAGAGCTGTTTTCCTGGAGCGTATGGGTAGTGGGCACGAATGCTCCCGTTTTTCGCCCATATCATGATTCCATGAATGTCCTCAATTGGGAGGGTATACCGCGAACGTTTCGGGCTAGAACGCACAAATATTTTGAAAGCCAGAGGTTATCTATTTCCTCTCGTCCATTTATTGCCCGCCCAAAGACTGGGTTGAGTCAGATCAAGCTACAGATAGTACCGTACCAACAATTGCTATAAGTTTCACCCTTACGACCATATCCCCTGTGCCGCTGTCCTAGACTTCCAGTTCGCTGTGTTTCTACAGAGACAAAATTGATTAGTTGGACTATAATATTGGATATTAGGCTATTATAAGTATCTCGCTAGAAAACGCAATTGATAGGCGAATACGTAGTACAAGTTTTGGAAAAGGTAAGGAAGACTTATTACCAAAGAGGCATTGGTGGCCCCAGCCTACCTTCCCGCCCCGTTATCGATTGTTTGTCAGCGTACGATAATAGGAGTGACGATGGGGCAATGCCCTTTTCTTGCGCGTCTAGCTATATATTTTCTACCTTTGTTGTTACTGTCCGTCTAAAACTCCATTTGATGTCTCTAGGTTACCCTTATTGATCGCAACGCCACTGAAAACTCGACAAAAGTTTGGCTTCGCATAATGGTTGTACCAGGCTGCGCCCTCCTTGTTGCTTCGATGCTGCCTCAGTTCACTTCCGTTTGGATCTCGCTTTGCACTCTATAAGAACACCCATTTGTCCAACGTCGGCTCCAGTAAATGCGACCGTCCCCACTCCGAAAAGAAGGTGACGGCCTCTCAACCTGCTCAACCATGCAAGCCTGTTCAATGATGCGTTCTGTAATCGATTCTGGAACTATACGGTGCTTCCCCCGGAAAAGCAGTTCAGTTCTTTCCAGTCACTGCTCAACGAGAATTCACGAAACGCTCGATCCCCTGCAAAAGAAGTGGGATATGAACCTCTTTTTGAGATACTGGCAATTAAGCGTGATGTGCCCAGGAATTGGGTATGCAGTCCATATCACCCGGTCATCACGCTCCCTTTCCAATACAGTCCATCCGAACTTTTCAAAGCTTGCAAGTAGAGTTTCAACAACGACGGTTGCCATCTTTGAACCGCTAATTTCTCAAGGTTCCTGATGGGGTCAGACAGAGAACATAGCTTGCAATATCCGAAAGCATGGCCATCCAGATCAACCTCTTGTCCCAAATAAAGAGTCGTTCCAATGAACCTCCAACCTCATCCGAATCGTCTTTGAAGATTTTACGCCAACAGCAGTCGAGTCCCTGGAGATCCAGAAGTAATGTAACTACAAATTCAGTGTAATAATTCACATCATGCCTTTCCGTTACCTCAGCCGGTTAAGCAAGGTCACGATCAGACTGCTCGCCTCCAGCCGCTCTGCCAGAGCTTGATGTACCTTGATTGAAATTAGGTGCTCACCGTAACCAATGCTTGACGAGGCTATATATCCGCGATGTCATGGGCAGATGTACATCATAGTTAGAAAAACATTCTAGCAAGCAGAAGTCTGCACGCATTCGGGGGGAGGGGGGAAGGGGGGGGGTTGCGCCTCGATGAACAATGTCATAATCATATCCCTACCACTGAATAGAATTCCCCACTCCATTAGAACAAAGAATGTTTACGCACAATGTTTTCAGACTGGTAGATAAAGGGAAGACTTCACGCTTCCTCAACGATACAGGAAGAGTCGGCCGATATATTGAGTCAGCCACAACCCACAACAGTCGACCATAGCAGCTATGACCAAACCCAAACCGAGGCACACTTATAGCCTCTTCCCTTCCCCTCCCCGTTATGGAAACGCGACACAATTGCCGCCTCCACGTCCGCCGCCCACAAGGCCACTGCCTCCGCTCCCACGTGAGAAGACGCAACGAGAGAAGGTGAGTGGCATAAACAAAGACCGTCTGATGGCTCCGCTGCCCCCGTTGCCGCAAGAATATGAGAGGAAAAATGAAAGCCGGAAGGGAAGCCCAATGGATCCAGGATGTGATTGCATGGTGATGTAGTGCGTCATGAGGCACTCTTCAGACCAATATTGTCAACACATCGTCGCAGAGAAGATTTGGTTTGCCAGCCAGCGATCCAGCGATGTTCTGATGTCCACAACACATACTGTCTTAGCACCTTGTAAGCCGTTCATTGGCCAGAGAACAGCACCAGATACATAGTCCAGCCTATGAATATACACGCACTCTCACATTTCGATGACCCCTGTTGAATAATGCCTGATATGATTTGCTAATATCCAGTTCAAAAATCGGATGAACATCCCCAGAAACGCCCATGATGCATGATTATATACACTCCATCTCCCTAGCAGCCCCCCTCTTTCAGCGCTATAAAGACGCTGCAGCTTCAATTGCCCCGGTGGCCTTGAACAACTTCGGGCTTGTTATGACAATCTCGACAGGGTATTTCCATTCCATAAACTTGGCCCAAGCTGCAAAAAGTTAACACCTGTGAAGCTCCTGCGCAGGAACCGAGCGGGAGTACTCACCCCAATAGGCGCACTTCCTTCCAAAGTACTTTCCCATGACCGGTACCACGATCATAGTCAACATCAACTCCAATTGTTGCAGTGACTCTCTCCACTCCCGTTCCGCATCTGAAATATATTCGTCGCCGTCCGAGGTCGATACTGTGGAGGAGGAGGGGAGCGAGTCGATCTCGGAATCGGAATCGGAGCTCTCGATATGCTCGATGAAGGATGCGCTATTGGAGAGTGACATGGTCACGATGCTCGGATCGAGCCGTTCGTGTGTGAAAAGGTGGGAAGTGGTCCTCTCTATCGTTTGCCCATGTGGATTTCGACGCCGGGTGGGATGCGCTGCACTTCCCCAGTGTCCTACGGCCGACGTTCCCCAGGCCGACGTAGAGCCATAAACAGCTTAGCTCAATTTACACGTGACGCACTGGAAATCTTGGCAAGTGGCGGGCAGGCGAGCTTCGACTCATCCGTCACAATTGCGAGCCTCACCAACAAAACATATCTTCACTCAACACCCACGCCACCACAAAAAACGTCACCGAGACTATCCACCTAATCTATCACTCTGCGTATACGAGAGTCGCCAAACCAGGAAACTACAGCCACGCAATCATGGCCGACGTACGTGACCCGCACTTTCTTCAACCCCGCCCTAAAGGCAATATCCTATAATCTCGGCGCGCAGATAAGCATCACCTGTTTTGCTGCGACGAGATAAACCTGATCTTTGCAGGAGTATATTGACACATTTCCTTAGGTTGAATCCCCCACCGAGCGGAAACCTCGCAAATCTGTCGCTTTCAGCGAAGGCGCCACCATTGTTGACCCCAACGGCAACGTGACCGAGTCTAGCGAGATGAACGGAGGCAAGGATAGCGCTGAGTCGCATACGGCGGGCGACAAGGAGGTCGACGAGGTCACCGACATGTTCAAGGACCTGGCCAAAAAGAAGAAGAAGAAGAGCAGCAAACCCAAGGAGGGCGATGAGGAGGCTCCCGCTGCCGATGGCGAGTTCGATCCCTCTGCGCTGAAAAAGAAGAAGAAGAAGGTCAAGAAGGTGTGTTGGTGCATTCCTGGAATCCTTCTCATGTACTAATAGGTTTAGGTTGAGGCGGACGACTTCGAAGCGAAGCTTGCTGAGATGGCGGGTGAGAAGGGCGAAGGCGAGAAGGAGGCTCAGGAAGAAGAAGAGGTGGATCAGGGCGACCCGATCAAGGGCACCGGCATCTGGGTCCACAATGAGACGAAGCCTATCTCGTATAACCTCTTGCTCGACCGCTTCTTCACCCTCCTCCACTCCACTCACCCCGACCTCGCCTCCTCCGGTACCAAGTCATACAAGATCCCGCCGCCGCAGTGTCTGCGCGAAGGCAACAAGAAGGTGAGTTTCTTTGCTTTTGGACGTTGTGCATTTCTAACATTACTCCTAGACTATCTTCGCCAACATTGCCGAAATCGCCAAGCGGATGAAGCGTTCCGATGAGCACGTCACACAGTTCCTGTTCGCTGAATTGGGTACCTCTGGCTCGGTCGACGGTTCTCGCCGCCTGGTCATCAAGGGTCGCTTCCAGCAAAAGCAGATCGAGAACGTCCTCCGTCGGTATATCATGGAATACGTCACCTGCAAGACCTGCCGTTCTCCCGATACGGATCTGAACAAGGGCGAGAATCGTCTCTACTTCGTCACTTGCAATTCCTGCGGATCCAGGCGCTCCGTTACGGCCATCAAGACTGGTTTCTCTGCACAGGTCGGCAAGAGAAGGAGGCAGCAGGGTTAGGCGTTTGGTTTCATGGTTTCATGGTCTGGTCTGCATTTGGAGTTTGCCAGGTTGCAAGCTGGATTTGTGTTCAGGTTTATCGGGCAAACACGGATTGTCCGATAGGTCTGCGTGATGGCAGGAAGAAAATGTGAATGGGGCATAGCATGGTTCATGAGATACGTTTTTGGACACACTATGGGGCCAGTCTTTTCGGCAACAGGCAAATAGACGCTTCATGCAACCCCATTTGAATGTAATGGCTTTTCTCTTCAAAGTCAGACCATCTGTTATTTTCTAGATGTTCCCCTGGTGACCACTATGTACGTTTATGGGGAGCGGAGGCGACCGCCTGGAAGACCTCCACGATCCACCCATTGAAAGGGCCGACTGGAGCCCCTGGCGGGTTATATTTAGTGTCACTCCATCACCACCTGGGCACAGCTTCACCTACGCCGCAAACCGGTAATAAAAATTCGGCCCCAACCAAGCCCGCAGAAGTCGGCGAGGGCCTAGATATGAGGAGGTTCATCGCGCTTATATGTCGTGGACCCTTCCCACAGGCCTTGGCTGGCTTCAGCCAGGGTCCTATTGGGCGCTTAGAGTACCCCGCTACGAACTGGCCTCGATAATTGAGGCTGAGCAGCTGTCAAAGAACGGTACATAGGCGCTGACCACCCTCGCCGGAGCTGCTCCACCTCTCCTGAGTGTTCGCCGTCAGCTTCCATCTTTCAAATCGTCCCAGACTTCGCTGTAGAGACCCCACCACCCCTCAAATCAGCTTCAGATATGTCTGGCTATCAGCAGAGTCCTCCTCCGGGAGGGAACTACTACCCTCGTAAGCTTCGCAAGGCCAGTATCGAACAAATAATCTGACGGAAACAGCTCCTCCTGGTTCGTCGCTCAAGCTCCCATATACACGCCTCAATCCTCCCCCTAACAATATCAGATCACTCGCAAGCGCAACAGCAATACTATGCGCCCCCGCCTGGCGCAAACTACCCTCCACCTCCGACCGCAAGCCCACCAGCGCAGAACTATCCTCCCCCGCCTCAGCAACAACAATATCCTCCTCCACCGGGACATGAACAGCAACAACCGCAACAACCTCCCCAGCAGCAACACTACCCTCCTCCGGGCGTCGCGGCGCCGCCGCCCCAAGTGCCACAGCACCCGCAACATCAACACCAGGGGTCTATTGGCTCCCCATATGGTGCTCCTTCGCCTTCTCCGCACCCGAGTCTGCACCAGCAGCAGCCACCGCAACAGCAGATGGTAGCTCAGCAGCAACAGGTTGCCATTCCGCCCCCCATTCAGGCAGACGATGTTGGAACATTCAACGGAGGAAGCTACAGAGTCAGCCATAGGGACACGAACAGCATCTTGACGATTCAGCTTGCCATCGGGTGTCCCCTGACTGCGAAGCCTGGTATGACACCCATTTCCCCCTCCCTATCTCATGCGGAAGAGGCTGGCTGACACGTACCATAGGCGCCATGATCGCCATGTCCCCCACCATAACGCTCAAAGGCCAAGTCAAATTCTCCCTCAAGAAGGTCATCACCGGCGGCGACATGAGCAAGTCCACCTACACCGGTCCCGGCGAACTTCTTCTCGCGCCCAGCTCCATCGGAGATATCACGATCATCAAGCTCGGCGGCCAGGAACAGTGGAGCGTAGGCAAAGACGCCTTTTTGGCCTGCACGCAGGGGATTGTGACCGAGTATAAGAGCCAGGGGTTCGGCAAGGCGCTGTTCTCCGGCGAGGGACTGTTTGTGTATAAGATTAGTGGGCAGGGAATACTGTGGGTGACGAGTTTTGGGGCCATTATCAGGAAAGATGTGAGTTGAGGTCCTTCTGTTGCTACCCTTTTTTTCTTTCGCGGGTAAAGGTGACTGACGGGAACAGCTGCAAAACAACGAAAAGTACATCATCGACAATGGACACCTCGTCGCCTGGAACTGCAAGTACGTCCTCGAGCGCGTGGCCAGCGGCGGCATCATCTCCAACATGGCGGCTAGCGAGGGCCTCGTGTGCAAATTTACCGGTATGTCTGAACCGTATACCACGCGACTTTGCAGCGCTGATCATGTTTGTCCAGGACCCGGCACGGTGTTCATGCAGACACGAAACCCGCAGGCGTTTTCGCAGTGGCTGGCTGCGAATGCGGCAACCAGTGCCATGTAGGAGGTGGTTGAACACTCCAAGAGTGCTGAGTGTTATTTCTCACGGGAATTTGTGCAGTGCGTATGAGCGATGTATAGCGCCTGTTTCCACCCCTTGCTTTTGAAAGCGTTGCTTGTTGGATACCTCATCGTACAGTGAGCCTTTCGTTGAACGTCGAAATTGAAAATATTGATTCACGAGCTTGACAGAAGTGCCACCCGTCCCAACTTTACTCTTACACTATAATACAGACTTATCATAGGCGCCTCTACAACGCTCAACTCCTACTCCTCGCCAACTCGCTCTGCGCCGTCGACGTAGGACCGCCTTTCACCCTCTCCCCGCCCGTGATCTTCTTCTCCCCTTCGGTAATATCGTGCAGCACCCTCCCCGTAATCTCTTCACCCGCATGCTGCTGGGCCCTAGCCGTCGGACTCTCCGGAAAGGATCGTCCTGCCCAGTAATCTCCTTCTCCTTCTCCGTGATCTTCGCTATCGTTGCACTGTCGAGGATCCCCGATGGCTGGGACGGCCCCGAGGAGTCAGACGAGGCGAGAAAATGCTGCGCTATCGCCGTAGGTCCATTCTTCACTGGACCATCCTGGCCTGTAATTTTCTTCTCGCCCATGGTGATGTCGTGCACGATTTGCGATGTGAGTTGCTGTCCGACGTGGCGCTGGGCTTTGGCTGTGGGGCCGCCGGCGACGGGGTCGACTTGGTTGGTGATGGCTTTCTCGGCTTCGGTGATGTGGTAAAGGAAGGTGGAATTGACAATGGTTCGACCTGCCATGTTGCGGGCTGCGGTGGTGAAGGTCCGGGGGAGGTGAGTTGTAAGTATGGGAGTGGCTACGCGGGAAGGGGTGATTAGGGTGGAGAGGCGGAAGAGTTTGGTTGGCATGCTTGAGGATATCATTGGGAAGGAAGGGTTCTAATGATGATGGGCTCGAAAGTGGTATTTATTATGGTGTGAATAGATGGGAAAGCGGATATGATGCGGAATAGAATAACTGTGCTGTTAGCCAGGGGAAACATACGCATGTTATTGAAAAGGAGATAGATCCGTTAGCGGTAACACATTGAGAGCCATTCAGAACTCGAATACACCGATGCACAGGAACAATCATCGATGACGGACAGTGTGAGCAGCATCTGTGATCTCATGCGAGACGGGAGGTGGAGAAGAGGTTGTTTTCAATGATGTCAAGCCCGCGGAAGTGGGGGCTGAATCAGGGGCTAAGTAATAACCCCAGAGCCGAGAGGCGAGCCAAGGCTGGGGAAATGGAATTTCAACAACACCATACCAACTTCATCATCCCATGCAACCCACTGTTGATACAGATCATTTCGACAGCTCAATTTTGAGCTCGAGTTCTTCGAAAAGGTGATATCCGGGGTCAAAGGGGGCAATCACTAATAACTACTTTCTAAGCACAATGTATCGCATTCGGAGTTACAGCTTAAAGCCGTCAACTTTATTGGAGATAAAGGATGTTTAAGCAGGACGGGTTACGGGCAAGGCCACGCAACATTCAATTGGTAGGGAACTCCAAATTATTGCCGGTAATCCCGAAAGCTGGAGAGAAAATTCAGGTATATATACGGCTCTACAAACGGCACGTCGAACATCTCCTCGATTGTGCTGGACGCAGCGGCGGTTAGGAGTACATCTAATGCGGTTTCCATTTCATACTCAATAAACCCCCTTTTCTCTGCCCTATTCCCTACATACTTCTCCCAGTTCATATCAATCGGCCTTCAGAATGTCCGCTGCCCCCACTCCCCCACCTCCCTCCCTCCTCGGGCGCCATCGTATCCTATCTCCCACAGCAGGCGTAAAAGTTTCTCCTCTTTGCCTCGGAGCCATGAACTTCGGCAACGCCTGGACGCATTTGTTGGGCGAATGCAGCAAAGATACTGCTTTCGCAATGCTCGACTACTTCTACTCGCAGGGCGGCAACTTCATCGACACAGCCGTTAACTATCAAAACAATGAATCCGAGCAGTGGATTGGAGAGTGGATGGAATCCCGAGGACCAATGCGGCGCGACGAAATGGTCATTGCGACTAAGTTCACCGGCAGTCAGACGGCACATTTGTACGACAAGGTGCAGCAGAGCAATTTCGGTGGCAACAACGCAAAGAATATACGTACTTCTGTGGAGAGAAGTCTCAAACATTTGAGGACGGACTATATAGACCTCGTAAGTGCGTCCTTGTTTATCGTGTTCAATGAGCCGTAACTGACATGGAACCAATAAAAGTATTACGTCCACCTATGGGACAGTACAACCTCCATTCCTGAATTGATGCATGCTCTCGATGATCTCGTCAAAGCCCGCAAGGTAATATATCTCGGCATCTCCGACACGCCTGCCTGGCTGGTGGTTAAGATGAACTGTTACGCCCGGCAGCACGGCTTACATCAGTTCTCCGTCTACCAGGGCCGCTGGTCAGCAGCTGAGCGCGACTTTGAGAGGGAGATCATACCCATGTGCATAGATGAGGGTATGAGTCTTGCCCCCTGGGGCGCACTAGGTGGCGGCTACTTTAAGCCGAAGGACCAGTGGGGAAAGGACGGAGGGAGACAGTGGCATATTTTCACTGGGAAGGAAGAGAAAGTTGCCGCCGTCTTGGAGAAGATTGCAACGGCGAAGAACACGCTGATGACGTCCGTTGCGCTCGCTTACGTCATGCACAAGTCGTCATACGTGTTTCCAATCGTGGGAGGAAGGAAAGTCGAACATCTGAAGTCGAATATTGAAGCGCTTGGGTTGAAGCTCACGCCTGAAGAGATCCAAGAGATTGATGGGGCGTACGGCTTTGAGATGGGGTTCCCCCATAACTTTCTCAATCCAGAGAACAAGATGATCTTGGGACCGGAGGACAATGTATTCAACAAGAGGTTTGGCACATTCGATTACGTGGTGAGAGCTCCGAGGCCGATTCCGCCACATGAAGGGCCTTTGGACAAGCCCTTTAAGGATAATGGAAACCCACCGTAAATGTAACGGGATTTTGAGCTGGGCGTAAGAGAAGAGCGGATAGGCCTTACTCGAGCGGTCAAGATCTAGGAGAGGTCATGCACCTCGTTGAGTTATGAGCTGATGGGATGCTAAGAGGTCTGTGGTAGACTCTACTCGTGTCTTATGCATGTTACAACAGCTTGAGAAATTCGTAACTGCTCTCCTATATCATCAAAGATTGTTCACGAGTAGAGGCCGCTGAACACTGTTATCCGCACTGCCGCAGGAGCGGAGAACGAAAAGGCGTGGCGTAGATGGGGACATGCCACGGTATCTTTCAGCACGCTATTCCAAATCTAATTATAGAAACCCCAACCCTGTGAATTCAAGGGGACAGTCGGGCTCATCAATGTCATCTCCAACATGATTCGCCCCATATGCATTGCAAATCGTTCCATCGATGGCTGTGCTAGCG
This sequence comes from Westerdykella aurantiaca, assembly GCA_030412805.1. Taxonomy (NCBI): domain Eukaryota; kingdom Fungi; phylum Ascomycota; class Dothideomycetes; order Pleosporales; family Sporormiaceae; genus Westerdykella; species Westerdykella aurantiaca. Next base: position 8,552,248 of record JASJFJ010000001.1, read on the forward strand.
CGGGGCGTAACTTCAACACCATTTGTGCAGCATTCCCGAGTGTGTGGCATCCGCCCCCAATACAATTTTAAGCGCTGAGCCTCAAACTTTGGACTCCATATCATAATTCTGGTAGCCATGGGGCCGCTGACTTCACTTTCTGACTAGCTTCGTGATGTGAAACATAGCTTGAAGGTCCGCGTTGTGGCCATAAGATGCTGTGTCCCTGCCTAGCAATAATGGGGTCGGCCGTCGCGATCTTCCCGTACAGTTGACAGGTAGCAATGGCAGGGCCAAGGCACGTTCTGAGCGTGGTAACGGGTTGCTTCGGCTCGAAGAGAAAGGCACCAGCGCCGCATGCTCAGGCAACTGAAGATGAGAGACGGATACATTGGCGAACTATCATATTCATAACTGGCCCATTCCTGATCGGTTGGTAAACCACATTCACAACACGTGCAATCGCTGACCTGGATAGGACTCGTCTTTGTGATCGCCCATTTTGCTTTCTTCCAGTATCTGGATGGCAGGGCTGTGCACGATTTGTCCATTGGGCAATCGCTCGTGAGCACCGTGTCTCTGCTGTTCGTCACCGCCTTCCGTCTTGCCATGGTAGGATGCGTGGGGCTTTGCTTCGCGCAGTTCCTGTGGTATCGCCTTCGACACACCGCCCTGCCCATATACAAGATCGAGCAGCTATTCAGCATTCGGTCCAATCCCTTCATACTCGCCAATCCAAAGATCCTATGGACGACTCCGCTACTCTTCTCCATGGCCGTGTACATATGGTTCATCGAGCTGGCTTCAGTTTATCCTCCCGGAGCTCTCACTGTGGTATCAGTCCCTTATTGGATGGAGCAGAATGTCAACATGCCGGTTATCAATCAACCGGTCACGCGGATCTTGGATCCATGGAAGGAACATGGAACGTATCCTGTATTAAGTGAGGTCTGGAATGAAACCAGCGCTCAGCCCTCCGGATTTGTCAAGTTCTGGTACATGTATGTTGCTTCCTGGATGAACTATGTTTTGGTTCTAATGAATGAAGGATGCCCCGCCTGTCGCTAACGGCACTTTCAAAATTCATGCTGTCCATTGGCAATATTGTTGATCTTGCTCCTCCAAGAGTAGGCCAAAACGTATCCTACGCAATGCAATTCAGAGGTCCACAATTATCTTGTGTGGAACAGGTCAGCAACATAACTAGAGAAGGGGATTTCAACCAAGTATCCATCTTCAACACTACCTGGGACGGCAATCACACGTTTATCAAGAGCGTACATCGCTACGTTGGTTATTTCACCGAATCCAATCATTCAAATTTCAACGGCGACATCTTTCATCTTCCCGATGAGGAGGCACCGAAGTCGTTCTTCGCGATAGAGCAAACACAATTACGATGCGACGCCTTCTCCATGCTGTATAACCTCAACATCTCCTACGAGCGTGGCGTCCAAAAAATCAGTTACTCCCTGACTGATGCGAAGCCGCTTCAGCTGAAACCCCGTTTCTTTGCATATTCCAACCCAGGTCGAAATGACATCTCAGATATTGAAGGCAAGGACTTTGCCCAGTGGCCGGAGATCATGAAGAAACTACTCGAGTCCTGGAGCGTTTTCGCAATCGTTGATGCGCTGTTGCTCAATATGAACTATAGCTGGACCAATCAGATTGGTCCGAACTTCGCAAACGACGGATCCACCTCTATTGGTGAATGGAGGCTCGACAATGGGACGGTGGTCAAACTAGCTGGTGTGGGAACGTCAGATGTGCTTGGAAAGAGTGAGTTACACATTCTTTCATGAAGCACTCACAAAATTTCAACATCGTGGTTGATAGGCGCTGTCTGCTCCTTGCTAACAGGCTCAGATGCATCGGATGACGGCAAAACCCTTAAAAGGCTCAACCCCCCAACACTCCTCCAGGACTCCATCTTCGACCCTCTTCGCTTTAACAATGACCAACCAATCGACCACAACGCCTCCCTAACGCTCATCAACTGGGAAAATCCTTTCGACCCCCGCAAACTCAACATCACCGAGGCCTCCATCAACGCCCTCATCACCAATCTCACCATCTCCAGTCTCTCCTTGGGAGTCGATAATGCCAGTCTCCCCGTGACGATTTCCGATCATAAAAACACCTACGAGTTCTCTGACCAGGTCAACTTCTTCGTACCGTATGCTCTTTGCCTGGGTATCGCGGCTTTCTACGTCGGGGTGGGCATATGGGCGCTGATCATGAACGGCGTTCCAGCCACTGATGGTGGATTCTTACAGATCATGATGGCAACCCGGGGACGAACGGAAATGGAAGAACTAGTCTTAAAGGAGGGTGTCGTGGGGACGAGTGACTTGTCCAACGAGTTGTTGAGCTTGAAAATTCGGTTCGGGGAGCTGGTGATTGCCGAGGAGCTGCGTGAAGGCCAGGGGCAGGAAGGTGGCCAAGGAAATGTTGAAGGGCAAGAGAGCGGAGGATCACCTTCGCCAACTAGGATAACGATGAAGAGAACAGTCACATTTGGCACGGAGGGAGAAACGGTGCCGTTGAGGCGGAGAGGCACGGGGCTGCCTAGTCCGTGATGAGATAGATGAATTGAAAATATATACGGTACAGAGTGCGTTTTGTGTTCGTGTGTCTGCATTGGATAGAAGATACCAAAAATAATAAATTGGTAATACGATCTTGACATCATTAGCGAGCCGAAGATGGCAGCGCATACAGACTTCAATTGGATAACATGATCAATGTGGAATATTATGGAATCATATGCCTGTGGCAGTAGGGCCTTACTCTCAATGTTTATTTCCTTCGAGGTTTTCTCTTCGTTGATGATCACCATCTTTTTCTCGTAAACATCTTCACCATCAAATGAATTCGCAAACGACATAATACTGCTCGAAAGGACAGTGTAAGAAATGGCAAACATGGAACGGGGACAACTCATTGTAAGAAAGAGAAAGGGCACACATGTCGCCGTTGGGAAATGGTTTTTGCGTTCACAGTGGCTGATAATGTAGATGGAGAGGTGGAAAGAGGCGAGATTTTATACCTTCGATCGCGCACTAAATGCAAAGTGGTGATGATTGTGATCATTGCCCCAAAATGATCATATATTTATCCAGGAAGAAGATTCATGTGCAGTTGCCGCGGGAAAAACGGTACATGCGAACAATGATTACAGAACCCGTGCGCATGGACTGTGAAGTTTCCTCAATACACAGGAAGGGCCCTATTATGACCTCAGGAGCTTGTGGTCGTTACAAAGCTGCCCCCCATGTGGTTTGGGTGCTTCTTTTAACTCTATCCCAGGATTCTTTACTGTGGAGGGCACGAAAGCAACTATGCGGGAGGCGTTCTATAGTGCACTCCTTGTGGCACAAGAACTGGGATTATCATAACGGTCGTCATCACCAGTTAGCCCTGCACTTCATGAAAATGTAAGAGAAATATACCGAAGTGTGAAAACCACAGTCCATGAGGTGTTTTGGTCTCACAGGAACTGGCAAAGGAAACATGCAATCAGATGGCAATCCTTGGAGAGCTCCATTAATACGGAGCTTCTCATATTTTAGATCCGCAGTTCTTTATTGACAACGTGAGAGAGAGAGGGTGAGGGTTATCTGTCTCGCCTACGGCCTTAAATTCTTATGTTTCCCACTCGATCTCGATGACGGTGCTTTCCATCATCATCGGCGAGATCGTTTACCTCCAATCATTGTTTAAGACATCTGCGCATATGAAGGAAAAAAAAAATTACTACACGGCAAGAAAATGTGGGATAGGATAGATGCTTAGACTAATGGCATGGTTTATCCTTCCACATTTTTCTTTTGGAGGTATTTCCATTTGCAATCTCTTGAAGTGTCCTGGTACCACAAAAAAGGGCGCAAAGGCTGGATTTATATACTTTGCGCCCTAAACCACAACACAGTGATAGATGAGAATCATTGTAGTGTGATGCCGAAAATCATCACCAAAGCCAAACCCTCTGATACCCCTTCTCCACTACGTACCGACGACAACTTCACGAACCGCGGTTGTCCTCTTCTTTCAACCCAAACAGAGCTCTGTCTTCCTGCCTAGAGAAACGACCAAGTCATAACCAAGGCGGCAAGCGTTTTCGAGACATTTCCATTTAGAGTTGGGAAGATCCTGCGACATGTATGATGTCCGCGCCTTTTTTGGAAACGAGAAGCATGTAATGTGCGCGAGACGATAAAAAAAAAGGTCGTGCCTTTATGCTTGCTCGCGGTTGCCTGTACTACTCGCGGATACAGACCATGTTGGTGAAGAGCACCTAAGGAAATGATCACCATCGCCATCATCAATTCCTCATTACAACCGAAACACACCTAACTCCGAACAAAAGGTTTCAGAATTGGCATTATGTAAAGCAAACTAGTCCGTTACCTATCAGGGGGGGGAGTATATAAACTTTTAGATCAAACACCATAAAGAGACATGAAAGGTTTTTGTTTAGACGTGCGTCGCACATGTTTTGCGTAATTGGGGATTTTTGGTTCCGCCAAGGAAGGACGGTTACGTGGAAGTTGTACCAGAATCATCGGTAGCTTTTTATACCTTTTCTTACTTTTGGGACAACGTGGTAGGCGTGGTGCTTATCAGCACTGATGCCCCAGGGTGCTGACGAGTACCAGAGCGACACACATGGATCGGAATCTTCTTGAAGACATAGACGAAATCATTCCGTTGCTTGTTCCAGATTTTTGGAATCTCAGGTCCACATGAAAGACCGGCTTGACGAATTTGATACGAAAGTGGGACGTTGACGTTTGGAAGTAGAAGAGTTGAGGAAGGGGTTTATATAAGTTTCTGGTGCTCCGTCTCCCAAGCCTAAGAAGGTCTTACTAGAGATGATGATCACCACGACTGATGATACAGACAGAGTAGAGCAGAGTAGAGCAGAAAAAACAACTGTCTATAACGAAAACTTGCACCCCGAAAAAGTCAAATAACGTCATGCTTGACGGAGAGAAGATTTTAGAGACAACGGATCCGCATCAAGCCGGTCATCGAGCCTTTTCGGATCTCCAGCAAAAGGTAGGCGTCGCGTGGAGGGATGAAGAGCCAAGGGAGAAGGGGGTTTATTTACGTAGATTTTCGGTGCCCGCTCGCTTAACCCGAAGCCAGTGTGGTAAATTGGTAATGATGCCACCCACCTTTATAATGTTTCTTCAAGGCCACATGCGGGGACAAAAGAAATTACCATGTGGCATTAGACATCATGTTCGATTTCGGAAAGCGATGGAATTGTTTAGCCAAGGTGGGGTTGAGCGGTGGGGGAGTAGTAGGGTTGAAGAGAATCGGCGGGGCCATCGAGCGATATACGGACTTTTTGGAATCCACTGGCACAAACATCACGTTTTTCATGGTGATTTTTATTTTATTCCATTTTTGGGGGAAATTTTGAAACAGTAGAAGACTCGAGTAGAGGAGAGAAATGAAGGGGAGAAAGTTCCAGTTTATATACTCACGGATGAACCCCGAAGACCGATACGGCTTTTAAAAACCCCTTCGGTACTGGCGATGTGCGTTCGAAAGGTTCGCATGTTAAAGATATTCCCTAGAGAATGTTCACCGACAAAATGCCCATGAGTCATGAGAATCTGTAGATAACTTTTTTTTATTGTCATTTCTCTGTTGCTCCGCAACAAGAGCCCCTCGCGGCATCCTACATGTTGGCCTGCTACATGCAACAGACAATGCTATATATGCTCGTCGAGAGTTTGGTATTCAACCACCTCGTCTCGCCTATTTCGCATCCCTCTTTCCCTTTGCCCACTCCCTCAGCACATTCTTCTTTAGCTTGCCTGTGCTCGTCTTGGGCAACTCCGCCACAACCTCCACCTCTCTCGGCACCATGAACTTGCTAATATCGCTCTTGTGCTTGGCCCAATCGATAATGTCCTCGCCGCGGACATTCTCGCCATTCTTTACTGTGACAAAGGCCTTGGGGCGCTCGCCCCAGTGAGAATCGGGCACCGCCACGACGCCAACTTCGAGGACGGCGGGATGCGTGGCCAGCATGCTTTCAAGGGCAACGCTGGAGATGTTCTCGCCTCCTATTTGTTGAGTCAGCCACACTTGCCCTTCAAGATTCCATAAATCTGTGCGGGCAACACATACCAGAGATAATGATATCCTTTGCCCGATCCAGGATTTGGATCGCCCCATCCGGATGCCACACCGCCAGATCACCACTATGGCTCACACCCCCCGCCCACAGCTTCTTCGTAGCCTCAGCATCCTTATAGTAACCCTTCGCGCAGATGTTGCCCTCAAACACGATCTCACCAATCTCCTTGCCATCGCGCGCAACGTCGATGATGACACCCTCCGGTTGCTCGGGTTTGATGACGCGTGTAGGCAAGCTGGTGACGAAGCCGTGCCCTTGTCTCGCCATCTTAGCGTATTTCTCCTTCGCGGGGAGTTCCTCCCACTCAGGCATGTGGTAGCCCTTCGTGATGGGGCCGTAGGTCTCAGTGAGGCCGTATACATGGACGGGGTGCAGATTCAGATTCGTCATCTGCTCGAAGAGGAAAGCGGAGGGCGGGCTTGCTGCGACGGTGACGCGGACGGGCTTCTCAAGCCTCTCGGCCTCCTTCGATGCGCAGAGGAGGGTGTTGACGGTGGGTGCGGCGTTGAAATGCGTGATTTGCTCCTCCTTCAATAGTCTCCAGATCTCCGGGTAATCAATTTTTCGGAGACAGTAGTGCGTTCCTCGCACAGCTGTGATCGCCCAGGGGAAGGTCCATCCGGTGGCGTGGAACATGGGAAGGGTCCATAGATACCTGCACCGGCCCTCGTTGTAGTTGAGACCCGACTCGATCACATTGGCGAGCGCTGCAAGGTAGCACCCGCGGTGTGTGTACTCTACTCCCTTGGGCCGCGCGGTGGTGCCGCTGGTGTATGCCAAGGCGATCACATCCTCCTCGTCTTTGGCCAGCGTATCCAGGCCAGCCCATCCCTTTCCACCGGTCTCGGCGTCATACCTCAGACCCTCGAGCACAGCATCATCGAAAGGACCGCTCAGCTGTCCTTCCGTCGCATCTGTATCATTGTCCACCAACACGGGGACGCTCGGCTTGGTTTTCCTGAATGACCCAAGCAAGTCGACGAATTCGAAGTCTGCAATGATGATGTCGACCTCGGAATGCTGGAAAATGTAGGAGATATCGTCCGTCTTGAGGCGGTAGTTTACGCCGACGGAAACCGCGCCAGCCGCTGCGATGCCGTACAACGACTCCAGGAACGCCGGAGTGTTTGTGCAGAGAATGCCTACGCGCTTGTAGCCATGCTTTCGCAGATAATATGCTAAGCCCCGTGCTCTGTCGGCCGTCTCGATGTACGAGCGGCGGAGGATCTTCTTGTTCGCGGTGACATGGTAGATAGCGGTAGCCTTCAGACATATGGATTAGCTGAGTCCCATGAAGCAACAGCAGGCTCTGTACATTAGGTTCAATCTGCGCTGCTCTCCAGAGAAAAACCGTAGGGCTCAATGTGTGGTAGTTGTGCCGATGGTGGTATTCATGGCTGTCACCAGGATGAATGGTGGGCTCGGTTGGGGCCGATGTGAAATGGGAGGCGAATTTCTGCAGGCGGTCGATAGGAGACATGTTGGATAAAACCGAAAAACGAAAGGCAGATGTCTCAACTATCAATATTAATATGCAGTGAGAAACGAGCCATTTAAAGTTCGCTGTGTGGGATGGAATCTGGGGAACCGGAGACAATACCGAGGTCGCGTCTAAACCCGGGAGGGGGACAGAGCTCCTTGTCCCCGGAGACGTCATCTGATCGGCTCGGGCTGCCCTGCCTAGGTGTGGAGCTAAGCGTGACCACATGCGTGAATTTGAGAGAGCGAATTGCAAAATGTGGAGAAGTAATGTTTGTGTTCCCGAATCCCAACGCTTGTGTCTACTGATATTATTAACAAGTCCAACTCCATCACAGCATTGTTACTGCGCATCTCTGAGAATTTTCATTTCGTCTAGCCGTAAGTGAGTATCAGAGACAGTTGGCCGACCTTGAAAGAGACCCATGAACTTGCGAGCACCTGATGATATGCTCTTTTTGCCAGGACACCCTTTCGACCGGTCCAGATAATGTTGGAGGTTGAAAAAATCCCATGAGACCAATGCATTCCGCGCCGACCCACGTGCTCAACCGCTTGGAAACCCATCCGCTGCCCATGCCGAAACCTAGTATCCGTACTCGGCGAGCTGCTTCTTGACCTCAGCACCGACCTGAGCGGTCTTCTGAGCCTCCGCCAACTGCCTCCGCGCAGCCTTCTTGCGCTCGTAGTATGCGGCACCCTTAACCTTCCTCCTCTCCTCGAGCCTGGGAAAAGGGTCAGCATGTGAGAGCTCGGACATTGGCTCGACGAAGCATACCTAGCAACAACGTCCTGGTACTTCCAGCCGAACTCGTGGCCGAGACGGCCGACGGTGCAGTACTTGCGGCCGGGCTTCAGCCTGAGGACGCGAAGAGCCTGGGGGACGACGACGCGCTTCTTCTTGTCGTAGGGGGGGGGAACGCCCTCAAAGGTCTTGAGGCGCTCCAGAGCGGCGGCGCCACGGGCGGTCTTGTGAGGGATCATGCCGCGGACGGTGCGCCAGAAGATCTTGGAGGGAGCACGGAAGTGGAAAGGACCTAACGAAATGTCAGAATAACTGCAGACGTAGAATGCCACGTTTGGGCCTTATCGATGGGAAACCGTACCTCCGCGGGTGGGGTTGTACCGGGTCTGCTTGCGCAGGAAAGCCTGGTACTTGACTAGAGCACCACAATGTCAGCCATGCGTCCAATGCCTTGAAATCATCCTCTTTATCGCTACTACACACTCAGGCATCCCATCACCCAGGCGCGCAAAGATTGACCCTCACAACCATCTTGCGGGATGCCTTTCGTGTTTCGTATCGCGGTTGAGGATTGGGTGCGGACGTACGCTTCGCGCGGAAGAACTCTCCGGAGATGTTGAGGGCCTCGCAGCGGACGACGACGATCTTCTGGCCGTTCAACAGCTGCTTCGCAACCGTGCTGGCCAGGCGGCCAAGCAAATGGCCTTTCCCGTCAATGCTGTAGTCGAAGTCAGTTCAAGTTCATATGCACAGAGTTGCGACAAGCCATCGCGGGACCGGCGATCCGAGTCGTGCAGGGAGATGTTTGTGTGTGCCAGAGGGTATACGTACACGATGACCGGTTCGAACGTCGACATCGTGCTGGATTTCGGGGTGGTGGGTGTGCTTGGTTAGTCGTGGGTTGTCGGAGTTGAGGTTCGTCTACGGGTCGAATTTCAAAGTGCGAAGTGCTGCTAACCGAGACCAAGCCCAAAGGGGTTAGCGTGACTCCTTTCAACCCATATCGCTTGCCTCGTCAACATTGTACTCTGTACCAGCACTTCAGCAGTCTATGGCGTCTTATGCCACTCAGCATCTGTTCCATTAACCTGAGGCTGCGAGCACACTCACGCAGCGGCCCCATGGTATCCAGCGGCAGCCAGCCGGGATGTGCATAGGTGATAAGACGCGACTGACTATCCTACTAACAACTTTCTGCTTCCAGGCAGTTGCTGAAATTTCAACGTCTGGCAATTACTCCCAACCTCATCCTCTTGGACAATCCTCCGCCCGCCCCCAATGCTCCCATCCGGCACAGGATAGATCCTTAACAACGAGGATCCCAAGGGTCCCAGTCCACCAGCATGTTTTGCTCAGCTTCCGCTCCTGACCCGGACCCGTGATCTCTGGGAAAGGAGCAACCATCAGATCATCATCCATGTGCAACTGCAACGACCAAAGCAACGGATTGATATCATCAGATACTTACCTGAACTGCAGTTGATGGTCCGTTGCCATCAATCTTCTGGTTTTTGTTTTTCCTCCTTGTCTTTGGTCGAAAGCGTTTCCATTGACGGTTTTCTCAAACTGGACAACACTCACTCCGAATCCTCTTGCGACGCGGCCCCTGTCATGATGTCGATTCGCATGCTACAGAGGAAATAACGGGAGCCTTGTTGTCTACATTTCTCGTGCTGTTACTATGTTCTTCGACCATCGAGGTGAGCGAGGCTGTCGTGATCCTAACTGGAATCTTGGACAGTGTCAAATTCCCTCAATAGGAACGGCGCGAGCCAATCTTCTGCCGGATGCCGCCATAGGTCGTCCCGACCGCGTCCACTGACTTTCGCTGGAGGTTGTGGCAGCGTCTTGAAGGACCTGCTTCCGACAGTGATGAGGCTGATGAGGTTTACTTCCATGTTTTGTCAATCGATGCCTTCGTTGATACGACAGATGGGGCGCAGCTCGATCTCACGGTTTCGTCAAGTCGTCTCCCATGTCATCGCGTCCTCGGGCACAGATCCAGTTCCCATTGATTACACCCAGGGTTAACAAGGGGCTGTCCTCGGCATCAGGATGGTCGACACATTGCGGGCGCTTCTCATTCCGCCAGGTGCGAGTTGTTGGAGTCGGTGTCAGTCAACGTCCGTCGAGATCCTCCATTTGCACCACGTTACCAACGGCAAGGGCTGCGTTCTCAAGTCATTGCCAAGTTCCCAACCGTCAAGTTTTGGTACAATTCGTCCGGAAGATCCCTGCCAGAAGAAGCATGGAAAAGTGGCCTGATATGTGCAGGAGAAAATGCAAGCTTCCACGGGTCGCAAGCGCCTCGCAGTCGTTCGCTTATTTTATGATTAGGTCGCTCAACACCACAAGGACGTGTCAGATTGCACCACCAAAGCCGACGGGAATTATCCTGTTTACGACTACGCTCAAACAAAAGCAAGAAGCATAACAGCAGGAAAGGTCCGAAAGGAGCCTCCGGAGGTCAGAGGTCTCAAGGTGCGATTCATGCGGCAGACCTTCCACGTTGGTTCCTGATTCCGCATACGGACCGGTTTTCGCACTTGGTCGTGACTAACTGCGTGTGCGGGGCGGGGCACCAGCCCCATTATGGCTGAAGTCAAGCCACCGCTAAAATGCACTTCCACTTTTCCGCCCAGCCAGGGTCCGGTGTCGTATCCCAAAGTCATGGAACAGGTACGTAATGAGGATTCATATCAGGATGCCCTTTCTCGAAACGACATGAGATCTTCATGCGCAAGAGCGTCATCGTCGACGGTTGAACCGATGAACTCACCACTGAGCTGGGGGTTCCCTTGGCGTCAATACTCTTTCAACGGGTCATGTATGCGAGCACGCGAGGTTGCATGGCCAACACTGAGGGATATGGGAGCCGCTGCAAGGCCCAAGTGCTATTGGTCGATCGATATATCTGGGTGCCATTGGAAACTGGAAGAGCTTCACCACGCGGGTCGGCGGTTTCCATCGGAGAGCCACAAGCCAGACAGATGCATAGCACTGTAACCTTTGAGCCGCAACAGAGACGAGTGTTGCCATCCAGGACCTTGACGGTGCGGTAACAAAGTAGTCTACGTCGGACTACTGATGGGATCCAAAACCAGAATCCATGATTGTCGAACGGACGTACGGTGTGTGAGCTCCGAACAACAGTACCGCTGCAGTGCAGCGTGCTCCGTTTTGCCTTGCATCTCGGGGTAGCCTTGGCGTCTAACTCTGATATTGGTTCTATTCATAGGACACGGTCCGTTCTGATCCTGGAGATGGGTTTGACGGTTCGGGAATAGTGGTCGTGGCTCCTCCCAAGGACTGGCAACAAGCAACGAAAAGGTTGCACAAGGTTTGCTGATCCAACAATTCTGTGCTCGGAGAGAAACCGGCCAACGGGGGGTAGTGGAATGATTGAATGGGTGGAATTGGTCCACCAGCCCCCTGTGGCATAAGGCAGAAAAACGCTAGGCCCGGATAAACTACGGAATACCTCGATTGGACAGTGTCGGTGGCTTCACTGGTGGGAGGGGCTTGACAGCGGAACGGGGGCCTCAAGGCTCAGGGCTTCCGTGTCAGGTGGAGGGGCCGAGAGAAGATTCTCAGAAAGAAAGACGAGGTCTTGGCGCCACGAGGGTGGCAATGGAGGCAACGCTGGTGGGGTACGCCCGGGTTTCCTTTCCGAGAGGATCGTCGCTGCGGTGACCCTGTTGAGGATGATCAGAGGAGAGTGCCCAGAGAACCCGCTGAGAGCCCCCCAAGGCGCGCTGGAGCGGACACCTGAAGGGGGCGGAGCATCGACAAGCGTTCCCGCCAGAAGAGATGGACAATAATGGTGAGGGACGGCATATCGTCCAGAGCCAACGCCCGCAAAGAAATACCAAGGGCCAGCAATCAAAAGGCCGCGTATGTCTCCGCTTGCTGTGGCACTGCAGCGACGGCGGTGTTATCCCGAAGCAGCCCCATGCGCATTTTGGGCTTTGCTAAGAATGCGACCCTACGCCACATCTGATACTCTAAGCGAGGTTCCTCGGTCTTGGCGTGGCTTTCACCTGCGGTTTGCTTCGACTTTGCCAGACAAGGACTCCTGGAGTGCATGGGTTGGCGCCCCTGGTTGTCATCATCGTCATTGCTGGGGGACCGGGGAGCCACGGAGCCACGGAGCCATGAAGCCATGAAGCCATGGAGCCATAGCCATGGAGCCATGGGAAGCCACAAGGGCCACAGGAGCAGTGGAGCTCCCACTACCACTCCTGCACAACTGCAGTCTGCACCACACCAGGGGAGAGCCACTCCTCGAGCCACCCTTCTGAGCCACCACCTCCACTTCAAGCGGGGCCGGCGGACCTGCGCCCAAGAGGAAGATGCAGGGAGCAACTCACTGCAGCTTCGAATCATAGCCCTCCTGACTTCCCTCGGCGTACTCAACGCCCTTCCCAGCGGGCTCCTCCGCCCAGGGCTTGTCGTGAATTGGTGGCCCACTCGGCGCGGAGATAGGGTTGAGCGAGACGCCAGCCATTCGCTGCGCCAGTTCGCGGGAGACGACAAGAGACTCCACCCTGAAAGAGCGATTCTCAGATGCTGTGCCCTGACGCCTGCGCCCTCTCTTCCCTTTCCCACCCTTCGCTGCCCTCGATCTGCTTACTCACCGCCCCAGAGGCTCTTCCTCTGTTTCCTTCTTAGCCTGCCCGTGCCCTGCCCAATGCTGTCACCTATGCACCACCATGGACTCACCCGCCTCCGCCTCCGAGACGGTGGACGTCCACGCCACAGCCTCCACCCATGAAAGCGGCCCGTATGACACACCCCAGGTCGACGATGTTGCAGAGGGCTCTGCGCAAGACTCCCCAAGTAACCAGGACGAGTCCACCGAACAATCCCAGAAGCCGCCCGGCGGGCCCATGCAAAAGCGCCGTCGAGTCACTCGCGCCTGCGACGAGTGCCGGAGGAAGAAGATCAAGTGTGACGGCAAGCAGCCCTGCACCCACTGTACAGTCTATAGTTATGGTCAGCTCCACCCATTCCTCCAAGTCGAACCCGTTGCCGGGCTCATCTCACTAACGCCCTCTAGAATGCACGTACGACCAACCCTCCAACCGGCGCCGCAATGCGGCCCCGCAGTATGTGGAAGCGTTGGAGACCCAGCTGAAGCGCGCAAAGGCCCTCTTGTCAATCCTCATGCCTACGGTTGATCTCAATGACCCAAATCTTGACCTCCACCTACAGAATGGAGTTCTCCCCCCACTATCCATGCCCGCCCCGCGCCCTCAGCAGCCGCTGCAGAATGCGCCCATGCAACCAAGACCTCAGGACCCAAAGCGAGAGGAGCCCCAGGACTGGCGGCTCGAGTCAATGGTCAAGGCAACCGGCCAGTTGGACCTCGACGCCGAAGGGAAATGGGATTACCATGGCCATTCGTCAGGTCTCATGTTCATGAGGCGACTGCAACAGCAATTCGGGGATATCATTCCTCCTCCCGGACCAGGAGGCTCCCCTTTGGTCAAGAACCGCCCTTTATCATATGTGTTTGACTCGCCGAGCTCGGCCCAACATTCGCCAATTGATCAGAACAACAATACCGCGCCGCCCGCTACAGATCTTCCCCCCAAGGCTGAAGCGAAAGCACTATGCGACAGTGCTCTGATTGATTCGGGAGCCATGATGCGAGTGGTGCACCTTCCATCCTTCTACAAACTTCTGGATCGCGTCTACGAGGTCTCTCCGGAAAGCTACGGCAGCGCAGAGAACTCATTTCTCCCTCTCCTATACGCGGTGCTCGCTCTAGGCACACTCTTCTCGAGGACCGAGGGGACATCCGAAGAACGCATTTATGAGACCAATATTGATCACGGGTAAGGACAGATTTGCACTCCCGCGACAAGTGCCTACTGGCTAACGTGTCGTAGTTTCAAGTATTTCCGGGCATCTCGGCAGCTGTTGGACATTGCAGATTGCAGGGATCTGACCTCGTTGCAGGCTATCATTTTCATGATACAGTTCTTACAATCCTCTGCAAAGCTCCCCACATGCTATGCATATATCGGAGTCGCGATGCGATCGGCCCTGCGAATGGGACTTCATCGGTCCTTCAATATGAACTTCAACCCCATAGAGGCCGAGACTCGAAAGCGGCTGTTTTGGACGATACGACGAATGGACATCTACGTCGGGGCGATGCTGGGTCTCCCCATTTTCTTGAAGGATGAGGATGTCGATCAGGAGTGGCCAGCCGAGGTGGACGACGAGTACATCACTGAGACGGAGATTCGACCGATGCCCCACGGCCAAATATCCGTCATTTCTGCCTCCAATGCGCATGCCAGGCTTGTTCTCATATTAGCTGACATCTGCAAACATGTCTATCCAATCAAGGGAACACAGTCCGACGGCAAAAATTCTGTTACTTATACCGTTAGCTATTCCAAGATCCGTGAGCTCGAAAAAGCGTTGCAACTCTGGCTCGATCAACTCCCGATGGCTTTGCGAACTGGGAGCGAGGCTCCTCCGATCATTATGAGGTGAGTAGGCATCATGCCCGTCATTCTACTACCTCACTGACGCTCGGCAGGGTTCAACAGCTTTTGAGAATGGCCTTCGGGCACGCACAACTACTGCTCTATCGCCCATTTCTACATTACGTCTCCCAGTCCTTTCGAAACCCAGCCGTCGATCCGAGGGCGTTCGCATGTGCTTCTGCGTGCATAAGCGTGTCACGCAACATCATCCACATTACGGAACAAATGAGGAATCGTGGCATGCTGGTTGGCGCGTACTGGTTCTCAATGTACACTACCTTCTTCGCCATCGTCTCCATCCTATACTTCGTTTTGGAGAATCCGACCAGTCCTACAAGCCAGGAACTGTACCGAGAAGCGGAGAAAGGCAAAGAGGTCTTGGCCCACTTTGCGAGGCGGAGCATGGCTGCCGATAGATGCACGACCACCCTCGATGTAGGTGAAGTTGTTCTGAACGTGCGACTCATGCTAAGTATCGCGCAGACAATATTCGAGCGATTACCGGAGAAAATGAGACAGGCGGCGGAGAACGCGCATCCTGCCCTCGGTAAGAAGCGCAGACAAGAGAGCTCCCCACAACTACAGCACAACCGGGCGGCGTTTCTCCAGCAGGAAGACTTCGTCACAACCGGTCTACGGCGAGCCAGCACCTTCCCGGAAACCATGCCAGACCACAAACGCACAGCCGGAAGCGCACTACCCATATCCCAGGCCCATCTCGTTAGTCTTGGCATCGACCCGGGATATGCGGGCTCTCCATCGCAGTCCAATTCCGATTTCTATGACTCTTTGCCTAACCTGACTCCAACGTCCACACCCACAAGCGTCGGAAGCTTTGGCGTGCAGGCCAACCACCCGCTGCAGCACCGACCTAGCCATTCGTTCCCCGCAACTCCTCTGGGGAACTCCTTTATTGATCCAACTGGCCTGAACGTACCACTTTCTGACGTTAACGCAATGATGTTCCCATCTCCAGACCCTTTCGCTTATCCGAATCAACCGATGACAACGTTCGAGAATAACCATCCTCAAGATTTCAAGACGGATATGTCCCCTACAGCTGCCAACCTGCCCTATCAGGTCGCTCATGATATGAAAACACCAGCTCCTTTCAGTCCGGCTGGCATCAATATCCCCGTGGGGTCTCGCCGGTTGAACGACAGCGATGTGCAGCTCTTCGGCCCGATGCCCATGTATTTGATGCAAGGTGCCCAGCAGCAAAGCAATATGCAACCGCGGACAGCTCCGCAAAACCTTCAGATGGCTGGCTCTCCCAGCGTCGGCAACATGAACTTCACTGATTTGCTGGGAGGGGAAGAATGGGCTAACACCTTCATGGACCAGAGCCTCGGTCTTAGTGGGGCCCGTCCCGGATACAGCAACAATCCCCAGTATGGACCCCCTGGCGGTCCAGGGCCGCAAACCTGGCACTGATATGTGACAAAGCCAAAGTTCTCGTCGTTGCATTGATGCTCCACAGACAGAAATCCAGCTGGGTTACTGTCAAACCTTGCTGTTCTGTCAGTTAGTTCTGTTGATCACCTCAAGGGCACCTCGACATGCACCCTTAATTTTCCGGCATACTTTCCACGCCCTTGTAATCTTCGCCTGCTCGGTCAGGAGATCTGTTTCTTCGCCTGATCTTCCAACTGCAAGCATTTTCACGGCCTACCAGCAGATCCATTCACCGCACACTTTTGAAAAGAGGCTCGGTCCTCTTAAAAACTTGCAGCATTCGATTGTATCAAGAGCGATATACCCTTTGCCACCAAAAGACAGGCTGGTCCTCAGGCAGGAGCTGTGCTCTTTTGCCGCTGCGAAAACACCCCGACGGCCTCCCTGGTTCTTAGACATTGTTTCGAGATGACATTATACCCCGGAGTTCTTGGCGTAGTTTGATTTTGGTTTTCAGGCTCGATTCGTGTTCTGTTATGTGTGTATCTCAATCCTGATCTTCCCGGTCCATGTTCAGAGTATTTGGGTCGGCATCAGGAAGGATTCATCGCCTTGCCTTTTGCGTGTGGTAGGGCTACGAACCGAGGAATGGGATGCAGCTTCAAAAGCTCAATGAGCGAGCGCGCGACTGTAGATATGAGAAAAATAGAAGAAAGATTAGGAATGTAAATATGATACTTTCCTCTCACGACTTCAACCCCTCAAGCCTTTTTAAAACGAATGCTGCCGGCTTTGTGTACGGAGTCACCCAAATAACAAGAATAGTGGCTGTCTCTTGTGAGACTTGACTATGGAAGAACCGAGCCCAAAGACTCTACAAATTGTGCCTCCAGATTAGACCTCCATTCCAATGAATGAAGAAAATTGCTCCTCGTATTTCCCTTGCTTACTAGACTTTTCATGGAAAGGTCACTTCCATCACAACAGCGTACCAACCGCAAATACTCGTACTTTTCTTGGCACGTCGACATTGTGGCTGATAAACGATATCTGATTGGCCACGACGCTTCTTCCCCATCCGTGCACGACCGACTTCGCCACAGCCCAATACAAATCTGCAGCCATTGCAGGTGGCTGCCTCGACGCACCCAACCAACACTATCATTTGCTCGACCCAATCTGACTCACCACGCATTAAAAAACAAGTGCCACAGATCCACCCCAGCCCTTTGAACTTCAGCGATCCCGCCCTTTTTCCTGACGCTTAAAACCACCAATACCTCCCCCTCTTTTTATAAGCTTGGGTTTGCCAAAAATCCTCCGCTCCAGCGATCAAAATTTCACGTCAATCTCCCTTGTATCTAAAGCGCTTTTTCGCGACTGTCGCTGCAATGTCGGGACGAAGAGGAGGTGGTGGAGGGAGAGGAGGCCGGAATCCGAGAGACATGCCGCGCGAACAGCAGGTGTCGCGGAAGGTGAGTTGGTTGTTGCGGCATGGGGCGGAGCAGGAGGGGTTGAAGTTGGGGAAGGGTGGGTGGGTCAATGTGCAGGAGGCGGTAGGTTTCTGACTTTTCTTTCCTCGCCTGTTTTTATTATCATCGATTTTTCCATTTCTTTTTTTTTTCCTTCTAGCTCCGTCGACGCCCATTAGTACAAGAGGAGGGAAAAAGGTGTCCGCACGGTTTTCCGCAAGGGATATCGGATGCGGAGATCTCTATGGCATTCTCGTGACGAGATCGTAGCGATTGAACGTCGTACTAACGACCTTTCAGCTTAACACCCCTTCCCTGCAGAGACTCAACATCAGCTTCGACGAACTCAAAACCATTGTTGAGACAAACGACAAACAGCGCTTCTCCCTAATCCCCGTCTCATCCCTCAACTCTTCATCCCAAGAGTCTGAAGCAACTGCGCCAGCAGAAACCCCAGAAGCCATTTCACAGCCGCCCGTAGAATCCTCCAACCCAGCCGACTACCTCATCCGCGCCAACCAGGGCCACTCGCTCAAAGTGGACGACGAAGGCCTACTCACCCCCATCACTGAAGAAGCGGGCAACATTCCCTCGCTCTGCGTCCACGGGACTACCAAAGTCGCCTGGCAACTCATCCTGAAAGGAGGCGGACTACGCAAGATGGGCAGGAACCACATCCACTGTGCCGGCGGCCTACCTCGCGGGTTCGCGCCCCTCGAGGACGGCGCCCCCGCAGACGATGAAGCTGCACCGCCCGTAATATCCGGGATGCGGCTCTCCTCCACCATCCTCATTTACATCGACATTCGCGCGGCGCTCGCTGCGGGGATCAAGTTCTTCCTCAGCGATAATGGGGTGATTTTGACGGAGGGGAATGAGAATGGCGTGCTGTCGTATGAGTTTTTTGAGAGGGTGGAGGGTAGGAAAAAGGGCAGAGAGGGGGTGTTGATGAAGGATGGGAAGTTGCCGGAGGGTGTGGTTGTGGATGTGGAGGGGTGGGAGAAGCAAGTGGGGACGATGGGGGGAAAGGGGAAGGGAAGGCGTGGTGGGCGAGGGGGAGGGGGGTGGAGAGGTGGACGAGGAGGGGGGAGATCGAAGGGTGGAGAGGGAGAGAGTGTTGGAGTGCAGGAGGGTTGAAGTCGAAAGGCTGGCAATATCCTAAGTAGGAGAGAGCAGTAGTCTCTATAAAGATTGTGGTACCCCTCACCGCCGTGATATATATATGCATACTCAACACCTTGTGCTTTTGCAGTGCAAGAACAGGATCTGCGACATCCCCACTCACTCAACTCCCAAACCAGCCAAACATCGAACATTTCCCCGCACCCATCCCTCCTCCCACGTGCACCTCCCACCTCCCACCTGGGCACTCCGCATGCACCCATCCGAAGCCCCCCTACGGTACGGAGTACGCGCGTACTCATCCCGGTTCAACGACGTCCCATTAACCTCACAGCGACCATTCCCAATCCGTCCTAGCAGCGAGGCGCAGCAGCACCCTTAGCACGCCGCAACACCCGCAACACCCGCCCGATGCCACGTTCCAGACCCGAATCCATGCGTCTTTCCGCTCCGCCTTCCAAGAAAAAAACGCAATTGCGAAATTTGGAGGGGGGAACAGCCACGGCGGAGGGCGGGCGGGAGTGACGCGAGTGACGGGCGCGTTTTCTTGTGTGCGCCAGGACAGGGGCTGGGGTGGGCGATCAAATCCGATCGCGCGAGTGAGATCTATGGGGGATCGTGGGGCTTTTTGCCCAGGTACATTTGGGTAGCTATAGGCTCCCGGATACGGAGGGTGTTGCCCCAGCCACCAGCCACTGGCCGCGCTGCCACACTGCTGCGAATGCTGGATCAGCGACTGCCCGTCGTGCTGTATGAAAGATTTGGTTAAGCATTGAGGCTGCTTTTATGGGGACTGACTTTGCTTGTGTTTTGGATTGGGACAGCTAGCGCTCACAATTATACCAGAAATCTTTCCCTTTCTACGGACATAGCTATAGCTATGCTATTATCTTTCATGTTCTGACGCGAGCCGGTCCCAGCGCATCTTTTCAGCCTTTGATTATCCGCCGCCCAGCTATAGCACACAGCCAATGAAAACAGCAAGATTCGGACCAGGTTAAGTCGTTAAGTCGGTGATGGGTACAAGTGGATCGGGTTCCACCATGAAGTCCAGGTTGGGAGGTAGACGTCCCATCTATACTAATGATACCGTGGATAACTACTAATATGTAAATTGACTCTCTGCGCCTTCGACTTGAAGGAATAGTGATGGTTATCATTGAGCGTGAAGGACACACTTGCCGAGTGATTTGTGTGTACAGGTATATAACGTCTAGAAAGCTCCTTGTCTTATTCTAGTCTCTTCTGCAACGCAATCTCTGTAATCGCCTTGTACAGACTAGACGAATCTCGCTATTGTCACCTAGGATGTAACTTTGCTTGTGTCTAGGTATCTGTAGAAATGTGCAGCGGGAATCGCTGCAGCGCGGATCCTGCCTATGCGATCGTGCTTTAGTAGAGGTCTCGGTGCTGGGAAATGCACGGGCGCTCCCTGCACGTAGATAGATACTTGGGGTAAATGTAAACACCAGTACATGAGAGATTCCGAGGGAAGCTTGGCGCATGACACTAAACCCGAGCTTAATCGGACGACATGCTGTCTATGCGTTCCCTCCCCCTCCGTTACAATACGCATCGTCGCATCGCAGAGAGCTGCACCGTGTTCCGTTGCCGTCATGTCTAGGCACAAAAATCTGTGAGTAACAGCCTATGCTTCTCTCCCCCCAGGGTGCATGCCCTTCCCCGCTACCGCGTCGTCCATCCGGATGCTAATTAGTACTGTAGTAGTGACAGTCTCGCCGGCCGCTGGCGGTCTGGTCCAGCAATCGTTCCCCTGCGCATTTGATGGCACCGGTCGAGCTCGACGTGGACAGCCAAGGACAGTGGAGTCATATGGGGTGGTTTCGGGGCAGTGTCCTGTGTGTGCCGTGGCCTCCATCGCTCGTGTTGTAATGGCACGTCTACGTAGGAAAGGTCAGTGTCACCATGTGTCTGATATACGATTCGTGTGATCGTGTTGGTCATGTCTTTGCCAAGGGATGGCGGAGCAGGGAGGGTACGGTTGCCAATCCGTAGGGTGCACCGCTTGATACACGATTGAGGCGGTGGAAAACTCGCGCATCACCGATACCGCTGTTTGTTGACCTTTTGATCGCCACAAACGCGGCGCGCAGAGCCCCCAGGCAGAAAGCAAACGACCTCGCTCGCCAACCAGGCTCCACTCTCACTGCACCACACTGCACAACAACCCGTCGAACATTCTCACCACCGTGACGAGACCACTTGCAGCTACCTGCAGAGCTTCCTCCGACACGAAATTGAGTCTCTGCTTACCTCTGCCGCTTCATCGATTCTCGCGAGCGGGCCAGCAGACGGAGAACGCGGCCTCACCCACTCAACCTCCTAGACTCACCGCCGCACACTGCACCGCAGCGACGCCCAGACGTTTGATTCACTCGGGGACAACGCCAGCATCGTCTCCATGGCTGACAACTCCGCTGCCCATCTAGAGGATCTCCTTCTACGAGCCGGAGCGGGGTACACACGCTTGTGAGAGATACATTGTGGTCCCAACGAACGGTCCGGGTTGGGACTGGGTGGACTCAATCAGTCCGCCTGGGTGCTGGATGATGAGGGGGCTTCGTTGCTGATCGCCGAGACACCTACGGCGGCTATCGAATGGGTCTGCAGACTGCTCTCCGCTGAGACCCTGCTTGATCACCTATCCACCGTCTATAGTGTAAGTTTTTGTGTATCTGCTTTCAAATGGATCTGCGGCAAAGGGGACCAGAGAGGACGGAGTCGGGTCCAGGGGGAGGACTTCCCGAACATGGTGGAGGAGCCCATCGCAGAGCTTGGGTCCGAGGATTTGGATCGTCTCTTCACGTTCCTATCGCCTCTCACTGACGATAGGCTCCATCAGATCCGCCAGTCCCTCGAACGCCTGCGTGGAGCCGACACAGTCCGCCGTGTCTTCAGTCAACCGCGCTCGGGCGAGTCGGGCGAGTCGGGCGAGTCGGGCGATGGCGATGGTTCTGTAAACGACACTCCTGGCGCGTCCGCGCGGCGGCCTACCAATAGGGCAAGGACGGGCCAGCGTGATGGTGCCGCGGCCCCGACGCCCAACGGCGACCACAGGGCGCTCGTGCAGCGGCTTTCCAAGGTGTTGAATCTCGACCTACCCGTGCATCCAAGCGATATCATCCCTAGCAATGTCTTGGCGATATTTCAATCCATCGTGAACGATCCCGAGAAGCATAACGCCGTTGGCGCTAACATCAAGAAGATGTTGCTGGTCGCCTTCAACGTCGCCGGTGACATGGCTGGGAGAGACATCAAAGAGGCAATGGCGGTGGATGTGGAGGGTGGCGGCGAGTTCTCCATCAACCAGCTCGCTCTCGCGGCATCGAGCCTCCTCGTGGCGGGCGCGCCGGGGGCTGCCGTCGGGAGCGCCGCCGAGAGACGAGCTTCGGCGCTCGAGCAGGCTGTCAAGGCGTCCCAGTGTGCGTCGCGCTGCGAGAGCGCCTCGATGCGGGCAGCGTTGCTCGTCCGCATCGCCTGCGTCTGCATGTGGCAGCTGTCGTTGGATGTCTCGCGCATAGACCATGGCGAGGACGAGGAGCGTAACAGGGGATCGACCGCGGCCACGTACGACATGGAGGACTGGAACATCGAATATGGCGACGAGGACGTCCGACAGCATCAAAACGCAGATGGTCACATCTGGGTCGTGCACAACCAGAACTATTATCGGGAGTTAGAGAAGGGGAAACATAAGCGGGTCGACCGGCCGACTACCCGGAGCAGTGGGGTAACCTGAAGAAGCAGGCGTCCATTGGGAAACGCTTTATGCAGCTGGCGGCGAGGCACGGCGGCGTCATCATGGGAGCTCTCCCGCTCAGCATGGCTTCCAACACGTACATCTGCAACCTTACCCTCAAGGACATCGCTAGCCTGATGGACTTCATTGATGCTCTGGTTTCGCGCGACGCTCTCACCAGGTTCTACAATGATCACTACAGGCCCTTCCTGGGAGCCGTGGGCCTGGACATTGACGCCCTCGAGAAGTGGTTGCCCGCGCTGCCCTAGGCACCATCGACGGCTGGGACCCCTGGGCCGGTCCGAGCCGGAACCCTCGAAGCGTCCCCGATGGAGGAGATGGTGGATTAGAGGGGAGTCTTCTTGGCACCTTTTAGGGTAAGCTTTTCTGCGGTGACCCGTGCCACTGCTCTTGCGAGCACGCAGTTTGGGTTTAGAGTTTCCTTCAGTCTGTTCTAGACTAGAGTCGATACGTCGGTTAGATTTGGACGTTTCTTTTGGCCATTTTGGGGTCATTGCGGTCACCATGTGACTGCTCTTCGAGCACAGATTGAAAACAGGGTAGTCTGGTTCAAGTAGATTATAGATTTCAACAAGCAGTTTTCTGCACCTGTTCTAGCCCCGCTGTATGCCTAGTGCTTGTGTCCATGCCTTGTGAGGCTTATAAAAATACACCTTCATTAGAATCTATAGTTCCACAGAGACGGGGTACCGAACAACATAACCACCACTGCAAGGTTAGTCTCAGGTTCCTTGAAACGTGGTGATTTAATGGCCCCGCCACAGCGGGGAGGTTCCAGCGGCCCACAAGTTTGGATCTCGATATCCAACCGAGGAAATATCGCATGTACCCTTTGGAAGCACGCCCGAAACGGCCCTCATGAGAATGGAACACGGGAAAGTCTTTTCCGAGTGTGGCTACTATCTAGCGACACTGGCGCCGAATCAGGCCCTTCGATCATGTGGAGCACACCGACTCGAAGCGGATCCAGTGAGCATGCGCAGAAGCTCTCATGCATCAAACAGGGCATGTCAGTCCCAAAGATTGAGCAGAGCTAACAGCGCGCACGATGCCCGTGTTAGATACGTCACAACACCATCTCGAAACAGACTGCCGAACTTTCACGCAACGGACAGGGAGGGAAGCAATGCTCCGTCTAGCCCATAGTGAACCAACCTATGGCAGCACACCCCACACACATCTCACCACGAACAAATCAAGCATACACCATCCATAAACCTTCTCCTATTCCACTACCCATACCATAGCAATCCTCCATATCCTTACTGAATCCCATCCCATCCCACCCTTTTATCCGTAAACCATTCCATTCCATTCCATGGCCCATACCACACCGAACGCTCCCGCTAAGAGAACAAAGGAAAAAAAAAACAAATGCACACATACGCCAGACAAAGGAACTACGCCGAACCGCAGCAACGGCAACAGCAACAGCAACAGCGGTAGCAAAACTCGGCGCGTGGAAAGGGGGTATCAAAAGGACAGGCGACGCCATCAAAGCGTACATGCCCCAGAAAGCAGCAGTTCGGCGACGGAAGCGAGTTGTCCACGCTCTCCACGCCAAATCAATGTGCGCCTCGTTGAAGAGGGGAAGAAACAAGGAATGCAAGTACACGGTAAGGAAACAGGGCCGTAACGTCATAACCATCACCGTACCCATCTCGCCGCAGTGTGTCGAACTCGTAACGCGGGCGAACAGACCGCGCTCCAATCAGGTGTGACCTTCCTAATCGACCTCCTCCTCGCGATTATCGCCCCCAATGTCTTCCCACGCCTCGTCAATGGCCATCGTGTTGGCCTGCGCCGTGACGTCGACAATCATCTCGGGCTCGTCACCATCATCGTACATAGTCGAAGTAGCAGCGTCGTTGTAGGTATTGGCATTGTCGTCGGGACCAAAAGCACCGGTACCGCGCATAGAGGGGAAGCCGGGAGGGTTGTTCGTGAGATACTGGCGAAGACGGACAACACCCGCTCCGCTGAAGACACAGAAGACTTCGCGCTGATGTTCGTTGAATTCTGAGTATGGTTAGCGGCACGATTGTGAAGAAAGCTTCTTCATAACTAACCGTCAGGAGGTGGGCGTATGAATTGAAGGAGGTCGTCGCGTAGGAAGGCCTGCACTCCTGTCAAACTCAAATGCGTGAGCTTCGGGCAATGTTTCAAGAGCGTGTAGATGCCCTGAAAGTGGTCAGTAATTGTTGATGAGTACAAAAGAACTTGGCGACTTACCCCCAAGGTCAAATTGGTGCAATAGCTCAGGTGTACCCTCTCCAGCACGGTCGGGGTGACTGGACCGCCGGGCCCCAGCTGCTTAGGCCGTGCAAGCGCCTGGATACTCCGATCCGTGATGTTGCTGCACTTTACCAGGCCTATGCGCTTCAATTTGGGCAAAGTGGCGAGCTGTTGGACCGAGTTATCGGTTAACCGGGTGCAGCAGGCCAGATCAATGTATCGGATTCGGTTGCAAGACTTGACGAGCGCACTAAGGCCGAGATCGGTGATATTGGCGCAGTGGCCCAAATGGATATAGTGGAGATTCTTCCCCAGCCGCGTAATGGCCAGAACAGCACGATCAGTCAGGTTCCTGCATTTCGCGAGGACCAAGTTGCGGAGACGGGGTGCGGCGGTGACAATCTTCTGGACACCCGCGTCTTGCAACTCTCCGCAGTCGGTCAGGTCGAGGATCCGAAGACTCTCGTAAGTAGCATCGTGGGGCAAACGGAGGAAGGCGTAATCCGTGATCCGCGCGCAGCGGGCCAGACGTAATTCTCGGAGGTGAGGGCCTTCAGTTATCAAGGTGGTGATGGAATCGTCTTCGAGTCTGGTGCATCCAAAGAGGTCAATCTCAAGGATAAAAGGGCAGTTGCGTGCGAAGGCGATAATGGCCCTGTCGCTCAACTGATCGCAGCCGTTTAGTTTTAGCTACGAAGAGTTAGTATCGGCTGATATCCTGACGAAAGGTACAGTGCTTACCCTCTTGATGTGCTTGCATTTTCGGGCGACTGCTTCCAACGCTGCGTCCGAGATCTTGTCGCATTTTGTGATATTCAAGCCCTGCAACCGGACGGCATTGTCGGCCAGTGCGTACATGGTGGCGTCCGTTATGGAGTCGACATTGGAGACATCGAGGGCCAGAAGCCTCTTGTTGCCTTCCAACATGGCGGTCAAGCTGAGATCGGTCAACTTGCTGCAGCCGGTCAAGGTCAAGCGCTCGACTCTTTTGCAAAGGGCCAGGGGTTGCAAGGTCCCATCGTTGACATCCTTGCCCAGGTTGGAGAGGTTGAGCCTCTTGACGAGGCTGCTGTATTCGAAGTAGCTCTCCCGGTTTGAGATGGTAGATATGACGCTCCTCACGCAGTCCCACTTGCTTGTCTGGGGTCGATGCCACAGAAGGGCTACACTGTTGCGGGCCCAGTCCCTGGAGACCAGCATGCAGTTCCGAAGGTCATTCGTCGACGAGAGTTTGGAGAATATGGCGATCATCAGCTCGGCGGGAAGGCGGGAGATGGGCGAAACACGGGAGCGCTCCTCGAGGGCCCGGCGCAACATCTCTTGGTCGGAGCCAGGGCTCAGGGAGGGGGCCAGGGAAGACTGTGAATCATTGTCCTGGCTCATGAAAGAGTCCTTGTCGTCGTCGAGGTCGACGCCGCGGTCGGGGGAGGTGGAGGCGGAGGTGTCGGAGTGGGTACCGCTGGTCTCGCGGTGGACTCTGCGGGCTCGCGGCATGGTGTGGTTGAATATGGGGAGAGAGTGAATATGGTATATGCGATTGTATTTGGTTGCCCCGAGCGAAGGCAGTGGGAAGGCGGGGGAAGGAGAGCGGAGGTGGTGAGGCGGTACTGGTTGGTGACGAGGCCGCGATTGGCAAAGGAAGGTGACAAGGTGACGGGGGGGTTGTTGGTAAGCGACAACAACAACACAACAGCGGATGTCGTGTGCAGCAGCACAAACGGCGGGGGCGGGCGGTGCAGAGAAGTCAGGAATGGGGTGCGGGCAGCGGTTGTGGTCTGGAGATAGGCAGGCCAAGGCGATGATGGAGGGCGGAGTTTGTGGAGTTTGCGTGTTCCCCAGGCGGGGGAGCGTGGTCGAGGGCGGCGGCGGAGAGTTGCGGTTGTGCCTTGGTTGAGGGAGAGCAGAATGAAGAGAAGGAGGCGTTGGTGAAAAGAAATAGGTAGGGAAGGGCAGAGGTGTTCACTGGCCGTGCAGGGGAAGTAACGTTTCGCGCATTCCTTGGAGGTTCCAAGGTTTCGTCCCTCCCCGTCTCCATCCCCCAGCAGCTTGGAGGACGGTTGTGCCCAGGTGGGTCATCCAACACGTTTGCGCTAGGACGTTTCGGGACAGCCCCATCTATTGGCTGTGGTAGTCCGCGATGGTGGCCATTATTTACCATACAACAGTGCCCAGGTGGAAAATCCCAGTAATGTGCCGAACATGTTATCCAAGCGCTAAGACACCTGTGGACTCCTTCTCAGATGAGAGATCCCGCATGTGGGCTATGTATGTATCCACAGAGTAGGTATCTGACAACCCGTTTCTGTACCCCATATGCAGTCCTGTCTCTGAACATACCTCTCCCTCCCTCCAACACCACCAGATGCATGACGTAGGGGACCGTCCCCCGTGTTTGCCTCCTGTGGCCGATCCGGCACTCGAAGAACATTACAGGGCTGGCAGTCTCCTGTGCATCTATGCCCCCGACATATGTCACTAATGAACCTTCCACGTATTGATGTGGACACAGAGCTGGACAGCATTTGCGACATCTCCATAGCCATATAGCTGCCCAAATGCTGTCCGACGCCAGACTAGATGCCTGTATGGTGGCGGACTCAGAGTGAATATCGAGTATTCAAGGCGAAAGTGGTCACAAGCTGCTGCCCTCCCCTGTCCCCCTTGCTTTCCAAAGTAGCGTCCAGTAGCACGTTACATGTCCAAGTACGGTTCTTCTGGACCAGTGCCTAGGTTGTAACAGGGTGCTAGAAAGGTACTAGCACTTAGCACATGGACGCCACACGTGCGCCACACGTGAGCCACACCATATCATATCTCATGGACAGCAATACGACGGCGACGACAGACAAGCTTATTACTGTTGTAAAAGGTTCACAGATAGTTTCTTTTGGTAGAAATGTTAGAAGTAAAAGTAGCAGCCCGTACGAATCTCAAACCGTTGCCCCAGTTGCAGCGTTGCTATTGCCGACTTAGCGTAACCATTGTCCATCGCATCCACCAGGGTCCAACTTCAGCCACTTGCATCCTCACCAGGCACAAACCCATGACCTACCCTCCGCCCGCACAGGCACCCACCGCACGCCCACGCTCCGATTGATCCTCGAACCTCCTTCTATCTCTTCCCTTGAGCCCTGCATGTTCGCTCTTTAGTCCTCGCCCCTCGCGCCTGAGTTCCCTCTGGCCTCCACACCGCCTACCATGGCCTCCGCCAGGTATGCCCAACCAGCAGCCTCCTCCATCTCCGCACAGGCTGTCTACCATGCGCCGCCTCCCGCTTCAAATGCTCCGCCGGGTACCTTTGCTCCTGGGACGAAAGTCCAGGTCGGAAACCACCGCGTCACCATCGAGAAATACCTGTCCGAGGGCGGCTTCGCCCATGTCTACCTCGTCCGTGTCCCCAAGACCGCCGACCATGCCCACACACCCGAGATAGCCGTCCTGAAGCGCGTTGCTGTCCCAGATAAGGAGGCTCTGGCGAACATGCGGACTGAGGTAGAGACGATGAAGAAGCTGAAGGGGCACAAGCACATCGTCACCTACATCGACTCCCATGCCTCGCAGCTCAAGGGTGGGGGCTACGAGGTCTTCCTCCTTATGGAATACTGCTCGGGAGGAGGGCTCATAGACTTCATGAATACAAGGCTGCAGAACCGTCTGAAGGAGCCCGAAATCTTGCACATCTTCTCCGATGTTGCCGAGGGGGTCGCGACAATGCACTATCTCAGACCGCCGCTATTGCACCGCGACCTGAAGGTGGAGAATGTTCTCATAACGAACGCCGGATCCTCCAGGATATACAAGCTCTGCGACTTTGGATCAACGGCTCCCCCCAGACCCGCTGCCACGACGGCTGCTGACGCGAGATTGATCGAGGACGACGTGCAGCGGCATACCACGCTGCAATATCGGAGTCCCGAGATGATCGACGTCTACCGAAAGCAGCCAATAGACGAGAAGAGTGACATCTGGGCTCTTGGAGTGCTGCTGTACAAGCTCTGCTACTACACCACGCCTTTCGAGGAGGTGGGCCAAATGGCCATCTTGAATGCAAGCTTCAAGTTCCCCTCATACCCCCAATTCTCGGACCGCCTGAAGAGGCTCATTGGTGCGGCCACCTTGTGTCTCTATGGAATCAAGCTAATCGTTAACAGCGTCCATGTTGCGCGAGAATCCGCAGCATCGCCCAAACATCTACCAGGTCGTCGTTGAAGTGTGCTCCATGAGACACAGAAATGTGCCTATCAAAGACGTATGCATCTGATCTTCTTTATCATCTCCCTGCTAACATGACACAGATATATTCCGACCGTACACAATCTCAAGACAGGAGAAATCAGCAACTGCCGTCACCCGAGCCTTCCGTCGCCTCTCCTCCTCCCGTTATTGGGCTTCAGAAGGTGGCACCTGTGCAACAAGTTCAAAGGATCCCAGAAGTCACCCCGATGAGAAGAGGAAGGCCAACGGCGCCTGGGCACCAGGCCGTTGGTGCAAAGCCCAGTCCCTCGCCTATGAGAGGGACTACATCAGACCCCTTCGCTGCGCTGGATTCTCAAAACGTCCAGATACGAAGTGCGGCTGCCGATGAACTAGCTGCTCGTTTCCCCTCGCTCGACGAGTTCTCCCTGTTACATGACCGTGGCCAGAAGTTTGAGTTCAGTCAGGGGCTACCATCCAACAACGTTGGCCCGCAAGATGACCTCAACAAGCGTGTCACTCAGGCACTTGCGGACGAGGCCTTTGCGATACCCTCTAATAACAAGGTCGATTCCGCACCAATCTCGAAAGCGTCCACTGTTGCTCCTTCTGCGGACCGGCCGAGCTCAGCAAAACAATTTCCGCCTCCAAGAGAGAGCTCCCGCGTCCCAGCGTCTCCCTTACAACAGCCTATTCCGCTTAGACCAAGCAAAATGGTATCCACCGGCACGCAGACGTCGCCGGAGCTTATTGCATCGCCTAAGCCTCTGCCAGATATTAATAAGAGACCTATTTGGCGAGTGCCGGACGTTCCTAATCATACCCGCACCTTGAGCACCCCCCGAACATTTGACAAACCCTTACCCAGTCCTTCTCTCAAGCCGGATCACACGCTCCCATCACGCCCACCCCTACTAGACTCAAGGACGAAGTCCTTTACCTCAATCCTCACCATTCCAAGGTCTCCAGCGTCCTCCAGGCCATCCTTAGAAGGGCAACGCCCTTCTGCATACGACCTTGGCGCTGCACTGGACCGATCCAAATCTGCAAATTCCCAAGCCCGGCCCAGTAGCATCCATGTTGAGTCCAATCTGGATTACCTTCGTGACAGGGAGAAACGTTCGAGCAGGAACTTCGATATACCCTTGTTGACCCAGGGGCCTACTTCAGCACCACTGCAGGACTTTGATGCTGACTTGGATGATAAAAACATCACTTCGAACGTTGACTTTTTAAAGTCGATGGAGCAAGATGATGCCGGGCAGAAGAAGCACCGCAGGAGCAGCAGCCAGTCGAAACACACCAAGCGGTCCAGTCTGTCTTCTCTCACGAGTAATACCAAGAACATAGTCAAGGGCAAGTTTGGCGACGCGTTCCGCAAGTTCGAGAGCAACAATACTGCGGGCAACCGAGAACTTGAGCCTCCTCTCACGCCAACCGACACGCTCATGGATCCTTCCGGTAAACAACTCACACCCATTGCCGGGTCTGAAGCGACAGGTGATCAGAGCGACGACGAGCGCGCCATCGATGAGACTCAGGACTTACCCCCCGAGGTCAAACGCGAGCTCGAAAGGAGACGGCTCAGCCAGGAGGAGAAACGGGTTGCAAATGCTGCTGCAGAATACAGGAGACGCCTAGCTGAGCAAGGTGATCAGGGCAAGGGAGGAAAGGCGGGCCCAACGCGCGCGAGTACGATTCAGAACCGAGTGAGGAGCTTGCTAGACGATAGCCAGAAGAGCCCGACAAAGACGAGAACCGCCGAAGGCTACGGACGCTATACCGACACAAATGCAGGCAAGCCGCTCCCGCCACGTCCTCAAGAGCTCCAAGGGGGAGGGAAATCGCAACCCATCCCACCCCCAGTGGCACGCAAGCCCATCTTGAACCCACCAATGCAGGACCCAGCGGGAGATCTTGCCTACGCAAAGACTCGGCCTGGTTCATCGTCGTCTGCACCTCCAGCAGCATTGAGGGCCACGACCGGCCCCCAAGCACGGCCATCTGCTCCACCCAAGCCGAAGGCCTTGAGAACAGGCATCACTGGTGAACAGTCGACGGCATCACCAATGAGCGCCGCTACTGCACGGAACCCCCTTGTCGCTGGCACCGGTGCCGTCGGAGCGGATGATACCGATTTCGATATGGATAGTTTCAGCAAGCGGTATCCCAGCCTCAGTGGATTGGAGATGGTTGAGACCGAGATCCCCTCCGGTTTTGGGCCTGGAGCTCCAAGACAGAGGGTGAGGGATGTTTAGTTGGTTGTTGGCGCAGTCCCGATGTTGTTCGCCTTGTCGGTGGCCTTGGATGACGGCATAGATGTAGGAGATCTCCTTTTACTAGCATACATGTCTGCATATAGCATTGATTTTTCAACGCTCGTGGGAACGAGGGCCGTCGTATGTAGATCTGGTTGTTCGAAGCATAGTTTCCTGATGTCAGGATGGAGTGGAGAATAGACTATTGACGCGGTTTTCCGCCTGAACCTGTGTTGTATCATGTACGCTGTTATCACGCAAATAAATGGGAAACTTCAAACCAATCCCCGTAGCAGTATGCTATTTGAACACAGGCCTGAAAGCTTTTCCAGCGCATCCATGGATTGATGTTCGCTGCCCCTTCTCATCATCACTGTGTGTGGTGGGGGAAGTGGTTGCGGCACACTATTTCCTAAAAAGGCATAGCGCACCACTTCGTAAGCGAAGTGAATATTCAAGGTCCCGTCTCTCGACCTCACCACGACCGACAAGCACGACAACGACGAAAATCGGAACTTCCAGCCCCCGGGAGTTTACCTTTGTCAACCATACTAACCCGACAACATGGCTGCCACTCAGGGTGCTATGTGAGTGCCCATCGAAAACGCCTTCATGAGAGGACTGTTCAACTGACTGGGTGTAGTTCCAAGAGGAGGAAGTTCGTCGCTGGTACGATATACCCTTTCATACTTTTGGTGGATTGCAGTTGGGAACGAGCGCCTCGATGAAGCCGGGAAGAATATTTGGCAAACGCAAAATGGCCGTTTCGGTGGAATCGGGGCGCTGCAAAACGAAATGGGAAGCGCGCACACAGGAGAGCGATGCGCTAACATGATTTCACAGACGGTGTCTTCTACGCCGAGCTGAACGAGTTCTTCCAGCGCGAGCTCGCAGAGGAGGGCTACTCCGGCGTCGAGGTCCGCGTCACGCCCACCGTCACCGACATCATCATCCGGGCCACGCACACACAGGAGGTCCTTGGCGAGCAGGGCCGCCGCATCCGCGAGCTCACCTCGCTCATCCAGAAGCGCTTCAAGTTCCCCGAGAACTCCGTCTCCCTCTATGCCGCCAAGGTCCAGAACCGCGGTCTCTCCGCCGTCGCCCAGTGCGAGTCCCTCCGATACAAGCTCCTCAACGGTCTGGCCGTCCGCAGGGCATGCTACGGTGTGCTGAGGTTCATCATGGAGAGCGGCGCCAAGGGCTGCGAGGTTGTCGTTTCCGGAAAGCTCAGGGCCGCCCGTGCCAAGAGCATGAAGTTCACTGTACGTTGGAAGATGGATTTTCGAAATGTTCTGGGATCAAAGAGGAAAAATTCTGACTGATGTGTACAGGACGGCTTCATGATCCACTCCGGCCAGCCGGCCAAGGACTTCATCGACGAGGCCACCCGCCACGTCCTCCTCCGCCAGGGTGTGCTCGGTATCAAGGTCAAGATCATGCGCGGCTCCGACCCCGAGGGCAAGGCCGGCCCCTCCAAGACCCTCCCCGATTCCGTCACCATCATCGAGCCCAAGGAGGAGACGCCCGTCCTGCAGCCCATGTCCCAGGACTACGGCGCCAAGCTCGCCGCTGCCCAGCAAGCCGCTGAGCAGCAGAGGCTGAGCGAGCAGCAGGAGGGCGGCGAGGCGCCCGCGGAGGGCTACGCTGAGCAGGAATAGATGCGGCCAGTGTAGTCTGTCAGCGCGGGGTGTCGAGAGGGAAACCGGGAGGCGGGACGATGAAAAAGGGAGGATGGGGATCAGTAATGATGTAATGGCATCATGAAGTTACCATGCAACATCACATCTTCCTTATGCATTCGGATTGGTCATTCGGATGGGCGATTTTTGATCAAAGGATGTTTACGGAGTCTATAAACGTGCTGTACTCTGAAATTTCAAAACACCCATATCAAATGAGGTCCCACTTGCCGTCCGGACGTCGGGTTTTGTCGTGCCAAATGAGTTCGTTCATGGTTCAGTTCTTTGATGACACATCGACGTAGGTCCAACGAGAAGCCGAGTAGTACGAACCTGCGTCTATCATTCTCATATAGTATCAACTGCTCTAACCCCATGCACATATCACAAACATCCCAACGCCGGAACACACAAATGCAAAACCACCATCGCATATACCCACATAACCCCCCTCGCCTCTCCTACACCCTACATCTAAAAGTGCTCAATCGGCTCCTCAGGCAACAGCTCCTCCCTCTCCTCCTCCCTGCGCTCATAACACGCCTTCAACGGGGGCCTGACGATATCATTGAACAAGAACGTTCCATACACCAGCAGCGCGAAGCCCAGGACCTGGAGCCACTTGAAGGTCTCCCAGCCCAGGCCCAGGGACACGATCCAGATGAAGAGCGTGCGGCACGTGTCGATGGTGGAGCGCGACGTGGCGGACACGGACCGGGTGACCGACAGGCCGAAGAAGTTGAAGCCGCTGGTACAGTCAGTATCATCGTCGAGCGGAACGCAGAGAAAACAGGGAGGTGAAGACGAAAGAGAGAAATACATACCCGATACTAATCATAATCAACAGACTACTCACGGCGATCCCCCGATGGTGCAGCATCTGGTACAACCCCTCGCGCGCATTGAAGTACCCGGTCCCGATCGCAAAATGCAGCACCACCATCCCCACAGCCGTGACCAGGAACCCGAACACGCCCTCCCACCCCACCACCTTGATGGGCTCCATAGCGTACTTCTCCATAATCCGCTCCTCGAGGACGAACTGCGTGGCCGTGAAGATCTGCGCGCCCGCAATCAGCAGCACGCCGATCACCGTCCAGACGGCAGGCGAATGCTTGGCCGCCATCAACACCGTCTCGACGCCCGGCCGCGCCTTGTGGTCCTGCGTAATGTACCCCGCCAGCCCGACGACCGCGACGCCGAACACGACGACGAACAGCGCGAACCACTTGTACAGCCCGAGATGCCGCTTCAGGAACCAGACGCTGAAGAGGCCGACGAAGAGCACCAGCGCGCCGCGCGTCATCTGGTAGATGCTCGCCGCCACGAAGAGCAGGCCGACGTTCATGAGCGTCGTGCCTGCGATGTCGCAGATGGCGGGGAGGGCGAGGAGCAGGATCGATTTCCCCGTGAGGGGGATGCGTTCTGGGTGGATGGGCTTGAGCGGGTTGACGACGGGGGGTGTGGAGCTTGCGTCCGAGGCGGGCGTGATGACTCCTCCGGCTGTAGCGCCGTTGCCATCAGCGGCGGAGGAGGAGGGGATGGCCTCGTAGCCCGCGCGGCGGGCTTGGAAGTGTTGGTAGAGGGAGAAGACGCCGACGACGAGCCAGCAGCCCATTTCGCCGATGAACATTTGGAGGGTTTGCAGGACGGGCTGTTCGAAGTGTTTGCGGTGGCGGGGGTTGGGGGAGGAGCAGTTGGCGACGCATTGCATGTCCTACGTTAAGGCGTGTGTTAGTGAGGAGGGTGGGGGGAAGGGGGTGTGCGGAGTCTGAAGAGGGGCGTGAATGGAAGGGAGGGGTGAGGGAATAGGAAGGCTAGACAGCGACTGAAACCATGGGAAGATTATAGGGCTGTGAAAGAGGAGATTGTACCTGATACTTCGTGAGCAACGTATTGCACACACCCGTCAGCAACATCATAGCCACGAGGAACGGCACAACTGCTTTGACCGCCATGGTGGAGGTATTGTAAGCCTGGTAGGCTTCCCACCAGAGGACGAAGTTGATACGGTCTGGAAAGAGCACCAGGATGGCAAGGTGACGACTGCTCGACTTCGAGGAGGGAGTGAGCAGGCAATGATATAGTAGTGTGCGTGTGGGTGGGTGGTAGAGGGATGAGGCAGCTGGGAGCTGCGGAATAGCTACGGAGGTGAGTCGTTGCAGCCGAGCTCAGGCGACCGCGGTCGGTCGCGTGGCTGGGGTTTCGGTCTGGATAAGATTGTCACGTGGAGATAACCGGCGGCGGGACCTCGGGATCGACCCGTGCGTGCAGGGAAAGTGGGTCCTGAAGCCAAAACGGACACCACTTCTGTATCTGCTCACAAAGGGTCAGACAGGTGACAAGTTCGAGGAGCTCAGGCCTACGAGGCACGTCCTGTGATTCCTCTACACACCAGATACAGTGGCTGTCATACAATCATATTGAATCCATACATTTCAAGTCTCTCCGCCTTTCCAGAACCAGGATGCCGGTATGGGATTAGCAGAGTTCTGAAATCACACTATCTATACACACATGAATGCCCCAGTCAATCCGTAGCAGTACACCCGTTCGAACCAATCAGTACCCATACACCCACCCGCCCATTTTCCTTTCCGTCAAGTCCAGACAGAGCCCCCATCCCATCCAACGCCATGCTAAGGCAGAGCATTAGAGAAAGAGGGACAAAAAGACCCGGCGGCCCTCCCATGCAAATGCAGGAAAAGCCAGAGAGAACCCCCAAACCCTGCACAAAAACACCGTTTCGGAAAGAAGAAAAAACCTCGGTCATCCACCCTTACACATCAGGAATTCACAACCCTATTCACCACCCTACTACCCCTTCATCTTCCCCAAGAAACCCTCGAGGTCAAACTCCTCCTCGTACTGCCTCTCATCCCACAACTCGCCCAACTCATCGAGGAATCCCTTCTGCCCTTTCTCACGCACATTGCCCGTCGCATCGACTGCATCGTTCTCGTCGATCGCGCCTTCCTCCGTCGGGGGAGGCGGCATGGCAGACGCGTCCGCGCTGTCGGCCGAAACGTTGAAGAGGTCGAGGATCTGGTCCGTCTGCATCGAGCCCAGGCCGGCGTTTTGCTGGTTCACAACCGTGGACGCCACGTCGATCTTGAAGCGCTGGAGGCTGGGGTGGAGTTAGCATATATGCATATAGGAGAGTGCGCGGACAGAAAAACTTACTTGAGAATCTTCTCCTCCAACGTCCCGCGCGTGACGATGCGATAAACGTTGACGACCTTCTTCTGGCCGATCCGATGCGCCCGGTCCATGGCCTGAATGTCCTTCTGCGGATTCCAGTCGTGCTCGACGAAGATGACGGTATCGGCGCCTGTCAGATTGAGACCGAGACCACCGACCGACGTCGTCAGGAGCAGGACGTCGTACGACGGGTCCGAGTTGAACTTGTTGAC
Source organism: Westerdykella aurantiaca (assembly GCA_030412805.1). Classification (NCBI taxonomy): domain Eukaryota; kingdom Fungi; phylum Ascomycota; class Dothideomycetes; order Pleosporales; family Sporormiaceae; genus Westerdykella; species Westerdykella aurantiaca. The sequence goes on from JASJFJ010000001.1 coordinate 8,588,663, forward strand.
GATGTCCTGGCGCCTGTTGGCCTCGACGGAGCCGTCCAGGCGCATGAATTGGACCGAGGGGAGCATCTTCTCCAACACGTTGGTTTGCACCATGTCCAGCATTTCCTTCATTTGGCAGAAGACGAGGGCGCGGTGCTGGGAGACGGCTTCCGGGAGGTCGCCGTTCGGCATCGACGTCTTGTCCTTGACGACATCCGCTGTGCCAATGCCGCAGTCCACGAGCAAGTCCTTTAGCGCGCCCAGTTTCGGCGCATGTGCGATATCCTCCAGCGCCGTGTTGTGTTGCTTGAGATATTTCTGGGTTGCTTGGTAGTGCTTGTGGGACGGCTTGATGACGAGGGCAGGCGAGTTGCAGAGCTTCTTCATGTATTGAAGCGCCTGGAAGATGTGCTGCTTGCTCTCGCGGTCGGCCGCACCCGCCTTGGCCTGAATCTCCTTGACCTCCTTCTTGGTAAAGTCCTCGAAGAGCTTGCGCTGGAGATCTGACAGGTCGCAGTAGTAGTTCTGGATGATCTTAGGAGGTAGATCATCCAACACCTCTTCCTTCAGACGGCGCAGAAGGAATGGCAAGACCTGCTTGTGGAGCGCTTCAATGGCGAGGGCGCCTCTTTCCTGCTCTTTGGACGACGATTTGGCGAAGCGGGATTGGGCAATGGGTTTGGCGAATCGCTCTTGGAACACCTTCTCCGTGCCGAGGAAGCCTGGCATGAGGAAGTCGAAGAGCGACCAGAGTTCGAGCACGTTGTTCTGGATGGGGGTTCCGGAGAGGATCAGGCGATGGTTCGACTGGAAGTTCTTTACGGACTGACTGGTCTTCGACTTGGAGTTCTTGATGAGATGTCCCTCGTCGAGCACGCAGTAATTCCACGCCAGCGGCTTGAGAACGTCATTGTCATTGCGGCAGATGTCGTAGGAAGTGATGACAATGTCGACTGTGTCGAGTTGAGATCTGAGTTGGGTGCGCACAGAAGGAGGACCAACATAGGCCATGGACGTCAGGAAAGGGGCATATTGACGGATCTCCTGCTGCCAATGCCCAGACAACGTTGGAGGACAGATGATGAGCGAGGGCAAACGGCGGCAATTAGGATCTTGCGTCTTCGCGTATTCTTCAGCGCGCATGTGATGGTCACTGGCGACCATGCAGAGGGTCTGAAGTGTCTTGCCAAGACCCATGTCGTCGCAAAGAATGCCATGTAGGTTATATCGGTTGAGGAATGCCAGCCAGTTTACACCATCCTGCTGGTAAGACCGTAGTGTCGCCTTGATGCCCACGGGAATGTCGAACGGTTCCACCTTCTTAGCGTCCAGCATCTGCGCCACGAACTTGCGCTCCTTCTCACGGCCTTTGAGCAGAGACTCTGGCAGACCCGGTGGATCAGGAATACCCGCTTCCAGAGGCACCAGCTTGACCAGCGTTGCAAAGCTTGTTGTGGCCAGGAGACGGACATCATTGTCGGAATCGCTCATACGTCCCAGGACCGGGGTGATGAGGAAGATGACATATGGTAGGATATTGTCCTCCATAACGTGGATAAGATGGTAGATGCATTCAATGGCGCCCTGGCGCCAGTGCACGTTGCTTGGGTTGCTGATGGTCGGGAGGACGTTTTCAACGAGCATGGTTATGCCTTCAATGGGGATGACGCTACAGATTGTCGCAAAGCACTTAGCTGCGACATAGCGGAAAACGTATAGTTTGGACTGGAGCGCTTTGGCAATCAGTGGAAGAAGATCCCTGACGAACCCTTGGGCGCCGGGATGGATCTTGCCAACCAAGGCGCGCAAAGTCGAGAAGGCATCCACGACCTCCTGGCCAAAAACGCCATCGTCCTGTGTGATCTCAGGGGGTAGGGTGTCGTCCATAAACGCCCGTCGGATTGGTTTCTCGATGAGGTCGAGCAGAATAGGCACCTTCGTAAGAAGGTCCGCACCGAAGATCTGAGCAACGTGCTCAAGGGCCTCACGGGCGCCGCGCTTCGTGATCCTGGCCGCTCTCGACTCCTCTGCCCATTTTGCGGCATCAGGGTGGTCGCGAACGTCCTCGTCCTTCTTAAGAGTCAGGATTCCGGTTTCCACCTGCGCGTGACCGTTGAACTCGGGTGTCTCCGCCGTCTCCATGCAGTAGAACTTGGCCAAATTACCGACAACCTTGTTGACCACCACATTCCGGCCAGCATTCACCAGGTGCTCAATGAACCCAGCAATAGCAGCGGCAGAGCGTTTCTGCAACTGCACGTTCTCTTCCCTCTTCACACTGTCCATGATGCCCTTGATTGTCATGGCCGGCTTCTTGGGGGGCGAATGGAGTGCAATCAAAGCGCCTGCGGCGGCAGCCTTGATACGGATGTCGCGCTCTTCCTTGATGTCCTTTGCGGCTTGAAGGGACTCCTCCAGCTCGGCGGTTGCGGCGGCCAGTTGGGATTGCGCCACCATCCGAGCTGCCGGGGTCAGACTCTTCTTCAGCTTCTCCAACTGTACATTGAGGAGCTTGTCGGCATCGGCAGTGGAGAAGGCATAGGAACTTGCAGATGGATCTCCCTGCACTACCACGGCCAGTTGGGGCAAGCCTTGAACGTGGCTGTTCTGGAAGATATTAAGAAGTGCTGAGCAGCGTGAACGGACAACCTGCAGCTTTGGCACCAGGTCTTCGTACGCCGTAGGTCTTTCTCCCTCGACGACGGGTACAAGGGCCTCTGCGCAAGAAACAGCGAGAGCATCCTTGGCGCCAAGAGAGCGACCAAACTCCTCGATGATGATGGCGGCCGTCAGCTGGGTGGTTGAGTTAGGTGATTTCAGCGAAGGCAGTAGCCTCGGGACGAACGTCTGCTGTCTAGACGCTTCTGGCCAAGCGGCTATTGCCTTCCCGAGAGCTTGAGCGGCCGAGATACGGGCCCGAACCATGACATCAAAGCCCACGAGCTCCAGATTGCCGCTGACCATGTGGCCATCCACATTATGCGAAAGGGTTATTGTTGAAGGCGCAAGGAAATCATCTTTTCCGTGCTTCGACTTCTTCCGCCTTTTGTTCGCGGGTTCACTGATCGATCCTGGTGGGCTCGCTCGTCGCGTCGGTTGGCTGTTCAATGGAAGACCAAAAGCGTGTCCTGAAGGTCGGATGAGCATAGAAGGATCCATTGAGATGGGGTGGAGAGGGACGCCTATCGGAGTCAGGGTCAAGGGTATAATCTTGTCGAGCACCGGCTCGAGTTGTTTCTGCAGTTCGCTGGGGTTGGCCCCTACGCGGTCAATGACCGCATTCCAGAGCTGGAGTGACAGCTTCGAAACAAGCTCATCGCGCTCGAGGAGCACATTCTGGAAGATCAGTTGCAGCGCTTTGCTGTCAATCCAGGGGTCCGTTTCGGCTCCTTGTATGTTGAGGAAGGTGATAAGCGCTCGCAGAACGGCTGCGCGGACGCTGGTGATGGTATGCCGAAGGAAGGGGAATAGCCTGGGTACCAATTCATGGAAGGATTGAGAGGGATCCACCTGGGCGTTCGCTTGCATGGCGCTCAGCACTTGAGGGAAGCCACAAAGCTTAGCCAGAAGATCCATGATCGACCCGGTACTGGCGCTGAGGTCGTCGGTCAAATCGGCAAGACATGACCATACTTGGTTGATGAGGCTGGGTAGAGCATGGGGACGCATTTCGACGATTTCTTTGGCGACGGGGATGAGAGTGGCGGCGCTGATGGCGCGCACGTCATCGTCGACATCTCCTAGGCCCTTGATGACTGCTTTGAGCACCCCGTCCATGAGCGTGTCATTCTCGAGCAGGAGGTCGTTTCGCACAGCGACCAGGTATCGAAGGCCAATCATGCCTCCATGGCAGACTTGCCACGCGGCTTTGTCCTCTGTGTCATCCTGCATGACTAACCGATACAGGACATTAAATGTCGCGATGACATTGTCGGGGGAGAGGTATTGAAGGAGTGCGCCGAGCGCCTGGCCGGCGGTCTCTCTGATGGGAACCACGGCATTGTCCGACATGAAATCGGCAAAACGGTCCAGCATGAAGACGCAACATATGCGGCAAGCAAGGTCGTTCAGCCAACGCTGGTTCAGGGCGTCGTTTTCGGCCCTTGTCTTTCCTTTTACCCTCCCTGCGCCCGCACCATGGACGCGAAGGACTTCACGGAGGCCCATAGCGGCTCCATGTCGAACTTCCCAGTTGTGATCGAAGAGCTCGAGACTTAGATATTCGCAGAGCCGCTCGAAAGGCCATTCGAGGCCACTCTCTTCGGCTTCTGTTTGAAACGAGGACTTGTCTGGTACTGGAGCGCCCTTGAACTCTTTGACAAACTTGGTGTCATCGTCACCACCTTGCCGTTCGAGAGAAAAGTAGTCTCCCATAGCTTCATCCTTGGAATTTTCCTCCTTGACTTCCTGCTTGATGGGATAGGGCGTTGCGGTAGCTGGGGTCTGAGGGTAATCATTGATGGTACTCTGTCGGCGAGGCCCCAACTCGACGATTTGGACCTTGTTCGCTCGATTGTGTACTTCCTTCTTCGCCTTGCGTTTCAGCATGTTGAGCTGGCGTTTGCTTAGGCCAGGCTGCTGCTCGGAAGTGGGTGTTGCAGCCGGGGGAGGAGACGCGCCTGACGCCGAATGGATGCTGTTTGACCTGGAGACGTTGGTGTCGATACGGTGCATGGCCGGCGTACGCGTGCCGGGGGTTTGGGCCAGTATGTCATTGTCGGTAACCAGGTCCTCTTCGATGTATTCACCGCCGAGACCAAGGCGTGCCGTCAGGCTCTTCTTCTGATGAGCTAAGCGGTCTGCGGGATCCATGGAAGCAAGTTTGAAATCATACTCCTTGCCGGCACTACCGACAAGGGGCTTGCCAAACTTGAGGATGGAGGGTAAGTCCAGGGTCCGGAGATCGAGCTGGGTGTCCTCGGTGGGGGTAGAGGGCACGTCGGCAGGTTCTTCCTTCTTGACCTCGGAGCCATTGGTGCCTTCTTCGGGTTTGGCATGGCCATTGGGTTCGGGCTTGTCGTCGGCATTGGGATCGAATTTCTCGGCGTTGGAGACAATACCACCGATAGCTCTTGCGGCGGTGGCACGAGTGTCCCAATTTTTAGAGTGCAGGTAGGGTATGACGCGGGTTAGTAGATTGAAGAGCTCCTCTGGATGTTGTTTCTGGACATCGGCGAGCTGGTCGGCTGCAGTGTTGCGGATTAAGGCTGTGCTTCCCGTCTCTAGTAGGCTTGGCAAAGGTTAGCGGGGTGGAAGTGCATAGGCGAGGGGAGGGGGTAATAGGGTGACGGAGAATTGAACAACAAAAAAAGGAAAGACAGGTAAGAGTGCGGGATAAAGTGAAAAGCCCGGCGTGAAATACAGGCGGCCAAGCAGCTGGGTGTGGAATGGGAGAAATGAAGGATGCACATACGTTACTAGGCGGTCCAATCTGGTGGCACTATGGGGAGTGTTAGCAGGCATTCTGCAATCTGGAGGTGGAAGGGTGTTATGCAGGCGCTACGTACCTCATGGTCGCGCAGGTTGGAGGGCGGCGCTAGGGCGGGTGCTCGGAGTGAGCAAAAGGGGAAATAAACAGGATACAAGGTCGACGGGGTAGGGAGGGAAGACGCGCAGCCATTCATTCAATCACACGGGTGCGGCCATGCACATAGGCATCGTAGGCGTACCTAGGTAGAGCGCGTAGATCACGTGATTGAATGTTTGGATGGTAACCGTAGCTGACTAAGCGGCGGTGCGCGTGGTGATGCCGGGTGCGTCGGAGACCTGCGAAGTGGGCGGGACTCCAGTATTTCATATGAGGAACCTCTTTATAAGCTAACTGGCAGCTAGCGGCCTGATCCATCCTTGGCACAATGCACGGACCGTTTCAGGGTGAGCGCTGCAGACGAGGACTACAGGACTTTCGCGCGCCGCGCAAACGGTGCGCGCACTGTGAATACCGCACTCGCGATTCCTTTCCATCCATAGAAGCTGTTCGCGTCTTCGCGCGCAACCTTCTCCATAAAGCGCGGTGATGGAGCGGGTGAAGACGGGCGCTGATGCTGTGGTGCGTGCTGGGTCGCGCCTTCCCTCTCTGTGTTCAAAGTGGCCTCTGCGCCCCGCTAGCGCCTTCCTTCATCCACCGCCTCACGAACCTGCTCAGCGCAAGTTTTCGTTTTCCCGCCGAGCAAGTCTCAAAGAGAGATGATGAATGCTTGCTAAACACAGAGAGTACTATCCTTGGGGATGTTATTTCTATCGCCTGATTCCATATATTTCGGCGCCTGGTGGGATCTGGCCACGTAGCTTCGAGTCCAGTCAGGCTGCCGCAAAACCGTGCTCGTTCCAAGTATTGGTACCCGCAAGGCTGATCAACAGTCATCCACGGATGACTACATCACCATAATAGGGAGAACGAGAAGACGCACATAGATGTCTTTTTGATAGATAGTACCTTGCTTGTTTACTCTGTACCTCCCGGAACGCTGCGGATCCAGCACCCGTCATCCACATGTCGTTGACGGATCCCGCTTAACGAGCAACCCGATCCAACGATGTGCGCAGATCGACGTGCGGCTGCCACTAGCCACTAGCTAGGACTAGCGCCTTTTCTTTTCCCGCTACGGGAGGTCTCGCTTCCTGCAGTAGTCCTTTACAAGAATTCTCTGCCTTTTTTTTACAGATTCCCTCCAGTCCTGTGACCTTGGATACGTATCTCGGAAGATTTGCTGCGTCGTTTTGTCAAGCCTGACAAGCTTCGCCCGCACGGTGACGGGTTCAGGAACTGTCACACCCCTGACTCACATCACGCGTCTTTCCGGGGATTGACCAGGGGTCCACGCATGCCCGCCGTTATAGCTGTCCTGGGTGTGTTGTGCTTATACGAGGTGTGTAGGAGTGCAATATCGCCCCTGCCATTGCGGCATGAGACTGAGGGGGTTCTGCTTCGGATTGCGTATAATTTGGAGCAACTGCAACCCGAGAAATTTACTCCAACACAGCTAGCAAAAGTTCGATTTGAATAGAAAAGCTACTGCTGGGGAAGCGCTACATATATATTACGCTCTTGAAAGTACTCTATACACCCACGCTTCTTAGAGAACAGGCCTCTATGCTTTCATGAAATCATCTTCTATCAGTTTCTGTCGCCAACCGCCAAGCCCCCTTCCCAATCCCGGTAAGGCGCACACGGCTAACTTGCGCGACTTCATCTTTCATCCACCTCCACTCCTCGTCATTACACCACCTTCAACACAACAGTGTCATCGTCCTCTTTGCCTTGTGCTATCCTCTGTGTCTCAGTGGTAACAGGAAATCATCCAGGATCACTCCTGCGAGAGAACACGCCATGGAGCACGCATTCATCTCGTCACTAATGGGACAGTTCGTGATTGAAAATGCAGCTCTTACTGACTTTTGGCCTCCAAGAAGCAGCTTCGCTATGGTCGATTTCCCTCTGAAAAAGAGATAGTCTTTGGACGATGTGGGAGACTTGTTGGTGCCAGTATTCCCCGTCACAGTTGCTACAATGGGAACGTTTCTCAATCGCACCACATTCGAGCCACGGACCAATAATTGGATTTCGGGAGGTGCACAAGGCAAATTGCCTTCGCAATATTAATGGTCGACGCTATCAGCGCCGTCGATGGTTCAAATCTTTTCAAATGCATCATTAGCCCCACCCCTTGATTCCTCTCCTGCTGCTCAACACCACCGTCTGTTTGTTTTCATTGCCTTGATGTTGGGCAGACAGGTTGTGTGAAGAAAAACCATCCTCAACCGTGCAATCTACACGAGCACCACGTCCAGCGTAATCAACACCCAAACTTGTCGAAGCCGTCTGCCTCCAGCGACATGGCATATCTCGTTCCGCTACGCACGAGTCTCGAGGCAATTCTCTTCTACATCCTCCTGAACATTTCTGCTGTATCTGCTCGTAGCGATGAGGATCCTGCGTTCAGTATTCTCACCGACCTCGCCCCGTAAGCCGCTTTTCGAGTATACCAGTAACCACCATGTTCTGGTAAGAATAGCTGACCAGGTATGGACCGCAGGCTCCTGGCATTATTCGGAGAACAGTTTGCAAGACAGTTTCTGAGCGAGAGCCTGACGTGGTTGGACCATGTAATCTTCGCCATGGTTCCACTCGGTATCGTCACTGCTATAACCAGTGCCATTCGGGTCTCCGGCCCTTCCTGGGCTAGAGCATTCATAGGCCGTGCCAGAGAGACTCGAGCCACTGCGGAGATAGAAATCATGAGCTCGACCTCTCGGGAAGTATGCGAAGTCTTCAATGGTCGAGGCATTGTTCGGGCAATTGGGACGCCAAGGTTGACACAATTTATACTGTTACCTCCGCCTTACCGTCTGGACGACACCTGTGGTATTCATACTTTGGAGACTGCTTATGCTCATGACCCACCACTCTTGGAGAAAGGCCATCTCAGCGTCAATCTCCGTCGTAATGAAGACGGATTTCGTGAAGCACGCAGAAATGAGGAAGACATTGCTCCAGGATTTGCCGCTAGGTCGGAATCAAAGCCAGCCGCGAATCCTCTGTTCCGGCGAAGAAGACCACAGAGAGGAGTTTCTCGGCTTCAAGCCAACCAAGATCTAGAAAGTGGTAACCCTCCGCTCCCTGGTGGTGAACGCATTTCCAGGGACAACAATGGAAGCGAGGGAAAAATCTACAAAGAATCTTCCAGGAACGGCTTTCCGGAGGAGCTGAAGAATTCGGCTCCAAATATCCAGTTGAATCTTCCGGCTGGCGTCCCATCCTGCACCCAGGCTATTCTCGAGCTGAAATCGGCAGCCTTCATATCTGTTCTGATTCAGCTCGCCGTTGTCATAATCTGTGCGATTACAACCTTCTTTGTGAGCAATAAGTCGTCAGGAGGAGACCCCAAGACATGGACTGGTTTTATACTCTTTGTCTTGGGAACGTCTAGCCTCGATTTGAGTATGGCACTATGTTCTTGGGTCATTGAACGAAGTACAACAGAGCATATCTGGCGGATCCCCGGGGTAAAGACGCAAACACTTACAAAGAAGACTCCTGAGCAGTTGCAGGAGAGTCCTGAGAACGTATTGGGTTGTGAACATCTCTCAGGGCTGGTCCGGGTTAATTCACCCAGTAGTCAAACATCCACGAATCCATCATCAAGAAGCATGAATTTCGACGAAAGAGGGGGCGATTCAAGTTGCTCTTGTGTGAGGAAATCCCAGAGTCGACGCCGCGTGGACAAGGCACAAGTGACACTATTCTGGTTACAGCAAAAGCACACAGTCAATGATCAGACCTTTGACTCCTTTCTCATACTCGGTGGCTCGAAAGACACAATACTAACTTCAAGTCGTATCGAGCATAGATCATGGTGCGCCCGCCCATGGGTCATGAAAGTCGCTACCAACAAATATGAGCTCTTATGCATCATTGCCACCTGTCTTGGTCTTATTGGTTTCGCGTTACAGTTCGAGGGCCTTCGAGAAACGACCTGGCACACAGCTGTCGCCCACCTTGTCGCCATCATTACCATGGCACTAGTACGTGCAATAATACGCCGACGTTTGGGTGATCCTTTGAGCACAGAGGAGACAGCACCTGGACGTGAATTGGACTGGCTTGCCTTACGGCTTGTTTTTGACAAGAAGCCTTGGTCCGTTTCACCAGCCATGGACAATGCACCCCCAGGAAGCCTTGTTGTATGCTGGGAAATTATGACCCCCCGACCAGTCAAGCTGTTGTCAAGGTGCGTCGGCGGCTCAGAGAACTGACACATTTGCCAGGAATAGCTCATCAAGATGCTGTCGCGTTATCTAAAGCAATATGCTTGGTTCTCAACGAGTTCTTTCCCACCAACGGGACTTGCCGAACATTTTCCTGGTTCTTGGATGCATCAATCAAGTACCTTGGACCAAGTAGTGCACTGGGTAAGGGCGTATTTTCTCCTCTCGGTACCAACTACAATGAACTCAAGAAATCCGCAACTATTGTACAATACACAACTACAACAACTGACACAATACCGTTACGGGCGATCGAAGGTGATTTCGGATGGCATATTGACCGTACTGAGATTGATGCCATTATGTCGTTATGGCTGTATTCATACGCAACCACCGGGGGTCAAGTGTCTCTTGAAGGTGCTCCCGGCTCTTGCGGCTCGGCAAGTGGCATGGCTAACACCGTCGTGCAATACCGCAGAATTCTGGGTGAGAATCCTAAGCTTACTGTACCGACAGTTCCGATCGGTTCACAGCAAAAGCTCTATAAGTTTTTGCCTACAAAAGTTCTGACACGGGACCTTCCGTGGTGGACCAATGATCCCCGCATTGTCTCAAGCAACGATGAGGCCTCCGAGCACCTTAGAAGCGGAAATGGCGCGGACGGTGGACGCTTGCAGGATCCTGATATTGTCATCGGTTATAGTGGTCTTGGTGACCCTAGTGGTTCCAAAGAGATTTCATCAGCCGGTGCTGGGTCTCACGTCCATATCGGTAAGAAGAGCACAGCTTCGCTAACATCCTCACATTACTAAGTCATCTTAGGAGCTCTTGAATGCGACGATACTTTGTCCATTATCTCAAACGCACCAATAGGGAAAGGCTTCGCCCATCATCTCTTTTCCGGGTTCATGTGGGCCATTTCTCCACATCTACCTTCGACAAGCTTTGAGCAAGTGACCGTCGAAGGAGCAGAACCCAATAGCCAGGTTGACTTCGATCATACTCGGAGATCTTCCACCCTCCAAAACAAGAGAATTCTGAAGATCACCCAGGGGATCGCGAGCGCAGGGCTTGGCTCAATTCAGGATGTGCTTCTAGGAATCATATCGCCGTTGAGTTTCTTAGGCATCTTACCTTGTGAACCTATGATTCAATCACTCCTGAGCGCAGCTAAGCAAAAGGAGCAGTTGCATGATTGGGAGAATGCGAAGGATGCGTACCTAAATCTTTTCAATCTTGAACTTGACCCAAGACGCAATGTTCGCCTTCCATACGAGATAGTCGTGGAATTATTGGAGTTCGTCTTCTTGGTAAAGGATGTTCTCCGATATTATTCGATTGGTAGACCCGATTTTAGAAGGGAACGCCAGCCAGTTCAAACGTTATGCGGGGCGATAACCACCATCAGTGAGAAACTGTCAGCCAATCCGATTCTTCTCGAAGCGGCGCAAAATTTGCGCTGGCTCCTGGATGGACAAGGCCGGTTGATGGATCTCGACGACCTTTTTCCTCGTTCCGGGACTGAAAAACAAGAAGAGTCTCTTCTATGGACAAGTGTGAGTCCACGATGTACGACCCCAACATTGACCGGAATTTCTATGCCTTCTGACCAAGTGATGCGCCTTGTTGGGTTCTCTTCTTATCACAATCGTGTGGCTTGGAGATCGTCATGGAATGATAGCGACTTTGACACCCACTTCAAGAGTTTGAAAGCCGAAGGAGCGGAGAAATTGGCATCCTTCGAAGAAATGAGTCACGCATCGTGCCTGCCATCTAAGGAAGACAGACAAGAAGCTGCGAGGCCTGACATATTTGGATGGTATCCGCTTCACTATGCGGCCGTTGGAAAAAGTGACCAAACATTCGAACGTGTCTCTTCGATCAGTCGCGACACGGTTCCTCTTTTAAATTGTCAAAACAAGTATGGAAGGACACCGCTCCATTATTTAGCACTTAATAAAAGGCTAAGATCGGCTGACGAAGAAGTCGAGCGTGAGCTAGTCGCAAGAACACCGGCTATGAAAAGAGATAGATGTGGGATGCTTCCTTTTAATTATGCCGCAAAGTCTGGGAACCTCAGATTTCTGGAACTGCTTCATTCATTTTCAGACACCAACGCCGTCGATACCTTTGGTCAATCTTCTCTTCACTGGGCAGCGTTTGGAGGTAACTGCGATGCTGTCAAATACCTACTGAGGACCCTCAAACCACAGATTAGGACCGTGGACTACCCATATAGACGTACTCCCGTGCATGTTGCACTTCTTTGTTGACATGATGACATTGCGGTGGCTATGATGGAGACCGAAGAGGGCCTTGAAACCATGAACATTATAGCCGGTGATGGAGGGGGAACACCAGTATACTTTGTGAGGCGATTGCCTCAGTTTGGTGATCAGTTTGGTGATTGCTCTGTACGATTGCTGCTTGCTCGTACAGTAGTTGTTGTTTGGTGATTGTTTCGTACGATTGCGCGACAATCGTACTCCCCATAGATCTCCTTTGTTAGTTGCTCCCATAGATATATGAGTTGTGGATTACGACTCATCCCATAGATCATTCATCATTCATTTCAGTTCACTGCAGTCTCACATACTTGATCTTGGAGCGCAGGTCGCTTGATTTGCTCTGGTCACTGCTGAGCATCATTGCGAAAAAGGAAGTTTATTGGAGGTTTGATGCGGTCACACGAGCTTTGATCGCAATCGCTCTTGAAGCAGTAAGCCTGGAGGACCTCGAAGCCATTAGACTCTTTTTTGGCTATGTTATGAGATACAACTGGGACCTTGAGTTTGCTTTCACAGCTATTGACCAATTGAGATCTGAGAAAGAGCTACTCTGGGAGGCTCTTAAAATAGTACATCATCTCGACTCTGGTCAGATGTCGAACGACATAAGGAACCCAAACAGTGACATCAACGATATATCGGGATCATATGAAGAGCCTACTGTTGGGGACCATGACTTTGACGATCATCAACTGGTCGAAACTGATGCATCGCAAGGGCGCCCAAGGCGACTTGCGCTCAATATTAGCTTGCCCGTGACGAGTAGATGGAGCCGAATGGTCAACAACGTGTACGAGCGCCTCATGTTTGAAGGCATTGACGGAGTCCATAAATTTGAACCATCAAAAGTAATCTCCGTCGCCATTGGTAATAGAAAACTTCACTCCGTTGATGGATTGATAGCCAGCAAGCTGATCGAGCAGGACGCTGATGGCAGCTACTGGGATGTAAAGGATGAGAAAAATTGGTCGCTCTTGGCTTTATTCGCAAAAACAAGGCCAGGCACACCGGAATCTATGGATTATTTATCTGCACACCGGCGCAAGAAAACGGTCGGTCTGTTATGGGCAAAGTGGAGTCCAATGTTAAGAAAGGAAGCGTTGAACCAGCGGCAGGGTCGATATAACAAAACACCACTGGTCTATGCCATCAAAAATGGTCTGGAAAATCTCGTCAGACTCTTCCTGGAAAACGGCGCTACGGTTCAGGTCTCAGATGACCGCATGATCTCTGCATTCATGTATGCTTTGAAAGGGCATGACGAGCGAATATGGAAATCCTTGGTAGAGTACGACCCAGACGTCGTAAACGAAAGAACAGGCACCCAAGGCTTCACTCCACTGATTCGGGCTGTCCTCGAATCTTGCTTGGATATCATCGAGTTCTTGTCAACCTGTGAAAGAACCGACCCAGATATATTGGACAGAAATGGGAATACTGCCCTGGCATATTGTCTCACCATGCGGTCACCTGGTTTACTTCACGTATCTCTGGACAAGTTTCCGCGTGTCATTCCATGCAAACCCAACGAGTTAAGCGAATCGCCTCTCATTTCTATCCACCATATGGCGAAGATTTCAGAAGATTACGAACAGTTGCTTCAGCTGCTTGAAGCCCCTCAGTTGAGGATCCCAAGATACTACTTCGAACTCATGCTCGCCGATACCATCATCACTCGGAACTCGGCTCTTATGAAAACGCTGCTGGTTATGATTAATATGTCAATCCTGTTTCCACGGATGATGCAGGCCGGTCACAATTGTTCCTGACTGCCCTATATGACAATAAGCCCGCTTTTGATGCTCTTCGAGCTGTGTTGAAGGTGGATGCTTTGGGACAGAGGCAAATGGAACAAGTCTTCCATGCATGTGCACAAAGCAATAGCGAGGAGAGTAAGGAAATATTGGAGGAACTCATAGAAGACTCAGTGAATTGCACCGCCGTTGATGGGAGCAATTGGAATGCTTTACAATGTGCCATGCGGTCCGGCAATAAATTTGTCCAAGACAGATTGAAAGCTTACGTTCATGGCCCATAGGAGGATAAATCGACTAACCATCCAACTTTATGGGCCTTACGTCCGGATAATTCCTCTTTCGAGGCTACTCGCCCCGGAAGTGATCGATTGCGGACTCATTTGAGTAAGAAGCTATTCTCTCCTACCCTTTTGACTGATAGTGTGACACGTTATGTAGGACTACATGCAACGACGGGTTTCCAGCATATCCATCTTCGCACTGAGCACTGTATTCCGTTCGAGACGCGTCTATACTACTGGGAGCTGACAGTCACGAAATGTTCTCCTGAAACGTAAGCTAGCATACCCGAAGCCAGAGAATGACCTATCTTAAGAGATTCTAGGCTCATTGCAATGGGAATCTGCTCCCAACGTTTCCGTGCCGAGCTCCTACCCGGCCAGCCCCACTCAGGAGCTATCGGTTACCATAGCGATGGCAAGGTATGGCTCTCGCATCCAAATCCGTTCGGAGCGGAAAAGAAATTCACAGAAGGCAATACGATTGGTTGTGCGGTAGACCAGGTAGCTCGATGGGTGTATTTCTTCCACAAAGGGAGTTTGATCAGTATTTCACCGCCACCGTTCCATGAAGGCCCGTTCCTCTTGCTGACCATGAACAGAACCGGTCATAATGATCCCGGATGAAATTCGCGGGCAGTTGTTTCCATGTGTGGGGATGACGAGCTTGAATCGCGACGTTGGAACCGAGTTGGAGGCGGATTTCCGACCTGGATTGCAGCCGCCGCTGGTGCTGGATGTCTATGTCTGGAGAGGGATTTGAGATGGTGTTCAGATCTAAGGTGAGACTGCGGGCAATTGATGACTCTACCGTCGAGGGGTACTGGGTAGGCATGTGGTATGCAGGCCGCTTTTTTTTCACGCTCCAAATTGGCACACGATGAGCGCTTGCAACGGCAAGAATGAACATAAAGAGGGATGACTTCATTTTGACCGTGTGTTTAAAGTTATTAATTAGCAGGTGGAATAATGGGGTTGCAGTGAATGGTGTCGCGTTGGCGATGAGGTTCCAGGGGGTCAACGCAGGACTCCATACTTCTTTGGCTAGCTACTAGGACCCAGTTGGTGCCTAATGGTGTTGAGAACCATGATATCCAAATAGCTTCCCATATCGCGCTGTCTATAGCTCACTATGCCCTGGTCTACGATACAACTTGGACCGCCACATACAGCCGAAACGAGGACGAACAATATACTCCTCAAATTTGAACCTGATTCATGTAATCATGTGCCCCCCATGCCGTGTAGGCAACACCATCGAATACCGAAGTGGAAATGTTGGCATTCCGAACCAAATCTGTACCAAGGAAGCTCTCCAGCAGGTGGTGGAGAAGCCCATTCTGCGCATCGTCGCCATAAACCGATAGCTGATGAATATCTTTCGGGAGATGGAATCCTGGAGGTGGCTCGGCGAACAGATGTTCCAATGACTCCTTCAGTGCCTGTAACTGGCCGCCCATCTCGACCTTCGGGCCTCCTACAGTGCCGTCGACTGGGTCTACAATACCCTCGTCGATGATGTACATTCCAACATTATACCAATGAAGGCTGTAGCCTATCGCGAGAACAGATCGAGGCTCTTGAAACACATAACTCCCTGGGACGTCATCATAATCGTACCCCCTGGCTTCGCGTGCAAGTATCTCGCACTTGGCCGCTTGAATAAAGCCGAGGACTTTGCGTACGCCCAGAGCCTCGAGAGCCTGTTGAACAACGCTTTCCTCATAGGTGTGTTGGTCCCAGCTCTTTTGAACGTGATCGAAACTGATTGCGACATAGCAGGAATTTGTGCCGAGATAGGACTCTACTGCTCTCTTGAGCGTCTGTAGCAGGGCCTTTACGCTATTGACATCCGGATGGCGGCAAATATCAACGTCTAACCCCAAGGCCGAGGGAAGAACATCCAGGGCGGGAGAGAGCCAGCGACAAAGCGTGCTACTCTCTTGAATAGTCGCGGTTGTCTTATTCTTCCTCTTGATACTCGGGTGGTCCTTATATCCGAGCTATGGGGACGGTCGTCCCGTCTTTGAAGTGGATTGCAGCTACACTATTGACTCATATTAGACATGGGTGGATGGGAAGTAATGGACAAGTCACTTGCCCATAATCCGGTGTCAAGCCAAAGGCTACGCCAGGAGCCTGAGGAGGGAACCAATACTGGTGGGCATTGACTTTGAATGCGCTAGAGAGAAGATATACAAAATAGAATAGCATCAACGGCGAGTTCAGGTGTGCCATTTGGATGTGCGATCGTTCAATAATCACTACGGGCGTAGGGTTAATTTATAGTAAACTGATGTTGGAGATGCGGGGAAGTCAATCCCGAATTTCCAGGAAAGATATGAATGGCCCTTTTTGTGGAGGTATTGTGGCACTGCGCGAGCAGTTTTGAAGGGCTGTATACGTCTAATGTGAGGGTTTCCGTCCATGGGAGCCTGCACAGCCGACTCCGATTGCCTGGCGATAATTGACTACGCCGCACTACGCGCCCCACGTCCAGCGGCTTGGCACACCGTTTATTTTCTCATTTTGGGGTTAACCAGCTGCGAGTAGCATGGTGTTTTATAGTTTTGTTTTTGCGCTGTCATTGATATTTTTCCCTAGTGTTGTGGACTGTCCTTTAGGTTCGAGCTTTCGCAAAGCGAGCGTAGAGAAAGGGGCCCACGTGCAGTGCGCAATCCCTCACTGTGCTTTTATGCGGCTAAATCAGATACCAGGTCTACGGAGAGAACGACGCGCTGCAAAGACCTAACTCTAGGATGACTGTAGAGGGCGCAATATAATGTACAGGATATAAGCGGAGATGGAAACGACATGAGGAGATAAGTGTGCAATGAAACCCTCTATCCCACGGCCAAAGGAACCCTTTTATCATAAAAATGCATGAATCGGAAATCGTCGGGGAAGGAAAAGAAACATACGAAACATATTGGAAGGAAACTATGACCAGACACGTTATCAAGCGAGCTCAATGCATTCCATCCCACCCACTACCCTGTATCGGGCCCCCAGTGCCGTGAGAATCGGTGCTTCCGGGATACTGGACGCTTGTGTTGTGATCCCACGTGCCACTTCCGTTTCCTCCGGAAGCGGCAACAAGATTACCGCTGGTATCCACTTGGTGAGGAGCAGTAAACAGCACTGCCCCCGGGACATGAGAGTTGGAAGCATACTGCGCCATCTGCACTTGTTCCAATGCGCCCATCTGGCTCCAGTCGATGTCGAAGTCCATGAACGAGATGTTTGAATGGTTCGCATGAGACATCAACGGATCGATGTTGATGTCCGGAAGCAAGGAAGTGTGGCCGTTGTTGCAGTCCTGGTACATGGAATATTCAAGACCAGCCATGCTTGACATAGGCATAGCCATCGGGGCTGTCGCGTGCATGTGCTGTGGCTCTGTAGGGCTCAGCGCCAGTCCACCAAAGTCCATCGCGAAAGCCGGATCCGTCACTTCTTGCTTGACGTGCGAGTCCACAGCGGCAGAGGCATTGCCATCGTGCGATTTGCGACTTCGTCGCGTCGATCGCCTCGTCAATGTCCGACTAAGACGGCGTGCGAAGCCGTGGCCGAAAGAGAGGGTGTCGTCGTCTTCCTGCTCGGTATCCGCGTCTGCACTCTTGAGACGCTTACTCGTCACCCGCTTCAAAGGGTTCCATCTCCTGGTGCTACTCAACTTCACCGTGTCACTCCTCTTCACCGCACCCTTGCCATCTCCTTTTTCCCCCAAAGAAGAAGAGGAAGGAGCAGCGGCAGAAGGCCACTCCTTCCACTCCGACATCCTCTTCCCCTCTTTGAAATGCCCCGCAATATGCGTCTCCCTCGCTGCCCAACTCTTCAACTTCGTCCCGCAGAAGCCACACGTCCACGACTCGTCTTTGGCGTTCTCACTCCCACCCCTTTTCCACCTCGCCTGCACCAGATCGAACAGCGTCGCGCCGTGGAAGTTCTTGACGTGCTGCCGCAGATGGTCTGGGCGGAAGAAGGTGCGGTCGGCGAGCGGCCGCTTCTCGCACTCACGAATGCGGTGGTTCGTGTGGAAGTGGTCTTCGGAGGGGTTTGTCTCCATGCAGAAGGCGCAGTGTGAGATCTCTGCCGGGGACGACGAGGAGGGATCGGTCACAGGCTGCGACGTCACCAACCGTGGCCCATCGAGCATGCACGTCCACTTCGCCCGCGGCCGATGCTGCGTCTCCTCGTGCCTTCTCCACGACTTCGGGACCAGTTGGCGGCGGCAGAACGTGCACTGCCACAGCTCCTGCTCCGTTGATGAGGGAGCATCGCTGAAACCTTCGATGGGAGATTGGAGATAGGACGAGACTTGGGGCGACTGGGTGTTGCTAACAGGGCTGGCCAAGTTGCGGCGGTAGTTCTTCTTCTTCCCGCGGCGGGACTTTGACGGTTGTTGGAACCGCGGCTGGGTGGCGGAGAACGCGCTGCTTCCGGAGACGGAGCCCGCTTTGCGATGACCTGTAGCTGGTGCGCGAGTAGTGTCGGACAGGTACGTGAAGCCCGGGTCGGAGGTATACGGCGGCGTGAGCGCGGCGCTCGCGATGTCGGTTTCCGAAGCGCCTTCTTCCTCTGAGGCGGACGAAAGATAGGTATCCAGGGGGCTGAGTTGGCGCGCCCGAGCATTCGTGAACCAGGTCGTCACTTGTTTCTCTGTGATGCCGGATCGCTGTGCGAGTTGCCTCTTTTCTTCGGCGCTGGGGTAGGGGTCGTCCTGGTGGGCGTCCAGCCATGCCTGAAGGTGGTTCAAGGCTGAGAGGGGGAGTTTGTGGTGGCGGCGAGCGTGGGAACGACGAACTTCGTGATCTACTTGTGGTAGGTGGGGTTGCGTGGATGCTGGCGTACAACTGGGGCAGGGGACTGTCGCTGAAGGATCGATGAGAGAAGACAGCTCACAGGCTGAGCAGCGAGTAAGCTCTGATGTGTCCATTGGCACCCCTCTGCCATGATATGGAACCGTAGGAGTCCCCGGGTGGATCTGTTTTGTTTGAAAGGAGGTATCTAGGATTAAATTGTTTGGCTGGACCATCGACGATACTTGGCAGCTTCCACAACGGAGAGTTGAGTCTCCCGGATTGGTCATACTCCAGAGCTCGCAGGTCAGACAGTTTGCCGCCCCATTGGCCGTCTTCTGAAGGACTTCATGAGTGCCATGCTTCGAAGCCGACACGCAACCCGGATTCAATGTGGAGTCGAAGTGCAGTTGTCCATGGCCAATTGCAACCAAGCTCTCACTCGATTCCAACCGCCCCTGTAGACTATTCGAAGACATGCCTGCCTGAAGGTAGAACTGGACGCTATCAGCACCTGCCACCAGCAAGCAGTGAAGAAGAATCCCACTTACAGCTCGGCTACTCGAGTTCACGTTTCCGTCATCCAGCGTGTCCTGGGTTCCATAGCCCGAGTCGAAGCTCCAGATGCTGGGAGCGAATTTCCGCTTCTTCTGATTGCCGTACGGGGAGAACATGGTATTCGAGTCCATGAACGAATCGAGAACCGACCCCTAATGTACCTTCTCCTGCAAACGATATGGAGATATCTGCAACTCAGTGGTCACCCCTCTGCATGGAGAGGCAGCAGCCGAGGGAAACACCAAGGTCCAAAAGACACAAAGGTCGTCGTCATAAAGCAATTGTTCCCCGGTGATAAGATATCTCTTCACGACTCGGAAAAACAAAAGGATGAAGGAGAAAGAAGAACGAGGAAAAGCAGGCGCAACCCCACCAAATATTCCCCAGGCATCACGAACCTGATATCCAGGGTGGTCGTGGCTGTTCCCCTGCCGTATTCGGTGTGGCTGCAACGGGCTGGCACCGCCACTACTGCAGGCGTGATTGGCCACGGGCGTCGCTCAGCTCGACAGGGGTAGTGAATTGCCCAGGTCAAGACCGTCAAGGCCCAGGGTGCTGGTCCGCGTCATGCGGTGGATGTGAGCAGTGAGGCTGAGGCTGAGGTTTTCTGTGTCACGGAGGATGGACAATACTGAAGAGTAGGTGGGACGGAAGTGGGACGCAGAAAAGTAGGAAACTGAAAGCAAAGGACTCTGTGTCCAGCATGGCGGCTCGAGCTCTAGTTTGGCAGTAATCGGTATGTGTTGGAGAAGGTGGTATCTACCGCGTTTCTGGAGAAGAATTGGGCACTCTACTCCGTCATCGACTCATCCATGAGCCAAAGGCATCGCCCTCTCGTTCCCATGGCACGCGCCCCTCATACCTACATCCACCACCCGCAGTCCTGTTCGATAGTGCACGACGGGAAAAGATAGACGCAGGAAGCTTCTTCGTCAGCACCGTGCCGCAGAAACCCCCGGTTTCCGCGCCTCCAAACTTCATGCACAATCGAGTCTCTCGCGCTCGAAGCGGCATCAGAAAGGATCAGAAAGCGGAAAGTGACCAGGGAGGAGACGCGGGTGCTGCGGGAGGAGGAGGTTCGGAGACGCCACAACCCTCCCTGGTGGCTGGTGCGTGTGGCTGTACACCTGTTGCGCGAAGTGATTGGCTGGAGGGGCGTCTGCGGGTGCTGATGGGCTTCTGACTTTCTGACGTCTCTGGAATCCTTCGGAATCCTTCCCTTCCTATCTGTAGACGTGGGCAGCTGGAGTGATTTACATCCTCCTGGGCAAACGCATGAAGGAAAACAAGGCGTTGCTTGTCACGCACGCAATTCTTTATCCTTCGGACACGCCGTGAGCTTTATGCATCGTGAGACAAAATGGAACGGAGCGATGATGGATTGTGCATGTCCGTGTACGTGTGGGCATGTGCGTGTGAAGACCACTGGCATAAATGTTGGACGTCATGTTTTCTTTTCTCGCAACTCGCCGCAGTAGTACCATATTGGGTATCCAGAATATATCAATCATCCAAGCAACGCATAGCTTTCTCTTTTTCCCCCTTCCTCTCTTCCGCTCTCCGTTCAAGGGGTTGGCGGAAACAAGGGCAAACGAGCGAGGAATCTACATGAAGAAGAAAATAGAAAAAGGAAAAGAACATATAAAGAATATCTCAACCCCCATGGTGCCATGCTCATGCTTCCTTTCCATAGTTATAAGGTGTATCATCAACCATCCGCTCTATATGCCCACGCCCCCATCTTAACATACTGGCCCTACAAGAGAAGAGCACGTGTCGCCATCGCCAGAACCCTACAAGTCGTGAAAAAATCGTCAAATGTCCATCCAAAAATCCAAGCCGCCGCATCGTCGTCGCCGTTACGTCGGCGAATCCACCATCCTACACCACGGGTGCTCCAGCACTTGGCTGATGGTGATGCGCTTCTCGACATCCCTGTCCAGCATCAACCGGATCAGGTCGATGCTCTCCTCGCTCATGATGTATGGCACCCGTATGTCGTGGTCCATAATCTCGTCGATGCTGTAAAACGGGTTCTCCTTGTACACGATTGTGTAGAGAAGGATGCCCAAGGCCCACACATCCTGCTCCTTTCCGCGGTAGGCTTTGCCCCCCAGAACTTCAGGCGCAGCATAGTCTGTGGTTGGGTCAGTCCAGAACATCATGATACGAGAAAAGGCGCTTACCGATAGTCCCCACGAATACATCAAAAGGTCCGCTCTTTATATACGCCGCGCTGCCAAAGTCGATCAACTTGATATTTCCCTCGCCATCCAGAATGACGTTCTCGTCCTTGATATCGCGGTGCACGACCCTCGCCTTGTTGTGCAGATGATTGACGGCCTCGGCAACCTGAACGAAGATCTTGCGGCATTCCTTCTCCTCCATGTTGACTCGCAATTCTATATAGTCAAACAGGTCCATGCCAGGAAGGCCATGCGGGATCATTTCGATGTAGTAATTGATGTCGTCCTCGAAGAAGTCGAACATCTCAACGATATTCGGATGTTTGAGGTCGTCCCGCCGCAAATAATCCAGAACATGGATTTCGAGAGGTACGGTACCCAGCTTGCGGTCCCGCGTCCACGTGTCAACCAGGATACGTCGCTTTGTTACGTATTTGATCACCACCTTGTTGCTGCCGTTCTTCTTATAGCGGCACAGCTTCACTTGGCCGTAGGCTCCTTGGCCCATGTCTTCCAAGATCACAAAGTCCTCGATCGTTTTCTTCTTCTGCACCGTTTCCCTGGTCGGCTCGGGCTCCATCTGCTTTGCTTGGGGTTCTGGTGGCGACCTGAGGGCGGCAGCGTCGTGAATCTGTTTTGTAAGGAGTGACACATGCAGCGCGCTGGGTTTTGAGTCGTTGGGAATTCCAAGATCTTCTGGTGACGACAATAGTGACTGCCCAGGTGAGGGTTGATGTGGAGGCGTTGCCGGCCGTGATACCAGGGGAGTCACGGGGCCCTGACCGTGATTTGCGGCATGCAGATGTCTCGAATATGTGATCCAGAGGGCGTACACCAAATCCGAGTCGGGGTCTTGGGGCTCCTCCACAATCACATCCTCCGAGTGGCGGACGCTCGGCGAGCTGTTCCGCACCACCCTCATCTGAACATCCACCATGATCTCATAGCCATCGCGGTGCAAGGCAGGCAAGCCACTCGGCCTCAGAAATATGGAAGCCGCATCGGCGCTGCCCTCCCGCATGGCAAGCAGAGCTCGGGCTCGCCGGAAACTGTGCTCAGGGATCACGATGCCGTCTACGAGATCAATCTTATCCTCGTCCGTCATGATGTGCAGGAGCTTGTCAAACGCAGGGATGAGGTCGCGGATGTGGTGTCCTACCGGTTGCGGCTGACCAAACAGGGCCGATGTGAAGACGGTATTGGAGCTGGCAATCGTAAGCTCCTTCGCTGACAGGACCACGATACCTGCAATATGAGGGAAACTCGAGACCCGGAAGGTGGCCTTTCCTGAGACTGCCTCGACAGTGACCGGGATGTTGATACTGTTCGATGTCCGGGCAGTGAACGTGCGAAGTTCGGCGATCCGGTCGAAATCCAGCGCTCCAGTGTTTGTGCCTTCAAGCCGTGGTATGGCGGGTATGAGTCGTTTGAAATCCATGCCTCTGCGTAACCGCTCACTTCCAAACACGGCCTCCACCGCGCCCTCGCCCCTCGTTACGCAGCCGACTTCGTCGACTTCAACATACACGACGTCTTCCGCGATTTCCTCCAATACCCAAATCAGGCCACCGCGCTTCTCCTTCACCCAGAGACTAGCAGCTCCTGTTGCACCATTCCGCTTCTGGATGGGCACCACATCACCACAGAGTAAGACGCCTCTTGACCCTTTGGACTCATGATTCGAGGCTCCTTTCATGCTCTTCTTGGTCGCATACGACGACCCGCTTCCGTCATCCGTCTTCGCTCTCCTGCCCTGGGCGACCTGTCTCGATGACGGTTTGCTGAGCAGCTTCGCAGTGACACCATTGCCCACCTTCAGTGAGGTGGTGATGGCGCCTGGTTGCTGACTCTGGCTAGGTGCATCCCTTGAAGTCCTCGAACCAATCTCGGGATTGCTCAATTTGTCCTCCAACCACTTGCGCCGTCCTTCTTGAACCACTTCCAGTATGCCCAATCTTCGCACTTCCGCCTTGGTCACTCCAAACACGAGACAAGCCAGATCGTTGGCGGCTGTAATCGTCCATGGTGCATGAGCCTCGGTGGTGAAGATGGCTTGAGCAGCCGGGGCCCACCGGTTGCCCGGGCCATGGGGTGCTGGGCCCGCGGAGTGAGGACCAGGAGCGGTAGGCAAGGCGATGGGCGCAGTCGACACGCCGAGCGGAGAGGTTATGTATGTTGTCTGGCTTAGGTCGCCCATCCGATATGGCTGTGCCAATGCATCGTTCAGCTGGCTTTGGATCGTTAGAGGCTCAACATCCGTCAGTGTCCTTTTGATCGCAGGGCGCGCTGGGGCCGGGGAAGGTAGAACTGGGGCCGATTCCTGTGGCGCAGACTCGGACGTAGCGTTGTCCTGGGCATCCTGATTTCTAGGTGGTATATTTGATCTTGATACTCCAGTTAATGACCCCATGGGGCTCAGCATGCTCTCGGGGCTCTCGGAGCGGGGAATCAGACTCTTCTCGAATATGTTCTCCCCGGTCATGTCGGCGGGCCCGCTCAGAGGTCCAGCGCTCCCCAGCCCATGAGCTCCCGACGCGTCTTGGCCAATCAAGTTTGCTCGAGTCAAGAGCTCCAGCATACTCTGGACTTCCTGATCCCCACTGAGCTTTGCCTGTGCGGTCGCTATGCTAGTATTTGTAGCTGCCCAGCCCAGGCGGTCGCGCATGAAGTCGATGGAGCGTTTCAGGACATTCTGTCTGTTGTGGATCGACTCCTCCGTCTGGGTTGCAAAGGAGAAGGAATGGAGGGACTCGGAGGGGAAGCGATGGAGGTCCTCACCGAAACCAAACGTCGGTGAGGCTGGTACCGAGGGTGCCGCGGAGGCGGATCCGGAGGTAGGCGGGGTGATGGTCAAGGACGCGGAACGAGGGACAGCGTTTGGACCGGCTCCAGAAGGGAGCGGGATGCGGGCGGTTGGTTGCTGGCGGATGCGGCGGAGGCCAGAGGCACCTAAGCCATGCTCGTGCTCTGGGATAATGGGAGACCTGCGACGAAATGTCAATCCCATCCATCACGTTGCTGGAATTGACCAGACAAGGACTGCTTGCACCAACCTCACGATTCTGTCCAGCTGGCCGGCATCGATACTCGAGCGCTTGCCCAGCAAGTTTGAGGTGTTCAAGGCGAAGGGACTGCGTGGATTGTGGGCCAGCAGGTTGCCGGTGCTCTTGTTCTTGGGGAGGGTAGCATTATCGGAGGCAATGCGCAGGGACGATGCATGAGGCGGGCCTAGCGGTGACAATTGCGGTCAGAAGCTGAGCCGACCAGGTGCCAAGGGCTCGCAGCTTACCATCTTCATGTGGCCTGCTCATTCCCTGAGGTGTGCTGGCGCGGGCACACTCTTGTGTGCTACTGCAAGGACCGGAATGGTTCTACGACGAGATGGATGCGAGTAGGACCCTGGTGCGTGGGCGAGGTGGGGTGGAAAAGCAAGACGTGGAGGGGTTCGATTACACAGTACGGTCAGACGGGGATGAGTCGCGCAGCGAACAGGGCGAGGAGGGTTGGAGCGATGTAGATGGCATCAATAGTTGGAGAAGGGGGGAGAGGAGGGGAGAGCTGTGAGAGGGCGAAGGGTGGCAGTTTTGGTGAGGTCAACGACAAGAAGAGGATTCCCCGTTCCCAGCCCAGACTAGACATCGTGGACCGCCAACGCCACGCTTGGACGCACGGGCCATGGCCTGTCCGAAGACGCTCCCAGTTTAAGCAGCACGAGTTATAGCTATAGCAGTCGTCCTAGACTCGTGCCAGTCCAGGAGCGGTGCACGCGATGGCCTCCCATTTCGCCATCATCCTTCACACGATATCTCTCCACGAGGCGTCCTCACTTTTTTGCCTTCCGTGTCACCCACCAGACCGCCCGTTCGCTGGCGTTACGACCGGCCAGCCAACCCGCGATCCCCGCCGCAGATGACTGGCGCACAAGCTGCTGAGTCTCGATCAGGCGCGTGGCCCGTTTTGATGCATGTGCCCTGCGTTGCTGCAATCAAAAACAATGTCCTAAAAGCCGTTGACCGTCGCCTCCCCACGCCAATTCACGTGCCCACTGCATTCACCGTCGGCTGCCCAGGGGTCCGTGGACATGCCAGTCTCTCCACCATTCTGCCTGAACCACACATCACCGTTGTCGGAGCTTGTCCTTGTGCTTCTGCCAGAAATTCCTGCAACCTGTAGCCAGCGGTCAGCCGTTGTTCTTTTTCTGTCGGACCAGACAAAGCCTTATTCTGTGTGACACACCTCTGTGCATGCTGACCTGATCCAACCACCATTCCCCAAAGCTGTCCTCCACATCCACATCAGCAGCTGTCACTCGCTCCTCCCGCTTCAGCCCGCACAGCATGCACGCCTGCCGCGCTGGGATCCCTCCCTCTGCTTGCTTCAGCGCCCGCACTGCCATCGTTTCTTGGACGTCGGGCACAGTCCCCAGAGACCCGCTCTTGGCCTGATTTGCTGCTGCAACGGCGTGCCTCAGCTTTCCGACCTGCTGCTTCCACGCCCTCACCACATCCGACACTTCCCTCTCCTCTTTCAAATTCTCGCTCTTGTCGATGCCAGCCAGCTTCATCCCCGACGTCCCGCGACTTGACGCTGGTCCAATCCTCATCCCCTGCGACAGATGCACGTCTCTCTTCCACCGCAACTTGCGTCCTGCTATGATCCGTGCTGCCACCGACGCCAGAGTAAGGTAGCCCTGCAGGTAAGCAATCGTAGCAGGATCAGAGAGCAGTCGGTTCCGCATCGGTAGTGCTTGTGCCGCCAGTGGTTTGAATAGCTTTTCCTGCGCCTCTGCAAATAAAGGAGGGAATAATGATAGTAGTAGCGCAGGTGGTGGTGCATTTGTTGGCGGTAACTCTCCAGATCCCGGTTCGTCCATGGCCATGGGTGGTGCTGGGGACTCTGCGGAGATAGCCTCCGATGGACTTGGGGCGGCTTTGGATGGTGGTTTCGGTTGCTGCTTCGCCGGAATGGACGCTTCCCAGTCATCGAACGAATCCCACGATTCTTCCTTCTTGCCTGGCGCAGGCGAAGAAGTCGCTGTAGGTGGCTTGGGACGCGTGATAGGCCCAAACCCATGCACCGGCTTCTTCTTCGTAGCAGATGCAGGCGATTTGGGGGTCAACTTCTGGTCCCTTCGGTGCTCAGTGCTTGGAGGCACAGGCTGAGACATATCCAGATCCCCCAGGAGATCAATCAGTTGGCCAGTCGCAGCACTGGGTGGGGGAGCCGAAGCGGAACTTGACCCGGGACCCTCAAAGTCCCCAAAATCATCATCTTCCTCTTCAATCTCGTCTTCCGCATCAAAAAGGACATTGGAATCATAGCTCTTTTTCGCCTTGAAAACCGGTGCTGGCTGCCAACTAGATTGTGATGAATCCCACGTCTGAGCCGATGGCTGAAATGTCACAGAATTTTGCTTTGGCGCAGCAGGTGCCGTTGACGCGGGCCCCTCAAAATCTCCCCAGTCCTCATCTTCATCGTCCTTGGGTGCTGGAGGCTGTGACTGCAGTTGAGTCTGTCCCGCAGCTGGTGCTGGTGCCGATGGTGCCAAGCTATCGAAGAGATCAAATGTCTGGGCAGCCTGTATGTTTGAGGTTCCTGTCGAGTTCTGCTGCGGCTGCGACGGTGTCTCGCCGAACACTGCAAACAGGTCCGCAGACATGACGTGCAGAGGAGTGCCAGAGCAGGGAACGATGATGGTTGGAGGGGCCCTTTAAGAGGTGTAGCCGGTGGAGAACAGCACTAGTCCGAAAATGGCGCGCACGGATGTAAACCGCTCATACAATTCCAACGACACTCCCATCCTTCACGAGAACTCATGTCGAAGTGCACTAAAATTCACAAGTTCATGCTGTGGTAATTGCGGCATAAGCACCATATATCCTGTGGTGCCCACAACTAGCTCACCCCCTCTTCACAAGGACGACGAGAACAACTCACGCATCCAGTCGAAGCCGGAGGAAGAAGTTATATGTAGCATGTTTAAGCAGAATGCCGCCCCAAGGGTCGCTCAAGGCAAAGTGGGAAAGCCCATAACTTCATTTTTGCGAAGGAAAATGATCAAGGTTGTTATTAGGGTCAAGTTTTGCTGAACAGTAACAGGCTCCTCGAGCTCATTGTCGTCTACCATTTCTTATTTCTTGGTAATAACATACTTCGCTCCCGCAGTCGTGTTGATGGGCGCTGTATACTCCTTCCCGTCAACCAGAAAGCTCGCTCCGTTCTCAACCCTCAACGACAACTGCCCTCCACTCCTCGACGTCACTGTACCCTTCGTCATCGACCCGCCACTCCACTCAATATCCACAACAAAGTTTCCCCTCGCGACAAGCCCCTTCACACTCCCCTTAGGCACCGCCGATGTCGGCAGCGCAGGCAGTAGATGCACGACCGCATGGCTCTGCAATAGCATCTCTGCAATTCCAGCCGTGAAGCCAAAGTTCCCGTCGATTTGGAACCAGCGGTTTTCTCCCGAGTTGAAGAGGTTGTCGAGAGGATACGTTTGTATCCAGGTGACGGCGTTGGACCATGCCGTTGCGCCTTGGAGCAGTCGAGCGTAGAGGTTGATGACCCAAACGCGTGACCATCCCGTACTGCCTGATCCGGCGCGCATGCGCCCATCGACAAGTACCTTCGACGCGTCAGCTAAAGTTTTTGACTTAAGCGGTGTCATCTGCGAGCCTGGGAAGACACCGAAGAGCGGGCTCATGTGGCGATGGCCTGGCTCGGCTTCCTTGTACTCGTTCCTCCATTCGAGTATCTGGCCCTTGGATCCGATTTGAGGGGGTTTGATCTTGGAGAGATAGCTCTGTGCTTTCGTCAGATCGGTGCCTGTTATGCCCAGTATCTTTGCTGCGTCGATGATATTGGTGAAGAGTTCCCAGAGCAACTGGTCGTCCATTGCGGGCGCAATATCGATGCCTTCTGATCGACCCGCTGTCTTCATGTTGTTAGGGACGACGTAGGTATTCTCGGGGGAGAGTGACGGGCCAGTCACGTAGTGCCCGTCGTACATGAAGAGGTAGCAGTAGTAGAAATCGGCCGCCTGCTTGAGGACCGGCCATGCGCGATCCCGCAGGAATGCCTTGTCCAGGGTGAAGCGGTAGTGCTCCATCAAATGCTGCGATAGCCACGCCGCGCCCATGGGCCACATCATGTACGGTGTTCCCTTGTCGACTGGCGCAGCATCGCCCCAAAGGTCAGTGTTATGGTGTAGGACGAAGCCCTCATTGCATCCGTACATCTTCTGTGCCATGGCTGCACCACGCGGGCGCGCAATTTCGATGAGATCGAACAGTGCCTTGTGGGTTTCGGCGAGGTTGGTGGTCAGCGCAGGCCAGTAGTTCATTTCCGTGTTGATGTTGATGGTGTATTTGCTCTGCCATGGCGGACTGTACTGGTCGTTCCAAATTCCTTGAAGATTGGCCGGGAGCGAGCGGTCCCCTGTGTCTCGCGACGATGCGAGCAGCAGATGGCGGCCATAATTGAAGCACAGCGTCACGAGCTCAGGATCTGCGTTCGGGTTCTTTTTGTAGTTTGAGAGGCGGGTTGGGATGGGCTGGTTCCCTGCGGCGCCGGATGAACCTAGGTCAAGGTCTACACGGCCGAGGATTCCGGAGGCATCTGTAACTGCCGCGGTTCTGACGCCCACAAATCCAGCTTTAACTGCGTTGTCGAGCTTCTTCTTCAATTCGGCCTCCCAAGCGCTTTGGCTTGAGTACCGGTACGAAGTCTCCGCGTCAAAGAAGATGTCGACAGTTGTGGCTCCGCTGACAGAGATGCTCTTTCCGTCCGATGTCACGGTTCCTATTCATTGATCAGTGGCATAGCAAAAACGCGGCAATTGTTGACCTGCCTCCATCATTCACGACTCTTGCTTCGGCTGTAAACGAGATACTATCTCTATTCACCTTGAGCGTGACAGAATTGCCTCCCGAGGTTGATGCTGATTGCGATTGAACGCCTTGCGAGCGACTCAGAGAAATTTTCGCATTCAACTTCCCTGCTGGGCGGGATGTGACCCGGAAGGCAAGAACTCCAGCGGGATAGCTCGCGACATATTCTCGTCTGTGTATATTGTCAGACTGAGCAACTCACTTCCAACTCGCAACTCACGTATAGTTGACTCCACCGGCCGTATACGTGACCCACCCAGTCCCTTCCAAGGTATCCAATATCCTCGTATAACTACTCAAGCTGCTATGGCCGAAATCGACCCCCATATCCACTGTCGGGTGATACTGTTTGGGGCTCGTTGGATTTCCACTCATGGTGTCGAGCACTTGCGCCCCAGCACCGGACAAATCCCCACTTTGCAGCTTCTGCCGGATTGACGACAATGCACCTTTAGAATTCGCATTTCCACGATCCTGCCACGGTCCGCTCCAAACCGAGTTCTCGTTCAGGGAAATCTTTTCCACGGTAGAGCCGTAGACGGCGGCGCCTAGGCGGCCATTGCCCAGCGGGAGCGAGGAACTGAGACTATTACCTGCGCTGTTGAAATAGAGGTAGCGCGAGGGGTCCCACTGCGCGTACACTCCGGGGACGACCAAAAACGCAAAGATGGAATTAGCTGCCCTCATTGTGGGTGTGAGCAAAATCGTTCAATGTTCCCACGGAGCTCATGTTGTGGTTACCCATGGGACCCGCCACTTTATCCAGGCCTGCTCGAGCTACTACGGAAAATTTGTTAGCGAAGCCTATGCTCACGGAGTAGTTGCAACAGGGTATACATGTAATCGACTCGATTCGAGGGTACTCGGCTAATCAATATAGATCGCCTAAACAGCCCCTATTGATCGTCACCTCCAGCAAAAACTTGCCGATTTCTTTTGCCGGTGCTACATTTTCAACTCTGATCTTGCGAGAACAAGCTGTTGATAACATGATTCGTGGTAATAGTCTCGCGTTTGCTTTTAAGGTGCGCTTAGCCGTAGATGTCGTTTGTAAATTATGCCGCTTAAGCAGTGAAGCAACCCGCTGATGCTCGGAATAATACTATGTGTACTATGTGATGAGGAGAGCCTATTTCATCAATATTCGTTGCATGAGGATATATATTTCAGGCACTGGGAAGTTGGATCAGAGGTGATGTTTTGACGCCCGCAGAAGAACTTAGCATCGCCCTGGTTATGGGATTGCCTCATTGTGTGCATCTATCTTAACCACAAAATCAGCTTCAGTTAAACTTCCAAGGGTGACCAACATGAAGTCGAAAATCCTCTTGATCTACGCAGCCCTCTGGAGCAACGTTGTCGCCGCGGTCGACTTCTATGTTGCCCCGAACGGTTCCGATAATGGGGCGGGCACATCACCCACAACTGCTTTCCAGACGCTGTCAAAAGCCCAGCAGGCTGTTCGCAAAGAGATTACTGGTGGTATGAATGCGAACATTACGGTTCATCTGAGCCCCGGAACGTACACCCTGTCAGCACCGCTCAAGTTCACCGCCGAGGACTCTGGCAAAGGAGGCTTCTTTGTGAATTGGGTGGGAACCGGTGCTGTCGTATCTGGCGGTCGCCAGATCACAGGATGGACAGCGGGCTCGAATGGCGTTTACTCTGCCAGTGTTCCAGTCGGTCTGAAATCGCGAAATCTCTACGTCAACGGAAAAGCGTCCAACTACGCCCGCAGGAAGATTGCAAACCGAAGGGACCTCACATTTACAAGTACTGGATTGAAATGGACGTCGTCATTATACGACTGGATCACCTCCACTCAAGGAATTGGAAATGCAGAAATCCGCTTTATCAATTCCTTTGCCGATCGCTATGCACCCATCAAATCGGCCGGCAACAGGGAGTTGGTTATGGAGCAGAATACATGGTATAACCAGTTATGGGGATACGATACAGTCTCGAAACCTAACGCGGATTTCGGTGTTTGGGTCCAAAATAATTTGGCCTTACTGACTGAGGGCGGGCAATTTTATCTTGACTCCGGAGCGGGAAAGGTCTACTACAAACCTCTTTCCGGAGAGCGGATGGACAGCATTGAAACATATTTGGGTGTTTTGGAAGCGCTTGTAGTCTTTGGCGGAACATATGCGAATCCGGTCCATGATATTTCGTTCGAAGGCATAAGCTTTGTAAGTTCATCTATCCTCTCTCTCCCATCACACCCTCCATCCAATGTCTGAATCCCAATCACTCTTAACCACACCCGCCCATGAAACTTTCATGATCTTGCTTGAAAGCCACGTCTACCATAACAACAACACAAAAGACGGAAACCCAACTTTCAAGATATCTAACCGCCGTTATAGGCACATACAACATGGCTCCAGCCCAATGATATCGGATATGTCGACCAACAAACCGGCGGGAACATCTGCGAGAACAAGACGTACGACTCAAGCAATTTTGAGTCTACCCGTCCTAACTGGTGTCAAATGCTGTCTGCCATCCAGATCAGCGCCGCTAAAAATATCGTTATCTCCGGAGGAAATTTCACACAGCTTGGTGCCGGTGGAGTAGGGATTGGAAACGATGCGAATGCACACGTTTCAGGAGTGGGGCTAGGCGCTTCAAACATTGCCATCAAAGACTCCTACTTCTCTCAGATCATGGGAAACAGCATCACGGCCGGTGGCATCCGCGCTGATGCCCATCACCCTAGCGATTCTCGGATGATCAACTCCAACATTGAGATATCCAACAACATATTCTACAACGTCTCCTCACTCTTCAGCTCCACGGTACCAATTCTTGTTACATATATTCAATCCTCGACCATTTTGCACAACGACATATATATTACGCCTTATTCCGGCATTTGTCATGGTTACGGCTGGGGCTCCAATGATGCCGGTGGAAGCTCTGAGTATGTCAACCGCGGGTTGTACAAATATCAGCCCAAGTACACAAACCCCACAATCATGCAGAATAACCAGATCATCGGAAACTTGATCCACGGCTATGGATACTCGCATACAGATCTGGGAGCCGTGTACACGCTTTCCAAGAGCCCATCCACGGACATCAGCGCTAATTACGCATACGATTCCTCTGGATTCGGTATGTACACAGACGAGGGATCAAATTCGTATTTGATACGGAACAATATCTTTCTCTCGAACGGCAACTACTATGCGCGGAACGGGGTCAACACGGCCAACAACACCTTCACTGGCAACTACGGCAAATCAGGACAATCGATTTCTGGGAATACGATCGTCTCGGACATCTCCCAAGTCTCCGTCGATGCGAAGAAGGCAGCATACAGAGCAGGTGTGCTGCCGGGCAAGCGGACTGGCCGGCCAGTGTCGAACTCCAAGTTGGCTGATGGCGCTGTTACGCTTAGTGGTTCCAACGGCAACGTCGTCGTCACGCTGTATAATTTCGACGACGTCCCTTTCACAAATATCTCGATCAATATCTCTTCGTCCAATGGGGCGACATTCACCGGAGTCTCGGTCCCTAGTTCGATTTCTGCAAGTGGGAGTGGAACTGCTACTGCGACTTACAAGGTATCGGGAACCAACAGGCCGCAAGTGTCTGTAACTGTCAAGTATTTAAATCCTCGTGTTGGGGCTTCGAGCACGGTCTCTGCGACTGGTCAGATTTCGGTTTGATTCAAGGGAATGAAGAGGTATTTCGTTGGTTGTGCGTAGGTAGTTGAAGCCCCTATCCAGACTAGGTTAGGCCAGCCCTACCGTTAAGCTCCACTGCCGACTCCACCTAGCTTCGGCCATGGCACAACTTTGTTTCAACCTCAACTTTAACCCTAGGAACCAGAAAGTACATTGTAGAATCCAAAAGCACACATCGTAGCTATCATGAACCGTGGAGCCCTATCTATTCCGGCGATCCACCTTAGGGTAATCCGACAACGGAACAGCCCTACGGGCCCATTCTTCCGGATGGGCCGCCTTACGCGCATGGGATTTCCAAACATCCCACCACTCTCCACCAAAACCCCGCAATCGTAGACTGCCGTTCCGCGAGTTTTTCCTGGCACAAGTATTCCTCCCCCATTCACATCCGGCCACGGGGCCCCGCACTCGAAGCAGTTAGCGCGACCCCGCGTACACCTTTATTCACACAACACCTGTGGATCCCGTATCTATAGATTAGAAAGGCAACCAAAACCACTTTGCGCCAATCTCCTGGAGTCTTCTGTCCACACGACTCGGACTGAGTTTTACCGATGATGGAACCGAAAACCGGGGTAACGATCCTTCCAGCCCTATTTTGTAGCATTCTTGGAATAGGGCATCCCGTGGAGACTGAACAAGGCAGCTCAGCGACGAGTACACCCGTAATATGCTAAGAGGTGTGGGTGGGTGTTGCGCGAATAATCAATACGGATCCGTGTCTGTGCCCATGAGACGTTCAACTTCTTGGTGTACGCCTTCTATCTATCCGGCATTGGGGTTCCGCGTATGCGATTGAGCGTATAAAGTTGTGATCTTCCAGACCTTCCAGAGGATGTAGTATCGGCATTCCCGTTTCTTCCCTCACACTCTTCCCCCATACCACATTACTCCTCACACCTCTCCCTCCAACAATGGCCGGAGGCGTGGCAGGCCTTGGAGCTGGCGGCGATAACGACGCCATCATCGCCACGCTCGTAGCTAACGATCCCGTAAAATGGTGGAACAAGCCCAATCTCCGACGCCTGTACCTTCTCCTCGTCCCCTTCTGCTTCTTCATCGAGTCGACTTCGGGCTTTGACAGCTCCATGATGAACGGTATGCAGGCGCTGAAGTACTGGCAGAACTACTTCAATCATCCGAAAGGAGGAGAGCTGGGTTTATTGGTGGCCTGTTATAATCTGGGTGCTTTGACGAGTATCCCGTTTATTTCGATTGTGTCGGATCATGTGGGACGGAGGTTGAGTATTGGTGCGTCTTGGGGTGACGATAGGTGATGGGGAACCTCAATCACTGACACAGTACCCAGTATTCGGCTCCGTGATCATGATCATCGGCGCAGTAATGCAGGGTCTCTCCGTGAACCGTAAGTCCTCCTGCTCTCCCAATTGACACATCTTCTGATATCACTCAGTCGCTATGTTCATCATTTCTCGCATCATTCTCGGCCATGGAATTGTCTACGCCATCGTTGCCGGCGCTGCCCTTCTGGGAGAACTCGGCCATCCACGCGAACGCCCCATGCTAGGTGCTCTTTTCAACGCCTCCTATGGTGTTGGAGCGGTGGTCGGCGCAGGAATTGTCGTCCGGACTCTCCTTATCCCCAACGACTGGAGCTGGCGCCTACCCTCCATGCTGCAAGCATTACCCTCGGTCCTACAAATCACTTTCGCATTCACAGTCCCCGAGTCACCCCGTTGGCTCATCTCAAAGGACAGACAAGAGGAAGCCTTGGAGATCCTGATCAAGTACCACGCCGAAGGCGACGCATCTAAAGAACTCCCACACGTAGAATTTGCCGAGATCAAGCGCGCGCTAGAAATGGAGAACGAGTCGCGCAGACGTGGCTGGGCGGAACTCTTCCAGACAAAGGGCATGCGGCATCGGTCATTCGTTGCAGCTTCGCTTGGACTCTTCGTGCAGTTTTCTGGGAACAACCTCATTTCTCAGTACCTCGTGCCCATTTTGAAGAAAATCGGTATCAGCGATTCCCACACACAGGTGCGGTACAATGTCGGCACGCAGGCGTGGGGTTTCCTCGTTGCGGTCCTGATGGCCAATATCACGCCGAGGTTTCCAAGAAGAAGGATGTATTTGCTCTGTGCGGCGTGCCTGACTTGCGTTTATACCGCGTGGACTATTGCGCAGGCGAGGAATCGGATAACGGGGTCTCAGGCAAGCGGTTACGCCGTACTGGTGTTCATCTTCCTGTACCAGCCGGCGTACTGCATAGGATATAATGCCCTGACATACGTTTACATGGTGGAGATATTCCCGTACTATGTGCGGACGAAGGGTCTGTCATGGTTCCAGCTTTGGGGCCGCGGGGCAGTTATGTTCAGTACGTATCTTTGTATCCTCTGTTGACGCATTGGACTGAATAGGGCTCACGCATACGTACAGGCAGCTTTGTGAATCCTATCGGGCTGGAAAATGCGGACTGGAAGTATCTGATCGTATACGTCTGCTGGCTCTGCCTGGAGATCATCGTCATCTACTGGTAAGTGTTCGGTATTGATTATTGAGCAAAACGTACTGACGCTCTGCAGTAAGCATAAACTTTGCCGCAAGGCCTAGGATTGGTTGATTTGCTCTGGCCTCTCCTCCTTGCCCCCTCTAGCAGTTTGGCTCCAGCAGAACGAAGAAGTCGCTGACGTCTATCTGCAGTTTTCTTCCCCGAAACCTATGGCAAAACTCTAGAAGAATTGACCTTTCGTAAGTCGGATCCTTGTAGTGTCGGCCAGGTTCATGCTGACCACTCCGTCTCTCAGTCTTCGAAGGCGAGGATAAGAAGGCCGAGTTCGCCGGCGCGGCACATAAAATTTTGGGTGAGGGCGCCATCGAGATGGAGGTCCACGAGCAGCCGAACAAGAAGGCTTAGTCACATGACGATGCGACGCGGTGTTTCGAGTAGCCCGAGAGTTCATATCCAGGAGATCAACGTAGAAACTTGAAACACATGATGTGTATGTTGGAAATACTGTATGCGCCGGGGTATAATGCATGATCCGTCCCATACGTATGCGTTCCCCAAAACTCCTGAAAATGCTTCCCACATGTCTTTCCCAATTACTCTCTCCATTCTTTGGCACACTTCGTGCACTGCCTATGAGTTAGAATACCGAGTACGACTCAAAGAGGGAAATAAAGTCCGGACCTTGTAGAACGCCGTCATAGGCTCATCAGCACTACGAATCTGCAGCTGATACCAGTATGCTCGATCATTTCTGCACTTCTCATTCGGACATTGCACTGCGGCATTATTAGCACTCCGCCGGCCTCATCGTTCGTCTTCTGCGCGAGAGCCATACCGTTCGTCTGATCCACGTTGTCCCATGCACCTTTACCTCCCAGAATGTCTTCCACCTCCTTCTTCTTCATATATTTGCGCTCGTAAAAGCGCTTATTGATGAGGAACTGGTACGGGCAGGTAAGGCACTCGAAGCGGTTCTGGTTGGCGTGGTGTTCTGTCGAGGGATCGCCGGGTGGCACTTGGCTCACACGGAGCATGTTGTTGCAGGTGGGGCAGACTGTAGCCTGGTTAGTTCAAACTCAAGAGTCGTGATAGACTTCGGAAACTCACAGAGCAACATGGCGGCAGCGTTGTGTGGATGACCTTTCCGCTGGCAGTGGCGCAAAGAATGTAATAAAGTGCTCCAGCTTCTGGAATTCGACGATGGGAAATCTGGAGCTAGTACCGAAAACGGCTAGCGCGGGGCGGGTTGACTAGCGGCTCAGGGCTCGTACGCGTGGGCCCCACTGACCGTCCACCAGGTCGCCCGAGCTGCACTGCCTTCGTCGAGGCATTTCCCTGGTATATCTCGATCCTTGTGCATTTGTCTACGATTAAAGCAATTTCGAGTTTCTTGTTTCTATCCGCTGTGAATATGGCGGACGAGGTATGTGAAAAGCAGCGCGAGCGCTTCCCCTGGCATGCATATCTCTTCCTAACAACAAGCCAGGGTGCATCTCCCCGCGAACTCATCCTTGAAGCGTGTCGACGAAACAATACCTCCCTTCTTGAAGAGACGATAGCAGACTTGGCGTCCTCAGCAAAGAAGTCGGGAAAGGACGCGACAAAGTATGTGGCAGAAACGCTGAACAGGGCACACGATGGTGTTGGCAACGGCTGCTTACACATTGCGGCGACATATGGAAGTTGTACGTCTTCGTCTTCTAGAGACTTTTTCATGCGGCAAAGGATACGGGGCTGACTCCCGGCCAGACGAAGTGCTGGACGTTTTGCTTGACCAGGAAGGCCTAGAGATTGACGACGTCGACCGCCTTGAACAAGACACGCCCCTGCATAAAGCTGTTCGCTACGTCAACTCGCTCGACAAGTCCGAATGGGAGCCAGTTGGGCATCCGATAGTGGAAATACTGCTGGACGCCGGCTGCGATCCCAGAATACGAAACAAGGCGAAGCTGAAGCCTGTCGAGCTAGCTGATCCGCGTAACACAGCACTGAGGAGCATACTGCAGAAAGGAGAGTTTGCGATGATGGCAGGTGGAGATGTGGTTGAAGAGGATGACGATGGACCAACTGGGAGTGCGAGCGATAGCGACTGAAGAAGAGCATTTTCGTAAACTTGGTACATATTGGATTATAGGTCATGTCTGACCTTCTCTCGGGTGCGCATTGTCAGTCTATCTAAACTCTCCAAGCGCTTGCATATCAGCGAGCTCCTAGTGGGGTTGTCCCTTGTAGGTTCGTTTTATGGAGCAGTGGCATGCCGTAGCATATCGAGACTCGCTGCATGGGTCCTTCGCATTATATATCCCCCATGGCATCAAATCATGTTCATGTGGCTCCACAGTCTTCCATTTGCGCAATGTCCAATTCGGAGTCGTCTTACAGTGTTGCGGCCTATCTCGTGAGGGTGGTGTTGATGTGGATGCTATGACCCGAGATCGGGGTATTCATTCAATCTTGTGGCTATGAGGCGTTGAGTTATCTGGATGATTGAAGCTTCGTTGACATCGCTTACGGAAGGTGGTTTTCCAACGGGTTGTACCATCCGATCAATCAGCTGCAGCCTCGTTTTCTCTCTCGGCTGTCCCAAACCAATGCTTATGTACTGTAACATGGGCGGATGGCCAATGTACGAAGCAAGTGAATCGCGCGCGATGTTGGTGGTCCATTCGAATTTCGTGGTGTCTGGATGCCCTACACCGACGTAGCGCGCTTGGAGGGCCTCTAGTTGTTGCTGAGCTAAAGGTGGAGTCAGAGTCTGAAATGAACCAGAGGAAAAGGGTAGCACAAACCTCGGAGTTTGTCGGCCATGTTGTTGTGGGCGTAGAGTTGTGGATGTGGTGGCGTTGAGAGTCTGCAATGCCGAAGCTGGTGAAGCCGGGAAGGAACCTCTAACTATAGATCTCGGCTGAGTCAGCAAGGACTTTTTGTTCCGAGCCCCATGCAACTTTCGGAACTCACAACGAGTTCACAGAAACCCAGTCTTTGCACTGGAGTCAACTACGATTCGCATCGAAATCGGCGTCCTGTTTTCGTAGTATATCATATTCTCACAAGATGGCCAACGGACCCCCCACTCCAGGCGATGAACCTGAGCCCACTTCCCCCATGATCGACTACTCTCCTGCAACCATACCCTACAACGAGGCCTTCGAGAACGAGCTCATGAATGCGATCCTCTATCCTGAGAATGCGAACCGCCCCCAAAACCCGCCGCCGACTGCTCCGCCCATGGTCTATCGTACCGCTCTCCCCATCCCGCTAGATTCGCCACTGCGAACGCATCCCTCCCCCATACCTGGCGTTTACCTCACCCATGCAAATGGATATCATACTGGTGGCCCAGGGCCTGCGCCTTCCACGGTGGCTGCGTTCGCCGAGCGGTTTATCGAGGAGCACGGTATCCAGGATGCCGGGCAGCTGGAGCGGGTTGTGGAAGGGAAGGTGTCGGAGCTGATGGAGGTCGTGATGGAGAGAATGCGGGAGCGAGAAGAGTTGGTGCGGAAGAACGAGGAGGTTAAGAAGCAGCTGGAGGATTTGGAAGTGCAGAGGATGGCCGAGATACGGGTACAGCAAAAGATTAAGGAGAGCAGGAGAAAAGGTTGAAATGGGGCGAGGGAGAATGGAAGGGCTTGATCAAGAACTGAGAAATCTAGCCCACAGAGATCGAAATCAGAAAGTGCCTAACGGCGGGCCAGGACGCGAAATCCACGAGGCAGGAGAAGGCATGCCAGACGAGAATCCGCTGGTGAGGCGCTTCAGGACTGAGGATATGCTTTTTAAGGCGTGAAGCCGGCATCTCCAGCATGAAATTCGGGATAATTCTCGAATTTGTAAGAGTTGTTCCGTACGTACATCGTCTGCAACCCATGTTCAGCAATGTCGCAGGATCAAGAAGCAGAAGTCCTGGTCTAAAATGTACTCGGCGCAAGTCTATTCAGTAGAGCCTTGAGCCAGAGAGGAAAGGCCCGAGAAAAGGCTTCGCTGTGCCTAGGCTCGTGCTAGGTAGCAGGCAAGAGGCGCCTGAGAACAAGCTTGGGAACGAAGCAATCGCTTCAATGGAAGAAACCATATTAGATCTTGTCCCCTTTCTTCCAACACAATCAGACCGATAGCAGTGACCCAAGCCAGTCGTACCACACCA
Organism: Westerdykella aurantiaca; assembly: GCA_030412805.1. NCBI lineage: Eukaryota > Fungi > Ascomycota > Dothideomycetes > Pleosporales > Sporormiaceae > Westerdykella > Westerdykella aurantiaca. The sequence continues at coordinate 8,628,426 of JASJFJ010000001.1, forward strand.
TCTAATTACTTCCTTAAGCAGGATCGTGACTCTTCGTAGTTATACCACAGTACAGCTCTTCAGCTCTTCCAAGCACAGACCAAGTCTCCAGACATCATTATCCTCGCAAACAACAAGGTCCAAAAGACCTCAGGCCGCTCCACTATGCTATCAAACAAGCTTTCAGCCTGACACTTATGACGTCTTCATGTAACACCTCCAATTGCGCAAACGCAATGAGCAGCAATATGTGCGCACAAGCCACCGATCTCCTGTAACAACTTCCCCACCTTCCCTCGTGCACATCGTCGCTTCTTCTGGAGTCTCGTACAAGGGAGGGGCACTTTATCTTCGGGCGTTCACGATCATTCATCCTTCCTCTCATCTTCTCGGACGCAATCATGTTGGGCACACTGGCATGGCGAGGCTTCAGCTTCGCGTATGGACTTTGGTGGTTCTTGATCATGACAGGTACTGCTGCTTTGAGGGATGGCGCCTTTACCAGGAACCGGACCCCGAGTGAGGAGGAGGACGAGGAGTTAAAGAAAGGTACCTGTTCTCCACATTTGGGCTGCGTTACAAGCTAACAATTTTCAAGCTCAGGCAAGATACTGGGACCTTTCGAGGAGTCCTCTTCCTGGATTTAGGCATATGTTCTACAAGCTCAACAATGGTTTCCAAATGCACTATGTGACCAACGGGGATCCGAAGAGTATTGGCTCGGGAAAACACGTCATCATTTTCATCCATGGTGAGTCCCCCTTTAGCTATGTCTACCAGGCATAGATACTGATCGTTTCAGGCTTCCCCGACTCGTACGTTCTCTGGCGCAAGCTCTTGACCTCGCCCGCCCTCTCCTCATATATCTTGATCGCGGTGGATCTTCCAGGCTACGGGGGAAGCGATAGTCTCCAGCAATATGGCCCAGACCATGTCCTGGAAACCATGACCTTTTTCATACTCGGAATGCGGGAGCAGTACCTTTCAGAGGGAGCAAAACTGATCATGGTAACACACGATTGGGGTACGCTCGTGGGCGCTCGACTGGCGTCTGAAGCAAAGGAACTGGCCGACCGGTGGATTCTTACCGCTGGTGTGATTGTAAGCCCTTCGTCTCCTGCATATTCAAACCCTTCTGACAACTCCCCAGCCCGAACATCTTCGCTCTAGTGCGCAGACTCTCCTTGCTTCCTCTCGGCAGATGCTACACACTTTCACACACGATCCGACAAACACAGCCCTCCTGAGGAGATCTTTCTCCACAGTCGAACCTGTCCTGTCCCAGCTCAGACTCTCTTTCTACATCTTCATTTTCAACCTCCCCATGCCACTTGCGAGCTTCTTCATCCGCATGGGCAACTTCTGGTTCATCCGCCTCACTCATATTCTTCAAGCGAAGAAGAGACGCGCAGACCCAGCGGCACTCGGAGAGCTACTCGCAGCATCCTCGGGTCCTGCTCGTCCTGCGAAGGTTGTCCAGCCATCCAAGTCCGACCATCAATACGGCGCGTCAGTCCTAAGGCGCATCCCAGACCACGGCATGTCGGAGAAGATCCGCTTCTACCGCGAAGGGCTCGCCCTCTCCCCATGGACGAAGAGCCTCGATGCCATTGCGGCACTCACGGAGATCTCCAGGGGCCCTTCCCTTGCGACGTCTGGACATGGGCTGTTCGACGACGGACCGCCTGGCGCGCTCAAGGTACCCGCAACGATCATCTACGGGGATAAGGACCCTGCGTTTGATCGCCGTCTTGCGCTTAGCGGGCTGCGTGATTACTTGGCTAGGCGGAGCCATGTCGTCGTGGTGAAGGAGGGTGGACACTGGCTTCCTACGGAGGAGGTGGGAGTGAAGGTGATTGCGGATGTCGTGGAGTGGGCGTTGAAGGGGGAGAAGACGCTGCTTAAGGATGAGTTGGTGGGTATGGAAGGGGTTACTGTGCAGGCGACTTGAGAATCGAGAGAACGAGACGGCGACTACTAGTGTCGACTGCTGGGAGGGGGAATTCAAGGAGTTATGGTTTAATTTAGGCATAGCGAGCGTATGGCGACATGTCCTGATCCCGCGTATGCATAGAGAATGAATGATATGAACTTCTTCACCCATGATGACACACCGGATCTGACGGGCGCTAGTCCATCAAGTAGCCGTGGCACAGTGGAAGGAGAAGTGGAACCACCACGTAGGCAAGAGAGAACAGAGCCAGAATCAGGGCAGACAAAAGACAACACATTCACGAGCATCGCAAAGTCCATGATGTAAGTCATAGCCCACCATAAATTTCATTTCATCGGGATCGTTATGAAGTCTATGGACGGACGACGCCAGGACACCCACCCAAGACCGTTATGCATCAATGGCATTAATACACCACGGCTTTTCCAAAAGCCACCGCTTCCCCAGACCCTGTGGATCTGAGTACTTTTTGAGAAAAAGAAACCAACCCGGAAAGAATCGATCGCTTATTTCTTGGAGGCCTTCTGGGCGGCCTTGGTGACCTTGCCGGCACCCTTGTCGGCCTTGACGACGGACTTGATGACACCGACGGCGACGGTTTGACGCTGGGATGTGTTAGCATGAGGCCATGAGGGAGGGGAGCAGTGGATCTTACCATGTCACGGACGGCGAAACGACCAAGAGGAGGATAGTCGGTGAAGGCCTCAACGCACATGGGCTTGGAGGGAACCATCTTGACGATGGCGGCATCACCGGACTTGATGAACTTGGGGGAGTTCTCGACCGACTTACCGGTACGGCGGTCGATCTTCTCAAGGAGCTCGGCGAACTTGCAAGCAATGTGGGCAGTGTGGCAGTCCAGGACGGGAGCGTAACCAGCACCGACCTGGCCGGGGTGGTTAAGGACGATGACCTGGGCGTTGAAGGACTCGGCACCCTTGGGGGGGTCGTTCTTGGAGTCACCAGCAACGTTGCCACGACGGATCTCCTTGACGGAGACGTTCTTCACGTTGAAGCCGACGTTGTCACCGGGAACACCCTCAGCAAGCTGCTCGTGGTGCATCTCGACGGACTTGACTTCAGTGGTGACACCAGCGGGGGCGAAGGTGACGACCATACCGGCCTTGATGACACCGGTCTCGACACGACCGACGGGGACCGTGCCAATACCGCCAATCTTGTACACATCCTGGAGGGGAAGGCGGAGGGGCTTGTCGGTGGGACGGCTGGGGGGGTCGATGGCGTCGATGGCCTCAAGGAGGGTCTTGCCGGTGGCCTTGGTCTTGGTCTCCTTCTCCCAGCCCTTGTACCAGGGGCAGTTGGTGGAGGGCTCAATCATGTTGTCGCCGTTGAAGCCGGAGATGGGGACGAAGGGGACGTGCTTGGGGTTGTAGCCGACCTTCTTGATGAAGTTGGAGGTCTCCTTGATGATCTCGTTGAAGCGCTCCTCGGACCACTTGGTGGTGTCCATCTTGTTGATGGCGACGATGAGCTGCTTGACACCGAGGGTGTAGGCGAGCAGGGCGTGCTCACGGGTCTGGCCATCCTTGGAGATACCAGCCTCGAACTCACCAGTACCGGCGGCAATGATGAGAATAGCGCAATCGGCCTGGGAGGTACCAGTGATCATGTTCTTGATGAAATCACGGTGACCGGGGGCGTCGATAACGGTGACGTAGTACCTGATTAAGGTTAGCGACAGAAAGAAAGAAGCAGGAGGGGATCGTACTTCGGGGTCTCGAACTTCCAGAGGGCGATATCGATGGTGATACCGCGCTCACGCTCGGCCTTAAGCTTGTCAAGCACCCACGCATACTTGAAGGAACCCTTGCCAAGTTCGGCGGCTTCCTGGGAGATTGTTAGCGAATATTCGCAGAGACAGATGAATAATTTCCAGGGGCAACGAGGTGGTCCGACGATGCCAAAGTGGATGGGGAGGGTGGAGCAGGTCGCTGGTCGCTGGTCGCCCAATCGGGTCTAGCGCCTTAAAAGTTCGCACACCCCGCCATTCCAAATTGCCCCTCAGTGCGATAAGCCAAAGATTTTGGCTGGACGCAGCAGAGAAAGCGCCAGGAGCCGCTCGTTTGGATGAAAGAGAGTCCACGACGTACCTTCTCGAACTTCTCGATGGTACGCTTGTCAATACCACCGCACTTGTAGATCAAGTCTGTATACCAGTGTGAGCCGACAATGTGCCGTGTGTGATCGAAGGAGGGGTAGGCTTACGTCCAGTGGTGGTCGACTTGCCAGAGTCGACGTGGCCGATAACGACGACGTTGATATGAGTCTTTTCCTTACTGGAGAAGCGAGTTAGATGGATGTCCTTGATGGTTCTGCCTGGCGGACCGGGCGAGGCTGGATGTGGACTCACCCCATGATGATGGATTTGTGTGTGGAAGTTGGAGATGAAGTAGATTGAAAGTTTTCTCTGGACGACGGTCAGAAGGGTCCTGATGATGAGAGAGGTGCTTGAATTACCAGATGCACGGCCTTTTTGCGTACGGTATGAGGACGAGGGAGGAGAGGAGGGGGTTTGGGGGAAGAGGGAGAAATATATAGGGTGGGTGAGAAGTGGGAGGCGCTTAAGCGGGGCAGGCTTGGCGTTTTTTTCGTCGGTCCCTTGTCACTTTGTGTGAAAGACCGGTCGGGCAGCAGCAAAACTTTTCTTGCGGCAAAAAAGGGCGCATCCATTGGCTCTGCCACGGTTTCGAACGCTGACCGCCTGCGGTTCCAGTCGCCACAAGGGCGTCGCCCGTCCTGCCCGTCCTGCGCTAGCCGCTGTTTACACCGTAGCGGGGGGCTACGAGGTCTGCCATGGTCGGGAGTCCCATGTCACTACGGTACTGTGTGCCCTCTCGTGAAGTCCCAAAAACAAACCCAACCAGAAATTCTGTTATTCGGCCTTGTTCACTGAAATTGGTACTCTGTGGTTTCGTGCAACTCCACTATTACTCTCTCCTCTTGTGTTACGTCTGATAGCGGGGTAGGGATGGCGGGGCACATATCTCCCCGCCAAACGTACACTACAATAATTTTTTTTTCAGCGAGGCGGGAGAGGCGCTGTGTGCATCTGCCCCGGTGATCTGCCTGCATGGCGGGCTAGACGTGTAAACAATCTGCCTGTTCGCCACGTCTGTCGGGCGGCTCTGCATGCGTTGTTGTGCTGTCCCTCTCCGCCCTTGGTTACCGCCATGAAGGATTCAAGGGCGTTGAGTCAGAGTTGGCGGGCAGCAACAATATGTTTCAAGTCAGCATTCGATAGAAATCCTCCGGGCATCCTCGAGCTCGTAGACTGCGCCGTTGGCTTTGAAAGGACTTGTTTCCTTGTCACACGTCCTTTCATCAGAAGCCACATAGTTATATAAAGAACCCCAATTTTGACTCATCCAACGCTATCTACGCTTGTCTCGCTGTTAGAAACCAATAACGAGTATATTGGTGTCGGCAGAAAAGTACTAAGCGCACTTGGTACATGTGGGCCGTGGCTGTGAATAGGCCTCGCACGTGACAGCCCCTGAAGTTTTGCGTAATTATTGCCGCAAGAAAGGAGCGACCTGAACCTGGCTGTCAAATAGATAAAATCAAACAACAATGTGGCTCAAAAGAGTCGGAGCCACACCAGATCGTGTGATTCCCGAGTGGTGAAGATGACAGAGAGTACAAGGTGGACGACCAAACCCTCACTTGCAAGGAGCTGGAAACCCAGCATGCAGGAGCAGAGGAAATGTTTCCAAGGACCTCTCTCGGCACATAAGAGAGTGACACCCTGAGAGAGGTGTGATTCCGAAAGACAAGAAGGTAGCATGCTCAGGGCCCAGGAAATGGCAGCATGCATACTAATCCTCTATCCGAGAACTTGAAAGATGAGGGCCCATCCTCGCAAAACTCACAAAACGGCCGATAGTTTACTCGAGGGACTGTGTCCACCCAGAACACCTTGGATGCATAGATGCTTCTTCCTCCCGGCGTATTACGCCCTGCTACGTTAAAGAGCAGATGATCATGTGTGGTAGCATCCTAGGCACTAGAGCTAAGGAATACAATACACATACATCTTCCTATACTAGTAAACTTTATCACGGGCTGTGAATCCACGAACTATCTCGTCAAATTTACAGTATCCACTTGCTCGACACCTCTGACCTATCCCCGGCAGAACACTTCGAATACGAATTCTATCATGTCTATGGGGCACACAGTGTCACGATACGGATGAAAAGCGATGCTTGAAAAGGTAGAGCCGTCAGTGAATGGCTAGTAGACGTCTTAGCCTACGGGGGTATGTAGATCCAGCTCTAGTTGTTTTAAGATAGAGCGACATTGACTCGGTTCTTCAAATAGCACCCTCCTCCCATACGTTAAAATAGAGCTTTAGAAACAGGCTCCATTTGACGTAGGTTTGTAATCTACCTAGGCCTCCAGTTGGACAGGCCTCAGCTATCATCACGCTCATTCCGTGTTCCCTGCTCTCCCATGAAGAAAGCAACTACCATTGTCCCATCCGAGCCCCTAGGGCTACTTACTTCCGACCCTATAGACAAATACCTTCAGCAGAAGGAGCCTTAGCTGAACTCGGGAAACTTAAACTTCTATGATTATTCTACCCTACTGAACCAAAGACCGCTCCATGTACGTCACGACGAAATAAAGGTAAAAGACGTCTGTTTTCCTCTCTCTCCAACTCTCACCTGTGGCGGTGTGCAGTGACTATCCTAGTGTACTTCTTCCTTCGACTTGCAAAACCGTATCTATTCCTCTACCGCTTGTCCGTGCACCCTAAAGCTCAAGTCAACTTCACCTCTGGTATGCCTTAGCTCTCGAACCTTCCATCTCTCATTCTCTCGCCTACTTCTTCCTCCACCCACTCCTCCTTCTTCCACTCACTTCTCATTCCGTCAGTGGACACGGTTTACGGAATCGCGCTCAGAACCAGTTCAGTTCCTTGCGGTCCGGAATTAGTTGAAACAGTGGGCGTACCACTGCTTTCCAGTTTACGGTATGTTCCCAAATATGCCACAGTGCATTGCATGCTGATTGTGGTAGCGTCCCCAAAAGCCTTTCGTAGCACCACCACAGAAAACAAGGAAACCGGTAGTCTAACCTTCCAGGTGTCCGTTGAGATGGATCAGTCCACAGCCAAGAAAGCCCCAACAGTTCCGCCTGGAAGCGACGGCAACGGAGAACGCCACGGAGAAGGCACGGGAGAAGAGTCCCTTTTCATTCCGGAACTCCCCCCGCATCACAGTTGCCTAGGACACCGGACCCTCCCACACCACTCAAGAGACCAATAACTCCAGGGACTCCCGAGTCATCGGGTTCAAGGCCTCCAAAAGTACAAAAGACAGACTATGCGGCTGAGAGGGCTTCTGCGGGGGGAGCAGCTACCGCACCTGCCAGAGTTGGCACAGTCTGCACGGTGGACCGAGACAACATTGAGCCACCAAAGAAACCTGGAGTGCTGCATCGACCTCATAGTTTTACCGTAGTCTGGAACAACGAGCAAGTCGTCGCCGCGTATTGTGGATTTGACGACGTCGGGGTGTTCAAAAGATTCGTGCTCTCGCCCGCCGTCTTGTTCGCGTACAACAGGTTCGTCCCTCTGCATACCCTTAAAGAGAAGCTCTGGAACCACCGCGATTACCTGGAATTTCTGATGACTGTGGAGGATCCACAGGGGAAGTGGAGTAGTGATGCTGATCCAAATATCCTGTACCCAATCAACGTGACAAGCACGACAGAAAGAAAGAATAACCTATTCCAACAAACCGCGCTCATCATGTGCCAAATGTTAAGAGCCTGCAACGGGCGTTTTAGGTTACCCGAGTCCTCGAAGATCTTCGAAGACTTCAGCTCCTTGACCGAGCGTCGTCTTCCCAGTGGACTGTCCGAAAGCCCCTTCTTTCACAATCTTGGCCCGTTGGCTAAGTGTGAAACCTCTTTTGAACCATTCAACCGCTGCTTAAACGTCCTGATGTTTATCCGATTCTCATGCACTGTCAAAAATTGGCGACTGCGTTTTAGGCGCCGTAACTATGATTGGAGCCAGAGTGTCAAGATCGATTCGAAACATTTCCCCGACTGGTTGCGTCCATCTGACGGGGAGGAACTGGAGCCTCCGGCTGAGAGTCCAGATTCATCTGAAAAGACAGACCCATCTCAAGACACAGGCCCATCCCAAGACACAGCTCCATCCCAAGACACAGCTCCATCCCAAGACACAGCCCCATCCAAAGTCACAGCTCCGTCCAAAGTCACAGCTCCGTCCAAAGTCACAGCTCCGTCCAAAGTCACAGCTCCGTCCAAAGACTTGGTTCCATCCGAAGAGTCAGGTCCGTTCCAAAAGCCACGTCTACCCAACGACTCATACCCGTCCCAACCAAGCGGCGTGGTGAGAGCACGGACAAAATGGCAATTCATGAAACGACAGGCAAAAGAGACGGAATACCGCGAGTTCGTTGAAAAGCGACTTCCCGGGGGCCGCGATGCGTTACCAGACTCCACTCAGATGGTATCTTTCGTTACGGGGTGGACCCCGCAGCAGTTCCGGGATGCCATCCGTACTGCCTACAGAATGGAGAATACCTCTGCCCAGTTGCATAGACTGCGTCTAATCGTCGATGAGGGGGACGAGAGCGAGGAATGGTTCAATCTCATGGGGGGCCACCTGCGATTGGGAGTCAGTATGGGGCCTGCTTCGGGGAGACCCCAAGCGAAAGGTCCTGCTGTACTTGAGTGTGCGGTACAGACCACATGAGGAAGGGCTCTGGGAATGCAATGGGCCGCCATCCATTCCCTAAAACGGGAGAAGAGAAGGGATGGGGGATCGCTGCTGGGGACGTGAAAGCGGCGATGTAAGATGTGAACGGATGCGATTTCACTCGGGAGCCCGAGATGGACGGCGAAAGGCCATTTCGAACGCCAGACGCCAACCAGTCACGGAGGGCTATTTGACTTTAACGAAGAACGATTCTCGGTTCTTGGACCGCGACATTGGCGGGAACCGCAGCTTGAAGACAGAACCAAAATTTCAGTGTGCTCTGAATGCGATATGGATCGCAGATTCCATAGGGTCTCATTCGGTTTACATCCCACAGCTTATTATGACTAGACTAAAATACATTTACTGGTGAATTTTGGACTTGTCGCGTCCGTGAATATTGATAGCTGTGATGCTAAAGTGGGAAATGAAGTGGTGAAAAGAAATTTCCAGTTCCTTCGCGCCGAGCTAGTTAACGAACGGGTGTCTCTGAAATTCGGCTTCTTTTTAGGAGGGCTCTAGTGCACGCATCGAACGTTTCGATCAATTGATAGATGATGCCGCAAGCGCGTGGGACAGGAGGAAGGAGCTCGATACGCGAGGTATCAAATATGGAAAACATGCCGGTATACGCACCTCACCAACCGCCTGTTGAAACAGTGTGTTTCCATCCGTGCTCTATCTAACAGCTAGGATGAAATACCACAGTCGGTCGTTGCTGCAGGCGCAAAAGCTAACGTAGATTCGTACGCTAGGCGTATGCAAGCGTTCTTCTGCTGTCTCACTCACGTGTACTAGAGGTCAGCACGTCGCTCCCTATAGAAGTCAAACGAAGCAGGGGTTTCTTCCCGCCCAGTCACTTGGGTTATAGAAAAACCGTGACGCCTATACGCGAGATTGAAAAAGTTTGGGGTCACTCTACCTTTACAAGCTATCATACTCTGTCTTAGTAATAACTAAGCAATCGTCCGCCTTGTTTGTGCCCACCCTTTGATGAAGATGGCGTGTTCTAGTGGAAGACGCATTGCTACAGCGACGTATTTGTACAGCCTCTGGATCCGCGGCATTAGTTACGATGTGTACTGTCGAAACCGAAGGTGGGGCAGTTTGGAAAGATGTCTATCTAGGATGAACCGCTCTCGTGAAGGAACTGAGAGGCTCTGGAGTTCGACGTGGAAATGGTATGCGACGCCACAGACGCGAAATCATGGAGGAACGAATTGGCGGCGAGTGGCGTGAGGATGGAGGAATGTCCTTTGAGTGAAGCGCCAGGTGACGAGGAGGAGCAACTAGCATTCGATCCCCTTGAGCATTCTTCGAGGCGTCAGCGAGAGGGTAGCCCTGAGAAGAAGACGCAGAGTCTGGCAGAGGATATTGCGCTGGGACTAAGGTTGGTGTATCCGCACTGGGTATCGGGTGGTGACATCGTTGATTCGGCGGAAACGTGAATTGAATGAGCTCCTTTCTCTGCAGCTTACAGTGGGTAGTCCACAATGCACGCATGATGGACTTTTGCTTGTCAATGTGCTCCTGGGTATGCCCCGTGGGAATCGTTTCTCACTCCTCCTATCTTTGGGCGGCGTTGACCGGAACGCACCTTAAAAAACAATACCAAACATTTTAGACTACTCTCAATCCAATGTAGACCGCATATTCCAAAGAGTCCCGTTGATTCTCTGTAGCTTACAACAGTTTCAAGCGTAACGTGGGCAGGGGACACCTAACTGAAGGCCTGGGTCGATCAAGAACTTATGTGGAACAGAGCCTTCTTCCAAGGCTATGTTTTGACCTGTTACAGTGCAGAAAAATGTCGCACCAAGTTTAGAAACCACTGCCTCGTAGCTGGGTCTTTGCTAGTAATATGTAAGTGCATTACAAAAGTCTAGACCTCTAACTGCGCAGGATTGCCTGTAGTGGTGGAATACAAGCCCCTAAGAGGATCTTACCAACACTCTCTGTTTTCGCTAGTAGACAATGATGCTAACTAGTTTTGTTAGGATAGTGGAACACCTTCTGTATTTCTCGGGCGGTAGCTTAGCTTACAACAGCCAAAAGCATAGGGTAACATCGGCAAGAGACGCCTAACCGGAGGTGTCTGTAGGTTACGAACCTAGGTAATAATTGAAGTTGTTTTCTAAAGCTCCGCTTTGGCGTACAATAGAAAATGCTTCGGTGAACCTCGGGAGTTCCACCTCGGGAAGCATTGTAAAGCAAAAAGGAAGTAAAAATGATGAAAAATTGATCACGCCAGGGGTCGAACCTGGAATCTTCTGATCGCGATGTAATCGTAGTCAGACGCCTTGCCATTGGGCCACGTAACCCTTTTTTGTTGTAGAACAAGGCGAATATTAAATTTATGAAGTGAAAATCGCAGACTGTGGAAAGGTGGAAGGTGAGAAGAACGCGCCAAGCACGCAGCTGCCAGGACGAGCATTTCTCCGAGTCGAGAACACTCCGATTTGAAAACACCCCGACTGCAGAATTGCTCCGGCATAGACCTTTTCACTAGGCATAAAGCTGCTGCACTCCTGAAATAAACTCTAGTGTTCCAACTCTCTTGGAATTCCCTCTGGACCCTTGTGTTCTTCCATCACCTGGCCGCCAAGCGCAGCCTTGCATCATTGCTGACCGCGATCCCCCAGGCATCACCACTTTCCGGTGAACATTCGACATGGCGACTACAACGCCTGGCATTTGCCTTCCTGAGGTCACTACCTTCGCTTTGCTCGCCGCGTAGAGCCTCTTACTCGTAGCCTCATACTACATATATGGGGCTTTGCCTGTCGTTCTCGTCCACCAGTACTAACCACTCCCAACCACTGAACACACCAGGTCCGTCCCCAGTACAGCAGCACCACAGCATGGCTTCCCGGGTGGCGCATGCATCGCAACCTCTACTCGCGCAGTTCGCATCCGACAACTTCGTAATAGGCGGTGGAGTCGCCATCTTCCACATTGCGAGTGGAAGGGTCGTCATCTGTAGCGCCGAAGACCGCAGAGGGAGCACGTATTATTTCCTACCCAAGGGACGTCGCGATGCGGGTGAGGAGAGTGGGAGAGGTGCGGAGAGGGAGGGGTATGAGGAGGTATGTTAAGAAGGTTCAGCTACGTCTGCATTGGTATCTGGGAGAGGAGACATGCGATGGGAAGAGCCGTACTGACATTGGGTCCCTCAGTCTGGCTACCGCAACCGCATCCTGCCCCTCCCAATACTACATCACCAACCGCAGGCACATCCGCGCGTCAACGATCCACCGCTAACAGCAGAGCCGGTATGGATGCAACTCCTCCCCATGGGTCGCTACCAATACGTCCTGTACTGGTACATCGCCGAAACGCTTCCCCCATCCATCGAGGACGAACTCGCTGCGGAGTCCGGAGAGGCCTATAAACCCCCTCCCCCGTTCCCGCACAGTCTCACATTACGGGAGAGAATCAAGATGGAGCCCGAGGGATATGAGCCGCGTCACCATGAAGGGACGGGTGTAGATGAGGCGGAACAGGAGTATAAGAGTTTCCTGCTGCCGGTGGAGGAGGCAGTGAGGAAGTTGGGGGGAAGGGGCGTTATGGCGGATGTGGTCTTGAGGGGCTGGAGGGGCATTCAGGAGAGGTTGACGGAGGAGGAGGAGTGGGTGGATATGGATGGGGAGAGGGCTGAGGCGGTGGGCTGATGGATGATGGGAAAGAGTTGCCCGTTGGTGTTCGAGAGTGTTGTGGTGCTGCTTCTCAAAGAGAATTTTCGTTGGGCTTTGGGAACATCTGCGACCCTGAGATGGCGATGCTGAGGCACCTGCAGGGCGGCATGATGGTGTTCGGCGACCACGAAGAGTAGTTCCTCACACCAGCCCACCGTCACATCACCGAGCCGTCGAAAATCCATGTCACACAGCCTAGCCTCCATCCAAGTCCGAGATGAGACAGGTTCGTTCACACCACACTCGTACCAAATCCAGGCAACCCTCCGGCATATACTTTCGCATCGAACCCTATCAACTACCGGCAGGTTCACCTGCTGTTTCCGAGTTTAAACCGCCGCCTACATCCATCACGATGATGCGTTCATGCGTCCTGGAAGTTAAGGTTTCGCTTCTGGAAGGAATATCTAGGGCTGGGATTTAGGAGATCGGTCTGGATCCGTCTACGGCCACGGTTGGATTCGATGTGTTCATGGATGGTGACGGCTACCAGCGATGTATCAAGGATGTAGCACGACGGAAGGACTAGGCGAACTCCAGTTGTGTTCAAGCTGAATGACCGCAGAGAACCATCATGCCACCCTCTCTCTTTCTCTACTCTATTCTGCAGTAGCCTCAGCGCCGCTTTCCAGATCGTGTCATCGACGCCATGGACCTCCGTCCTCCATCCCGATTCGGAACATGCTCGATATTACGCCACCCTGCAGCACCATTTCTCATCCCTCCCACGTGCCACGCCACAGCGCCACCGTTGTATATATCCCTCCAACTGTGGGTATACTGTGGTATATTCCCCCACAAAATACCAGAGACCAGCGAGACCACGCACCCTCAGCCCTCATATACAACAAATTAACCCCACAACCCTCTTACCACAGCCGGGCGCAGGCAGTGACGCACAGTCCCCTCGGTACCACTCTTTCACTTCTCGGAGCCTGCACACACCAGGTGCCAGCGCCAGCACGCGCCCTCGTAGATTGCTCGGAATTTATCTGAGTGGGTGGGTTTTCCTGGTATTTCGTATATGTACCCCAGACTTAGCAGATGCTTGAGCCGGGAGGCGCGGACATGGGTGCGATAGATACCCATGGCCGTGTTTGCACGTTGCGTTGTGTGCGAGTCTGGATGGCGGGTAAAAGCAGCACTGCCTGCCTTGCCCTGTGGCTCCCAGATGGGCGCCGGAAGCGAGAGACGCGACCCATTCGGAAACTTGGAAACTTGGACCTCTTTATGAATTCTGCTCCTTCATGCGATGCGTCCGCATCTGTGGTGGCAATGATCAGAGAGGAATGACAAATCCTTGATTAATTCTCCGATCGTTGAGAGTGTCTCGCGACTACTACGAACACAATACTCCGTCCCGCTTATCGAAGCTCGTCGGGTGTGTATGAGGATTCACGAACAAGACAGCACACACGGGACGCTATCGATTCATTATCCGCCGTTTTTGAGATCGGAAGCAGAGGTAGGGATCTAACATTCTAGACTGCTGCTGGATGTCCTGGTGTGGCATCCAGCGGACCTAAGCCCAACTTCGAGAAGGGGACTATGCACAGAGTACGTACCAGGGCAATGATGTAGGGTGGGAGAGAAGCTGCTGCGTGCTGCGGACTCGACTTCAACTTCGAGAAGGAGACTACGCACACGGTACTAGGGCGACGATCTACCCAGGGTGAGAGAATCAAGCTATTGACGTCAACGTCGGCGATGGCAACAAGCTTTCCGAGACGCGAGTCTAGCTCCTCCCATGCGATTGTCTGCTCTGGACGCGCAACGTTGCGTTATCGTGAACGATAATGGTGTTGTGGTGGACATGGAGCTGGATTCGGAAGGCCGCAAGTACTCTGTACACATACCGACCTGATAACGCGCCGGAGCCCAACGAATCCTGCAATCCTGCATGCATTCCTCTCGCAGCTATCTCGGACTGCATCGTCTCCAGGCAGAGCAACCACGTTTTTCTTTTTCGTACAACTTCCAGGCTCGTCGACCGTTGAAGCCAAAAAAAAAAATTCAAGTCGAAAAGAGGAAAACACCCGGTGGAAGAAACCCCTCCGATGACATCCTCGGACGGCCTGGAAGTTCGCGCCGCCACTATGCGACATTCATGCATGCACGCATCGCCAACGCCAGATCTCTTGTCTTCGCCCTAAGCCCGCTCCGTGGCCTTCTTGGTCCGATGGCCTCGATGGGCACTGGTCCGCGGCAAAAAACGGTCCGCAGCGTTGTGGTTGGTGCGGAACGAGACGGAGAGGCAGAGATGCGCATGCGACATTCTTGGCTCATAGATACAGGACGTTATAGCCAGCTGTAGGCCAGGGCAGGTATAGACTAAACCAAGCGCGCTGTACATACGGAGCACACAGTAGTCACAGTATAGCCGGACCCTTGGATCTGTTTTCTCGCTTGCGGTTGCCCTCCCCTCCGCCCCTGGTGTGCGACGTGGAAAGGTGGCATGGACGGTTCTGGACTCATCTGCGTAGTGTCTGCTGTCCGGCTCCCAGGTACGGGTGTCTCCTTGCTTCGAGGTATGAGAATAAGATTTGTTAAGCTCTGGGATGGCTTGGCTTGTGTTCTCCGTGCTGGAATGTCGCTTGTGTGACTCGGCGGGGTGGCATGATTGCATGTGAACCGTCTAGGGATGAACCTGGAGCATTTCATTATTGGGCTGGTAAATGGTTGCGATTATGCGTTTTGGGCGAATGAAATGGGGATAATGACATTTTTTTATGGAAGAGGATCCTGCTTGGGGCGAAAAGAGAGATACTGTAGATATGGAGAGACACGCGTCGGACGTCGTTGTCCATGCAAATGACGTGTTGTTGGCGTGAGGGCTTTCCGGGCGTAGTAGGCTAGTGTAACGAAAGTGTAGACTACGACGGCCTAGCGCCAACGAGGCGACGAACGGCACAAAATAGAGTTGGACGTTGAAACGCGAGGCCAAAGGCGGACTGCGAACACCGCAAACCAACAACCGCGCGCCCGGTGCGTGAAACGGCGGCCGCTCGCATGAAACAAAACAAAGTATATGTACGTAGGTTCGGGCGAACGTACCTAGGTAAAGGTACCTCAGACCTGGTGGATGGATGGGGAGTACGCGTCATCGCTGCCCGGCCAGAGTATCGGGAGGGGAGTACCAGTACGGGCCCACGGGCGTGAGGATCAGGTGTCGGTGGGCACGGCACGTGTTTGGTATGTTGGGAAGACGACGGCAACTCGAGGTTTTGAGGAATCTTCGCAAAGGTATCTGTGGAGGTGCAAGGGAAGGGATGGAGAGAAGTGGTGTACTCGTTAATGGGTCGCGGGAAGGAGTCGTCGTGGGCAGAGATACACGCACTGCACGCATGGAACCCAGGAACAGCGGAAATACCTCAATGCATACCTAGATACCACTATTTTCCCGTACGCCGCATCCCCTGAACGCCTCATGGACAGACGATGGCACAGGAGAACGGCTTCATACATGTATATCCGCGCCCCTCTTGTCGTTCCCTGTTCCCCGTGAAGTCGCCCTCTTCCGCCTCCCAGCTTCCGAATGGCAACTGCCCCAAATACATGCGCGGCCGGTGAGGGCCAAAGGAAGGTAAGAATGATTCTACATGAAGAGAAGAAAGAGCCGGGAAGAAAGAAGTCGAAGAAGAGAAGACGCCCCGCGCATCATTACACCCGCGGAAAAAAAGGTTAACCGGGTAAGAGGAGAGGAGGAGAAGAAGCAGAAGAAGAGGTGGAAGACAAAGACAAGAGACGGGCCCTCTACCACGAGAACGACTCCTCTCTGAAATCGACATTCCACTGGTCCTCCCGGTTCCTCACCGCGCGCCTCAGGTCGTCCGCCAGCGAACCCGTACCACACACGGAGACGCACGCCGCGCCAATGCCCTCCTGCATCTCCTGGTCAATCAAGGCCTGTACATTCGGCTTCCCGGGGTACATCTGGACGCTCGAGCTCGGAGAGTGCACTTCCTGGTTGCTCCTGGGCCGCGTGACGAACAGCAGGATCTTGAGGATCTCGCGACGGCGCGGCATGGCGAGGATCTGCGTCATCCAGGGGCGGATCCACTCGAGGTGCTCGGGGGACTGGATGATCCAGATGAGCGTCAGGCGGCGGGTGGCCGTGGTGCCGTTGGCGTAGGCGGCGACGATGTCGCGCACGTGAGGGACCTGGTGCGTGATGCCGATGCCAGCGGCCCAGAGCATGACGGTGCCGTACGAGGTGAGGTTTTCGCCACCTAGAGAGTATGACGTTAGGACGTGTCGTTTTTAATATAAAGAGGTAGGGGTGGTGGTTGGGTGGATAGTGCAATATACTGGAAGCGGGAATTGATTGAGGCAGAATCTGGGAATCTGGGGAAGCCTGCCATGTGGCTCTCGGCACTTACCATAGGGGCCCTCTACGAATGCCGTAGTGGTGAATTTGCCGGCAGCAGAGCGGTCGGCCTTCTTGTAGAGCTTGTCGGTGAAGCCGGTTCTGCGACGCACGACGAAGGACATGTTCGTCTTCTGCAGTTCGAGGATGTCTTGGCGGTTCATGGGGAGGCCCTTCTCGTCGGCCACCATGCTGGAGATGTTGAGGTTCTCTTCCTCCTCGCTCCAGGCAAGCGAGAACGGGTGGTTGGTCCAGAGCCCGACGGAGGGCATGTACAGGTACGCGTGCTGGCCGGGGCGGAATCTCCAGGGGCGCGCCATGCGGATTGTAACGCGGAGTGCGTCGCCCGGGAGGACTTCGACCTCGGCCTTGGTGCCACCGTTGCCGACATTTCGCATGACCAGGCGAACGAGGCGGAAGGTGCGCTCGAAAGCCCACAGGGCGACGACGCCGTACAGCATGAGCTGTTGGGGCCTGCCCTTGAGATGGATCCATACACCGGCGACCGCAATGGCAACGCCCGCGATATGGAAATGCAGGAAAGTGTCGTAGAAGGCGTGGCGAATCACGGAAGGCGACTGCACCAGCAGAAAGACGAATGCAACCACGGCCTGCTCGGGGTTAGCCGATGCTTGAGTCCATGGACTGTGTGACCTACCATGAATCCCATCATGATGAACTCGCTGTGAACGATGGATGCTTGAACAGCGCCCCATCCCTCTGTTTGACGTTAGCTTCTAGCCTCCATTGAGGCTCCTCGACGCATCACTTACTGGTGTGCACCTTGTTGGCCATCCATGCGGCCGCGTGGCAAACGGCCTCCAAGACCACGATTCGTCCAAACCAGCGGTGGATCAAATTCATCGTGTCGAAGGAGATGCCGGTGAGGGTGATGATGGGGTTGTTCCGGCCTGCCAGCAGGAAGAGCGGAATCATGTTGATGACGGCCATGATACCGGTGCGGTTGCGGACCTCTCCGGCGACGGTGGAATAGTCCTTGCTGTAGTCGATGCTCCAGATGCAGAATCCGACATTGGTTGCGAAGTATCCGACGAGGAGGACGGTCTGCAGGCGGCTTGGCAGGGTTCCAATGTTGATGGCGGTCGACAGCTTGAACTCGCGGTGATGGCGGGTTCTGAACAGAGGCGCATCGAGGCAGTTCTTCTTGAACCACGCATAGGTGGCGTGGGGGACGGCAAAGTACCTCTGGGTATCGTTGTTGAGGCAGGTGACGGTCCGGATGTAGCGGACGAAGTGGAAGATGATCTGGTAGAGAGCAAAGACTCCGACGAAGGCCACCCAGATGTAGCCAAGGAAGTGCTGGACGTCGACGTTCCTGAAGTCGGCGGGAGTAGGTCCATGAGGTGCTGCTCCGTGACCACCTCCTCCGCCTCCTCCTGCTGCTGCACCACCAGCGCCAGCTGCACCACCAGCACCACCAGCACCACCAGCACCACCAGCTCTTCTCCTTAGGGCATTGGCAGCGTCCTGGGCATAGGCCCCCGAGGCAAACAACGAGAGAAGGACGTTGGTAAGCATGGCTTGGGCAAGAGGACTAGGAGGACTAGGAGGACTAGAAGGACTAGAAGCGGCCTGGATGGGTGCACCGGAAGAGTGGCCGAGAGGATCTTCTTATGGGTCAAGGGTGAGGAGGGACGCTAGCCCAGCGAAGCTTGACAAATATGTAGCGAGTGGGAGAGGGTATCTGCCCTGACCAGCAACGACAGAAGTGGCAGAAGTGGGAACGGGGAAAGCCGCCAACTCTGGACAGACTTCCAAATAGGCGGGTAGAGCAGAGGGACCAGGGTCGGCCGTGGGTTGAACAGAGGCGAAGTGTACCGAAGTGACCAGCGCCCAGGCTCGCAAATGGAAGCGGTGGGGCGACGGGGGTTCAGATATGACTGAAGGGGAGTGCTGGGATGGATCCAGGACGAGGTGGGAGGATGGGGTGGTGGAGGATGGCCAGAATGGGCAGGGCAATATGCAGCGAAAGCAAGGGGAGGGTCGGTGATGCAGGTGACCTGGGTAGAAGAGGCAGGATAAAAGCAGCACGGCGATAGGCTCCTCGCAGGTAAAAAAGGCCACCAGGGTAGAGGTTGAAAAAGCCGGCGAGGGGGGTTGAAGTGAGAGAGGGTTGTGCAGCGCCGGCCTAGGGAGGAGACGAAGTGAATATAGGCGGTGAAAAACGAGCGACTCGGGCGAGCGAAGACGGGAGGGGTGGATAAAAAGAGAGACAACCCACAGCGACGTCTGGGGTGGAAGAAGAGAAAAAGAGAGGGGAGGGAGAGAGGAAGAGAAGAAAGGGAGACCTCTGGACGGTTTGATTATCACGGACATGGGGGTGTTGCTTAGTTGCTTGGGGGGGGGGGGGTTGGCTTGGGTTCGCTGGGCGGTGTCGCCGCGATCTTCCAAGTTCCCCCAGACTTCGCCAGTCTCCGCTCAGACTCCAAGGCCGTGCCGCCCTCCCCTCGGGCCTCCCATTCGCGCATGGCGCCAGGGCAAGCCACCCACTCTTTTCCTGTGTTTCATCTTGGCCGGTCCGCTCCTCTCATTTACGATTTTCCACTCATGAAAAAAAGAGCAGGTTTTCGCCAGGCCTCGTTGTCTTTTCTCGTGACGGGGATTCTCGTGGCTTCGTGGCTTCGTGGCTTCGTCCGCTCCACTTTTGGGCGTCAACATGTCCGTTTTGCCTGGAACGCGCATGAAGCCATCGCCCGGTCACTGCGGTCAGAGCCTAGAGGAACGGAGAAAACATGCAATGGAAACACCCAGCTCGGACCCAGGACCCTCGCCATGAACTTCCCATGAATCTCCAAGAGATCCGAGCCTCAAGTGGCAAGGCCGTCGCGGCACCGCTCCGTACGCGTGGAAGGCGGAGCGCCGACCCCAAACCTGACGGTCCTGACCGTTGCGCTGTGGCTGCGCGGAAGCGGAGCTGGAAACATGTCCTCATCTCTCGCATTCCCGTCCATTCATGATTCGCAACCGCAGGGCGTCCGAGCATGGACTCGAAACAACCAGCGGGACACCATGTTCAAGGTTGGCCCACTCTTATGATACCAAGCCTCTCCACGTGTGTTGTACGTAGGTGATCTGCTGGTACGACGACTGGTCGACAGCTGCCGGTCTGGACTCCAGCATTTCCCTGTCACCACTTCGTCTATGCCATCTATGCTTTCCGCAATCTCTCTGGCACATCGTACAACGTCCTCCATGTCTCTCTCCCTTCACGGTTCACCTTCGCCTTGCGTCACCACTCGTCGTCCACCAATGTGGGGCCGGGGATCCTTCGGCGTACGCTGATACTGGGCTGATTTGTACAACCTGCTCGACCTGGAGGGATAAACCGTGAGGTATGCCGTCATGCCATCACCCACTCTATCGCTGGCTGTCGGGTGAGCCCGTGACGACGCCTCCGTTTTGCTTTGAGCACGGCTTCAAGCCGTCCAGGGAAATGCGAAGGGGGTGACGCAATCTGGAAAGGAATTCCTCCTGCAATGAGCACTGCCTCGTCCGCGAAGCCCTTTCTGCGCGCGGCCTTCCGACGTAGCACTGCGTAGGTGTTTTGCAAATTTCCACCGCCCACGTCAGAGTTGGCAGAGTGGTTGTCGTTGTCAACTGGTCAGGCTGGAGATTTAATTAGCCTAACGTGCGCCTGCAGCGCAGCTGCATCGCATCGGCTCCAGAGTAGGCCTGCAGGTAATTATTCCAGAATTTGAAATTCTCCAGACGTCGCTCCGATCGTGGAGAAACAAAACATCGGATGGGGTGAGGTGGGCCTCTTCAGGATTCAGGATTCGGATGGTTCGTTTCACCCTCAGATGCCAGAAGCCATGTTTCTGTCGGGTTGCGAAACATATCCTTCTCGAGCAGTCAGCACGTCAGGAGACTCGTCGTCAACTCCCAAAGGGCCCAGGGGCTGTTGCACAGGGCTGTCAGCAGCTAACTTTGTACTCTGCAGTGATCAGGAGGTCTCACCAACATCAATCTCACCAAGTCAAACGTCAACGTTAACGTCAACGGTCGTCGATGTGGCTGACGCCTCTGACTTCTCTGATCGATTTCTGGGTGTGGCTGACGATGTGGCTTGTGCTAAGTGGCCCGTGTTGCACTAGCGCCCGTTACCTGCCGGGCTCTTACTCGTATGTATCAATGCTTGGCCATGTTTGTCAACATCAGACCTCAACCCAAGAAAAATACCATCCCTACAATCGACGCCCACGACCCCCCACGGCTCCAGGTCGGCGGTCATCTTTTTGGAGCAGAATTATCCCATCCCTTTTTGTAACATATAATTTCCCTACATATCTACTCCACATGCCTAGGCTATGGGCTCCTCCGAGCAGCCATGGACCACCTCCCGCTGCAACCGATTGCTCCGCCCAATCTCCTCCCGAATCGCGACCCTGAAGAAGGAACTCGAGTTCCACCAGAAGGCCGGTGACACGCGCAGGCCGGCGAACGCGTCTCTGGCGGGGCCTGGCCCTCAGCCGCGCCCGCGCAAACCCCAATGCTTCGATCCCGAGTGGGTGCCGACGGGAAAGCTGCCCGGCAAGCGAACATATGGACGAGGAGGAAGAAGGACGAACCCGTCAAATGCGCTGCCTACAGCGCCTAGGACCGCCCCGGGCCAGATTGCTGCGACGCCATTCATCGCCCGTTCGGTTCCCCTCTTCAGCAGCCCCGACCTCCACAACACTCCCCTGCGACGCAGAAGTAAAGGGCCCCTAATTGCCAGGGTCCAGAAGATCAAGGACCTCAAGAAGCATATGTCTCCTGACATCGGGAAGCTCGTTGAAGGATTGCTCGACGCTTATGGGAAGCTGTTGCAGGCGACATGCCCCAGCGTGGAGAAGAACCGGATAGGAGCGCGATCGTTGATGAGCACCTGTCTACAGAACATGCCGCGATACATCGCATTGGAAGAGTATTTCGCCGAGCTGGACGCCGAGGAGGCAGAGGAGGTCATGAGCAGGGACCTGACCGATGAAGTGTACACCCATCTCGAGAAGACGTTCGCGGTGGGAAAGGGTTGGCCACACTTCAAGGAGATGATACGCGCCCATGGGACGTCTCTGATCTGTGACGCGATCGATGACGGTCTTTTGGGCCTGGACGCTCTTCATGCGGTCGTGGAGCTCTGCATGAAGGCTTCAGCGTGGCAGGAGGCGGAGAAGTTCCTCTGGACTTATCTTCCGCTCCTCAAACCGCTGCCCACACCTCCCACTCTGGACACGGATCTCTTCAGTGATACATCGGTCTATATGCACCTAGTCATGGTTGTGGTGAAAAGTACCGGTCGGAATGGCTTCCTCTTCGATCTCTTGGAACATCTCATCTTCTACGACCTTCTGCCCCTGGAATGGCTGGCGTCGGATCGCGTGAAACAGGTAGTCTGGTGGAGGCTGGAGCGGACGCTGGCACAAGGGGATGAAAGATGGTTCGGGCATGCCGTTCGTTTTCTCCAGACCGCGATCCTCGCGACCATGGGCCTCTCAGACGACAGTACGACCGAAGACGGGGACAGTAGAACCCAGTTGAAGCCGTCGGTGCGGCAGACCCTTCGCGATGCGCTAGACAACACCACCTCAAACATCCTCACACTACTGACTAGTTCTGCTCTTGCATGCAAAGACGATGACATCCAAGAGAGCACAACTGGGCGCCTCACGTGGGTTTTGGACTACCTTGTCACCGGCCTCTTGTCACGCAAGGATTTCCGAAGGAACTTGGAGCTACTGGATGCGACCGACCAGGACATGCAGACGTTTGCTCAGCGAGCCTTGTGGACGGTCACTGCATCGATGACCGTACATCTCGGAGGCTGCTCTCCCAGTCCTGGTCTTCACTGTCTTGACAGCGGAACCTTGCTGCAGTCATTTCATTGGCTCGTTTCACAGTACTCATCGGCGGACATCGACATTCCCTCTGCCCTTTCCACGTTACCCCCATTCATCTCCTCGATTGCTCGCTTCGCAGGCAAAGTGGGCAAAGATGATGGCTTTGTGCAGCTCCAGACTCTAATCACCGCGCTGCTCTCCCACTCCTCCCTCCGTCTCCCACACAACCTGTGGAATATCCAACGCCTCGCGCTGGAGACGTGTCAAGAATTCGCACAGAGCTCGAATGACAGTGCGCATTTTGCATACGCAAGGCAGGTGGAGGGTCTGATGAGTAAGACTGGGAGAGTCATGTTGGCTCGTTCGCCGCAGAAGGGCGAGACGCCTTCAGCGGGACGGGGTTGGCGGCTCGAGGAGGGGATTGGGGAGTGGGTAGCTTGCACTCCTCTTGCCAAAGAGGATGCTAACAGCAGGCGTAGGAGAGACGGGAGAAATGGTCGGACGCATTTGCCGTCGCCCGTGTCGTCGGTGTCTCTATCTGAAGAGGATGATACTCCCGCGCGTGGACGCATGAGGAAACGGGCTGCTTCGACCCAGGGCGGCAAGAGGCCTCGCGCCGACTCGCCGAGGGTCGTTATTCCGTACAAAAGGGTGTGTTTGGCGGAAGAGTCCGCCTATGTATCGTCCTCCCGACATGACTACTTCATTTCTTCTCCCACTGCATCTGAAGGCCGTTCACCCGTGTCCTGTAGCGAGAAGGGTCTACGTCGATCTCGTCGCACCAAGCTCCAGAGTCCAAGCAGGCAATCGAGATTATCGAGGGGGACGCGGAATGGCTCGTTGCGGAATGTGGCACCGAAGAGATATGCGGAGCTGGAAGAGGAAGAGGAGGCCGAGGAAGAGGAAAGTGATTGCGAATCCCAGCCCGAGTCTGAAGTCGAAAACGAAGACACTTCCGCCTCCGCCTCCACCGACGGGGACGAAGACAAGGATCAAAGCGATAATGACGAGCTAGTGCAAACGCCCGCACGCATGCGCAGAAGTACCCGTGCTCGAACGACGACGATGAACACCCGGTCCGCTGCTCGTGCGAGCATTCCACAGGGCGTGCCCGCGACATCCAAGAGGGAAACCGGGAGACGAAGATGTACGAGGCGGCAGCAGCGGCCGCTCCTCCTTGCCCAAAAGCACTTTCAGGAGGAGGAGAGCGAGGATGAGTTGAGCCTTTGTTAGACATGACCGCTCGGTCTGGTTGCCGTTTGTATGGGTGGTCGTGTGCAAGGCTTGGGCTGTGCTTGGTTGGCTGGTCTTGCTGCTTGGAGGGTGAATGTGTGAATGACACGGCGTGGCATGGCATAGCGTGACGCGGAGTTTTGGTGTTCTTTGGTATACCCCCGTGTTGGTTACTTTGTATATTCTTCAGCATGGTTTTTTACGTTGGATAGCTGTTGTGACTACATGTTTAGAGATTAATACACAGCATATCTACCGCCGTCAACGTCGTCTTCTGCTGCGGCTGGTGATGTAGCGTACATCGTTGGTCGTCAGGGAGAGGGGAAGACGATGGGTGATTACGCATCTCGTGGCGCAAGGGGACCTATTGCTGCGTTGAAGCTGTGCTAGGGTTAGGCTTCGGCTCAGCGATAGAGGTGACAGAGAAACCCTAAAGCCCTAGCATTATTGGAAAAGGGCTTTCATCAATTACGGTTCACAGTCTAAAACTACGGTTCACAATCTGAGCAGACCTCCAGTTAGGTGTACTCGGTTGTCACTGCGCTTGGAGCAATGATTCAGTGTTCCGAAGTATTGCCTCCTAGGACTAAGGTTCCTATGCCGTCACCTAGGGGACCGGACGACTGAAGATAGTACGACTATCTTAGGCTAGCATAGGGTTTTGGAAAAGGGCTCTGTTTGATTGCGGTTCTTAAACTCTACAGATCCCCAGTTATGTGTCCCCAGCTCACGCCATGCTTATTCTTGCAATTGGGTAAGAGAATCTTGGGACAAGTAGTCCGTACAATCAGGAAATATCAATACACATTTCCATTGTACACACGCGGGCTCTGGATAATAGCAGACATGTTTCCGCGTCGACCGTGTGTACGAAAATAGTTGCTCTCATACCGTTTCTGTTGCCCAACACCCGTCTAGTAATCTTTCTTCTTCTTACAGTACACAATCGTAAAACACTGCTAAATATGGAAGACATCCAAGGCCACCATGGAAATACGTCCAGTGACTTACTCCTGTTCCACTATTGTACAACACTGCCAAACTAATATACAAGAAGTTCTCCCTGTTCAAATATGCAACCATGTACAAGGAGGTGTTGGAAACTCATCTAATGGTCCGGCGCCGGAAATGCAAAATATGGTCGATTAGCTCAGCCCGAAATCAGCTCTAGGATGAGGATGAGGATGACGAGGCCGGTTTATCGCTGGCACTCTCCTCGGAGTCTGGCTTGCTGGTCTCAGAAACTTCCTCGGGAAGACTCGTTTTGCTGGTGATGTCTTGGTCGCTAGCATGGGGCCCGGTATCCAACCCCTCTACAGTCCCAACCTCCTCCTCGGGGTCTGGCTTGGTCGTCTCGAAAACTTCCTCGGGAAGAGTCGCTTCGTTGGCGACGGCTTGATCACTAGGATGGGCGCCGGTGTCCAGCCCCTCTACAGTGCCAACGGCATCGTCGATTTTCTGCTCCACAATGGTGCCTTCAGAACTGGCACGTAGCTCGCCAGAAGCTTTAGCCAGTCCATCCGAGCCCAAAGCCCGCCCGACCGCTCCCTTCTGTGCCACCGCTTTCGAATCCCTCCCCGGAGCTGCTGCTCCCTTCTCATCCTGCTGCTTCCACTGCAATTCCTGCGCGAAATTCTTCAGTGGCAGTTTGTTCCCCGCCAATCCCGTCAGGGTCTCCGCCATTTCAAAGGATCTCCTGACAAAGTTTTCCAAAGCCTTCTTCCGGGGAGAATTTGGCGCGTAAAGCCTCAAAGTCCCTCCAGTCGCCCGCACTGCTCCCTCTCGAGCGAAATGGTATTGGAGCGGGCATCCGCCGAAATCACCGCTGAAGAGGATTTCCCGGTGCGTGATCCCCGTGAAGAGATATGTAACTTCCTCTAGCTCGTACCGGCTCTCCGGGTCTTCCCCGTCCATGCCGATGCCGAGCGTCCACTTGGGAATCCCAATCTTTAAAGTAGGCGGTGCGGTCAGCCTCTCTCCGCTCAAGATATTGGCGGACACGGCCTGGGCAAATTCGCGGATGGCCGGATCCTCCAAGGGAGATTTATGTACGATGCGCCGAGACACGTTGAAGCGCATGTCTGTCGCCTGGTCGGGGAGGAGGACATCGACGTACTGTTTCCGGAATGATAGCGAAGCACGGTGCAGCAAGCCACCCTCTACGCGGAACTTGAGGCCAAGTGTAGGGTAGCGCGAGAAGGGCCGTAGGGGTTTGTTGTCGCGGGAATGAGGGGAGGGAACAAAGTTGTATTCGAGGCTCTCAAGGAAATACATGCTTTTGTCACGCAAGGCGAGGATTTTGGAAGGACCTGGGATGTTGGGAGAGAAAATGGGGTCGGGAAGGTCGGAACCGGGCGATGGCTTGTCAAGGGGGAAGAGAGCGTGACCGAAGGCGACAGACACGGAGGTCGTTGGGTAGTGTTCCCAATGCTCGCCCTGCTGTTTCTGGGAGTTCAACCCTCCCCCCAGTTTGTCTCCAAGAGCGGCCAAGACTTCCTGCTGGGAAAACTGAGGTTCGCGGCCCTGTTCGTGCCTACTGACTGGGTAGGTCCATCGACCAAGGTCAAGTTCCCTATCACGATATTTAAGGTGGTTCTTGAAAGCGACTGGGGCAAGGTAGGCCCCTTTGCCGCGTAGCCTCAGCTCCGGTATTTCTTGGCGTGTAGTAGGGTCCCTCAAGGGTAGTAGTTTGATGAGGTTACGCTTTGCGTCCTCCAGAGCGTTTTTGTCCATCGCTCGGATGATCACCTGCGATATTCAGCCGAAGTTGTGTACACTGATTGGAGCTGACTTACTGTCAAGATGGTGTTTGATTGTATCTGAAAGGAGACGCCGCTCAACTTCTCTACCATTTCTAACACATCCGGGGGGAAGATTCTCGGTAACGTGGGGGGGACCCTTCCGACGTCTAGGAATTTCCCGTCGGCCCACTCTTTGATAGAGAACTTGTCGGACACTGAGTTCTCCAACAGAGCCTCGATATCATCGGCGGCATACTCTGCGCTACTCTTTGGCGCCGTAATGCGGATTCCCGAGAAAGATCCCGGGACCTCGATCCTGGCTTTACGTACATTGGCGATACGATCTAGGGCAGTAGATGTTTCTATTAATGCGTCAGCCATCCAGCGGATGTGCAATCGGGAATGCAAGGGGACTTACTCCCCGCCACCGTAGTTGGGATTGCCAACAGCTGGATCTGCCATGGTTCTAGAGCGAGTTCGATCTCGCCGGGAGATTCGATCTCCTCCTGCGGTTCACTGTGCCAGACGCTGCGTAGAATCTGGTCCACCAACAGGCGCTTGTTCGCTTGGCGGTTCGTCTTTCCACGTTTCCCGGTGTCTACAGGAAGACGTTCGCTCTCGGGGCTGGTGCCGGGTGTCCAGCATGATCGCCCCACGATCTTTTTCGTTGAGTTGCTGGCATCGCTCTTGCCCAGAAGGTCTCCCTTCACCTTGGTCTGCCGTTTTTGTGCGCTCTGTCCCACCTTGGACGCATTTCTTCTTGCAGCAGCAATGTACTTCTCCAACTGTTTGGCGGTGAAGCCTTCGTCAAGCACTTTCGTCAGCTTCCTGAACTCGGCTTCGGTGATATAGGTCGGCTCGTCGGGTGCGCCATGCGCCTTTGGTCGCAGGCTATCCAGTTGTCGATTGACTTCGTCTTGTCCCACCGCGCCCTCCGTTGCCAACGAGGCGAGGATACTGGGCGCATCTGTTTCCGAAGGGGTCTCTTCTGGCTCGAGGGGCCTGGCCACATGTTTTCGGCGTCTGGAGTTCTGCTCCAGCCCTCGAATGACGAGAACCTCTGCATCCTTACCCAATGTCTTTATTCCACCAAGCCGCGCAACGCTTTCCCGAACTTCGGCTCGGCCTTTGGGCCTTTTTATACGGAACAATGGGTGTTCGGAAGGTTGGTCAGAAGATTCGAGGTTCTCATTCTTTTCCGCGGGGGCGGGCTCGGCCGCTTTATCCAAGTCGTCCAGAGCATCGCGTTGGATGGTTGTGGTGGAAAACTTCGCGTGCGGCAATCGACGAGCCTGGATGCGAGGAACTCCGCCGCGTGCATATTGAAGCTCACATCGGAGGCACACAAATGCACCCGAGGCACGAGGAGCAATCATCAGTGTGGGAGGGAGAGGATGTTATGTTGTCGACACTGATGGCTCTGTTTTCTCGTTCGGAGGTCCGTATGGATGCAATGACTTTCTTCACCGCCTTCAGCCCTGCCAAGTTCTGCCATGCCACCCGCGCACCCATCGCCAACTCACGTGCATGACGCGTATACAGTACAACATGCTGAAATACATAAAATAAGACTGGATGGGCTTTGAGACGTCCCTATCTCTAACTAGGTAGACGCCAGCTCCGTAGCTCTTCCCGGAGGTCCATCTCATCCAACTCATGCCGCGAGCGCGGCCGGTTCCGCTCCGCCTCCGCCTTCAACGATATCTGATGTGCCTGCTGCTCTAAACTCCCTCTTGAACGTACCCTTCCGGGCGAACGTGGCGAGCGTGGAGGCTTTGACAATGCGTCCTCGGGCCTGAGCGTCTCGTGCGACTTGCGATGGATGCTCGATCTGCGACTGTGCCGTGTCTCCCCTTCACTCGCGGAACCGGCCCCGTCGCTGGCATGGAAGCGTACGCCGCGCTGAGATTCGTGGTTATATGGCTTCTCGCGGTCGCCCCAGCCGTCTCCTCCGGCGAAGATATCTTCAATGCATTCGTCTGCTTTGAGTTCTCCGGGCTGCGCTGACCAGTAGGCTGCCAGCGTTCGCCGGTACATATCTTGAAGCTCTCCAGTCTCGCGAGAGCTCGTAGTCAACGAGGGTAGAGCTTCCTCCGAGTCGCCTTGTTCGCCTGAGACAATGCCGGCGATACCGCTGAAGACCTGTGCCGTTCTCAGGGGAGGGCAGATGTAATTCTTGTCTCCTTCCACCTGTCTCATGTAGATGCCGATCTTCAGGGTACTGTTGATCTTGCTGTCCTGCATCAAATACCTCCTCGTTATGCCTGGCTCCTCTCCGCTAAGGGCGCTATACTCGCTCTGCTCGACATACTCGGCCAGGTTCAGCTTCACTCTGCCCAGAGTTATGCGCTCTTCCCTGCCTCCCCCGGCGTATTCCTGCAGCACCTCGAAGTCGATCCAGCTCTCGTGCAGCATGCCATGCTTGTCTATGGTGAGGCGAACGGCGAATCTGGCCTCATAGTCGTAGACCACTTTATGGTCCTTGATGGGTCGTTTATCGGTGCGCCCGCGATGCTCCGCAGCGGTCGAGTGCGGGAGGTGCCATTTGATGAACGAGGTCCCGGAGACGAGGGGAACGTTCGCAAGGTCGATTATCTGCAACACTGTCAGGCCCAGCGGCGCAGTAAGACGTGGGAAGACTGACCTTCAGTTGGAGATCAAACTTGGGCTGTGGGAAGATTAGCAGACAGGCCGCGCATTCGAGGTGCTCTTCTTACTCGTCGATTCTTAGGGACTGGGGCGTTAGTGAGCGTGTGTGTCGCAAAGGCGACGGAGCGCCGGAGAGACATCTCTCACCGAAAGCCTGCATGGTGAATGGGTGGTTTGGCTACGGAGTTATATGTATCCTAGCCAGTGGTACTGCCACTGCCACAGCACGGGGCGGTCATGGATGTGTCGCTGGGTGAATCTGGAAGGAACGGGGTGAGGTCACCTCACCCCCGCGCACTTGGACATCTGTGTCCCTCTCCCATCCCTCTTCCGTCGCTCCACCCCCAGCAATGCGCACATTCCTTCGCCGCGCATTATGACAACGACGACGACGACGACGCCAGATGCGGTCGCTGATGCTGTCCTCGAAGCTTTTGACAAGCTGCCCGCGAAGTGCAAACCCCGACCCCGCGGCGATGGCGCGCGCGAATGGATACCGTTGTCCGGGATCGTGATAGCGAAAGGTGCGCGGTCTCAAACCGGGTTGTGCTGCATCAGGCTTACTCATGGACTAGAAAAGACGGGAAACTAGCATGCGCAGCGTTGGGGTAAGCTATTCGCACTCGATCTGTTCGGAAGCACACGGACTGATTCAATCTCTTGTGTAGAACGGGCATGAAATGCCTCCCGACCAGTAAAATCCCCCAAGCGCAGGGCAACATCCTCCATGACTGGCATGCCGAAGTGCTCGCCATCCGCGCCTTCAATCGGTTTCTGCTGGAGGAATGCCTGGCTGTGCTAACACCACCGCATACGCCTTCCCGATATATATTTCAGCGCGATACACGAAGCAAAACAGGAGCAGACCTCCAACCGTTTGGCATCAGAGAAGATGTCCAGATCCACATGTACTGCTCCGAGGCGCCGTGTGGCGATGCCAGCATGGAACTCGTCATGGACGCACAAGAAGACGCCACACCATGGACCTCAGTACCGGAGGCGGTTCCCGGTCTAGATGACATCGAAGGCACGTCCTCCGCAGAAGTAACAGTACTGCGAGGCCGATCACATTTCGGGCATCTAGGAGCGGTGCGACTGAAACCGTCCAGGCCCGATGCTCCCCCGACCCTATCCAAATCCTGCACCGATAAAATCGCCTTGACACAGTGCACCTCGCTGCTCACAAGCCTGACATCCCTCCTGATATCGCCCACGAACGCATACCTCACCTCACTAGTCCTCCCGCAGAGCCAATATGTCGAATCGGCTTGCACGCGAGCCTTCAGCCGCTCAGGACGCATGTCCCGCGTCTCCCCAGAGATGGAGAAGAGATGGTCTGGCGGCTACGCCTTCCGCCCGTTCTCCGTGCAAGCCACATCTCGAGAATTCAGACACTCCCGCAGGAGCGTTTTACCGCCTGAGAAACCGGTTCCCTGCAATCTCAGCGCGCTGGCAACGCCGCATTTCCAAGAGACCCTGATCGGCGGCGTGCTGCAGGGGCGGAAGCAGCTGGATCCGCGGGGTGCCAGCCATATCAGCCGAAGGTCTATGTGGAAGTCTTTGGTTGAGATTGCGGGGGTGGTTGGGGTCCCGTTGCTGCTGGAGGCGGTGGGGAAGAGGAGGTATGGAGACGTGAAGGCGGGGGAGGCGTTGGTTGCTCGGAGGCAGGTCAAGGAGGATGTAAGGGGAGTGTTGAAGGGGTGGGTGAGGAATGGTGGGGACGAGGAGTTTGGATTGGAGGTGGAAAAGCGATGAAAAGAGGTTGGAACAGGCGGTACACAGCCAATGGGTTCTGTGTAGAGTTGTGAAGCCGAAATATATCATCATCATATAGTGATCGAACATGGATTGCAAGGGTCCCATTGCTGGCTTGGAAAGAAGGCATGCTCCGTGTGCGGATTGAGCAGGGGCAAGAATTCAATGTCTCTAGTAGAGTTCATGCGACGCCAAACAAGGCTTTTTCCTAAGTCTATGTAAACCCGAGTTATGCTCCCCGCGCAGGATGTGTCCCAAATATGCAATTCAAGCTGGCCTCTCTTTTCCGAATATCCGACAGATGCAAAGCAAGCTGGCCCTCTTTTCAAATCTCCGACATATGCAAATCAACCATTTCCCTCTATACCGAACCCTTCACCTCTTCGCCTTCGCCTTCCCTTTCCCTTTCCCCTTCGTCGCCCTCTCCTTCTCCTCCCCGCCCTCGACTGCACCCTTCTTCTCCGCCTTGTCCAGCAATTTCTCCTCCTCCTTCGTCAACGGCTCGCCCATCCCCTTCGTCCTGCCCCACGGCAAGAACATGCCCACCCGCTGCTGGTACACCGCATACATCGGATACTTCCCCTTGGTGATCATCTCGGTGAACGCCGTGCTGGCCTGGAACAGCGCCAAGTACCCCACCGCGCCCGCGACCGTCCAATTCACCAGCGTGAAGCTGGCGCAGCACGCCCATTGGTAGAGCGAGACCCAGATGGCCTGCTCGGCGAGGAAGTTGGGGTGGCGCGACAGGCTGAAGAGGCCCGCGGTGTTGAAGCCCAGGTCGAGCTGCTCGCGGGTGTATTTGTAGCGGGGGTCGACGCGGGCGTGGCGGTGGTAGTGGGCCTTGGATCGGTGGAAGGACCATTGGCTTTGGTCGGCGAAGGTTTCGAGGAGGATGAGGGCGAGGAGGAGGTTGGAGAAGAGGGAGTCGTAGGTGGGGAGGTAGGCGGTTTGGTCGGAGGCGGGGACGAGGGAGGTGAGGAGGAGGATGTAGGTGGGGGTTGTGATGAGGAAGAGGAGGAACTGCGGGAGATAAGATGGTTAGCGAATGGCAGGGCATTGTTTTGGGGAGGGATTGCGGAGGGAACGTACGCTTTGCGCAAAGGCAATGAAGACCACGCTGAACACGAACATCCACTTCCCCGCGTACTTGCGGACTATCACCCATCGGTAGTCCTCGGAGCCAATCTGATATCCGCCCTTGCGCCAGTAATTATACGTCAATCGCGCCCCCCACAGGATCGTCAGCGCCATGACATGATCCAGCCTCGTGGTGGGGAGGCCGTTCAAATGCGCCCAGAGAGCATAGTGGCCGTTGATCAGCACCGGGATGATGCTCCACACGCGGTCGATTTGCGAGTAATTCTGGTTGATCTCCTGGGAGATGAGGGCGGCGGGCGCGAGGACGAAGTTGATGAAGGCGAAGGTCGTGATGAGCGGGTTAGTGGTGAGGTACAGGTATTTGAGGGCAGCGGGGTCGTTGATGTGAGCTAGGAGCTGCTGCGGGAGGTTGTAGAGCTGCGGGATGTAGGGAGCGACGGTTGTGGAGAAGTCTGCGCACTCGGGAAGGGATTGGACGGCTGGGAGCGTCGTGGACATGGTTGGGACGATCATTTCGGTGAGCATTCTCCGGCGAGCAATAGGAAAAGCAGGGGTTGTAAAGGAGGAACGAGCATTCCTCTGCAGTATATAATACAAGCCGGCTAGGAGGAGGAGTCCTTGGAGTGGAGGTTGATAATGAGGTCATTCGGCAGTGTGGAGATCGGATCGGAAGGGTCCACTTTATTTTAAGCGGAGCGGCCCGTGCTCGATCGAATAAACAGGGACTGCGGACTGCTCACGACGCGCCTCAGATCTCCACCACCGCTTCGGGACCGTAACGCGTCTTCACATGACACGACACTCGGTGGGCACCAGGGCATGCACTGGAAGAGATTTCGATGGCTCGGATTCTCTGCGTCGCCGAGAAACCCTCGATAGCAAAGGCCGTTGCGAATCATCTGGCTGGACGGGCCCGAGCTGTGAGTTGTGCATTCCGAATGGACGAAGAAGGCGAGCAAGTTTTTTTAACCTATGGAACAGGAAGATGTGCGAGGGATCCAGTGGGTCAAGAACTACAAATTCGACTATGACTTCCCTCGGTGGGGACGATCGTCGGTGACGTTTACGTGCGTTGCGGGCCATATATTGCAGCAGGACTTTGGGGAGAGATACCGCAAATGGATGTCCTGTCAGCCGCAGGACCTGTTTGAAGCTCCCATTGAGACGCATGTTGCACAGGTTGGGCTGCCTTTGGTCTGACCTGGGTGCTGATAACGGCTGACGCTGGGTAGGATAAGAAGATTGTTGCCTCCAACATCGAGGCGCAGGCGAGATATGCCAACGTGCTCTTCATCTGGACCGATTGTGATCGTGAGGGGGAGCATATCGGGACGGAGATTCGAGATATTGCGCTCAAGGTGAACCCGCGTCTAGAGGTGTGTCGAGCGAGGTTCAGTAACATCGAGCGGGCGTGAGTGCACAAGCTCGGATTGCATATTTCGAAAGCTAACCTTCCTAGCCACATCATACAAGCTGCCAGCAACCCCATTCCCCTCGATGACAGGCAAGCCCAGGCAGTCGCAGCGCGGATCGAACTGGACCTCCGCCTGGGGGCGGCATTCACGCGCATGCAGACTCTGGCACTCCAGCCCCTGTTGCCCTCGCAAGGGGAGCAGAAGAAGGTCATCAGCTACGGCTCCTGCCAGTTCCCCACTTTGGGGTTCGTGGTGGATCGATATCTCCGTGTGCGCAACTTTGTGCCCGAGCTGTTCTGGTACATCAAGGTGGCGCACGAGAAGGACGACATCACTGTCCGATTTACGTGGAAACGGGGCCATTTGTTCGACCGGATGGCGGTGGTCATCATCTTCGAGCGATGCCTGATCGCCAAAACGGCCAAAGTCACGAAGATGGCCAAGAAGCCTACGAAGAAGTGGAAGCCGCTGCCGCTGACGACGGTGGAGCTGCAGAAGATGGGCAGCCGGTTCCTGAGGATGACGAGTCAAGAGGTGATGACGACGGCGGAGCAGCTGTACACGAAAGGGTGGATCAGCTACCCTCGTACGGAGACGGACCAGTTCGACAAGGGGATGGACCTGAAGAAGCTGGTGGAGAAGCAGCAGCAAGACAACCGTTGGGGACCTTTTGCGCGGAGTCTGATGAATGGGGGCTTCAAGCCACCTCGGGATGGCAGGAACAACGACAAGGCGCATCCTCCGATCCACCCGGTCAATTACGTTGCGGCGCACGCGCTTGCGGACGAGCGCGAGCGCAAGGTATACGAGTTTGTGGTGCGGCGCTTTCTTGCGTGCTGCTCCGAGGACGCGGTTGGCGAGGCGACGGATGTTGAGATTGACTATGGGGGGGAGATGTTCTCTGCGCATGGACTGACGGTTCTTGCACGCAACTACCTTGACGTCTACCCTTACGATAAATGGGAGAGCAGCCAGAATCTGCCGGTCTACACGGTGGGCGAGACGTTTGAACCGACAGAGGCCATGATGCAAGATGGGAAAACCACTGCCCCGAGCTACCTTACGGAACCGGAGCTGATTGGACTGATGGATGCCAACGGGATTGGGACGGACGCGACGATGGCGGAGCACATTGCGAAGATCAAGGAGCGCGAATATGTGGTGGCCCGACCCAAGGGAGGTGGTAGCACAGGCAGCACGAGCAGCAGAGGGGGTGGGGGGCGAGGTCGGGGAGGGACAAGAGGAGGACGTGGAGGGGGAGCTGCAGGCACAGGCACGGCTACAGGTACAGGCACGGGCACGGGCACGGGCACGAGCGGAGTGCAAGAGTTCATCCCGACGACGCTTGGGGTTGCGTTGATTGAGGGATATGACCAGGTGGGGATTGAGACGAGCCTCAGCAAGCCGTTTCTGCGCAAAGAGGTAAGGCAGGTCGTATGGGTTTGATGGGATGATTATTGAGGCAGCACTAAAGACTGACGGTCGGCAGATGGAGGTCCAGATGAAGGCAATTTGCGAGGGGCGTAGCACACGCAACGACGTGGTGCAGCAGAATCTGGAGCAATACAGGGCCGTGTTTGTGCGGACGACGCAGCAGATCAATGTGCTCAAGGCAGTGAGTAGAATCCCCAGAGTGGTGCGGGGAGCACCATGGTGGCGATGGCTTACACGAGCAATTCACGATCTAGGCGATTAGGAAGTACATTCCGGGAGCGAATCAACGCTGAGACGGAGTACACGGGGGCCAACGGTGCTCGCTGGAGGCATTCTGTGAGGACCCCACTTGTACAGTCTACATGGACTGTAAAACCAGTACATGGCGGAAGTGTTGATGTTGCGCAGGCGGCCACAGTACTCAACACGTGGGGGCGGGGTTGTATGGCACGGTGCAGCGAGGCCACGAACCAGCGAGGCATTTTGCCCTATCGCACCACGCACCACGTACCACGCACCACGCACATGCGGAAGAGGGTTTTACCGTTGTATCGATGTACCGATGGTACCGATGTATCTGCAGGGCCATATCGCATTCGGAGCGACGTCGGAACGTCTTGTAAGGACCCGCCACCAGGCAGAGCCCAATCGAGGGGAGCAGCGGGAGCAAGTGGGCGTATCTGGGAGGAGTGGTTGGAGCAGGTGATGATAGTGGGTTCGGCGGCGAACGGAACTGGACCTCAGTCCACTAACAATACAGTCCTCTCCTGGCTCTCCATACTGCGGCAGACTGGGGCAATAACTGGGGCAATACTGGGGCGGAGGCGGGCATTCCACGGTCGTTCCCGCCATGGCCGCAATGTTCCTCGATGACGCGCCGCCACGCCCCTGGCCGCCTGCCTGGCGCCGAGTCGACGATGGCGATGGCGATGGCGAGAACTGTGTGTGTTGCGCAATGATAATAATGAGACGTCAACGTACGGGACACAGTCTGAGTTACCGGGCGCCGGTCGTCGCAGGACAAGGACAAGGACAAGGACAAAGAACGGAGCAGGAAAGACGAGACAGGTGACGAGGCGCAACACGCAACGGGCTTCGCTGAGTTGGGCCAAGGAAACCTCGCTGATTCTGCGACTTGCGACTCTGCGTTTGCGATGTGGACGGGCGCTGGTGGTACGCTGGTGTGTCAGACATGCTGCCAGATCCATGGAGGTGTTGCGCGTGCCCACCCCCAAGCCGCGATCCGGTCCCAGATTCCCAGGGAGGCCGCAAAGCCCGCAAAAGCCAACCGGGCGTGCGACTGCCAATCAGCGGGGGGCATGCGCTTTCTGGGTTGCGCCTTGGTTGATGGATGACTGACTCCAGTCCTGGCAGTCCAGCTGCGTTGGTGTCCCTGTTGCCCTTATCTTGCCTACGCCGCCCGTTCGCCTTACCTTCCCACACAATCCCTCCACCACCACCACAACAACTCCAACAGAAGATACAAAGTGCCTCAAAGAAATCGCATCCAACCCTTTTTCACAGCCGCTTCGACTTGCTGCCTCTTCCGTCGCCTTTCGCTCCTCGACTACAAACTACGCGTTCCGACCCCTTTGTCGCCCTTGGACCAATCACAGATCCCCTAACGCCGATCCCCAGTTCCGTTTCCGACATCACCATCAACGACACCAAGCTCGCTGCAGCTTGCTTGCCTGGATCCCTCGATCCCTTCCGTCGCACGCGTTTGTCTAGGTCGCTCATCCTCTCTTACCTTGCAAAACAGCTCGCCGCTGCCCTTTGCACCGAAAATCCTCACCGTCCTTAACGCGTCGCTGCCCATCAGTCAGACCGCGCCTCCTTGACTCATTCCGTCAGCTCCTCCCTCGCTTCCGAACAGCCCTCCCCCAAGACCGAACCTACCGAACCTACCGAACCTACCACCACCCAACATGGCTACCGCCGCTGCCAACCGCCCCGTCTCCAACATCGCCATTGCCTTCGCTGCGCAGTCCGCCTCCAACAATGACCACCACCGCCGCATGCTCCTCACCCCTCCCAACTCCATCTCCCCGACCCTTCCCGCCCACAAACATCCCTCCATGCGCGCCGGTGACGTGCCATACCTACCCTTGCACGCGGACTCGGATGTCGACCTCCAGGATGCCGTCGAGCATGCCGCCTCCCAGCATCTGCCCTCCGCCGCCCTCTCCAAGGAGGCGCTGGCCGGCCTCGACTCTGCAGACCAGATTACGCCCGCCATGCTGGCCAAACACCACCTCCCCAACATCTTCTCCGGCCACGGCTCCCTGCCCGTGCGCGACATCATGGCCCACCTGGCCCAGACCGTCCCTGGCTACTCCACCATCCCTCCCGCCAAGGCTCGCAGGCTGGTAGTCGCTGCCCTGGAACATCGCGCTGGTGGCGGTCTGCACGGAGAGGTCGTCTTCGAGAAGGTCGGATGGGGCCGCTGGCATGTAAAGGGCGAGAACGGCCAGGGCGTACCGATTGCGCACGGCGCGTCGGCGTCGGGCCCAACACCCCCTGCCAGCGTCGACAGCACCGGCGGGCTCGTGATTCCTCGCTCGCGCTTCGAGCGCGACGAA
Source organism: Westerdykella aurantiaca (assembly GCA_030412805.1). NCBI lineage: Eukaryota > Fungi > Ascomycota > Dothideomycetes > Pleosporales > Sporormiaceae > Westerdykella > Westerdykella aurantiaca. Next base: position 8,665,924 of record JASJFJ010000001.1, read on the forward strand.
TACTGTGGAAGTTGGGCGGCGGGATCCATGGGCTTCTCGCGGCACGAGGAGATGGCCGACAACATGTCCCTGGACGGTTCCGACAGTTCCGATTCCGACGCCGACGGCATGGATCTCGACATTGACGACCAGACCGACGAGGAGGACTGGAGCGCCTTGGGGCCCGAACTCCTCCGCAACAGCTACCGCGCTCCTCACACAGAGTATCGCGACTACAACTACCTGTCGCGCACATCGGGTGCGCGCTACCGATCCGCCTCGGCCCAGGCCCAGGTACAGGCACAATCGGTGCCGTATCGCGCCGGACGCAACGCGACCCCGGCTTTCAACCACCACAACAACACTTCTTCTGCATCCCGCATCAACTCGGGTTTTGTTCATACTAGGGATACCGCATCTCCACTCGGCGTTTTGGAAAATCGGTCGGAGCGCGAGGCCGTCGAGGCCTTGATTGCCATGGGCTCCATGTAGAGCATCACAACATACAACATAACTTTGGATGGGGCGTTTTTCTTCTCGATACTGGTTTGGCGCCGGACGTGGTAATGAAACGACACTTTTTTGGCAGGCCTCTGGGGGTTTTTATTTTATTTCTGGATAGGGATTTTTGGCTTTTGGACCGCCGCGGCTTGCATGCATATCTCACCTCAACACATATAACATGCCATGGGAAACAAATCCGCGGCGAACAGACCTCTTTTGGCTTTGGAAACGATCCGTCAAGTGCTGATGCGATCCAGTCGTTCTTTGGGAATGGAACGATTGAAAGAAAAGGGTCTTTTTGGCTTTTTTGTTCTGCTTCTTCGTTTTGGTGACTTTTTTTCATACGAGTACCCCCTTTTAGTACGCTTTTGATTACCCTTTGTATATATTCACGGGAAGAAGAGGAGGGGAGAGAAGAGAAGAGGAGATGGGGCTGCAGCGCAGCAATACCAATACCAATATCAGAGCGTATGGATACGAGAGCGAGGGATTATTCAACAGTGGAGAGACAGGAAGAGCAGAAGAGATGTAGCAATTCACATGAAATGAATAGGAGGGGCTCGCTTGCGGCAGGAGCCGTTTGTGGTGCTTGCTTCCATTTCTTCTACCTTGGTATCACCGAGCATGGTCTTGATTCGAGTGCTTCAATGTTGAATCGTCTCACACGTGACACCCGTTCTTAAGAGGCGGAGATGTACCCACGTATGTACGTGAGGTAATAGCTCCAACTCGGCTGTACTGTACTGTGGTAGTCGTCCGAGTAAGTGGCTGGTCTGCGTGGCGAAGTGGCTGGCTGGCTCAGCCTGTCTATTCGGAAGTCCGGCTGAGGCAGATGGAGAGGGAGTGAGATGGTGAGAGGGAGTGGTCACGAGGACCTTTTTGAGCTAGCGTAGGTGGTCCAGGGATAAGCAATAAGTAATAAGCAAGTTGGGTGGTGCTGGAGCCGAGTACTGGCGAGGGATGGGATGAGCGATGGGATGGGATGGGGAGAGAGGTACGTGGTTATAGCAGGAAGTCTACAGCTATACAGAAGAAGTGCGGCACCTTTGCCAGATTCTTAGCCTGCAGTGCTCGAGGAAATCGTGGAGGTGAAGAGTTCGACTTGCTTGGGGTTATGTTGCAGGGTACATGTTTGTAAGAGCATCTTGTGTTGTTATATCAAAACACATGAGGTATACACAGGAAGGCGATGGCTTGTTATAACACGCAGGTATGGTGTGTATGGATGCCCTTATATGGCAAGCGTTGTTTTAGTTTCATAATCCTATCCCATCTCCCTTTGCTGTTCTTCAGTGTGTTGGTCCTAGCAGAACAGTAGACACGGTTCGACGCAATTTCAAATCCACCATCCCATCACTCCATCACGGCCCAGTTATTCCCTTAGGGACCTTCCCATTCTATCACCACCACCCACTCCTCCAAACACCCCTCCCCTCCCAACATCCACCCTCCAGATCCGTCCTAGCCCCTCCACAGCCTTGGAACAATGCACTCACCTGCACCACGAACCGCCAGATCAGGCAACCCGCAGCATGCCACTCCCCTCGCTCCACCCAAAAGGCCCCAAGCCCATCTCCAGCCCGCCAAGTCCGCGTGTCCTGTGTAGCCCACGCCGGAGGCCCATCCTCTTACCTCAGCCCTACCTGCTCATGACCAGAGCGTGAGCAAGTTCCGTGGGAGGATCGTCCCCGCCAGCGACAGATACCCTTACGCGAGACCCCGAAGCGCCCCTCCAGCGTGACTTTGGTGGTATATGCGTGCAATTGCTTCCTTTTGCTCGTCGGGCGTCGTGGGCGTTGTGGGTGTTGCGGGCGACGGCGACCTCGTCCCCAGGGAATCCAATCACGCGCCGACTTCGACTTCGGACTGGTTGTGGAGAGAAGAGAACTTGGAGAAAGCCCACCTCAAGGCTCAAGCGCATCCACGGCACCTCCCGCGAGCGAGCCACCTTACGTACCGCGTCGCCTGCGCTTCAACGACATGACATGACCTGCTTCCGAGTGAAGACCAATTGCAAGCAGCAGTGAAAACCAAAAACCAACAGTGAAGCAACAATATCCCCGAGTCCCACCCGCGGCGGGCCCTTGCGGCCCCATCCGCTTCATCGCCCGCCGACGCTGGACAAGTCTTCCCTGCTAATAAGTTGCTCCGCGTGGTCTGTTTGCTGTATGTAGCCTGTAGCCTGTAGCCTATAGCCCGTTAGCCTCTGTTGAGTGTCTGGTGGGTGGAGCAAGTAGTCTCATCCCATCTCATCAGTCAAGGAAATGTGGAGTCCCCTTACCCTTACCCCTCCCCTCCCCGTCCCCTCCCACGCCCCTCATCCCGACCCCTCGATAGGCAAGATAGGAAAAGATAAATACCACCCCGCCCTCTCCCCCTCGCTACCCCTCTCTTTCTTCCCTCCTCACCACCGCTCACTGCAACAACACCACCGAATCCAACAACAACCAACCACCCCTTTCAAATCCAACACCCCCAGAATACATCTTCTCAACATGCCTGGCTGCGGAACCGAGGGCTGCAACTGCGCCGACTGCGGCTGCGCAAAGGGCGCCTGCAACTGCGGGAAATAGACGTACGTTGCTTTCATTTCCTTTCTTCTCTTTTCTTTTCTCCCCCTCTTTCCTCCTCTCTCTTCTTTCTTCCCTTCCCTCTTCCTTCTTCTCGCACCCTCCACGGCAGTTCCATGCACTCGACCGCTAACCGGCACACCAGAACCCCCACTCTCCCTTCCCCAGCGAAGCACACATCCTTCCCTTCCTTCCCCTCCTTTCTCTTCCATTCCGACGGGCGAAAGCGAAACGGACCGGGCCGCAACCCGCCAACCCTCGAGCGCCCCTCCCTATGACCCTATCCCCGTCTCTTCACCCACACTCTTTTTGAAATCTAGGCAAATGCGGAATCGAGCACCTGCAGGGATACGTCGTACATGACCCAAATACATACCCAGAAAATGAAAAAACCACACTATCCGGAGAGAGAGAGAAACATGGATCGAGAAATGGCTGCTGCTCTGCTCGTGAAGAAAGCTGCTCAATTGAAATGACTCGCTCCATGGGAGAGGACAGACAGACAGACAGACAGACAGACAGACAGGCTGGGAAAATCGCCCACTCACTTGGTGAAAAGCTGCCCTCCCAACTGCCCACGCCCCATGTACAACTGGGTATCTCGTCCCCTTCCCACCCCTCAAAAAACACCCCTCTTCCCACCCACCTCATCCAAATCAATCACCTCCTCCTCCACCATCCCCGCCAGCATCCCCTCCTCGCTCCCTCCCACTCCCTTCCCCTTCCCCCCACTCCCACTCACACTCCCCCTCTTCCCCCTCGCATTCCCCCCCGTTAGGTGCCCTGCCCCCTCCTCCTCCCCATCGTCCCCCTCCTCCCCGAACAAGAACCCCTTGCCCTTCCGGATCCGCCTCTTCTCGTCAGACGCCAATGCAGAATGCTCCGACGCCTTGGCGAACGCGGTCCGCGAATCCCTCTCCGCGTCCTCCTGCCCCAGCATCCACGAGAACGACGACGACGCCAGGTGTGGCCGCGGCCGGGCGTTGAAATTCAATGTACCTGCCGGAGGTGACCGCGATGCATGTCCCTGCTGATGTTGCTCATGCTGTCTGGGTCGCTGGACGGATGCTGTTGCTGGTGAGAGGAGAGCATGGCTCTCCACAGTCGTGATCTCTGCTTTCGCGTTCCCAGCATCGACCGACCCCGTCCCCCGCGACCGATGAGGAAGCGTCTTGCTCTGCACCGGCGCCACTCTGTCTGTCACTGGCGGTGCACTTGCTGTCCTCTCCGGCACAGTCGGCGACGCTATCCCTGGCGTATTAGGCTCCCTCTCCGATCCCTCCTCCTCCGCCGGCAGCGGGATCGTCGTATCCTCCAGATACACCTGCACAAACTGCACCTTTGCAATCGCCAGACTCAGCTTCTCGATCCTCTCCTTCTCCTTCTCCTTCTCCTTCTTCTTCTCCTTCTCCTTCTCCTTCTCCTTCTCCTTCTCCTTCTCCTTCTCCTTCTTCTTCTCCTTCTCCTTCTCCTTCTCCTTCTCCTTCTCCTTCTCCTTCTCCTTCTCCTTCTCCTTCTCCTTCCCCCTCTCCTCATCATCCTTCCCATCTTTCTCCGCAGCCTCCGTGCGCTCTTCGTGATACTGCCACAGCTCCGCCACCACCCCCTCGAGCATCTTCGCGAGACTCTTATTCCGCTTCTCCAGCGCCTCCATCTTCCTGGCGACACCCGCAGAAGCCTGCGCCGCCGCACGCTCGGGCCCTACTCCGCCATTACTCCCCGTAGCAACGCGCGACGGTTTCCTGAACTCCCGTCCCCCAGATCTGGGTGTAGTCTGGCCCGACGGACTCACACCCTGGTACGCCTCCATGTTCTTCTTGACCTCGCCCACTGCGTCGCGGATCGCTTTGCCGACGGCCCACTGTGAGCCGCGGTCGATGACGCCCCTGGCTGCATTCTGGAGCAGAGATTCCAGGCCTCCGCCTTGCTGGCTTGCGAATGCTCGAGGAGAGCCGAGGGTATGTCGTGTGCGGCTCGACACAAAGGAGAGAGCGGGAGAAGGGGAACGGATCTCAGGTGTCCGGGGTTGGATGAGGGGTGCCCGCTCTCCATACCGCGTGATGATCTCCACTCCGCCCTCGGGAGAGAGATTGTCCCTAAGGTACAAGGCGTCCTTGATGAAGGTGTACGCCGGCGCATCTGGCTCTGGATACCGTAGGAGCAGCGAGAACGCTTCATTGGTGTCGGCCGCTACCAGCTTCCAGCGGATACGGAGGAGCATGGAGACGGAAATCATGTCGACGAGCTCCAAGGTGGAGTCGATGGCGAAGAGCGCGTCCCACATGTCTAGGACGGAGTCGAGGGGGAACTCGCGGCCGAAGAGGAGTCGTATCCATCGCCTTCAATGCGTCAGTATAAAGTGTAATGGTGGGAAGGGGTCGGAAAGTCCCACAGCAGGAAGATCTGCGGCACGATCTCTAGTCTGATGAGATGCGCTGATAGTGCCGGGTCCACTTTCGGGAGGTATGAATCGAAGATGCGTGCACTGCGTGTCAGCATAGGGGTGTCTTTGGACGCCGCCCCACTCTCCGCTGGTGCATAGAAGCTCTTCGCCGTCTTCATGATGAGAGCAAATAGCGTATAGGAGTCCTGCTCAATGCACCTCGAGTTCAACATCGCCGCCAGTATGCCTTTTCCCTCTTCCTCCACAGCATCCCTCTCCACGACCCACAGCAGCGGCGCCAGGATCTCATGCATGCCCTGCCTGTACCCGATCTCCGGATGCATCTTGCACCACACGAACAGGATATCCAGCATCATGTTCTGCGTCGCTGGCTGGCGGAAGTACACGTTATCCGGCATGCACCGCTCGATGTCTTGGAAGATTTCGGCGCGCAGGGTTTCGTCCGCGCGCAGCGCTACCCAGGGGGACTTTGCAAGGTCTTAGTATCGATGTCAACATTCGAGATATTGAGTAGCTGCCTTGGGGGAGACGGGGTGGCCATGTACCTCTTCATTTTCGCTCAGCGGGTCGACGGAGGAGTCGAACTCGTCTGGGTGCTCGATGGCGCGGAGGTAGTGCGAGCGTAGGGTGTTGTAGGTTGTGCGGGCTTCGTCGAGTTTGGCTGGCCATGTGGAGCGGTCGAGTGTCTTGAAGAGGAGGAAGATCTGGGTGGGTGTCAATTGGATGGATGGGGTGGGAAAGAGTAGGTGTACGTCGTACCTTCCAGCACACGGAGCGGAGCCCCGCAGTGATTTGAGGCTCCTTGTGCGAGGAGACGGAAATCTTGAGGTCGGTCAAGGAGTGGTATTGCTCGAGTCGCTGCCAGTACTTCCTGGGGGGTGTCAGTGTTCTGTTGGTGGTAGCGTCTATGTGATGGGTGCTCACTCAGCCTCAGATAGGGGCCTCATGGCGAGGGAAGTGAAGGCAGCTCAAGGGCAGGAGGAAGAAGGGAGGGAAGAGCACCTTGATGGCGCAATTACATTGTGTTCGGCAAGAAACAACAGCGTGAACGTGGGGGTGGACCCAGGGCTGCGGCGTGGCCGGGCTATCTCCGAAATCACGTGGAGATAGCTACCTCGATGACCTTGGGAGGTTCCAAGGTCGAGGGACACCCTATAGTAGACACCAAGTAATAAGGGTGTGAGCAAGGAATGACTTTGTAATGATGCGGTAATCGAACGACTATGACGGGGGTTTTATTGGAACCATCGAATTTGGAGTCATCCATGGCTCGAACCCATCCCTAGATTATAATCGACACGCGTATCCACAACCACAGACGCAAAGACCATGCTCGACAGAAGTTTTCTTATTGTTACACGTTGAATCTCCAAGCTAAACTTTGCCCTCTCCTCGTGAAAACTTGTAAATCACCCAGGGTCCGCGACCGCGACCCTCCACCGATTACAAAGTCTGCGTATTTTGTGACTGCCCTTGGAAATGCCACCGAAGCGCCTATTGTACACCGAGGAAACTTCCATGCACCAATGCTACGGTAGGGACTCAAATTGTGACAGAAAAGGGAAGAGGATGCGTCCTGCGTGCTCCTGTACGACACGGCTCGCTGTGCTGTGTAATGGAAAAGCCGTCCAATGGTGGCCTTGTAGAGATTTCGCTGTTTCGGGAAATGCTGGCCCGAAGTCACACTCGTGGATTTACGCAGCCGGGCGCTCTGCACGCGGCTTCCTGCCCCCCTTCAAACTCTTTACACGGCTGAGGAAGCCAGATTGCTGTTTCGGCTCGGCGGGGGCTCCGCCTTCGAGGTTGTCGGCCGTAATGGTTCGTGTGAGAGGATTGCGACTCGTGGTTCCGGGCGAAGCAGGCGCGGGGGTCCTCACCGCACTGTCCTTATTCTCGGATTCGGTCGCCTTGATGGCGGCACCCTTGTTGTCGTATGCCTTGTCGTAGTCGTCAAAGAAGGGATTCTGCTCGTTGGCCTTTGCAAATCCTCCCGCACTCTGCGCCTGTGGGCTGCCCGGGCTACGGCCACCTCTGCCGTAGCGAGCCTCGGGGGAGGTGATGCGACCTGCATCTCCCAACTGACGTCGAGGTTGAGATATGCCACGGATGCGCTGAGCAATCGACTTCTTCCGCCCGAGACCACCATCTGCCATGGAATTGTGTGTCTCGGACTCGCGTCTCTGAATCGCAGTACGGGAAGCTGGTGTTCCCTCCAAGAATGTGGATGTTCCCAGACCGACGGTCTCCTCGCCATGTACGATATCGGCTCTATCCTTGGGGTTGAACGAAACCGTCCTCTGTTCGAGTTCGGGGCGTGTACCCGATGCGCTGAAATCGGTGAAGCCCTCGGCGCCCCTGCCGTGGAAGGTATCGAGATCGATGTTCTTGTTGACGGGTCCTGATCCGCCGAGCACGTTGTTGGCCGAATTGACGGGGAACGCCTGCATGGGAGCGCGGTGGTCCTTCTTTCGGTTTCGGTGGGGTTGGACGGCGTCGTAAGGTCCGTCGTGGTGAATCATGCTGGGCCCGTAGATACCCGTCACATCCAACTTGTCAATGATGTCCAAGCCCTGCGGCCTCCTGACTCGTGAGGAGCGAGACTTGGGGTCCTTTGACCGCTCATCACGCATCTTGCGTCGCTCCCTCCTGCGCCTCTCCTCCTCGGGGTCCAGTGACCCCTTGTCAATCATGGACGATTCCGAGTTGCGGCGGGGACGACGGTGCTCGCGCCGATCGGGGCTGTGCTGATTGGGAGGTCGCGGGCCTGGGGGACCCCGGGGCCGTGGAGGGCCTCTGGCTTGGGCGCGCATGCGTCGTTCTTCGTCCTCTTGGGACCGTGAGGGACGATGTCCTCTTGGCGGCGGCGGGCCACCGCTCCTCTGCTGGCCGTTGGAGGGAACTCGCTTGTGGCGGTCGCTGTTCTCGTCGAGAGTGAGATTGTTCTGTTTGAGGGAAGGCAGGTCAGCAAATGGGGTGGTCGCAAGGTGGCCAAGACGTTCCATGGTCGCCCTTGTTGAGGTGGTGAGGCAACGCTCGGGGCGGCTTGTGCGACCGCGGGCAGGGCGCGCTGACGTAGACGTAGGGGGGGAAGTCAGGGCAGGGAGACGGGACGTACAAAGAGTTCTTCGGCGGTGCTACCGAAGGTGGCCTTCTTGGGGGACTCCTTCATGGAGGCGGACATGTCGATGAGCTGTGCGGCGTTGGCGGCCTCTTTGTTGAATTCGGCCTCGAAGGTGGAGAGGAAGGGATTCCGCGACATGGGCCTGCTGGCGGTGCTACCAGGCGTGGAGAGGGCGGGGGAGGCGGCGGGGGAGGTTGCGCGGTTGCGGAAGGGGTTGTTGGAGGAGAGGTTGAGGGTGAGGCCCGGGGATGGGCGCCGGTCTGCAGATAAAGGGAGGCGGTCAGCGAAGGAAGGGGGGAGGGGGGTTACAGGTTCAGTGTCGTCACCGAGCAGTGAATGTGAAACGCACGAAAAAGGAGAAGGCGTACCTGGCATTGACGGGTCCGCAAACATGATGGGTGGTGCCGCTCACAATGGTGCGGGATGGATCCAATCAAACGGATGGGAGACGGTCGCGTCGGGCGGAGCGCTGGAAACAGGCGAGCGGAATGATGCGCAAGGGGCGGGCGGGCGAGGGACTGGGCGACTCGAAAACCGGATTGCAGTGGGATAGAAAGGGGCGCGCAGATAAGACTGGCAGATAGTAGGATGTTGATTGTTTGGTGGGAATTGGGAGTGGTTGGGTGGTTGGGAGTGGAGGGATTAGCTGGGAGGGGAGGGAACCTTGGAAAGAGGGAATGCTGGCAATTGGGTTGGTGCTGGCGTGCCCAGGCGGGTGTGTCAAGTTGGGACTTGGGAGGGCCACGCGGTCCCACGGCTCCAGAAATTGCAGATCGCGGTAGATGCAACGAATGCAGTAGCGAGGGAGGGAGGGAGAGAGGAAGGGAAGAGAGAGAGAGAGAGAGAGAGTCGTGGTGGTGATGGTGGTGGTGAGAAGAAGGAGGAAAGGAGAACGGAAAGCAGAGGAAAGCAGCAAGCTCCCCTGAATGGTAAATAGGGAACGTCTTTTAGGCCTGGACGGTCCCTGGGAGTCCCTGGATTCCCTGGAGTGCCTTAACCCAAAGTCTTGTGACGGTCCAACGCGGGCGCGGCTCGAGGGGGTGTTTCCCTCGTCTAGCAGCTCTGGCTCGGTGGCTTTCTTTCGACTTCTGGGGATCCTCGTCTGCCCACCCGTCCCCCCTCGTCGTGGTGCTGTGGGTGCTATGTGTGCTATAGTTCTATGGTTCCTGTCACGCCTGTGCGTCGCCCAGTCCACAACTCACATCCCAAGCCCATCTCCAGCTCCAGCCCCGCCGCCATAGGCAACCCCTCTCTCTCGGACTACTCTCTTCCTACAAGTCCCTCTCATAAAGTTCATAGCTGTGGTCGTGAGCATCGCAGCCCGTCCCGGGCGTGACCGTGGCTCTCCTCCCCGGCCCGCCATCGCACACTTGGATGGTTTCCACGTACCGCTTTGGGACTAGCGCGTCCTTGCTCCCCCGCAGACCCTGATCAGTGCCCAGGTGAAATGCCGACCTTCCTTTGAATCCTTTCACCTTTGAACCTGGGCAGCCTCACCGCCCAACGGTCCCAACCTCTTTGGCATCTAGCATCCCCGCCATCGGATTCATTATATTATTCCTCTCCTGATCCTCATCTCGACCTTGCCCCCCTTGGCCATCCGCACTCATGGCTACAGCCTCATCATCCCCACCACGTGCTACTGCTGCTGCTACTGCTACTGCTACTGCAGAGCCACTCTATGGAGGCTACTCTCGCTTCGAGCTCGAACTCGAGGTACGATGATCCTCAACGCTTGCTCCACCCACCCCTATCCCGCTTACTCACCCCATCCTCTTCTTAGTTTGTGCAATCCCTTGCGAATCCCGCCTATCTTCATTACCTAGCCCGCCAGAAGGTCCTCGAGAAGCCCGAGTTCATCGCCTATCTCGCCTACCTGCAATACTTCAAGCAACCAGACTACATCAAGCATCTGCAGTAAGTACGTCTTGCTGTCACCAACCAACAATCTCGTTGACGTGCTCGCCCCTCGCAGGCATCCTGCGCCCACCCTCAGAGCCCTCGAACTGCTGCAGCAGGAGCGCTTCCGCAACGACATCGCTGACCCCAATGTCCTCAACTTCATGACCATACAATGGCTGGAAAATGCAATCCCCCCTGCCACCGACTGAGCACCGTGCTGGGCCCCTTCTCGCTACAGTATCCCCTCTATCGTCCCTGCGTCGGCAAGAGTCCCTCCAAGCCGGTTGATGTCTCACCCTTATGAGGTCATAGGCGGGTCGACATGCCTTTTGGGACGCAAAACATTTATTGTTTGCGCCTCGTGCTTCGGCTTTCGTGTCTAAGAGGCTGAGGGCCGGGGCTTCTTCTGGGTATTTCTGGATCCGATCAAGTCCCATGTCCGGAACATCATTCTTCCATACCATGTGATTTGGCCATATTCTGGGAAACCTACGGCATGTCGATAAATCCCTCCAGGACTCCCAGACAGGGACGGCAAGAGCAACTATTTTAAGGATTGCATGTTTGGAGCTCTGTATCTTAGCAGAAGTCTATTGAGTGGGGAGTTTCGTGCGACGTTTCAGTGCGACGTTTCAGCGCGATAGAGAAACCTGCCGATCTCCGAGTCCTCTACCCGGGACACCGGCATCATATGAAACTATGCAATGGACTTCTTTTCCAAAATCCATTGGTTTCCGCCGTTAGTCTAATTGCAAATTCGCTGAACCAAAACGAGTAGTGCATAGCATTCTCCAAACATGGTACCATCCTAAAGCGAACAAGTCTGCACCGCCACACAGCCACACTTCTCGGAATCAGTTCCGATCGGATCGTCAACTTGGCCTTCACTTCACCTTCACCTCGCCTGCATCTCGATTCTCATCTTCACCTTCACCTTCACCCCATCTCTATTTTTAACTCCCACCTTCTTCACCCTGCCTTTCCCCATCCATCTCTTCCTTCCCTCCCTCCCACCATGCCATGCCTCCCCCGTCTCTCGCCCGGCCCCATCCTGCCGAGCCCATCCTGGGTTCTTCGCTCCTGACTGATGAGCTCCTGACTGATGAGCTCCTTGACGATATCATACACCAGTCTCTGAATCCGCAAACTGCCCTGAAGAAGAATGCAACTTCATCCTCGTCGATTCTCACCAGCGTGAAGAGCGTGGATCATGCGCTGGGCGGCGGATGGGAGAAGGGTTGTGTGGTTGCGGTTTCCGGGGTTCTGGGAGGGGGTGGGTCGCGTGAGGTAGGTGCTCCTCTTTTCTATTGCATAGATGAGATAGATGAGAACACTTCCCCTTGATTTCCGAAGAACATCTGCACAGTGCGGTTTCTGGGAGGAAAGTCGTTAACCCTGGCAGCTCTGCCTTTCCCTCCTAGTATCCTCTCTGCTATCCGCAACAACCCCATCGTTCCAGCCCACAGCAGCCATCATCGACACCACCGGCAACGTAGATGTTCTCCGCATCTACACGCTGATCCTCCACCGCCTTTGCAATCGGCCTGACCTGCGTCACACATGCCAATTTTCTGTTCCCGGTGGAGGAAGCCTCAATGCCGAAGACTTGGCAGCGAAGATGCTGGATAGAGTCAAAATTATGAGAGTTTTCGATGCAATTGGCGTGATGGAGGCGATTAACGAGATTAGGAACGGACTGGGTGGGTTCGGGAAGAAGGAGGAGGTTAAGAGCGGGGAGAGTCCCCCCGAGGGACTGGTTCCAAAGAGAGAAGATGTGCCAGAGCCCGCTTGCGAGAAAAGGACAGTGGTGGCGGACAGTGAAGACGAGGACGATGACATGTTATTTGATGTCGAAGAACCAGAGAGCATGGACTCTTCCATCCCCCTTCCAGAGAAGGAAACGCAGACAGATATCCCAGCGGACGTCCTAGCACCCAACCCACCATCGGAACTGGAAAAGTCACAGCACACAGAGACAAGCACGCTTGCTGGCCTAAGAACTTCCTTCATCCTCATCGACAACCTCGCCCACATCCTTGCTCCGTTACTAAGAAAGGACTACGTCCACGGTCAGTTTCCCCCTCACGAAACTCCCCGTTTCCCCTTCAAGCAACCCCATAGTAATCAGATCCATAGCCCACACCCTCGGCCACGCTCTCCTCCGCTCCCTCTCCACCCTCACCAAAACAAACTCCCTACACACCCTCCTCCTGAACCCAACATCCCTCCCCTTTTCCCCCAAGCCACGCCCCGAAGCTGCCACCCCCGCGGACCCGAACCAACACCAGCGTTCCCGCCCACTCCCACCGCCCCCCTCCATCTTCTCCTCCAACGCCGCTATCCCGGCTCTCCCAACCATTCTCTCGCCTTACCTGGACATGCATCTCCTTGTTTCGAGGGTGCCGAAGCGCAAGGTTGATGCGAGGAAATTGGCCAGTTTGGGGGAAGATGTATTGGCTACTGCGAGTGGGGAGAAGGAAAGGAGACATGGTGTGCAGATGGCGTGGGTCGTGGAGGTGCTGATGGATAGGTGCGGGGGGAGGGAGGGGGACTGGGGAGCTTTCGACGTGGGCGATGGTGGGCCGACGGAGCTGTGGTGGTGAGGAGGATTCTGAAGTTGAAGGTGCCATGAGGGTGCCCATCGTCTTTCCAACTACGTCTGCTCATCCACTTCCTGCCTGGATAATATGTTGGACCGTGGCTGCCTCGGCTTGCTTGCCAAGAGCTAGTGTTCACCGTCATTGTCCTTTGCTTCTATTCTCCTGGCCTTCATTTCGATTCTCTTTTCATTCCACCTCTCCTGTCATCTATTGGTTGGAGATTCGCCAAAGATACCCGCGCCATGGCAATACGAAGCATGCATTCTCTCACCCCTCCACCCCTCCAGCTGAACGCTTCCCAGGGCTGCAGCTGACTGCCCCGCCCAGTTGCTCTGCACCCATGCCTGCTCAACTCAGCCTCCCCGATCTGGACACTTCGGAAAATAGATCTTCCTGCTCACTTCACTTACAGCACGGCCGGTGCCACATCCATCAGCTGCCGTCTTACTTCCAAAATGTCTCCGCACCTGGAGACCACCACTCGGGATTCATCTCAGAAAGAGAAAGAGCACACAGCCCTATTCGTGCTTCCAGCTACCCATAACCCCCCGAATGCGGCGTCAAGCACCCCAAATCACACTGCCTCTAGCGAGAGGGTGATTCCTTGCCAGAAATGTACAATCCTGTTGGAAGGAAATGGCTACTACCGATACAGATACTCGGTGAAGGAGAGTCCCTTCAGGCTTCATTTGTACGCATACCTTATCGCGGATGCCCCTTCCTGCAGCGCCTGTGAACGGTTATATGAATTACTGTTCCAAAACCCGGATGCCGTGGAGCCGTTCACTTCCGATCGGTATCGATGGGACTACACTCCGGAAAATGCGATAGCGTTGGCACAAGACCATCGAAAGAAGTATGGACCGCATGGCTTTGACCTCCCTCAGGATTGGGCGCGATCCTTGGATCGCCCCGTTTGGCGCCACTCCTTCTTAGGTTCCGTCGAGGAGGACTTGGATTCTGTCGACTGTTGTCTAGAACTTGTATGTACTTATTCCATGGTTCCGCGACCTGATTTTGTTGCATTCAGCAAAAGGCTGAAGGCTTGTATCGATAATCATCCGTACGGCGATCTGTTTCGCACAGACGGGGAGAGAGGAGAGACCAACATGCGTGTAATCGACTGCACTCCGCCACTCCCTCGAGTAATGCCGGCACCAAGACATTGTCGCTATGCTGCCCTCAGCTACGTGTGGGGATCTCCTAGTACAAGCGATGACTATGTCTCTGACGATGGAACGCTCCTTAATCTGCCCCTGACGGTACGGGACGCAATAGAAGTCACAAGAAGTCTTGAGTTGAACTACTTGTGGGTCGACAGGTGCGTGCAATCCGCCGCAACAATTTCCATCGGATTCAGATCAGACTAAGAAGACCAGATATTGTATTAACCAGCATGATATGAAAGACAAGCAAGATCAGATTCAGAACATGGACTTGATTTACCACCGTGCAGATGTCGCAATCATTGCCGCGGCTGGAGAGAGCCCTGATTATGGCTTGCCCGGAGTTTCCGACAGGCGACGCTACCAGCCTCCCTCCCAAGATGTCGCTCGGTCGATTGAACGCTCAAAGTGGAATTCACGGGCTTGGACTTACCAAGAGGCGGTCTTATCACCCCGGCAACTTTACTTCACGGACCATGAAGCCCTTTTCCAATGCGCTTCTGGTCGATGCTTCTCGTCTGAGAGCCAGAAACGCGACAGAATACCCAGGGTATCGGTTCCCCTCCACAAGCATCACATTCGGTCACATATTGAGCGGTTCTCTAAGCGATCAATTACAGATGAATCTGATATCTTCAACGCAATTTCCGCCATCTTCAGAGCATACCGCCGTCTATCAGATGAGGAACATCGCGCCTTCCAATACTGCGGGATACCGTTGCTACAGACAGAGAAGACATTGAGCCAGACGGCCGAACTAGTAAGGGGGTTGCTATGGACGAAAGATCTCCCTGGGCGCCGAAAGACCGAATTCCCTTCATGGTCATGGCTGGGCTGGACAGGGGCAGTCAGCTGGTTGGATTCGGCGCGTTTTGACGTGCATAGCGAGGTGGACATTCACATCAGCTTGGAAGATGGAGAGGGGAAGAGAGTTGATGTGGATACTTACGACTTCTCCACTGCCCGGCTATACCCTCCAATCCATGCTTGGTTTGCTATACAAGGTACAATCCTGACCATGCGACTTCTCCGTCATGATGGTCTTCGCGTCATCTCGGAAATCTCCGATACGGACAAAATGGTGTCCATGGTCTCTATTTTCTGGGACATTGATATGACGGATTCCCCTCTATCCGACCCCCAGGAGTTTCTCGTGCTCCTGGATGGTGTGTACCTGCTGTTGAGACCCCTCGAATCTGGCCATTACGAGCGAGTGGGGATCGCCGACCAGTACCTGTACACTGAAACGGAGATTTGGGAACATGGGTGGGCTGAAGTGGTGGACATTTGGAACGAGCGGAAACGTCGCACGGAAACTATCACACTGGTGTAGCGCTAGCGTTGAGTCCCGATCTACGCACGTAACAGGAGAACAGCTTGGATTCAGGAAGTGACACTTTGCCGGATGAAATTACCTGTAATTGAATAGCGGAAGTATTCGACATCAACAAGCTTGATTTCATTGAGCCCGGTAACGCACTTCAAGCCTGTCTGTGTTTACTGTGTTTAACGTTAACATCATGCGTGAATATATGTAGAGGTTTGTAAGAAGTAAAGAATAGAAGCGATTTGCCGTGAAAATTCTAGTCCTCTGTATATACCATATTGATACAACGCAACAGAAGATCGTTCGAGGGATGAAGTATTATCCACATGTTCAATCCTCAGCGCATATACACATACTAGAAGTGAGTCGTGGCATCAGACGAAAAGGTGGACCCGTAATGCACGAATGTATTCATCAACTATTCCGCTTACAGACTAGTTTTGAGCTTGATTCGACGCCCCTGCCGCGCGGATGCGTAAGCCCAAGTCACCACGGCTGTGTCCAACACCTGAGCCTCCCTTATTTTCTTCACTTCCTCACCTGGCCAGCGCGACTTGCACACTGCAGGCCCGATTGAGCCGCAGGTGCACTGGTGCTGTCCGGCCCTTCTACTGAAGTTCTACATGGAACATCCCTGATCCCGCTGCCCTCCGTTTCCTCGATGGTCTTACCCGCGATCTCCACCGCCCCACTCATCCTACGTACCTCTCCTCGATCTCGTCCCTTTCGCGGTATATTAAACCTCTCCTCCTACCCTCGCGTCGCGCCGTCAATCAACCCTCCCGTCGCTTGCTGGCCAACTCCTGCGCCATGGCCTCCGCCCATGGCTACAATCCAGTTGCCGCAATGAGCCCCCAGGGAAGATGGCGCCGTGTCCTACTAATCGCGCTATTACCCATGGCGCTCCTCTTCCTATATTACGCCTACAGTGTCAATCTCCTCGTACCTGCCAAGGCGCATGAGGCCGCGAAGCAACCGCAACCGCAATCGCCATCGCAGTCGCCATCGCAATCGCATAGGCCACATCAGCAATCAGAAACGCATCCTCTACCACAAACCACCTCAATAGATCCGACAGACATACCGCATAATGCATCTCACGCGACCGCTACGTCTGCGCCTAGCGCAACCGCATCTTTAGCGGCGAACAAGGAAGAGGAGGAGAAAGAGGAAGATCTCTCGATGGCGACCGTTATCAAGGCGCTGTACCGGCCGATGCTGCACCCGGTCGACGCTGCGAACTTTACGGACGAGGATGGCCAGACACATCATCTAGCCGGCGAGCCTCGATTCAGGGAGAAGCTTGGAAAGAAAGTGCTGATCTTGGATATCGACAGCAGACCACTCGACGGAGAGGGCCAGCTCATGAACGAGAAATTGAGCTGGAAAGGCATGCGCACGCTGTCAGGTGGAATGCTGAGCCACTATATGTATGGTGGGTACATGCGCGATCGATATTAAGCGATGGTATTCTGACCTTTGACAGCTATGATACACGGCTATGATTACAAGTTCATCCGCGCTCCCGACTACGCCGACCGTTGGGGTACTTGGGTCAAAGTGCCCCTGATGAAGGAGGCGCTGAAGACGCACGACTACATCGTCTTCATGGACTCGGACGTCATGTTCCATTACCCGCACCTCCCGCTGGAGTGGCTCCTGAACTACTGGAATATGACCCCGGACACGCTGGCCATGATGTCCATCGACCCGGACGAACCGCAGAACTACGACGCCAAGGGAAACCGCTACCTCAACACGGGCTTCGTCATCGCGCAGCAGAGCCCGCGCACGCAGGAGATGTTCCAGAAGTGGGCGGAATGCCCCTCGGAGACGGACTACCCGGGCTGCGCGAAATGGAAGCTCGACTGGGCGCACGAGCAGGCGGCGTTTGGCAACTATCTCCGCTACGACTTCAACCTGCCCAACGACATCAAGGTGCTGCCTTGCGTCGAAGCGAACGGCGCGCCCGAGGCCGTCAATCGCGGAGGCTGCAGAGGCATCTTCGTGCGCCATTTCTGGGTCGACAAGGGGTTGCTGGCCAAGGGCCTCGCGGACAACGTCATGCAGTATTTCGTGCCGAGGCTGCATCGGTTGTTCCACGAGGGTGCCGAGGAGAACATCATGGATGTGAAGAAGGGGTTCAAGCTCAAGGGGGCGGATCTGGTCGAGATGACGCGGGAAGAGAAGGAGGAGGCTGAGAGCGAGGAGCGGAAGAACCGGAAGGAGGAGGGGTTCAAGAAGAAGAAGAAGTATCACGATCACCGTCCTTGAGAAACAGCGGCATCTATGTCGGCCGCGCGAGACCCGCGATGTTGTGTACAGACGACCGATCTCTTTTTTTCCCGGGTACTCTTCTTGTATATATCTACTTGCATCCGCATTGGCGTTATGGGGATACCACGTCTTAACGGAAGGTGGCGAGGCGGCATTTTTCACTTGAATACGTTTTTTTCTCACGCTTCTCTGTCTTGGAGTTGGCGCCGTTTGGATATGTATGGGTTCCGGCGTGGCGTTTTCGAGGGAAGCACTTTCTTTTTCATGTTGGTGGGATCCGGTTTCGTTGGGCCTCTTCCTTCCTTCCTTCGAACGATTGGGGTTTGTTGGGATTCGTGGTCTGTGTCGTTATGGGCTGGGACTGGCTTGAGAAGGGTGAAGGTTTTGGCATTATCGGCCGTTGCGGACTGTTGTCGGCAGGGCTGGTTGTATATAGTAGGATAATCGAGGCTCGAGGCTATGTCGTCGGGTTCCTCTTGCAAACTTGACCAACGATCTATTCTTCTGAAGACTTTCTCCCTCATCTACCAGGGCCTGCTTCTTCCCTACTGACCTCTCATCACATCATCTCAGCGTCGGATCCTTTTGCAAATACTGTCAAAAAACCCACCCACCTTGGCGGTGTCTTTCTTCCCCGTCTCCCAGGAGCTGCTCCTCCCTTCTAACCTCTAATTATATCATGTCTGAGAAATCTATGCATGACGTTGAGAGGGCTATATTGTCGATCTCGTATCCCGCAAGGCTGAAGCTGAGCCTCAGCTGCACCCCGAGCCCCCAAAGTCCTTCGTACAAGCAGAAGCCGCCGTGGCTTGCATCTTGCAGAATACACGAGTATTGGCCAGCCTTGTAACCGTCAGGTCCGCCTACAATGTGTACGTAAAATGCTATAACGGGTGCCGCTGTGGCTTACAATGGATGGGGGCAGGTATTTTCCGCCTCCTCTTTAACGAATACGGCTGCTTCCGGGATCTTCTGGTGAATAGTGAGTGCTGTGTTAGCGCTAGGTGGCGAGGTGGCAGCTTGTTGGGGACACAGTACAGTTCGTCCCAAATGGTGCATTTGTCTATGGCGACAAGAAAGCATTGAGTGGCTTTCGAGCTAGGGTTGGCGTTGCACTGGGTGGATGCTCCGCGGATTACGAGAAGGAGAGTGCAGTTGGCGGCGTTAGTTCCATGGGAATGTGTAAACGGGACGGAATTTCGCCCGTAGGTGCTGGTGCATGTTAAGGGGCACTTGCAGGTATATATAAATCCAGAAACGGTACAGGAAGCGCCGTCGTTGAACGCTTCTGCCAGCCTTCAGTAAACCGTGTCCTTGCCAGTTGCTGTTCACCGTATTATTTCCAGGATATATTCTCCACTATGGGGTTGTCGCGCTACTCCACCACCTTCATCACGGGTCTTCTTCTCCTTCTCTCCACCCTCATATCCGGCCAACTCGTCGATCCCGGGCCTCTGAGCGATTGCAAAAACCTTGGTATCGACCCCTTCCTTCTTCGGTGCAAGAAACAGCCAGGCTGCTGCCAGGCCAATGGCTTCACCTGTTGTGCGGGCGGTTGCTGTCCCCTCGACTCGGTTTGTGTAAATGTGGGACTGCCGAATGAAGGATGTTGTCGTGGTAGCTATCTGGGCTATTGCGGGGGGATCCTACCTACGGAGGTCGTACGTCTACTATTTTGATAATCTTGGAGGCCCTTGCATCTTTACTGGAATTCCTCCACTAACACGATCCTGGCAGCTCGAGGACTACAAACTGCCCTGCGCGTCGGTAACGTCGGACGTTTTCCAGCCTATCGTCTCCACTTACTGCTACGGCCCCTCCGATGGGAAGTTTAAAGAGTGGTACTGCCCTCTTGGGAGCTCCTGCGGACTGCAGTACCCTAACTGCTATGATTTCTCGAACCTTGGATGCGAGTCGAGTCCGCCCGAGGTGGCGTCGGCGAAGCCTACGCCTACACCTCCCCCGAGTGGGACTACCAGTGGTGGTGGAGGCGGTGACGGGAGCCGTAAGACAACCAAGGGGTCACAGACACAGAGTGCGGTTGGTGGCGGCGTTAGTAGTCCGCCGGGTCCGCGTCCACTTGGGGCGGGAGGGGTCGTGCAGAGGAATTTTGGAGGGCTATTGGGAGGCTTGATCGCCGGGTTAGGTCTGTTGTTTTGAGATATAGAACAGTGAGTGATTTTATGGGCCAGACTTATGCGATTTCTCTTTCACTCGGTGCGTATACCTTTTTTTGCTTATTTGCTACGGATTACAGTTGGGATTTTGGTCTCCTTGGTACATATGTCGTCGTATAAAGTGGTGTTAATTCCTATGGCTGAAAGGCTAGTTAATCATCCAGGTGACAGAAAAGTTGCCTCACCAACTTCTGAAACTACTGCCTTCTAGCTAGGTCTTAGCTAGCAATACGCAAATAAATAATAACAGTGCATAATTCTTACTATGCAGGAGTGTCTATAGTTGCCAAACACGAGTCCCAAAAACATTCTACCTATGCTTAGTTACCTAGGTATTGTAGGTGGGGAGTTAAGCTTGCAAAGTCGGTTAGGAAATTGCGACACCTTTGTTGTCACCCGGGTGGTAATGCACCTGGAGCAAATCCCCCGGGTAACAGACAGGTTGTAACTTCCTCTTCTGACAATAAAATGTGGTTTGCTTGTACAGTCATATATCTGCTAGGTAAAGGCTCAAGGTAATGGCGTGTAATCGTAACTAGTTCCGAAGTTTCGTGCTAATACGTAAGAGGATTGTAGATACGGCTGTCCTTGAAACGGAGTTTAAGAAGTACGTTGTTTTGGGTAGGAGTGACGGCATTGGCCTTTGTTTGACAAGCACGGGTGCCTACAGTCGTTACCGCGGACTTAAGGACATAGCCGATTGCGACAAAAGTCATGACACTCCCACAACACCACACAACACCCGACCACAACCTCCAAAAATTGGTCCGTCAAAACTGACGACCTCATTTTTCGGACGCATCTAAAAGCTTCATAACTTTATCGGGAGTTCAGATCGCGACTAGACCACAATAGTGATAGTAGCGGTGAGCCGCGGATACATGTCGCTGATCGCGACTCGGCGTTATCGACGGACGATTTGAAAGCTCCGAGTTAGCGGTGTGCCCGTGGGACAACTTTTAGATCATCTGGATCCGACTCGCTGACAAAGTGTGATAGGCAGCAGGATATAAGATCGGCGTTGTGGGTCGCCTCGTGCACAGTTCTTTCATCGTGAGCTTTGAGCGGAATATAAGAGCTACTCGAGGAACTTCACTTCGGAATTACGACTACAAAAAGACGAAACCGGAAAGATTTAACAAGATGCCCAACCTCACGGTGCACCATCTCCAAACTGGCCAGGGCGAACGAGTTCCCTTCCTCCTCGAGGAACTCTCCATCCCCTATACCCTTCGCCTCTACCAACGCGACCCCATCTTCTCGCCGCCCTCCCTTAAGGCTCTCCATCCTATGGGCACATCCCCTCTACTCGAAGACGCAACGGATAACCCAGCAAATCCGCTCATAATGGCCGAGTGTGGCGCCATCTTCGACTACATCATCCACAAATATGGCAACGGTCAACTCGCACTCCCACCTTCTCACTCAAACTACGCAGATTACCTCTACTGGTTTCACTTCTCCAACGGAACTCTTCAACCCGCACTAGCCCGTCGGATCGGTATCAAGCCCGAAGATTCACGGTACAAACTCACCCTAGACAAGCTCCTCCGCGCAGTGCAGCACGTCAACGACCGCCTTGCAGTCAACACGTGGCTTGCGGGAGAGGCGTTCACCGCCGCAGATATTATGAATGTGTGGTGCTTTACGACCATGAGAAAGTTCTCTTCGCTGGAATTGACGGATTTTCCTGCAGTGAGAGAGTGGTTAAAGAGGTGCACAGAGAGGCCGGCTTATAGGGAGGCGATGAGAAAGGGGGATCCGGAATTGGTGAATGAGGACTTGATTAGTGCGAAAGGGCCGCCGCCTTTCGCGCCGGTGGTGAAAAAGGTCGAGAAGTAAGTCTAAATAGGCTTCAGAACGTAAGAGAGCGCTAATCAGAACAGGGAGAGTGGGACGCAGAAGTTGTAAGCGAACATGGCACAATCACCGGATAGGACTTGTGTAATACCACATATCTCCCCAAAGAGATACCTGTCGCATCTTCACTCACTGCATTAGTATAATCGGTTGGCGGGTCATCCATCGAACGGTAGGGCAAAGACCTACCCTAGAGTGGTCCAGCATTTACATAGTCAAGATTGTGGCGTCCCATAACCCGCCCCTCTACTGCTTACTCGATATACCAGTAAACCCAAAAGTATTCAACATAACTGTCTCGGATGATTTGGAAATTATCTTGTCACGGGATTCCTAGCAACTCCAGGCTCATAGGCCGTGTGGGTAACTCACCGTGAATTACATAAGCCCCCTTTTATGATCGCCTCCGGCCCGGCTTCTCTTTGCATGCGCGTACGGCTATGGGCTACTTGCCCCAATCTTAGGCCTGAGTCCATCCAACACCTCTATTGGGTGGGCTCCTCACCGTATAATATACTCCGCGCGGAAGAGGTCCTGTGCAAGGGGTCATATGTGAATGAGAGATCACATGTATGGAATAAATCTCCGGGCAGCTCGCGAAAAGGACGGCAGTCAGTGAGCTAATCAATCTTCGGGCTTCACAGGTATTTCCAGTTAATTGGTTGAAGGGGGGCTATATGGAGATATAGAAGTCACTTGCAAGGAGTATAGGGACCATGAGTTTCATATATACATATTTATGCTATCATACACCTATGTCTCCGCATCGGGCGCCAGCTGGGAATCTTTAGGATCCTTTTCCTGTGCAGGCTGCATGCGCCGCCATAGAGCAAGGAACCCGCCGCCAACTACCACTTGTCCCGCCTTAGGTCTGCACACTGTGACCCATTTCTCTTCCTTCTTAGCCAGGTCTTCCGCTAGCTCACCATCTCGTGCTTTCTGTCCCTCAATCTCATCGATAGCCACCAGGTCCGGCAATTCTGAGGGAGTACCTTCCGGCTGACGAGCTCCTTCTTTCTCTTTCTGCGTTGCGCGCGGTTTTACGAGTCTTATGTCCCACTGTCTAATCGTCCCCACACCCAGCTCAATAACTTGATCCAGCAGGTAGGGAAGTTTCTGTTTGTGGATCAGCTCCACACATTCCGCGACTTGCGTAACACTGGGATTGAACACAGCTAGCATGCCGTTGGCCCTCAGCACCTCAGCCACATTTCCCAAATGCCGGTCGGCATTGGGCAAATCCAGGAACACGTGTGACAGGAAGGGCTCTCCCGTATTCCTCAGCGCCTTCTGCTCTGCAATCCACTCACTCACGTCGCCGACGTGGAAGTCAACGTTGCGGGCATACATGCCGTGACGGAAGTCTTGGACAATTTTCTTCGCGTGCTTGGTGTGCTTCGCCGCGATATCCAACGTGTGGATGATGGCGCGGCGGCTGGCCCTCCAGGTTTCTAGGTTGGTTGCATGTATGTCTGAGACAGGCGCGCCTTCGTAGATGGCGTCGTCCATGGCTTCTTCCACAGATTGAGGGGTGGACTTGGTAGAGGTGGAGGATGAGATCCTCGGCAGAGGAGGGTTAGCGGCGTGTATGGCTCGGGAGAGATGGAGGGTCAGGGCCCCGTGTCCGGTGCCTGCCTCCAGGATTTCAAATGGAGGTTCATCGCCCGACGTAGAGCCATAGGTGTCGACATGTATGTCAAGCAGTGACACTATGAGGTTGGCATCGGACGGGTAGACCTGAGAATGTCAACATCCTATGTCTAAAGCCAACTCGGCTACCATTACAGCCGCGCCGTTGTGCAGAGAGGAGACGCACCGGAGTGACGATTCGAGGCGTCAGTCGAACATATTCGTCAAGAGTGGGCTCGTGTACTCGGAGGGTATGGGACTTATGCGTCTGGACTGTCTGGCGTGGCTGCTTGCCAATGATATCGTCGTGCGCTACCGAACCCTTCCATGTCTGCGTCGTTTTCCCTTTGCAGAGTTTCAGAGGCTTCCCTGTATCGTGCGATGCCTCATTCTTGTCTCGGATAAGTATGATATCGCCCTCTATATCGTTGTTAGAGAAATATACGGACTACAAGACGGGACATCTTGCCTTCAAAAACTTTGCGCAGGGAAGTGCAGGCTGCAAAATGTCTCTTTTGAGCTGCGCTGGATATACCCGAATGAAGGCGTGCGAGACGCAGTGCTGATCGCATCACTGCCCTCTCTATGATGTATGCACAGAAGTCCTAGGGTGCGGAGGAAGCGGAGCGGCCAAGCCGAGGCGGCGGAGACGGAGGTCCGGGGGGACAAGCGGGTGTGGAGATCTTGAGCTCCCTTGCAGCCACGAACCACAACGCTCTATCCACCTCTCTGCTAACGAAAAGACGACAGCCAGAACATGGGGACAGGCGCCTCTCGGAGGTATCTACATATTAACAGATGAGACTGAAGCCTCATATCTTCCCTCCGCCCTCCGCCGATCCGACTTGAACCCCTACTTCCGCTATGGCTCGTCGCATAGTATGTTCTCTCCAGACGCAACTCACAGCATCTGAGCTCACACCATGACAGGTCCGCACGGGCTTACAGCTCGGAATAATCATCACCATTGTCTTCTTCCTCATCTTCTTTCTCGATAACCGCTACCGTGTCCTCCCACAATCCATCCACAGCCACCTCCCGCTCCACCACGAAGGCCTCATCATCACCGACATTACAGTGAAGACGTGTTCCAAGATCAATCCGCTTTCGGGCTGTCGATTGGATCCGCAGCATTGGAATCGCATTGAGAAAGACTTGTACTTGAAGGAGGGATGGATTTCCAAGGCATATGTGCATGTGAAGCGCAAGCGAGAAGAGGAGCTCAAGGAAGACGATAAAGTGATCATAGATGTGCGCAGTGGGAAGCTCGACCCTTCTATCGGGGAGAAGTCGCAAATGAAGGAGAAATGGGAGTCCCGTTCTGCTGGCATTTGGTTGAAACGGTCTTCGAAACGTCACGCGAGCGACTCAAAGAAAGCCATAACAGCGGTGGACGTCCTCTTTGGCGCCGACGCAGTTGAGCCCCGTCCAGGCTGGGAACTGGTCGGGCCCGGTGCCTTGCTCCTGGACTCTGGTGTAAATGGCCGCGAACCACGCCTAAGCATCCGCAGGGGAAGCCCTCTGAAGATTGAGAAGCCGGTTCCCAGAATCAACAGCAATGGGAAATTCAAGATCTTGCAGCTCTCTGATCTGCACCTTAGCACCGGCCCTGGGGCATGCAGAGACGCAGAACCCAAGGACCATAACGGCGGCAAATGCGACGCCGACCCGCGGACCCTCGATTTCGTCCACCGCCTCCTGGAAGACGAGAAGCCCAACTTTGTGGTCCTCTCCGGCGACCAAGTCAATGGCGAGACCGCCCCAGACGCACAATCCGTAAGCCTTCTAATTCTGCCTCTGAAAGAGACATCCCCTAACTCCCACGCAGGCCCTCTTCAAAATCGCCGGCCTCCTCGCCGAGCACAAGATCCCCTACGCCGCCATCTTCGGCAACCACGACGACGAAGGCTCCCTCTCTCGCCAAGCGCAAATGTCACTGTACTCCTCGCTCCCCTGGAGCGTCTCAGAAGCAGGCCCCAACACCGTCGACGGCGTAGGGAACTACTTTGTCGAAGTCCTAGCGCACGGGACCAACAACCGGCACTCAGCCCTTACCCTGTACCTGCTGGACACACACTCGTACTCTCCCGATGAGGCGAAATACCACGGCTACGACTGGCTCAAGGAATCCCAGATCCAGTGGTTCCGCGACACGGCGCGCACGCTCAAGGAGAGCCACAAGCACTACTCCAAGACGCACCTCGACATGGCCTTCATCCACATCCCGCTCCCCGAGTACGGCGCCGACGACCAGCCGCGCGTCGGCGCGTGGAAGGAGCGCATCACCGCGCCCGGATTCAACACGCACTTCAAGGACGCGCTCGTCGAGCAGGGCGTCCTCACCGTGTCGTGCGGCCACGACCACGTCAACGAGTACTGCGCACTTGCCCGCGACCCCAAGTCCGCCGAGCCGCAGCTGTGGATGTGTTATGCGGGTGGAGCTGGATTTGGGGGCTATGGTGGATATGGGGGCTATCATAGGAGGGCAAGGGTGTGGGAGGTGGATACCAATGAGGCCCGGATTTCGACGTGGAAGCGGGTTGAGTGGGGGGATACGGCGGCGAGGTTGGACGAGTTGATTGTGGTGGATGGGGGCAAGGTGGTTGCGCCTCCCGGGGCGCAGGAGCCGGCGAGGGAGCAGCAGAAGGAGGGGCAGAGGTAGCAAGGGGGGAGACTGAGGTTGGGGATTCATGGGTCAAGGAGGGGCTAGGGGTTTAGGAAAGGATGGAAACCACCCCGAGAAACCTGCGCCTGCTTTTGGGATTTGAAGACAGCGGAAAGGGTTCGCACATTGAGAGACCCATCGATATCATCATATAGCGCGGCGTTTTGGGCGGCACTTCCGGCTTCTGGATTACGGTTTCTGGCTTCTCCGCCACATTGGAGATGGAAAATTAGATTCTTTTGTGCTTGTTACCTTGTTGGCTTGCAATAGTTACTTGCTCACACTGGAGGCTACACAGGGGCTAGAACACAACAACGTTCGTGCGTTCCTCACGGCTAGGATGGAGTGTCGACAGTCCAGGACAGAGCATGGGCAACGAATGTCCACTGTGTGGACTTGGTCCGCCGGACAAGTCTCTGTAGTT
Source organism: Westerdykella aurantiaca (assembly GCA_030412805.1). NCBI lineage: Eukaryota > Fungi > Ascomycota > Dothideomycetes > Pleosporales > Sporormiaceae > Westerdykella > Westerdykella aurantiaca. The sequence continues at coordinate 8,692,529 of JASJFJ010000001.1, forward strand.
CCGCATGCAACGCAGTTTGGCTTGCAAACGGGGGACTGGTTGATTCATCCAAGACAGTGACGTTGAATCAAATCCAACGCTATTGCCATCACAGTCATAGTCATCGAGGAAATATTAATGCCTTTATACCCCAAGTCTTCCTAACCCGCTGGCGATGTTCACGCACCCGTTCCTATCGATGATGAAGCAAAACGAACAAGTCTACAGCAATACATCGTCATCTGTACCACCAACCCAATTCATCTGGTCTGCGCACGCGAGTGGAACCTGACGCAGCAGACTGCAGACAGCGGGTAGCCGATGTATGACCAAGCGTCCGCGTGTACATGTGAAGCAGCTGGGCGAGAATGGATAGTTGCATGTGCATGGAGTCATGTATACCTGGAGGTACTTGGTGGAGAGTGCAGAGAGGTGGCGCCGTGGATACGGCAATATCTATCGTGATTCAGGTTGGGCGTCTTGTATGCTGCCTTCATCCCTGTCGACGACTCCCATGAAAGTCCCGCAAGGGCTGTCAAATCCTGCGTCTATACGGAAGGTGGAGCAAGGATTGGGACGCGATATTGCATACCAATCGCAGCGTCTGTCCCAGGATTTAACCCTAGGATAGAGATGTTGGGATGCACTTCTACAAGCGGTGTTTCCAGAAACCCGTACCACGCCATCTCGTCGATGGAGAAACTCCCGTTGCGTGCAGGAGCACTGCAGAAGATACGGATACACGCCGCTCCATTCAAACTCAGAGAGTACGGTCGCATGTCCATGTACCGCACCTGCAAACACCTGTTGTGTGCGCGTTGCATGTAGACTACATTGCAATATCTCCCGTGAGCCTGAGACGTGAGGTAATAGGTCGGATTCAAACGACTGCATGTCGTGGAATCTGGGTATCGCTGGCTGGGTAGTGGAAGGTGAGTCCGGTTTACCACCTCCCCTGTGAGGAAGTCTCGTATTTCGATTCGACGTCTTGCACAGCACATTTCCTGCGTATACAAGCTCGAGCATGTGAATCATGCCACCGTCGTACGGATTCAAGGCCTACCCCTCAATTTCCACCTTGTGTTTTCTGGAAGGAAAGGAGGGTCCTCGGTGGCTTCGCTTCGCTTCGCCCACATGCATTTTCTTCCGAGATGCGGAGGGACGGACAGGAAACCGGTTGGGATGTGGTGTCAAGGCTGTTGGCTGTTGTGGAGGCGGCGTTCCCTTCGCGCGGACCGGATTTTTGGAAGGAGGTGGAGAGTGGTGGTGGTGGTGACACGGCAGGTCGGTTGGCGCTGGGGCGTCATGGGGAGGGGATGTTGTTTATATGGACGACGTGGGAAGGATGGAATAGGTGTGTGGTTGGTAGAGACGGTTTGGGGACGGAGGGGAGGGTTGAGTAAGGGAGGGGGTTCTTTTCGGCGGCCAGAGCCGACGAGGGCGAAGTTGGTGGTTTGCTGGTGATGGACGAGAGAACGAGTTGCATGTTGAGGTGGACTTTCGAGTGGAATAGAAAATATGGAGGAAAATAGAGGAGACATAAGAGACTTGAAGATAGCTGTGCGGTTAGCTGGATACTTAAAGGATGCTGCTGCTGAGTGGCAGGTCCGAGTCCAAGCCGAGTTCTAGGTTACGATGAATGCTGACCAACGAAGGATAAAGTCTTCGTGTTCTGCAGACGAACGTAATCAGCGTGGAATAAGGCAATGGAGGGAAACCTGGTGGCGAAGGACGCAAAGACTGCATTTGATGCGGAGAAAGAGGTAGTCATTATTGTATAGTTAGGCTGTCAAACCAAATGCTACATGTAGTCGGTATAGAACGGTAATCGCTAGCCACCATTTTTTGCGAATGCGGGTGTCCCTCCCTAGCCATTGGGTTAGTAGTGCTTAACGGACGTTGATTTGTTGCGGGCAGAGCTTCTCCTCAATCGATGAGCTTTGTATGGTTCCGTCGACGGCTCTTGCTCATGATTGCCAGAGAAGATGGAGATGACCGCTCCCCTGTATTGTTATAAAATCTAGCGATTGCGTTCGGCCTCTGTCACAGAAACAATGCGGATAAGATATGGATGCCTCAGGCACGACAAGTTTAAGGTCGCTGCCTGAGAAAAGGGGCAAGCAGAGCGAGAGGTGGTGTGAGAAGCGGCTGAGCGGGCGGCTACGGCACATTGGTTCGAGGCTCGAATATTTTGGAGTCAGGAACTTGGTGGTGGTATCCACCATCTCGTATTGGTGGCTCAGAGCCGCATCGTCTCCTTTTTCAACAACGTCTTCGTCAGACGACGCGTGGCACTGTTGCAACGCTTCAAAGTATAATAAGCAGCGACAGCCTACAGGTTCCTCCAACATGGTCAGCATGCATGCAGATTTTAGAGATTCCAGTGGTCCCCTTGAACCTGCATTGTCATGACAGTTGTCACAGGTGACAGCACGATCCGACGGATGGCGGCGGACGCCCCCCCTGAGACTAGTGCCTTATAGGGCATGGATAGCCAACGTGGCTCGAAGGACAGGAAAAGAAGGAAAAGAAGGAAAGCAGCATGAAGCCACCCGCGGACCGGAACGGGAAGTAGGAGACGAAAGATAGGCACAGGCAATAATAATAATAACAAAAACGAGGAGAAAGGTCAACAAGATGGCGGAGGATCCTTGCCAGTTGTGGGGGTTGAGTTTGTGGTGACAAAATTCTTGAAGGCGAACGCCTCCGATCAACCAGCAATTCCCCTGTTCCAGTAGGCGGCAATAGCTCGGATACCGTATTTGGGCAGGGCGCTAGTTCCAGACAGGTAAGTGGCATCGTTGGTTTCTTTCAGAGATTGTATAGCGTACACTAGAGGGTATCGTTTACAGTTATGGAGAGGGCGGACCGAGGTAAAGAATCGGAGGCGTGTCCGACGATGCAACGTCAGGTGGTACCATGTACGCTGTATAGTTATACAAGCGGTAGTGCGGACAACGGGATTGTTGGGGCACTCATAGGAGTCGGAGGGAAATCCTGCGTTCTTACGCGAAGGAGTGCATTACAGAGTTCGGAGGGCTGTTGTGGCTTATGAGTGCAGACCTGAGTGTCTGGGCGGAGTTGGGAGCTGTTGACCAGATGAAGGCATGTTAGGCGCCCACCCCATTACGGCATGACAATGGGCGTTGTGGAGATTTCGGACAGGAACCATTCGTCAAGAGAGTGTGGCTGCGAGGTTGCTGCAGGGCAGTCAGCCCTATTGGAAGGAATGAACTTGAATTCTAGGCAAAGAGCAGCATTGGCACTGTTATCGATTCTGTTGCCGTCTTGTGGTTTGTGGGGGACCATTGATCAAGCTCTGGTACCAAGCATACGGCGGACTGGGCGGGCATCCATCGTCCACAGGACCGGTGAGAAGGATCAGGAGCTGGCAGGAATCAGGAAGGAGGGGTCGGCTTACGATCGATAGTGCGCGGTTTTATGGGAGGGAGCACTCGTATCATGACGCAGCAGCTGAAGGAGGACGGGATGAAAAGCGACATGTGCGTGGTGTTTTCAAGGGTTCCAAGCTTGCCGGTTCGGGTCAGGGGTCGGCGCTAGACCTGTTCCTGGCTAGAACGCGCAGAAAAGTGGCCCCCTGCCATGCCATGCAGGTGCCATGCGGGCGACTTGGCACGCTTCTTCTTTCTGTCCAGGTGAAACTCTCACCTCTCGTGCATCTCCAGCCCTCTCGCCCAAAAAAGAGTCACCCTCTCACGCCAACGCTTTACGGATGCTTGTTCGCACCAAGCTTTTCCTCAAACCGTGCCCAGGCTGCAGCCAGGCTGAGCCAGCCCTCGCCGTCGGCTAGGCATACGCGAGTCGTCATTTGGGACCCCTCCTCCATGCGCTCAGGATCGTCGACGTTCCCGTTTGTGACTCCAGGGGAACAGGCTTTGGGAAGGAAGATACTGTACACGGCAGACGCAGAGCTTTCGAGGACTCCTGTTCTGATCCCCTCCAAGGTTCAGGGTTTGCTCCGGATACACCGGCACGCGTGCGACGTGGGGCATCCTCGTGGTGGGAGAGACCGGCCGAGCGCCAGCCTGTCACCAGCTGGCCATACCCCTGAAATTTGGGGACCGCCGATGGGACCGATGAGACGGAAATAGAGCGCGCAGAGAGCTCTGCGAGACCGAGAGAGTCGACCTTCAGGTTCCCCCTGTGGAGATCTCGGCACCGCCTCATACGAAATTGCTGTTGATCGCGCCTAGCCATGTCCACCGCCGCTTATTGGCCGCCTCCGGGCAATACGGCGTCCTATGGTCCACCATGGGGCCACTGGGGTTGGACTCCGTGGACGGCTCCTCCATGGCTCAAGCCAGGCCCAGTACTTTTTTGGCGCTTCCTACTTCGCATATACAAACCCTTCCCCCGTCTGTCCCCAGACTCTTCTCTCCCTCCTACCCGCTCTCCGGCTGTTGGCAAGCAGACAGACAGACACCTTCGTCTGGAGTCCAGCGTTCCCTCTTTTGCTTTTCGTGGTCCTTCACCACAGTCATTCGTTATTTTTATCTTACCCTCACTCGCTACTACTACACGTACTCCCATTTTCAATATTACGCTAATCTATACGAACTTTGGACGCCAAACATCGCACAACAGCGCCCAATTCCCCACGTTACACGGTGATCCAAAGAGCTATCCTGTTTCGTCCGCTCTATTAATACAAGAGTATGTAAATATTTATCATCGTGTCGTCTCAATTTTCAAAGGCAACGCGTGCCACCTTCCCTTACCATAGCACTGCACTGCCTCGAAAGGATATCCTTGCTCCTTTCTTTCCACTATCAAAACTTCCCAGTCACCTTCTTCAGATTTCAGATGGACCGTTGCGTGTTTGTCGTTTCGCCCTGACCCCCACGTCACTCACCTCCGTTTGTCAAATCAAACACTTCTCCGCCACAGACCCTTACCACTGACGGAGCAACTCCCTCTATATCCGGTCGACTGACCACATTCTCCAGATCTTAGTTATGAAGGCGACGATTCTTACCCTCGGCGCCTTTGCCGGGCTGGCGACCGCCAACATCAAGTTCCACTTCGTCACGCCCCACTGCAAATTTGACGGCCCCAACACCTGCCTGAAGGGACAGGAGTGTCTCAGCAACAACACGTAAGGTGCTCTCGCGTCGTTGTAACGAGTTTGTGTCCTAATACTGCCCAGCTGCGTTCCCTACGCAAACACGGACAACCTCTACCCCAGGTCTTACCGCCGCTATGTTCCCGACTTCGAGCTTCCCCAGGTCGAGAAGAGGCAAGGACAGTACTCCCTCGACGGCCGATGCGGCCCCCAAAACGGAGGCTTGATCTGCGACCCCAACAGTAAGGTCTACTCCGGCGGCTGCTGCAGTCAGTATGGCTGGGTATGTTGTCATCTTTGTTTTCTTCAAAATGCCTCGACTCACGAACTAACCACTCTCGACAGTGCGGAAATACTGCCGACCACTGCGGCACTGGCTGCCTTTCGGGCTGCTCGGGAGGAGCCACCAACCCCCCTCCCACCACGACCGCTCCGCGCGCTGACGGACGTTGCGGCAAGGACTTTGGAGGTGCCACTTGCGATGCCAATGGTGCTTACGGCGGATGCTGCAGCGCCTACGGTTACTGCGGAAAATCGGATGGCCACTGTCTCCCTGCGAACGGGTGCCAGAGTGGCTGCACCGGCACCACCAACCCTCCCCCAGCCCAGTCTTCCACCCCAGCTACCGGTGGAGGCGCTGCTCCCCGCCCTGATGGACGCTGTGGTAAGGATTTCGGGGGCGCCACTTGCGACGCCAACGGCGCCTTTGGCGGCTGCTGCTCTGCTTACGGGTATGTTCTTGCTCCCCCCTCCGTTCCTCGCGTGTATACTGACAATTCCAGATACTGCGGTAAGACTGACGGTCACTGCCTGCCTGCCAATGGCTGCCAGAATGGCTGCGCTGGCGGTAATAACCCCACTCCGACCAACGCTCCCGCATCCACCACCTCTGGTGAGCCTGTTCTGGGCTCCCCTACTACTGCTCCCGACAACGCTCCGGACGGCCCGCCCACCACCGATGGAAGCTGTGGTGCCAACTTTGGCAACACCGTCTGCGGTAACTGGTACCAGGGCTCGTGCTGCTCCATGTACGGTTACTGCGGCAGCACAGCCTCCCACTGCGGAGCTGGATGCCAGTCTGGTCCTTGCCTGAACGGCCCCGTTGTCCCCGCTCCTGGCCCCAGCCCGGCTCCCGCCGCTGCTGTCCCTGGCACCATCCAGATCAAGGGCCGCTCCGGTGTTCCCGCCATGCATGCCGGTTTGTTGCCCAACGGCAAGGTCGTCTTCCTGGACAAGATCGAGAACTACACCGAGCTCAAGCTTGGCAACGGCCAGTTCGCTTACTCCTCCGAATACGACCCCGTCACGGGCCAGCTCACTCCCCTCGCCTACAAGACGAACGCTTTCTGCTCCGGCGGTATCTTCCTTGCCGACGGCACCTTCACGTCACTGGGTGGTAACGGTCCCCTCGACTGGCTTGACCCTACCGTTGGCGATGGTTTCAAGGGTATCCGCCTCCTGAAGCGCTCCCACCTTGACAAGTCGCTCGACGGCCAGGCTTGGAACGAGCCCGGAACCAAACTCAGCACTGCCCGCTGGTACGCTTCCGCCCAGATCATGCCCGATGGAAAGATCTTCGTTGCCTCGGGATCCTTGAACGGTCTTGATCCCTCCAAGCCCGAGAACAACAACCCTACCTACGAGATGCTCAACGCCAACGGTAGCCCCCAGGGCCAAAGCATCCCCATGGAGATCCTCTCCAAGAACCAGCCCTACTACATGTACCCCTTCGTGCATCTGCTCAACAACGGCAACCTCTTCGTCTTCACCGCCAAGTCCTCGGAGATCTTCAACGTCAACACCAATGCCGTCGTCCGCATGCTGCCCGACCTTCCCGGAGACTACCGCACGTACCCCAACACTGGCGGTTCCGTCATTCTCCCCTTCTCCAGCGCCAACCAGTGGAACCCGGATGTCGTCATCTGCGGCGGTGGCCCTTACCAGGACATTACTGCTCCTGCCGACCCTTCCTGCGGCCGCATCGCGCCCCTTGCCGCTACCCCCAAGTGGGAGCTGGATTCGATGCCCGAAGGACGCGGCATGGTCGAGGGTACTCTCCTGCCCGACGGCACCGTCATCTGGTTGAACGGCGCCCAGGAGGGCGCCCAGGGTTTCGAACTCGCCCGCAAGCCCGCCCTCGAGGTCCTGATCTACGACCCCGTCAAGCCCAAGGGCCAGCGCTTCACCACGGGCCCGCGCTCCACCATCCCGCGCCTGTACCACTCGGTCGCCCTCCTCCTGCTCGACGGCACGCTGCTCATCTCCGGCTCCAACCCCGTCGAGATGCCCATCACTGATGCCAGCAAGACGCCCTTCCCGACCGAGTTCCGCAACGAGATCTACACGCCCCCTTACCTCCAGGGCAACCCCGTCCGCCCCACCAACATCGTCCTGTCCTCCAAGAGCCTCGTCGCCAACGGCAGCCAGTTCACCATCAAGTTCACCTCGCCTGCCTCCGCCAAGGCCGTCAAGGTCACCCTGTACTATGGCGGCTTCGTCACGCACTCCGTGCACATGGGCCACCGCATGGCGTTCCTGGATAACACGGGCTTCAAGGCCGGCCAGACGGCGCAGACCATCACGGTCACCATGCCGCCCAACAAGAATGTTGCGCCTCCCGGGCCGTATGTTGTGTACGTGATGATGGATGGTGTGCCGGGTATTGGACAGTTCGTCATGGTTTCGTAGATGGAGGGGGTTTGGAATTAAGGGTAGTAGATGGATGGATGGAGAGGAGGGGATTGGGAAGATGGAAGAGAAGATGGATGGATGGATAAAGATAGGAATAGGGATATATGGATGTCAATGCTCAGATTTTTCCTTCTCGTCTACACCGTAATCTTTCCGCTTCTCGTTTTGTGGCCCGCATGTTGCTCCTATTGTGTAATTAAGTGCGTCGTGTTGCTGTCTTAATGGACTTGATCGGGCATGCACAGGAAAATGGTGGATGCTCTCCGCCGGTATCCGTACTCGTCGCTGCCATCGATAAAAGCATACTGTTGTATAGTACCTGTAGTTGTTATATGGCAAGGGTTGTATATATATATATAGCAGGGATTCGTTCATGTTAGCTAATGAGGAATGGACGAGACTCCAAGCCTTTCTATCCCTCTGGGCACTTTGGGCCTTTGGCACGTCGTTTCTTGGGTGAAACGCAGGTTATTACGGGGTAATTCCAGATTTCAGGGTCGGTGGGGTCTGAGCGCCCCTGCGTGCACAGTACACAGGGTCGTATAGTCGTTCATGCGTTTATGTAGGGTGGTTTGAGCGAGTGTTCTTCGGAGACCGGTAAATGTACTGCATGCCCAGCACCAGCGCGGCAGTTCGGAGAATGCAATGTCCATTATCAGTCGAGTCCTTCAGTTGTCTTCTTGGTTTGATAATACGGTGGCGGGCTCGATAGTTCGGGGTTTCTACTGTAGGGCTGGATTTCCTCGAGCCAAGGGTCCCGGTAGCTGATGACGTCTCTTTCCAGTTCGATGGGAGAACTGCATCTGGGGAGCTTCTTCTGGTTGAGTGTTCGGATATAACTGTATATGTAGTTGACCAAGTGTGGTTTTGACTGCTACCTCCTTTGAGATTCGAGATGTGGGATCTACTTTTCCTTTCGATAGAGAGCTTGAACGGAGACGAATTGTATAAGAAATAACCTAAGGGATCTAGGTATGTACTTGGGTCTTCTTCTTTCCCCATACCTTGTCCGAGGTTAGTGAAGCTCTGTTTCGTTGATTAGTGAGTACGTTGCGAACTCTTGCGGCCTCAACAGAGAGAGTGAGCGAGAGCTCGGCTTCCCCGCCACCGTGACCTTCATCACCGCAGGCTGCCTATTTGTGATCAGAAACCCGTTGGAGAAACGGGAACTTTGATCTTTCTTCTTCACCAGCGACGTGCCCCCATCCCATCCCACCCCACCGACCTCCGATCTTGGCAACCATCGCAAAATCGCCTGGCCCGTGCACCATCATCTTCAACCTCACTCCACCACCAATCTCGCCCATCTCGCAGCGCACACCCATCTCACGACCCTCAGCGGTGCCTCTCCCAGCCAATCCCCCCCAATAATCTCCGAAGCGCCCTCCACCGCCCACCCCACCACAACAATGCTCGCCTCCACCCTCCTCCTCCCCCTCCGCCGCACCCTCTTCTCCTCCACCACGAGCACCATCTCCCGCGCAACCGCAAGCACGCGATGCCTCCACACGCCCTCCCTCCGGCCCTCCCTCCTTACTCCGCAAATCCAGACCCAACGCCCCACGACGCTGCTGTCCCGGATACAACGCCCGCAGCAGCAGACCAGCAGCCAGACGCAGACGCGCGGCATGAAGGTGCGCAGCTCGGTCAAGAAGCTGTGCGACGGGTGCAAGAGCGTGCGCAGGAAGAAGGGGCGGTATGTGTATATTATTTGCAGCAAGAATCCGAAGCATAAGCAGAGGTGAGTTTGTTTTAAATTCTGATTCGTTTTTGACATTCTGGGGGCGGGGGTTTGGGTTGTGTGGGTTCTGGGGAGTGGGGGATTTGGTGCGAGTTTGGGGTGGGATGGGGGGAGCTTGGTTGGTAGGCGGGAGCGGGAGGTGCTGAAGAGAGGGAGGTGGAGATGGGGATGGGGAGAGAGGAGTTGCGAGTGGGATTTGGGGATTAGGACTTGCGACTGGCAGATCGATGGGTTACTGACTTGTTTTCTAGGCAAGGATAAGCGTGTCTCTGTTCAATGAAGAGGAAAAGGACGTTCGATCCGGGATCCAAAGCGATGGCAAGAACGAGAGCGAGGCTGTACGATGCATGTACGATATCACGAGGTCGGGCGGATATTATCGGAAGGTAGCAAATCATTGAGCATTGCGAACGGACAGGGTCTGGAAGAGATGTTGAGCCCCTATTTAGACTGGCAAGTTACCGATGAGAGGTCGGTTGCACAAGACTACTTTGAACAAGAATCGTATCTGAATCAGCAATGATTTGTGTCGTGAATATTAGTATTACTTATAAGGATAAGATAATCTGTTGTCCGTAGGAAAATCCCCCTATCCCATTCCTCCACGCTCACCCCTCAACCCTCACCAACGCCAACACCAAACCCCCCAAAGCAAGAAGAACAGGAACCTCCACGCATTCCCCCTCCCCTACATACTCCCCCCACTCCTCTCCCCCCCAATCAACCCCGCCAACCGCAACAACTCCCTATCCGCCTCCCGATCCGAACTCCCCAAATTAATCCTCCTCCTTGCCTCCGCCTCGCGCTCCTGGAACGCCCACTCCCTCCTCTGCGCCTCCGCCACATCATCCCCACCGCACCCCCACACCTCCAGACTCTCCACCTCGAACCGATCCTGCCAGTCCTTGTACCTCCGCCCAGGGAGCTGCGACGGCCGGAACGACCCGCCGCCCTCGGCCTGGTGCGTGAAGACGCCGAACTCGAGGCCGTCGTCCAGGTGCAGGGAGACGGGGCCGGGCCGCATGACGGGGTGCGTGTGCGTGTACGCGGCGGACTGGTGGGGGATCGGGGTGCCGAAGCCGATGCCCGCGGGGTGGGTGGGTGGTTTGTTGAAGTAGGCGTAGTCGGTAGCGAGGGTGGAGGCGGGGAAGACGTCGTGGACGGGGCTGAGCTGGAAGAGGAGGGTGGACGAGTCGCTGAAGCAGGACTTGTGGGTTTGCTTCCAGGGCTGTGGGATGTAGGCGCCGAAGGTGAGGGTCGTGGATGAGGCTTGCGCGTCTGGGATGCTGCTTGCGAGGCGCTTTGGAGGGAGCATGTCGGAGAGGGTGCGTTCGTGGGCGGTTGCCGGGGAGGAGGGGAGGAGGCGGCCCGAGACGAGGAGGATGGAGGGGGCGCGCCAGTGGAAGACTTGCTTGGAGAAGGAGCCCATGCTGAAGCCATGCTTGTTCGCACTGTAGAGGGGCCTGAGGCGGCGAAAGAGGTTGCTTCCTTTGATGAAGAAGGAGAGTTGGTTGAGGACGGTGAGGTTGAGGATTTCTCCCGGCTCTCGAAGGATGGGTTCCGGGTCCGTGACGACTTTGGGCGGCGGTATCACAGGGTGGGTTTCCACGCTCGGGGATACGGTGCCGGAAGGGCGGTTGGCGTTGAAGTCCTTGGTGAAGAGGAAGTGCTCGAAGAGGGGACGCAGTCCGTCGAACATGTACGGCAGCGAGGAAGATGTTACGGCAACGAACGTCCGATACGTGACGCCAGGAGTATTGACCACTCCGAAGGAGCCCATGATGGAGCCTGCTACTCTCCTGAGCTCTTCGATCCGTTCGTCTGAGAGGTCGGAAGCCAGTTCCGAAAGTCTTTGCAGCGGATCGATGGGAGCAATAAGCAGAAGGAGCTCAATCAGTTTCAGGAGGTTATCCGTGGGAATGATATGGCGATGGATGCTCGTCTGCTCGCCATGCTTGAACACCTCGATCGCGTCCATGGACTCCAGCGCCGCTAGCACCAACTCTTCCTCTTCTCCTTCGTTGACCCCCTCCCCCTCATCCTCTACCGGCACATCGACAGCAAACCCTCCATGCCCATTCCCATCCCCAGAACCTTGCTCTCCTCCCTCCCCCTCCCTCCCCCTCGCCTCATCCAAACTCCTCTGCACCCCCCGATCAAACACCGCCAAACTCCGATAAATCTCCCTCATCCACATCTCCCTCCCAGCCCTCTTAACCACAACCCCATACCTCTCCGTCAGAATCGTAACGACCTTCAGCAGCGCCTCCTGCGTCAGGATGGCGGGCGCCTGGCTCGGGAACGGGAACGCCCCCAGATAGCCCGCCATCTGGAAGACCACCGGCCCGGCCCCCAGGGCGTCGGGCAGCTCGAGGAAGCGGCATAGCGTCGCTTCGGGCCAGTACTTGACGCCGGACTCGGCGTCGGCGAGGGAGCGGAAGACGGAGTTGAAGCAGTAGAGCTCGAGGGGCGTGTAGCATTTCTGCGCGAACTTTTGGGCGAGCGTGTGGCTGAGTTGCTCTGGAGGGGGAGGGTATGTTAGTTTGAGAGCTTTTTTTTCGGTGTGTTTACATTCTAGGAGCGATGGGGGATGCGGAGTGCTTGCTTACCTAGGGAGACTTTGGGTTGCTCAGTGGAGGCCGTTTGACCCATGCTTTCTGATTGTAGCGAGTGATATGCATGCGTGACACCTGCATGTGCCTATGTGGACTGTTGATGTTTACTTAGGGAGAGTCGGGACGTTTCGTAGGTGTGTTGTGTGTGGTGTGTAAGGGTGGAGATTTAGGCTGGAGTCCCCGCATATGTAGTCGGTGGAACGTCAGATCTAATCTTATCTACTCCATCAGACCACACCGCCACCAGCAATGTCCGACGGGCAACGAAAGGCGCGTGGCAGAGACATGTACATCTTGGCGGTCTTGTAGGAGAATGACAGGTACGTGTTTCTCTTGGCAGGTCCTGGAGAAGTATGCCTACGCCGTGTAAACATTGTCATGTGGACGTTTTTGACTTGGCGTTGACAAGACTTTCTCAACAAAAGAAGGGCCCAGACCGTGAAGCAAGGGGCTTTGTCTACTCAGGACGCCGACTGACTCTATTTTCCCGCCTCTTAGAGGTACCACGTCTCTATTCGTTGTGCAGTTATACCAATCTACAAAAGAAATGCTATGCTGTTGTCTTAGTCCAGTAATAGAAGTCTTGAGCCTCCAATCTTCCCAACAGTGGATGAACCCCAAAAACTCCGGCCTAACCATACTAGTAAATGAGGATGATGATGATGATGTATACGGGTATTACCTCCCCAACTCGCTGTCATGAAGACGTGCAACAAACAACTCACCAGGCCCGAATCCAATCTCTTTCTTCCAAGCCTAAAGAGAAGCCAGCCAGCATCCAACCTTCACGCTCTACGCAGCCACCCCCAACCCCTCGCAAAGCCTCTTCCTCCACAGCCCACACACCTCTTCAAACCCGTCCACCACCTCCCCACACTCCCCCCTCGCCTCCCTCTCCCTTAACCTCCGGTCCCAATCACCCTTCTCCAGAAACCGGACCCCCTGCTCCCGCATCTCCGCGTCCCGCTTCCAATCCGCAACCTGCTCTTTCGCCACGCGAAGACGGCGCGAGGCGTCGTTGTGCGCTTGCCGGCTCATGTGCAGCGAGTCGGAGACGTTGGACAGGTGCTGGAGGAGTTCGCGGGTCGAGGACGTGAGTTGCGAGAGGGAGTAGATGGGGTCGGGCGAGGAGTGCGGCAGGAGTTCCAGCGTCGTGGTTATGAGAGGGAGGAGGGACTCGATGTCGTCCGGGGAGGGGTAGATGGCTCTGGGTCCCGTGAAGGACGCGGTCAGGGAGGTGAGGGTGCGGGACTGGTGCGTCAGATGGGTGGCCAGAGCGTCGTGGGCCGTCTTGAGCCTAGGTAGCCGCGTCAGTATATCCGTGGTCTCTTTCTCAAACGCCAGTGAAGAAGATGGTGGATATGCATACCTCGTCGCGCCACTCTCGATCCCCGTCTGGCTCCCCAGATCCCTCAACCGCTCCACCACCCTCTGCACCACCTGATCCGCAGGACTCCCGTTCTCCTCCAACCCCCTCCTCACCAAGCCCTCCACAGCAGCCATCTGCCTCTCCAGCCCCGCCGACACCCCCCCATTCTCCTCAAGGTCGGAATCCCCCCCGTAATCCGACCCGTCGTACAACGACCGCTGCCTCTGGTGCCGTCTGCCTCCCTGCTTAGCTGCAGACGGACTCAACGTAGCCTTCGCATCCGGCGATGACTCCATCGCTACACCGCTATCCCTCGCCCCGTTCGCCGTCGGGCTCGACGGCCGCGGATCCGCTGCCCCATCATGCTCAACCGCCAGACCAATTTCATTCCCTTCCTCCCCATCCCCCGGTACCTCCCCGTCATCCATGTACTCTCCCTCCTCCTCCCCTTCTTCCCCCTCCATCCCCTCCTCATCCTCATCCCACACATCCCCCAGCTCGTCCGCCAGATTCCCCAACCCCCCGTCCCCACCGCCGTCGAAGTTGTGGTGCGGGCTGTGCTCGAATTCCTGGCTCAGGCGCGGCGTCAGCGGGGAGTAGCCCGAGGAGCGCCGGTTCAGGGATTGCCGGCGTGAGGACGTGGTGTGCGACATGTCGAGGCTGGAGGGGTGGCGGCGATGTGAGGAGGTTGGGCGGTGGGTGGGTGTGCTTGGAGGCGAAGACATGGTGAGGGATGCCTTGACGCAGAGAGATAGGGCTCAGGGTGTGTGTTGAGGATTTCAGAGAGAAGAGAGAGCGGGGAGTAGCGGTGGTAGTGGTGGTGGGGAAGGGAGAGACGCAGCGCGTCGTCTCTGCTTCCGTTGCCGGGCCCGATGTGTCACTACGTTGTGAGACGGGCTTCTCTCCTCTTCGCTAAGTCTGGGATGCTCCTGATTTGCTCTGTCTCAGCGGGACGTGGAAGGCGACGGTTGCGGGAATTTCGATTTGGCTGCGATGCGGCTTCGGTGGTTGACTTGCGATGTCTGACCGCGGCGTTGTCCCTCGCCCCCGGTCCAGCTTGGCATCTATGCGGAATCGCGCAACGGGCGGGAGGGCCCGAAAAAAAGGTCGTCTCGGGACGAAGGAATTTCGGTATTTAGTGCGGCGTCGGGCATGCAAATTTTATATCTCCTTGTGCTTTTGCTACTGCAGTCTGGGTGCCTGTTTGGGGGAGGGAGGGAGGTTTGTTTGTTGACGCGGTCCAGAGACCAACAAATCTGGTAGCACCACATATATCATCCTAGTTGATAACTCGCGTTTCTAGGGGACCTTTACGCATACAGAAGCCACCGCACACAAGCGGCCGCCTCCAAGCCTAAAATAGCCATAGATGTGGTACCGTGCGTCTTCGCTACTGTACAATAGTCCAGAATCTCCAGGGACCAGAATCTCTCTGATCCGTGATGTCCGGGGGAAAGTCGTCCTCCATCACTCCTCAAAGGGACCGTCTCGAACCGATTACTTTTACGCCAATCCGGACGGGTACTCCTCAAAGCGCCGTGAATCGCGGAGAAGCGACACAAATCCCCAAAGAAAACCCGCCAACGCCTGTGTACCGTGACAGCGCCGTGATCCTTCCCATGCTTTTTCCTTAGCAAACCATGGTCCCGTTTGCCTGCAGCAGCAACGTCGGGTCTACGGCGTCCTCTTCTGCTCGAGCGAAACCAGCTGCTTCTTCAACTCCTGCACGAAGTCGCGCCCGTTAGGCATCAGGTGGCTCATGTTCCCTGCACGGCTGTTATACGCTTTGGACACAGTCGTCTCCTGGCGTTCAGGCATACCTCGCGTTTGCCAGACTCCGCTGCCGCGCTTCGCGACCGAGTCGCCTTGGACCTTGTAGTGCACCGATTGGAGGTCTATTGGGAGGTGTCAGACGCGTCAATTCGTGCGGTCGGGATCTAGGGGGGATGGGGGTTAGGGTTGGGGTAGCGTACCTCCGATGGCTTCGAGATATCCTGGGGGTTTGTTAGCGGTTGATTCCAACTGGCATAACCAAGCGCATGTGCGCACACGATCCATGCGTGGGGGAAGGAACATACTCTTCTTAAGAAACTCCCGCACCTCGTCGGCATTGAACTCCTTCACGGGGACATGCTGCGTCTGCGATTGCTGTTGCTGCTGCGGCTCCAACTGCCCTCCTGCCGCCGGCGCACCACTCTTCTTCCCCGCACCGCCCCAGACATTGCCAGACACGGCCGCCATGGAAGCCGGCTGCTGCTGCTGCTGTCTACCAGCCTCTCGCGCCGGGGTACTGGTGCCGCTCCCGCCGCTCTGCCCGCGGTTCGCTGCTTGTCCGGGCCGCCGCCAGCTGTGTGGTAGATCGTTCGTCAGCAAGCTATTCTTCACTGTCTCGCACCAATGATAGTACATGTGATGGGAGCAGAGGCTGTTTATCTGAGCAGAGAAAGCATACCGGTTGTCGCCTGCGCCGCTCATTTCGGCGTCAAGGGATTGGGACGAGAGGTCGAGGTGGGGGGAGCTGGAGGGGAAGCCGCTGGGCCTGCGTCGTCCGAGAGCTTTATCTGTAGCTTCGGCGGTGGTCGTTTGGAGGGAGCACGGACCCGGATTATGGCTGGCCAATCAGAGGGGCACACGACCATGGAGGCTCACGTTAGTATGCTGGCGGTGGGTATTGTTGGAGGGCTCAGGGCCAATGGGTCTAGGATATTGGATTTGGGGGAGTGATTTAGTACTGTGTTGGTGGGGGTGGTGGGAGGTGCAGAGAAATCCAATCATGTGAGCGAGCAGGTGGTTTTCGATATTCAATGGAATGAGAAGGGGTAGAGGAAGAGTAGTGGAAGAATTGGTCTTGTCGAGCAATTGGTCATCAGATATCTATCATAGCACACACGGAAATTTCCAAGCCATTTTCATCAAAAAGTCGTCCCCATCCAACACCGTCCCGTCTACAGCTGATCCAACAGCCCCTCCGCCTCGAGCAACAGCACAATCTGATGCACAATGGTCCTCACGTTCTGCTTGGACGCATCGACGACCAAATCCGCCTTCTCGGGCGTCTCGTAGGGATCATCCACGCCGGTGAATCCCTTGATCTCTCCCCTCCTCGCCTTCTCGTAGATGCCCCTCTTGTCCGTCTTCTCGCAGTGCTCCAACGGCGTCGCGACGTGCACGAGGTAGAAGCTTCCGTACTTCTCAACGAGCTCGCGCGCGTGCTTGCGGCTCGCCTCGAAGGGCGCAATGGGCGCGGCGATAACCGCAGCACCGGCCTTGGTAAGCTCACCGGCGACAAAGGCGATGCGACCAATGTTCTTGTCTCTGTCCTGGCGAGAGAAGCCCAGCTCGGAGGAGAGCTCGTGGCGCACGGTCTCGCCGAGGAGCAGCGAGACGCTGCGGCCGCCCTGCTGGTTGAGCGTGACGTTGAGGGCGCGCGCGATGGCGTCCTTGCCGCTGTTCTGGTAGCCCGTCAGGAAGACGGTGAAGCCCTGCTTGTTGCGGGGAGGGTTGGATTCGCGCAGGACGCGGACGACTTCCGGGTAGGAGAACCATTCGGGGATTTCGGCGCCGGTGCGGAGGCGCTTGCGGAGTTCTGTGGCATCCAAGTCAGTATCTACGTCGTCGACGTGGGAAAGGGGTTTACGCACCAGTTCCGGAGATGTCGAGGGTGCGGACACCAGCGGGGACCTCATCCTTGGGCCTGTACTCGTCGGAATCGGGCAGATAGGTCATCTGCTGGAACGGCACGACCTCGATGCCCAGCTCGTCCTTGTACTTCTCGACCGCATGCTGCGCATCGTACGGGCCGTAGAAGTCCACACCCTTGGAGTTCTTGCCGGGGCCAGCATGATCACGGCCAACAATGAAGTGCGTGGCGCCGTGGTTCTTGCGGATGATGGCGTGCCAGATGGCCTCGCGGGGACCGCCCATGCGCATGGCCAGTGGGAGCAAGCTGATGACGGCCATGCCGTTGGGGTAGCGGGGGAGGAGGGCTTGGTACACGCGGACGCGGGTGAAGTGGTCGATGTCGCCGGGTTTGGTGAGGCCGACGACAGGGTGGATGAGGACGTTGGCTTGACGGGCGCGGGCGGCGCGGACGGTGAGCTCGCGGTGGGCGCGGTGCATGGGGTTTCTGGACTGGGTCAGTGTTTTGATTCTTCTATGAATGATGGGATGACTATGTACCTGGTCTGGAAAGCGACAACCCTGGACCAGCCAAGCTTGTCGAAGTGAAGACGGAGTTCAGCGGGGGAGTCTGCGATTGAATCAGCTTGTGAACATTCACTTGGGGTTGTTCCCACGTACATCGCAGCGCCACATAGTCGTAGTGCATCAACCGGTCGATAGCCTCGATCTTTCCGCCAACATAGTACTCGTGCGCCTGGTTGAAGAGGTACTTGATGGCGGGATGCTCGGGGTCACCTCCAAAGACCTCCTTGGCCTCCTTTTCCCTGTCGAACCGTCAGTGATGCCCCTTAGCCATGTCCCGGCGGTTTATGCGACGTACTTATCTGGCTGGTAGATATCCTCCACGGTGATGATGGCCAAATTGCGGTCATCGCGGAAATCGCGCAGGGCGATGCGAGCGCCAGGCTTGACACCGACTTCTTCTATCGACTCCTTGGAGAGGTCGAGGGTGATGGGTATGCTGAAGAGGTTACCGTCGGCGAGGCGGTTTTCCTTGACGACACTGTGCGAACCGTCAGAATAAGCTCCAAGAGTTTCAAGCAGACTTGGAAAACATACCCATCATAATCCTTCTGGTTCATAAAACCTGGAATCCCTCGAGGTCAGCCATTGTCCCCTTCAATGCATACATGTGTCGTCATCGCTGCTGCACGAGCCAAACACGCGGGGTGCCGTTCACCCCCTGGTCCGCCGCCTGGCCCTGCCCCGCCAAAACACGAGAAAATGTCAAACTCACCCTCCAACGGAGAAAAGCCTCCATTCAAGATGAGCTCCAAATCGCAGAGCTGGCGCTCAGTGAGCACGATCGCGGGGAGAGTCTCCGCCTCTTCAAAGAGCTGCTTGCGGCGCGGCGCATCGCGCGCAATGAGGTCCTTGAGGATGCCGCCTACCAAAGTTATTAGTCCTGCGGTCTCCGGGATGTGGCAGACGACCTTACCGTGAGGAGGATTCGCCATTTTGGTCGAGGGGGTATAAGGGGGTATTTCTCGAAAAAAATAAGGAAAAGGATTTGAAAGAGTTGTATGGAACGGCGAGAAGGAAGGTCGGTTCCTGTCTTCAAGAGCTCCTCGGGCGGAAAATGTTTGCTGTCCTCTTCAAAGGCGTGATCGCTCCGACGTCATATACGGCCCAGGAACGGCTCGAAAGGAACAGGGAAGAGGAGGGAAGCTAGTAGACCGCAAGGCACAACTGGGGGGGGCTCAACAACTTTTTCAAGATTCGAGGGGGCGCGGGAGGGTCATCTCTTTTTATGTATTCGTCGGGCAAGCTCCGGCCTGGTCCCCTTGCCAATGCAGGTGGACCGTACATTCTACCACACATGGCCCTTTGCTTAGGGCACCTCCGAGGCCGTACGGGACAGAGGAGCCACTAGACTGTAACTGGTCCTACGTTGATTATTCGGCAGTTTCTTGGAAGCGATTGCGCAATTGCACGGGATCTTGTTGTAAGACTCTGCCTCTCCGTGCTCTCACTCCTCACGCATGCATTCCCGCCCCTCCATCCCAAAGTCCCATCCCACGCGACATGTCACCCACTACCCCGCAATGGAGGCTACTATCGTGATTTCAAATGTTTTGATTTCATTATGAAAATGCAGTTATTTTCTCCCATCTATCGTGAACTTCGTGAACCTAGAGGCAATTCACTGCTTCCCTCGTTGCTTCTGGTATCAAAATCATGCAAGCCCGCTCGTGTATGTACAGCAGGGTCACCAAAGAGCCAGCATTCGGCGGCTCGAATATTGGGGTGACCAATGCAAAGAAACCCCGACCCCAACGCCAATGCTAAAATGCACAAAATAAACCACTGGAAACCACCGTAGAGCACGACATAACGCCCAGGCATTAGACCACGACGTTCTGCAGCGCTTGGCTCAGCTCCGCCTCCTGCTGTTGCAGCTTCTGCTGGGCAAGGAACTGAGCATATCTTGACTTGGGGTTGTGGATCCCGCACTCGGTCTTGTTCTTCCCCTTCCACCGTCCGGACCGCTCGTCCTCGCCTTGGGCCACGGGCTGGGTCGAGTGCCAGTCGCCAACGCTCTTGTAGCCCCTGTTGAGGAGATCGTTGAAGGGGACGTTGTGGGCCTCGACGTACGCCTGGACCTGCTTGAACGACCAGTTGGCCAGAGGGTTCACCTTGATCAGGCCCGTCTCGTCGACCTCGATGATGTCCAAATCACCGCGCTTGCCGCCCTGGCTCCTTCGCCGGCCAGTGAGGACAGCCTTGACCTGGAGCTCCGAGTAGGCACGATGCGAAGGCTCGACCTTGGCGACATAGTCGTACAGCTCGTCGTTCGCCTCCCACAGCTTCTCTCCGTGCTTGGCGGCGAACTCCTCGGCCGTCTCGCAGCCCTGGGGCTTGTAGACGTGGATGGTGGTACCGTAGCGCCTCCGGACTTTCTCGACCAGGGCGAGGGTCTCGTCGAAGTGGTGGAGAGTGTCCAGGAAGATGAGGTCGACGTTGGGCTTGATGGGTCCCGAGAGCTTGGAAAGAATGTCCAGTGTTACCAGGCCGGTGAGACCAAAGGCAGTGGTCTGGTAGAGTCCTGGCAGAGAAGTGACACACCAACGGAGGATGTCTACGTATATCGTTAGCCGACATGGTCAGAAAAAGAGGGGTAACAGGCATCAACGTACCCTCGGGCTCGAGGTTCTGTAGTTGAGAGTTGAGGAACTTGAGATGGGCTTTGCTAAAGACGACCTCGGGGAGGCTCTCCGTGCTCGAGGATGCCGAAGCATAACCGGACTCGTCGTCGTGGATGGAGTGAGACATCTCGTAGGACTTCTCAGACATGTTGACGGTGGTCGTGTGCGTCAGGGGTCGCAGGGATGACTTCAAGGCACGTGCAATGGGGGGATTGAAGACGCAGTGTCGAGAAAATAAATGTATAACGATAATTTCTTTTTCTTGTGCCTCTTGTGTAAAAGAAAGCTATAACGGTTGCGTATACGGGAGGACAGGAGAGGAAACGAGAGAGGAAGAGCCTCCGCTGGGCGCAGATGATATACTGAGCAGCGAAATCGGCTCTTCCATCTGCCTTTGAAATCGAAAATCGGGGCGGTTGCGAAGGCATCATATGGCGTGATTCGCGCTAAACCGAAACGGGACCCCTCAAAGACTCTGCTGCGACCACCACCAATTGCAGGCGCCGGGAAGAGGGAGAGGCATTTCTCCCAGACTGTTGACTGCGGCCGTTTGACAGATTATGGCGCCATTTGAATATATCTCCGCCCTCTGTCTCGCTTTCTCCGGGTCGTTGCGTGCTCAGAGCGGCTAAGGTTGTCTGGGGGAGGAATCCGACGTCATGCCGCACCCAACGTTCCTGTGCCTGACGCTAAAAGGAAAGGGAAAGATGACAAATAAATGATTATGTGAAGAGGCAAGAGAGATGACTGAATGACGAAGAAAGGAGATATTCTGATCGGACTTGAGATGAAAGGAAAACAATCACCGTGTGCCTCACCACACTTCATCTGAAAGCAGCCCAGACCCCACCCCCGCTGCAACCCTTGGAACCCTTTTACGCCCGGAGCAACATGGCCGCCGGTCCGGGCCTGTAGTCAACGTGGGGTGTAGGCCCTCATACGACACCGATATGAGGGGTGCTGTGTGTGAGAGGGAGTGCCAGGATCGATGGTGTTGCAGTCGTTGTGGCGTCGTGGGGTAGAATCTCGGATCTATCCACACACTAGTCCATATCAGGAATAGACCCGATCCGCCTTCTATCTCACCTCAACTTTGTCTTCCAACTTGGAAGAGGCTTCATCGAGCAGATAGGAAACAGTTATTTGTCCAATTATATGTATCTATCGATCTCCCGTCAATGTAGCTATTATAAAAATGCATATATCCAGAAATCCCAACAACGGAAAATTAAGAGATGGGTATCCTGTGCGCGGCCAGCAACGCTATGTAAACTCGCAATCCGAGAAAGGAACAGGAAAAATTAGAAGGGGATACAAACTGTACAAGGAAATATAAGACAAATGACCGAAGGTATAGCCAAGTGTGAAACGCCTTCCAAAACAACTTTTCCAGTCCCAAGTCTTCGTCACTCGGACCCCTTCAGTCCTCCGTAACAGTCGGCACCCACTCCATCCCCGGGAAACTCGTCGCCCGCATAACAGGCTCGTCGTCCTCCTCAGCCGGCAACTCGAAAACCTGCCGATTCGCAACGCTACCCCGTCTCTCCCATCCTGCTCCGCCGGGGGACACAGCTACACCGAGCTGCTGCTGCTGCTGCTGATGATGCACACCCGCGAGTCCTGCTCCTCCTCCCCCTACCGCTATCCCCGCCCCAAGTCCTACAGTCCTACTACTCCTATTACTATTGCTCCTCCCACCCACATAGCCCTCACCACCCCGCAAACTCCCCACTCGCGCCCCGCCCCGCGCCATCCTCTCCAGCTCCTCCGCCCGCGCTACATTCCGTAACCTCTCGATCCGCTCCCGCTCCCACTTCTCTCGGTCCTGCTCCGTTCTCCTCGCCCGCTCCGCCCTTTCCGCCTCCTCCTGCGCACTGAGCTGCCGCATCATCATCGCGGCGCCCATGTCCGCAGCGCTGCGTTGCGGGCTCGCGGCCATGGATGCGGGTTGCGGATGCTGCAGCACGTTGAGGGAAGGCTGGCGCGAGCGGGGTTGGGCATTGCGCGGGAGCACGGGGGCGTTGGTGACGATGTTGGGGGGTCGCGGCGCGCGGGTGCTGGGCGTGGTGCTGTCGGCGGATTTGTCGTCCATGCCTGGGTGCGGGAGGGCGGGTCCGTCGTAAGGAGGTGGTTCGTCTGGGGGTGTGGCGTCGGTGTAGTCGGGGGCATATTGCTGGGTGTGGGTGTATTGATGGTGAGATGCGTCCGGTGGTGCCAAGGTGGGTTGCAGGTACATCTGATCATGCATATAGGGATGCGGCGAGGGATTGGAGGCGAAACCGGGCTGCATCGGGCTGTGAGGGATCTTGGGGGGAGGAGGCGGTGGAAGAGCGCCGACGAGAGGGTTCAGCGGACTATGTACGTCCTCTGGCGACATGGGTAGGGGGTATGCTGCCGGTGCCGGCCCCTGATCGGGGTGGATGGCAGGTGTTTGGAGATGCTGAGAGCCTGTAGCTCGCGTGGACGGTGGCTGCTCGTCGTCTTGAACGATTCGTGTTGACCCTTGATGCGATTGTACAGAGTTACGAGGAAGCACCTCTCGGAAACCTCCTTGCGCTGAAGGAGGCTGCGGCTCGACAGGCGGATGCGGGCCAGGCGATGCGGTGTGCCGAGAGGGATGTGGTGAAGGCGATTGCCCAGTCCGTTCCGTGTATAGTCGCTCTTGAGCCGCCAATTGTTGCTCTATATGCTGTCGCTGATATATGCGGAGGAACTCCTCATTCGATGGTCTCGACGGCAGATTCACGTGCGCAGGCCTTTCATGATGTGGAGATTCCGTTATGCTGCTCATGCGCGGCTGTTGAGGTCTTTGCGTTGGTGGAGTCTGCGTGGGTTCTACAGTCGGAGACGGACTCGTGATCGGAGATACCACAGACACGCTGCTCTCGGAGTGCGTACGCTGAGCAAAGGGCATCTGCGACTGTCCTGATACTTGAGATATCTGCGGTGAGATGGGCGCCATGCGAGGGTCAGAGTACTGACGATTTCCCATGCCTGGCGGCGGTGTCGTGAAAGACACTGAATTTTGAGTATTAGGCGCGGAGGATTGTACAGCTACCCCAGCAGGCTGAGAGCCAGTCGCTGCATAAGCCCCTGAAACGTGCCTGTACGCCGCCGGTATCTGAGGGGTCTCGTACTGTGGTTCAGTAAAAGGTGGCCCAGCGGGGCGGTTGAAGTCGCGGTTCGTAGCAGGAGGCCCATGTCCCATTATTGGTGAGGATACACTTCGATTGTACGGTGTGTGGTGAGCGGAAGTCTGCTGTTGACCAGGCTGAGTCCGACCGAGCGGATGGGCCGGAATTCCATGGTCCATCATAACCTGCTTACTATCCGGCTTGAAGTAGCCACCTGGTGGATGTTGTTGCTCCGCACTTCTCTGACTATACTCGGCCACACCTACAGGCGCCTGTCCAGACGACGGAGGCGCGGCTTGCATTGAAAGGCGCGCCTGTTGGGCCATTTGCTTAGTAGTCATAAATGCAGAGCTCTCGGAAGGCGGATTCGGCCCTTGGCCTCGATTTGGATACTGCTGTGGCGGATATCCAGGTAATGGATTGCTGGCATACCGACCCTGATGGATATCATCAGGAGGCAACCTGGCCTGCGGTGACAGCGACATCGCTTGGGGTGGAGCTCCTCTTGTTCCTGTGTACGACCGGGCTAACGACGGTGGCCCATATTGCATATTTTGTTGCTGAGCGTGATCATGCCACTGTGGGGGCGGTGGGATTCGCGTCGGTGGAGCTGTATTGCGTTTTTGTGCCTTCTGACTTTTCTTGTCCTCCTTCGATAACTTGTTCTTCAGTGAGTCGACGGGACCTCCGCCTGAGGCTCGACCAAAAAGATGTCCCAGCCCTGAGAATCTTTTCTTCTTCCCTGTGTCCAGATTCTCGTACGCCATATTACGTTGTGGCTGCGGCATTGTTCCCGGTGGTGGCTGTTGAGAGGGTATACCCTGGAAAGGAGGTGGGTCTGTTGGATATCGCAAGTCGAGGCGCGAGTCTGTTGCCTGCACTCTTGTACTGGAATGACTCGCATGACTAACATGCGAAATGTGTGACTCTCTCCCCACACTCTCGGGTCTACCACCAAGGATCCCAAAAGATTTCCTATTCGTTTTCTTCGATGCATCCTGCTCTGGAAGTAAGCCATTAGAGCTTGCCTGGAAAGAGGCCTTGTGGTTCGTGAGTTCAGGGGCGTCGAGGACCGAGCTGGTGACATTCGGCGCTTGAGGGCTCGAACTGCGTTTGTGCCCGAGGCCTTTGAAGAACGAGGTAACTTTGGGCTTGGAAGTCTTTTCTTCGGATGTCGATGGCGCTGTACCAAAATGATGGACTCTGGTGCCTCTAATGCTGGGTATTTCGTCCTCTAGAGTTGTGAATTGCGGCCGGGGATCGTATTGATTTGCCGCGGGCGGCTGTGGCGGGATTGCCTGTCTTTGCATCGAGCCATTGGATTGACAAGAGTGTCCCTGCATTTGAGACTGCATACGGGGGTCTTGTGGATGTGTTGGCCCCGGATATATTTGCGGGCGTTGGACGTGCTGTTGCCGAAGATCTTCTATTCTTGCATCCTTCACAGCGGCCTCTTGCACGATGTTTTCACGCTCTAAAGGCCGATGTGGAAGGACTTGAGCAGGAATAGCTCGTGGTGGAGATGGCGCATTGTTCGGTGGTAGAGGCCCCGTGTTCGATCCAGGGCCGTTCACAGGGAGACCATATCCACCCGCATACGGCGGCGCAACCGCGTTAACTGCTGCTTGGTTCGGCACGGTTTTCGCACTGCTAATCTGATCTTGGGGTCTCCCGCTCTCGTCTCTTGGCCCCATGATGAAGCTCATGGGCCGCTCGAGGCTATATCTTGGCTCCTCCTCTTCGACATCCGGGGTGATTACAGGCTCTTCGTGGCCAGCGGTAGCATTGGGGCCTGTGTCTCCATTTTCGGATGGACGAGGCGAGGGCATCGGGGAAACTCCCTCTGCTCTCGCTGAAAGGGGGATCTGGATCTCTTGCCCATCGACGATCACCACGCCGTTCGCATCAGCGTACAGGTCATAATCATTGTTAGAGAGAGGCCTTGGAGGTGGTCTAAGGACTCGCGCTTCCGGAGGCAGTGGCGGTGATGGCGGTGTCTCCTCAATAGTCATGACCGGGGTGACGGGCGATACCCTGGCCGACCCCTCGAGCTGCAATTGACGAGTCCGGCTGGCAGGTCTGGATGATGTGCCTGCCCGACTTGAGGCAGGAGAAATCGCGGAGCCATCAATGGAGACGGCAGAGGAGATGGCTGAAAGAAGGGATTGGCTGGATTGATGGTTTGTGGCCTGGGGTGTTGATCTGGGATTCGCGTCCAGGGATGGATGGGCATGATGATCCATGGCTTGGCTTGAAGCCATTGCGGATGTAGGGGGACGTCCATCGTGAAGATTATCCCGTGATGCAGCAATAAATCCAGTGTTCTGAGCCAAACCGGGGTTATCTCCAGGATATTGTTTTCTCTGCATCAGGCTCGCGGGATGCGGATCCATCTGGGGTGCGGCCATACGCTGCATGTTCTCTTCCTTTGCAATTGCTTTTTCATCGAAGCGATCACCCAATTGACTTCCGTCAGACTGCGACTGTGCGGCGACGCTGTCCAACTCCCATGATTCCAATGATGACTGCGATTGCGAGGGCACGAATTGCACTGCATGCACGACATACGGAGTGGGAAAGTCGGAGACGCGTGCTGCAGTCAGCCGCTCACGTGGTGGTGGGCCCCCAATCTCGCTTGGGCTTGCCGGTTTCAGAAACGATTCCGGCGACTTCGTGAACGACGGATTGATGTTGATGTTGATGTCGCATGCTTGTGTTCTTGAGATTGCCGCTTCATCAGTTGCCGCCCGTTGAGGTTCGTTTTCGGTGGTATCGAGCTTAACTCTGTTGACTGTAAAAGACGCCTGCGGAATTTCTCCACTGTTCAACAACAACCCCGGAATATGCTGCATGTCAGTAGGAGGTTCAGATGATTTTGATGTCCAAGGCGTGTGCCCAGTTTCATCGACCATCTGTCTGACAAAGTTGTGGTAGTCTCCTTCCTGAGCATCGACGGCGGGGACACTATGTTCCAATCCCAATGGTAGTACTGTCGTCAATGGCGTGGACGTCTTCTCTTTAGGTGCCAGTCTCTGTGACGCGAATCCGATTGTGTCAACATTATCCTTAGAACGTTGCTCTTGAGCAGCAGCGATCGTATCCTCCACGGCTTTCAGCAGCGCATCTGCATTCACATCCTCTTCAGCTTGGTTGTCCTCATCTAGTTTCGCAATCGGTACCGTCACCGAAGCATCTCTTCCTGAGCGTTTGGCAATATGTTCGTCCATTGTCTTACTCCCCTGACGGGCTGACAGCACTCCTGAACTGCCCCCAACCAGAGCTGCAATAGGCGTTTCCATACCACCGTCTCCGTCCTCCGCAGTCGAAGACTGGCCATTAATCTCCGTCTGATCCACCGTCGCCTGAGGCGTCGAATTCCTAACCACACTCCCCAACACCTCTCCCTCCCACCGCGCCGGTATCCGCGGCACAGGCGGAACCGCCCCTGGCCCTGCGTCTTCCTGTCCTGCGCCGGAATCCGTGTCAAACACACTCTTCGCGGGGCTAGGCAGCACGCCCAGTCTCTCCGGCGGGGACAATCCCCCCGTCGCTTCTTCGCCTGGTCGAGGCGGCGTCGATCCTCCTCGAGAGAGCGTGCTGTCGAAGACGTTCCATTCGGCGGGAACGTGGTACGAGTGTGGTCGTGCCTCTGCGCTCTCTCTGCCTCTCGATAGGCCCCGTTGTGATGTCGTCGCCGAGCGTAGAACAGGAGGCGTGGTACTTCCGGTGCTGTGGCTGGGGTCGAGAAGCGGTGCTGAGGTGAGTATCACGACGCTATTCGGTCTCGAGCGCGAGCGACTGGGGCGATGGAATGGCAAGGAGAAACTCCTCCTCTTCTTCTTTTCCAGCATGAGCTCGTCTGGCTCTTCCGACGCTGCACGGGATGTCGATGGGGTCGCTGAAGGGGAAGAAGAAGTCACGGCAGCTTCCGCATGTGGATGTGGTGCTGGTGCCTGTGGGTCCTACATCACGAATCAACCTGTGTACTGCCGTCGTCATATATCGGTCCCAGAGCGAAGAAAAAATGGTTTACATTCTCGTTACGGAAGAGATGAGGAAGGAAGACCAATCCGGCTCGGAAGAGATCTTCAGATCTTCACCTCGTACAGAAGAAGGGGCGAAAGATCTCATAGAAAAGGAAGAGTCATTCCCCTTGGCCGAGCAGCGCCTAGCAATCAAAACGCCCAATCAAAGACCAAGTCCTGGTTACCACCGATGACATCGGAATGCTCACTGTCCTCGACACTGTGAACCCAGCTTTGTAATCCGAAATTAGCAAAAAGAGAATCAAAAAGGAAGAATAGAAGAGAAAGGGAAGAAAGCAAGCAAGGGAATTATTTCTCTACCTTATCACCCCCGCTCCGGAACCGACTCTTTCCCTTCGCAAATAACCCTTTCGCGCCCGTCATTCCCTTCCCGCCCAGGACACCTGCTGTATGCAGCAGATCCTTGCCCTTGGCCTGCATCTGTAGACTCGCCTGTCGACCCTGGTTCGCAAAGCTGGAGCTTTGTGGTCGGCCCTCTGGCGATGCTGTGGAGGATCCCACATTGGCAGGAGCGTTGGCACCGGCGGGACTACTGGGATCGTTATTCGAAGGCATGTTACTTTGACTCTGAGTGCTGCTGTGGCCGTGGTGTTTGCCGAAGAGGGAGATAGAGGGCGTGTGCCTATGTCGCACTGAGTTTGTCGGTAGTATCGGGGCTACAGGTCCATTGGCAAGCTCCGGATTCGCAGCCACTGCGGCGGAAATCCAGTCATGTAGGCCGTGATCCGCGCTCGCCCAGTATTGGCGGGTTTTGTTATACGTCTGAATGCGCTCTGACGGCGATTTGATGTTCAGGATGTCACGGAACCCAAGAGGCTTACCGCTCGTGGGAGACTTGGGAGCAGACGCTGAGACGTCAGATGAACCGACCGCAGGATGTGTTTGGGAGGGTTCCGGAACTTTACTGTCCCGAGCACTTCCGGAGACCTGAGATTCTGCCTGGTTATACTGCGGTGGATCCCGAGCGGCAGCTCCTTCTTGGTTCAAGCGCGGTGGCATGTCGACTGCCTCCGGGTTTAGCGCCGAGTTGACGACATGTAGCCCAGATACGGGCGAGGAGTCTCGAAGAGACTTTGGCTCTGTCAAGCTCTCCTTTGGTTCAAGTGGGCTAACTGAGGGTGTGAGCGCACTTCCAGTGGGACCGGACACGCTCAATGGCTCAGGGGCGCTTGCAGCAGTATGGCCAGGACCGAAGTACGGCTCTGGAGCAGCTACTGGGGAGCTAGGATGAGAGCCCGCCAATTCGTGTGCCGGCTGAGTGACTGGGCCTTCACTTGGCGACCGAACAGAGGGTCCAGCGGCTGCGCCCGCTGAGGCTTGCTCCTCTGCAGGTGTGGCTTTTCCATCTTCCCAGCTGAATCTAGTGATCAGGACTGGATTCGTCGGGCCAGAGGTGAGTCCCGGAGAAGGCGACCGCGCCTGATCCGTTGAGCTAGGGGCGGCCTGCTCCATCTGTGGAGAAACAGCCTCTCTATCATCCCAGTAGCTCTCGTACTCGCTCGGAAGGAAAGAGCTTTCGCGATTAACGTTTGCGAGGCTGGGTTGCAAGGATGCGCGATTTTGCTGCGGCGATGCTTCCATGGCGGCAGGACTGAGACTTGAGACGATCTCTTTGCGAAGTCTATCACTCTCTTCATCGTGATCAGAAGGCTCGGTGCTCAGTTTTGGTAGCATGGTGCGCCGCACAGGAGTGTGCTGTTGACTCGAGGACTCAGCTGACGGCTCTGGGCTTTTCTCTTTGAGCGGTGGTATCGGCGGCATGTCTTCGGAGGCTGGGGTATCTTTTGCAGGAGGTGTGGGTGGGATACTCGAAGCGATCGATGAAGCTGTACGCTCAAGATGAAGTGGCCGACTTGACAGGACATCGCCCAGGACGCGTTTCTCTTCTCCGCTAGATATCTCTTCATCGGTTCCAGATGTCCCCTTCCCTACACCAACGGAAGACTGAATGGCGTCACCGATGGCGGCGCCAGCAGCTTTCAAGGTAGCAAGCGGATCAGTAGCCAAGGAGCCTGCGGCGAACTTCTCTGGTTCTGGAGAGATTTCCACGGGGTGTTTGGCGGTTGTGGGGTGGAGATCCACCTCACCGAGCGGCAAAGACGTACGACTCCCCTGAGGTGCGTTCTCTGCCTGCGAATCCTTCTCACCCTGCTCAGACGGGGTAGGGACGGATGTAGTGTAAAACTCCCATTGCCCCGGGAGCTTTGGCCTGAAGCTGGCCTCCCGTGCGGCAGCCGGTCTGTCACTAGGCAATTCTGACTTCGTCGGAGACGATGGGCGGGAGTTCTCTCGACTGCGCTCCCATGACTGGACAGAAAGGTTCGATTGCGTAGAGCCACGCCTAGAACTAGCAACCTCACCAAACTTGCCCGCTAGCTCGTGGACACGTCCCTTGCTAGGTGATTCTGACCGCGACCGAGGAATGGCTTCGTCGATCGGAGACTGTGTGCTTTGATGCGTTTCCAGGAAAGCGGCTTGCGACTCCTTCTCTGCAGCTCCCAGGTCAGGAACTGCTTTGTCCGGGCTACTCCGCATCGCGTGGGCAATGTCCGCCTCCCGGGAAGCAAAAGTGC
Organism: Westerdykella aurantiaca; assembly: GCA_030412805.1. Taxonomy (NCBI): domain Eukaryota; kingdom Fungi; phylum Ascomycota; class Dothideomycetes; order Pleosporales; family Sporormiaceae; genus Westerdykella; species Westerdykella aurantiaca. Next base: position 8,722,587 of record JASJFJ010000001.1, read on the forward strand.
TCAACTCTGCTTTGGCGCTCTCTGGCGAGCCTGGCATAGAGCTAATGATAGCGGACTGTGGCCTAGACGATACCCTCAAAGGCTCAATCTGGGGCGACCGCGCACTCCCCACAGAACCTGGGGTTGCCAAACCAGTCTGCGGTATGGACGAGCTCGAAACATTGCGCGAGTGTGGCGTTTGCGGGACCTGGTGTACCCCGCTTGGCATCGTGGCGGAGGTTGGCTGGGATACAGGAGTGTTGCTTCCACTGGGCTCTTCGGCAATGGCGGGTGTACTACCTTCAGCCCCACTCCGCAGCTTGAGTGCTGCTGTTGCGGAACTGGGAACACGACTCATGATGGGACTGATTCCTGTAGTGCTTGTGGTATTGCTCCTCGAAAAATCAGAGTCGGACTGCTTTGATACGGGGGTTGGTGGCATGGATTGCTGGTCATCCGTCCGAGTGAAAGCTTGGTCCACTACAGCACGGAGATTGATGTCACCCTCTGGTGACGTAGTCTGCGCCTGCGCCTGCCCAACGTTCGAAAGCGCAGGCAACTGGGGCCCACTAGACCAGAAGTCGTTGTCAAAGGCAGACATGGTCTCCAACGCTTGAGGCGTGCTGACCGCTCCAGGAGAACCAGAGTGGGCCATGACCTGCTGCCCATCGTCTTTCCGCGAATCCAAGCTCGGCCGTGAACCGTCCAACGAGGCGCGTTCCTTCTGCCGTTCCTCCTCAATGCGCTTGTATATATCCGCAGGTCTAACGAAGGGTAGCGGTTTATCTGTGTTGGTCGGAGACATCGGAGCCGGCGAGCCCGTCTGCGGCGCACCCGGTTCCGGACCACCCAAACGTGTAGTCAGCGGCTGCGGCATGGCAGAGGGGCTGAAGTCTCTCCTATGCTGCGGCGTATCGCTGATTTCTGAGTGGGTAGCGCTGACCTGTCTACTTCCACTCGGTTGGGGATACGTCGCGGAGAAAGCCCTACTCTCTTCCCCAGCCTCAAACGAGTTCCTGCGCGCCACCGGGGCCATGTTCCTCGCCTGTTGCGGGTCCGTGAAACTCCTACCAGGTTGGTCCAGTCCCTGTCCAGGTTGACCAAACCCTGTGGATGTAGCTGGCTCTGGGTTTGCTGCTGTTCCGTACTCATCGAACTCGTCGTATTCGCCCCAATCATCGCCATCATATGCGGCCTTCCGGGCTTCCACCCATTTCTTCGTCTTCATGCGATTAACATTCGTCTTGAAGGAGGGAGGTTGGCCCGCGGGGAAGAGGTTTTGGGGCGTCCGGTCCCTTCGGAGATGATGTCAGTGTCCATTCTATGCGACGGGATTGGGGGGAACGTGGACGAGGACGTACAGAGGCGATCTGGCGGACTCCCCTTGGAATCTGTAGGGGCCAGACATGGCTTCTAGGGACGTGTGAGACGCTGTATGTAGCGACCCGGCTCGATTCGGGCGATGCCCTTAGTCCAAGTGCTCGAGGCAATGAAGCATAGACAGGGGTGCTGTAGACGTTTGCGGAAGCGAGGGGAGTGGGGAAGAAACGAGAGTATAGCAGTCGGGCCTGCTGGCGGTAATATATCCGCCTCGTATAAAATGCTAGAGGTCTGCAATGCAGTGAGTGGAGGGGTATGTTGGAGGAACGTTGAGGTAGAGTGAGGTGTCGCGGCAAGGCTAGGGGCAGCCGGGGTTCGCCGCGGCCGATTGATGAGCGTCGCAAACAACTTCACATCCCCAGCAATGCACCAAGAAATGACGTTATATGTGTGCGCAAAATTAGCAGAGTATAGGGAATCTTGGCTGGAGTTACTTATTCTTTGCAATATTGTCTCGATCCTCTATTTCTTTACATTTCGTAATGCTTCTGCGTTCAGCAGGGCGACGGCATATCCTGCCTCGCCACACCCATTGCCCAGCCACAATGACTGACGCTAAGTCCGCGACCGGCTCGGCTTAGTGAAAGTGAACGTGGTGCTTTCTCCCTGAAAGGGACCACTTTCCTATAATTAACTTCCACCATCAACCACAAACAACACTTCGCCCTCCCGCCCACCGCATTCATTTTTCACGACACTCCACGCGTCAAGACCCACCCCGACGGATTCCTCTCATAGCTGGCAAATTCCCGCCCGCCACAGGAGACCCCAGCATAGGGGAGCCTTACCTGATCAACCCCGAATCCTCCCCCCTCGCCTTCGACGGGGCATTCCCTCGACCGCACCGAACGCCCACCATGGCCGTCTCCATCCAAGACCGGACCGAAGAATTCCGCGCCATCCTCGCGCAAGCGCAGCGCAAGCAAGCCCTATCGAAAACCGGCGCGCAACGGCAATCCCTGCTCACATCACAGCAAAAGGCCGCTGCGAATGGCAAGGGACAACGATCCGAGTTCGCACGCAGGGCCGCGGACGTCGGGCGCGGCATCAGCGCGACGATGGGCAAGCTGGAGCGGCTGGCGCAGCTGGCGAGGCGGAAGACGCTGTTCGACGACCGGCCCGTGGAGATCAACGAGCTTACGTTTGTGATCAAGCAGGATCTGGCGGCGTTGACGGGCCAGATTCGGGAGCTGCAGGCGTTGACGGCGAAGCAGCACCCGCAGACGAAGCCCGGGGTGGATCAGGAGGGGGAGCACAATCACCTGGTGGTCGACATGTTGAACAAGAAGGTGCAGGCCGTAGGTGTGAATTTCAAGGACGTGCTGGAGGTGCGGACGAAGAACATCCAGGCGTCGAGGTCGAGGACGGAGGCGTTTGTGAGCTCTGCGGCGAGCCATTCGCAGGCGAAGATGGATCCGACGAGGACGGATTCGCCGCTCTATCAGACGCCTCAGCGGGGCCGGTCGCCAGGCTTCCAGAATACGAATGCCGCGCAGCAAGATCTGCTTTCTTTGGATCCGTCGGGATCGTCTGCTTTGACGCGTGCGGGGCCGCAGTCGGATGCGCAACTGCTGCTCATGGAAGAGGCGCAGCCGCAGAATATGTACATTCAAGAGCGAGGGCGGGCCATTGAGTCGATTGAGAGCACGATCAATGAGCTTGGGAGCATATTCAGCCAGTTGGCACAGATGGTGTCGGAGCAAGGGGAGCAGATTGAGCGCATAGACGCCAACACGGAGGATGTGGTGGACAATGTGGAAGGCGCACAGAGAGAGCTTATGAAGTACTGGAATCGGGTTCAGGGCAACAGGTGGTTGGTAGCGAAGATGTTTGGTGTGTTGATGATATGTGAGTGCCTAATTGCTCTCTCATTGTCAAGTTCTTCGCTGACATGTCCAGTTTTCTTGCTGTGGGTGTTGATTGCTGGATAAAGGACTTGTTCCCCTGGTTCTTTCGAAGGCGTTGAGCGGCGTTCATAGACCAAGAACAGCGGATTTGCACGCAGACGGAGACAGCTCTTGCGAGCGAGCATTGTTTTGTATCACCAAGCCTTCCCTTTCTTTATTCTCATTGCAAGTATTGGTCCGGGAACAGGACAGAGCGTCCCTCTTATTTCTTTAATATGTACGGCAAGGCCAACATTTTCTTCCCTTATGGTTCGAAATTATCTCGTCCGCAATGACGTGTGGACGATCAGCATACTGAGGAGTTGGGGTTAGGCAGGGCCGGTATCGCTGGCAGCACGGCGAGGAAATACAAGCCAGGTGTCTCACAGTCTCAAGATGGATTCCTACAGTCGGAGTCGTCAGAATCGGGGGGTTTGGTGTAACGGGCGCGAACGCATGCAACCAGGTGCATCGTTTCGTGCCGCATCTTGGCTGCCGTGCATCCATCCATGTACCACATCAGTCGCCAGAGCAGGGATGACCGGATACCTTTATTAAATACCGGTATCTACAAAATCACAACGATATGTTTTGGTGGGCCCCAGCTGCATGTACACGGTCTACCAGCACAGTGTATGATCAGGTGCCGGGGCCACAGAGGATCAGGACGACATTGAACACGACGAAAAAACGATTGAAGAGACCGGAATCTGAGAGTGGGACAGGGAGGTCTGTTATGGACTCGAAAGGGGGGACAGTTGCCCTGCATGTCTCTGCGGAAAGCCCGATAGCGCCCATGTCGTGCCTCTGTGCGTAACGATCCTTGCAGAGCATCGTCAGGCCTGGTTGACCTTTTCATAGTACGATAGGAGGCGGTTGTCCAGGTTTCAGTCCCGAAGCGGGTTTTCTTGCTGCTGTGCTCGAGGATAGGCAGCCCTCGTCCTCAACGTCTCGGGATAGTCTCCCTTGAGAAAGGGACGAGGGGGCGCCCAAGGCCCAAGCGTGGGGTGAATACGGGTTTACGAGCGAGACTGAATCATGGGGGAGTGGAGGACATGGCGGTGAAGAGTTGGGACCGCAAAAATCAGACCTCGATCATCATTGTACTGTGTACTTTGTCCGACGGTAAACCGAAGTACGATCCCTCTCCCAACTGCCGCAGAGGTGCTGAGTTGCTGGGCGGCTAGGAGTGGTAGGCGGTCAGTGGCTGCATGAATCTTTGCTGCAGAGGTGATCAATCTGGCGACGTGTGCATGCGGCGGTGAGGCTTGCCAGCGGGCTGCCTGTAAAATAAAATAATTAATAAAAGTGATGGCGAAGAGAAGGGCGGGGAGCGGGGAGGAAAGGGAGGAATTATCGTCGGATACGGCGGCAGTGAAGGGCAGTGAATGGCTGTGAGTGGCTCGCATCGTCCCGCGGTCCATCTTTCGCTTTCGGGCCAAGCGCGCGGGATGTGCCCACCACCCGGGCACCCGCCCTTGACCGCTTTGGGATAGAAACCGTTGGCGGGGGACCAGTGTAACAAAACCCACATCTCTCGTCCCACCACGGAGGCTTGCCGCTTGCTGGCTCTGCTGGCCCTGCTCCTCTTTCCCCCCTCCGAACCCCAAAGGCAACCTCCTCCTCTCCCTTCACGGCCGGCTCTAGTGGGACACCGAACACGTACCGTGTATTCCCAGCATACACCGGCATGTTCGACCTCTTAGGACTCCCCCCAGCCTCTCCTCCATCCTTCAGCATTTAGCGCCGCCATCCTCAGCGGCCAACATGCCCGACGATGCTGGCGATATCCTCGCCGACTTGACCACCGCGCCCATCTTCGACGACACCGTCTACCTCTCCGAGGTCCTGGAACTCCCGGAGAACGAGACAGAGGACGACCTCGAAGCACGTCTTGCCGCCCTTGCGAGAAAAGCCGGCATTGAAAATCCATATCGCTTCCTCTGCTCCGATTCCCTGCACCTCCCCATGGAGGATTCCACTACAAGTGCTTCCAGTGCCCACCGGAGCTCCCTGTCCGTCTACTCCCGCGACACCCAATCCACAGGCGTAACGTCCCATATATCACGACCCTCCAGAGACTTTCCCGGCCCTCGATTAGAGGGCGCCTTGACGATTCGCCCCTCGCCCCATGCCGCTCCCGCGCGACCCTCTCTTTCTTCGGACGATTATTACGATAGTATGATGAAGCGCTTCCGCTCCAATAATGCTCGGCACCAATCATCTGCCTCCGTCCCTGACGCTAGTATCTACAGGAGCTCGCTATCCCCCAAGCTAGCTCCTCGCAAGCCTAGACGAACGAGCGCGCTGCTTTCACTGTTCAGGAAGGACTCAAGGTAATCTGGACTCCCTTCGTGGCTGCAAGTCAAGTCATGGCTGACCACAAGCCGTAGCACTTGCTCGTCTCGATCGCACCATAGCCATCATAGCAGATCAGCGAGTCCCAAATTGGCGTGCGGCCATTCTCTATCTCGATATGCCATTCAGATCCATATACAAGAGGCTTTGGAGAGTAAAGACCAGGTCGCCCCCAATTGTTGCGGAAAGCCATTGCCAAAGTCGGTATTAGCAACGGTACTGTCACAGGAGGAGGCGGGCATGGTAGCCGCGAGAGGCCTGTCAACATCGACGATCAACTCCCCTCAGGATTCTGGATACAGCGAGGATGGCGCGTCATCCATAGAGCTTTCCCGACCACGTGATGCTTCCAGGGCTGCACGACCCCGGTTCAGCAATACGAAACCTTTCTCCAGAGTCCAACCCGAGCCGGAAGCTGAGTTCAGCAAAGCATTCACAGACGAGTCTTTCAAGAATCTCCGGGGTCAGCAAAGAGATCAATTCCGCCGCGTCGCCTCGTTCGAAGCACATCAGCGGCAGGCACTGTCCGCCTTCCACAAATGGTCCATCAAGCGGCTCAACATGCGATTCGAAGCCAACCAAGCGGACATGATGAAAGAGGTAAGAAACCGCCTCCACCACGCACCGCCGACCCCAACCTAACCCCCGTCCCCAGCACACCCTCCAACTCGAACGCCTGGAAGAATCCCAAGTCGTCGCCGAGCACGACCTCCGCCGCGCCCACGCCCAAGAAACCCAAAACGTCGCCACCGCCCTCAAATACATGGAAGCCTACTGCTCAGGCAAGAACCCGACGAACCCGTCCCTCGCGCACGCCGTCACGGACGAGGACCGCAGGAAGCTCGCGCGCCAGCACCTGACGCAGCAGAAGCTCCCCGCCAAGCACGACAGCGCCATCAACGTCCTGCGCGCCCGCCAGGAGAAGGACACGAAGCTCAGGCTCGAGCGGCAGGCGGAAGGGCTCCGGCAGCTGAGGCTCAGCTACGAGCAGGCGAAGCGCGACGAGGAGCTGCACTACCTGAGCAACCTCGCCCGCCTGGACTCGCTCATCCAGGCCAGGAGGAGACGCATTGTGCACCAGTGGGACCTCCGTTTCGAGACGTGGAGGTGCGCCTGGGAGAAGGAGCACGAGACATCGCTGACGGGGCCAATCCCGCAGGAGCCGTTTCCGGAGCGCATCGACGATGCTGGTGCTAATGCTAGTGCGGCGGTAACAATGGGGGAGGAGGAGGGTTCTCGCGTGCCGCTGTCCGGGTCGAGCTCTTTGGCGCTGTATCTGCAGATCATGGTTTGACGTAATGGACTGGAAGGCACGGGGCGGCAATCTGGCTCATCATCTTTTTTTTTCTATTTCTCGGGCATAGCAAGGCGTTTTTTTATCGGGTAATATTTGCTTCTGCATCTTCCTCTTTTTCTTTTACTTTTCTTTGTCCTTTCCTTTTTCCTTTCGTCTCCATAGAGACGCCCATGACGATGATACCTGATTGACTGACTGGCGGCGGCGGCGCTATATACCACTGCGCTTTATTCATTGTTGAAATTTTCCCTCCTGTTCCTTTTTTTCTCTTTTCTTTCTAGGGGGAGGTGAGCGGAAGGGACGCATAATTGCATACCATTGCCCTTTTTTTTTTCTCGTGGCAGTCATAATCGTCGTTCTGATATCCTCGGTTCGCGACGAGGTTCTTCAATCCTTGAGGGTTGCATTGGGCGAGGGGACGCGGATATAGATAATTCGTAATGAATACCATTTACACATCACCGCGGGCTTTGGCAGGATAACTTGCGTGTAGGAAAGGGTTGGATCCATCCATGGATGGATGGATGGTCACGGGATCACGCGCGTCGGATGGCTGGTCGTGCATTCCAACGTCCCGTGCGCGATTAACGCGAACAAAGAATGCACAGAAGCAGCGCTCAACATTCCTTTTTTCACTTCAGCACTTCAGCACTTCAGCACCTTTCTTTTCCCCCTCACACCCAAAAAGGACCACCCCACGTATCAAAAGGTATAAACATCTTCCTATTCGCGCTACACACAGACGCAAGCCTTGGTTCGAACGCATCCTATCTCCCACTACCCTACGAAAACGCAGCCAATCCACCACGACGTTGAATGTCGAACAGGTCGAACAAGCCGCCCACCACAAGCTGAAACTCAACTGCGCAGCGAGACGCGGAGGCAGACTCCGTACCCAACGCGCGGCCCCTAAGCAAGCCAGTCGGATTACGAAGATGTCCAGCGAATACGAAGACCAACGTACGCTTCGCCGGTTCGGAGTGGAAGAGACACGGAACAGAGCAAGGCAGGTCGTACATGGAAACAGATGAAGAGGGTATGGTATGGGGTATGATGCTTGCATCCAATCCACATGATACGCGAAAGGGAAACAGTTGACGAAAGGAAAAGATCGGAGATTGCTCAGCCATGTCTCGGTCTTAGATGAAGAAAGGGGATGGCGTCTCTCCACGGTGGTGGAGATGAAGGGTATAAGTATGCGAAGAGAAAAGAGAGATACAAAGACAAGAGAAAGGAGATGGTACAGCTGGGTACAGATGGTGTAGGAAAAGACAGAGGTGGTGGATACATTTTATGCGGCTCCCAAAGTACGCGGGCGGGAAACCTGGGTGAGGTCGCATCACTGTTGGGCCGGGGTGGTGGAATGAGGGCGCGCTCAGAACGGTCGGCCGCCCTGGCGATGTTCGGGACTGCCAGCGCTCGCAGCACGTCCATTCGTGGCCGGAACCGTGAGTTGCTGTCGAGCAAGGCCGTCCGAGGTCGCAATCCGCCTGCTTGCAGGTCCCCGTTGCAGCCGATTCGTCCTCCATCCCTCGTACCACTGCTCACGGCTCGCCTCACGAAGCTCGGCGCGCCACTCGCTGAAGACGCTCTCGCGCAACCGGACGAAGTCGCAATGGTCCGGATTGTAGGGATCCGCGAAGCCCCAGGGGAACTTGCGTCCTACTACATTCGGTTCATAGGGATCTGGGGAGATGATGCTGAGGGGAAGATACGGGCTCTCGGAATCTTCGCTCTGGATTGAGGCGGACATGGCCGAGGGCTTCCGGGCGTGCGTCTTCCTCGCGCTCGGGGGTGAGGTGGGAGGCGTATTCGAAGCGGAGCGAGGAGATGAAGCATCCGACAGTGGCTTGTCCTCCACATCAGACGAAACATACGCGTCCTCGTCTCGCTCGTCCAGGACATCCTCCTCCTCGTCACTCTCAGCGAGCTGAAGCGACTCCAGAGGATCCAGTTTCGCACGCTTAATGGTGTCCCAGACCATCTTCTTGAGGAAACGCATGTGTGCGGTTGTGATGGTATCCGCTTTGCTGATGACGGGAATCACCGTCGTCTTCCCCTTGAGTTCGCGCAGTACATTGAGATCCAGGCTCTCATCCAGGCCTCCGGTGATTCCGCCCAGGAAACCCTTGCTGGCCAACTTGCGGGCTTCGGCAAGATTGGCATCGAGGCGAGACGGGTCCAGGATAAGAAAGACGCAATGAATGTGGGTGTCGCGGACACCTGGCGCTCGCACCACTTTCTGCTCCTCGGTGAAGGTGTCCTCGAACTTGGACTCCAAGAAGGAGGTGATGACAGGCAGTTGGAAGTCAACGATGGATTTCTCAAGGCCCTCGGAATCCCAGAGCGTGACACCGACCCTCTCGCCGTCGACTTCGGACTCGAGGTATTCAGAGGTGAAGGAAGATTCGGTCGCGGTTGGAGGCGGAGGGGGAGTACCCGGGCGCTTCTTTGCCGGCAAAGCAAGCGCGGTGCGAAGGAAGTCGATGAAGGATGTCTTGCCGCAACCCTTGGTCCCGATCACGAGAATGCTGCACGCCGGGTCAGTACAACGGGGAGATGGTGCACGATTGGAAGCGCTCACTTGAATGGGGTCGGGTCCTTCCTTCTCCTGACGCGACGAGGGCTGTTGACGGAGCTGATTGCGCTGCTTGCATAGCTATAGCGCCCACGGTTGGTCATGCTCTCTGTGCGCGGGTACGGGTCGTAGTCCATGTAGGATGGAGAGCTACCCGGGAATCCCGTGGCTTGGGCGTTGCCGTTGGGTCCCATTGTGTCGATGGACGGCCTGCTGTAGTTCTGGCGGTAGGCACCTGCCTGGTTGGAGATGATGGCGACGGAGTCTGGGCGACCATCATCGCCGCCAAAGTTGTCAATCCGAGGAAGCGGGGAGTGGGAGGGAAGTCGGGGTGGTTGCTTCGGCAGCATCGCGGCCTCTCTCTGCCTGCGCAAAGCCTCCTCCTGGGCGAGGGCCCTCTGCTTCTTGCTCATTTTGCCTCCGGACGCGCTGCGCTGTCCACTGCGGGTTTCGCTGGAGCTCTTGCGACGCAAGAAATTGAAGCTGGACCTGCGCGGGCCACCCTGGTTCTGGTCTCCGTTTGACGGCGGTGTTTGTTGTATCTTGGGTAGAGCGGTAGTGTCGGGGGAGTCGTCTCGGGGAATGGGGGGAACGGCGGGGCGCGTTGGAGTTGTGGTGCTGGCCATATTTTGAGCGAGTGGAAGTGCGTGTTACAGTTGAGCGGGAACGGGCCCAATTGGGGGTGGCAGGGAGGGACGCGACGGATTGCGCCCTCTGACGGCAACGATGTGAGAGAGTGAGAGTGGGCGACGGGCGAAATTGGAGGGGCCTGCAGCGGACTTGGCCAGCAGAAAGCAGCGTTGGAAGAGCGCTGAGGGGCGCGCCTGTCGGGAGGGGCGCGCAATAGGGGGTGAAGGTGAACGGCCGGGATCAGGTGACGGGAGGCACGCCGGCGGACGCGCTCTAAAAGTTAGTGGAGCGGACCCTTCGATTTGATCGATCTCCACGCGGCACAGGGGCAGATGTGGGGGGCCGGAAACTTGGAAGGAAGCTGGGGAAACGAAGTCGCCAGGACCGCTTCTCTGAGGAGGCAGAGCAGCCAAAGCCTGGGCGCTGAAGCAATGAGTGAAAGGGCAAAAAGAAGGACACAGAGGAGAAAAGAGGAAGCCGACGGCCGTGGGACAGAATTTAGAAAGGTGCTGATGAAGCTGCCCAGGTTGGCTCAGGGGAAAACCGGGGTTCTGGCCAATCAGAGGCGCTGGAAACAGGGTAGCTCGGGGATGGCACAGGGCGGCTAACATGGAAGGGCATGATGGCATCGGGCTTGAAACGCGCGGCGCCCCCAACGGCTGTTCCAAAGCAATACTTCTGGAACGTTTCTGGCCGCTCTGATTCCTCGGAGGCTCAGAGGGCCCTCTGCAGATCGTCTTGAGGATCAAGGCGAGAAATCTTATCTTGCCTTCGTGGGAGAGAGACGACTCCGTACTGGCTCATCTGCAGATAGGGGCTTGGGGGAAACATATGGCGTAGCAAACTTTGCCCTCGCCAGTAGTTTTCTGATCCCTCCAGATTCAATAATCCCGGATACGAGCATGTACGACACGACCAAACATCCGCAGATTCCGTTCACTGAAGCACGACAGATTGTCTGAATATCACTGAACTGTGCTGACTGGTTGCGTTTTATTTCCTTTCAGCCTTGTCGTTCAAAGCATACGCCAATCAGAGCTCGGTAATATTGAGTTTGCCAGGAATACTTGCAACTATTCCTTTTCTGTCTTAGTGTACCGTTCCATTCCCCATGGGATCATCACCATGCTTCCCCAAGATTCATGTACCTGTGAGAGCCTCATAGGAGCCTCATGTCGACCACGCATAGAACCAGTAGGGAAAGCTATCTTCATTCTCCTATAGCTCTAGTAGGCTTGATTAGCTGGCTTGCTGTCGGTTAATTGCCAGCCACGGTCTAGCAACACCGCCTCCGCGCCACCAAACTACATATGCACCTGTCAGCATCCAACCCCATTCTTTGGGGCCCGTCCAGTAAGAGGTGTTCGTCAGACGGGAACACTTAGCATGCACAGGCGAGGCTGTGGGGATTTATACTCCCTAGATATCTCCCAGCCACTTGCACGACCTGCCCACTTGCCATTGACTCCTGCGTCCAGTTGCAGCTATTAGACGCCATCATGGCGTTTCTCAATAGCCACTTCTTTGGCACGGCAGTCGCCATTCTCGTCGCATCTTACTTCCTCAAGTTCATCTACAGAACAGTTCAAGCGCGAAGGAAATTTAGCAAACTGGTAAGAACTCATCAACACTCGCACTGTGCCCCACTCCCAGTAACAACCTGCTTTGCTGCGAAAACACCATGACGGAAACACAACGGATGCACGTGGAGGAGCCGTCGCTGACTTCCACGCTTTAGCCCGGACCCCCACATCATCCCATACTCGGCCACCTGAAAATCCTAGGCGAAGTCGCTGCTGCGTTCCCGGCGAGGGTCCACCCACATGTATATACACCTTTGTGCGTGCCATAGCTGCATTCCAAGCACCCAGGCTCGATCTTCTGACACTCACCAGTTTGGTGGAGAAATATGATCTCCCTCCAGTATTTTATCTGGATCCCGCCCCTTTTGCAACTCCCATGTTGGTCATTATAGACCCGTGAGTACACGGTCGATTCCTGCAGATGAACCGCTGGTTAATGTCCTGATCATAGAGTGACGGCACACCAAGTCACCGAGGCCAACCTGAGCAAGCATCCCCTTGTGGTCGATGCGATAGAGCCGCTGGCAGGTCAAGAGAATCTGGTCTCCAGCTCCGGACCCATGTGGAGGAAATGGAGAACCATCTTCAACCCGGGCTTTTCCGTACAGCAGCTCATGAGCCAGGCAAGTTGTAATGCCCCTTTACTGCGAGCCTAGCTTATTGTTCAAGGTCCCAATGATTGTGGATTGCGCCATCGAGCTCGTGCGAATCCTCGATCAGCACGCAGCCAAGAACGAGCTTTTCAGGATGGAGGAAGAGGCGACCAAGATCACAATCGATGTGATAGGGAAGGCGATATGCGCCCACGATTTCAAATGTCTCACCACGGACGACAATGAATTCGTTACGACCCTGCGGAAAAGCCTGAGCTGGATGGCACATCCAGAACCTTTGAATCCCTTTGACAGGTACAGTAAGTGGAGGCTCTCTCTCGTTCAATGTATTCCGTCTACGTCTCCTGTCCTCCTGCTTTGTGTAAGCCAATGCTAACCCGCTTAACGACCCCGTACGCGCCATCCTGCACAAGTACTACAAGAAGAAGATGGACAACTACATCGGCAGAGTGCTAGACGAGCGTTTCGCAGTCCGGCCCGCAGACAGAAAGGTCACAAAACAGAAAACAGCCATCGATCTTGCCTTGCTAGAATACTTCAAGGAAAATGGTCAAGACGTCGATGCCCGGGCCGCCACCATGGACTCGGAATTCCGTGAAAACGCCATCAACAACCTCGAAATCCTCCTCTTCGCAGGCCACGACACGACCGCCTCCACCTTGTGCTACTGCTACCTCCTCCTCAAAAAGCACCCGCACGTCCGCGAAAAAGTGTGCGAGGAACTCGACTCCATCTTCGGCACCGAAGGTGACGTCGCCCAGCAGCTGAAGCAGAACCCTTACCTGATCAACGATTGCCACTACCTCCTCGCCGTGATCAAGGAGGTGCTCCGCCTCTGGTCCCCTGTCTCCACGGTAAAAGAAGGCCGCAAGGACTTCTTCATCAAGGACCCCGTCACGGGGAACATGCTGCCCACAGAGGGCATCATGGTCTGGATCAACGCCATCGGCACGCACCGCGACGGGCGCAACTGGGAGAACCCGCACGCCTTCCTCCCTGAGCGCTTCCTGCCGCAGAACGTCGACAAGTTCAACCCGGACGCGTTCCGCCCCTTCGAGCGGGGCGCGCGCAACTGCATCGGTCAGGAGCTGGCGTACATTGAGTTGAAGGTTGTCCTGGCGATGACCGTGCGCGAGTTCGACGTTTCGGCCGCCTTTGATGAGTTGGAGAGTCTGAACAATGATGGCTCCATTTGGAATACGATCAAGGGCAGGCTGGACGGGCCGCAGGAGGTATTTGGCGAGGAGATGTATCAGATTTTGCTGGGCGCGGCGAAGCCTAGGGAGGGGATGCCAGCCAGGGTGAGCAGGAGGAACAGGGGGTAGCTGTACACGAGTGTGACTTTGTGGGGAGAATATGATCTCACCGCGGAAATATGAACACGCGGAATCATGAGCACGTAATGGTAAGACGTAGCTGGTCAAGGGGACCCGAAAGGGCCTGGTGGGCAAAAGGAGGCCATCATACCGTCCGCACTATTGAGAATAAAGCGTCGTCTGGATTACGAACTTGAGGTATATATGTAGAGACGCATTCCAAGTCCCTTTATCCTCTGTTAGCTGGGCTAGATCAAGAATGACACCCCTTTCTCCATAGCTCTACTTCGCCTCGAGAACATAAGACAACAGATTCAACAGCAGAAGAGGGCTTGACTGTTTTTCTTCCACCCAATTGCGGTCATATACCCGTTCGTGCCGTTCTTCCCTCCGCCTAGTATGCATGTCAGCACAAACCCTCGCCAGCAAGCATTGGAAGTCTTTACGAGGCGGGGAACATGTTAAGCGGACATGAAGATATTTGATAGTCTTCTTATGCGACGCTGCTTCTAGGTCGGGCGGGGTTAGCGATATTTTGTGGTTCGTTTTGGGCTGTCCAGGGTTTTAACACTGTAGAAGAAAAAGTTCACTGGGACAGGTCTGTATATGGTATACAAGTATCGCTCCGCGGACAACGAGTGCCGCGTACGCGTACGTCCGTATATGCAGTGCTCCCCATCGCATCCGGCAGTTCCTGCAGATGAATTAATAAACTGCTTACCCCAAGCATTCGCAAACAAACAATGAAATGCGCATCTTACCTACCCCACAAAACTCATAAACTAGAAAAGCACGATGAGCCCTGAGACAGTGCATTCACATTGACTCCAAGGCTCCGCCCTCTGCGGCGCTTAAGCTCCCACCATGGCCTCCCTCCTAGCCACCCTCCTCCTCCTCCCCATCACCCAAGCAATCATAAACCCCAAGGCCTTCCCCCACTCAAAGACCCTCACCCGCGACGTCGCCGTCATCGGCGGCGGCGCCAGCGGCACCTACGCCGCCGTCCGCCTCTCCCAAGACCTCAACACCAGCATCATCCTCATCGAACCCAAAGACCACCTCTCGGGCCACGTCTCCACCTACATCGAACCCACGACCAACACCCCCATCGACTATGGCGTCCAGACGTACATCAACTACGGCCCCGCGCCGCACTTCTTCGCCCGATTCGGCGTCAAAACCAGGACCTTCGCAGCCCGCAGACTCACAAGCGTGCCCGTGGACATCGAAACGGGAGCGAAGCTGACGGCGTACACCCCGCCCAGTCTGAACGCCACGAACGCGGGCTTCAGCGCCTGGCTCGCCTTCGTCGCGCAGTTCGAGGGCATCCTCGACGGGCCCGGGTACTGGGACTTCCCTGCCCCAGACGCCATCCCGTCGGACCTGCTCCTCCCCTTTGGCGAATTTGTAGCCCGGCACCCGGAGATCGCGCCCGCGATCCCGCGCATTGCAGCGATTTCTGGGATCGGGGCCGGCGGGTTCAGGCAGTTGCTGACGATCGACGTCGTGATGGCGTTTGGGGCGCCGATTACGAGGGATACGCTCGCGGGCGGGTTCATCGTGCCGGTCGTGTCGAATAGTCTGTTGTACCAGCGGGCGTATGCCGTGTTGAAGAACGACGTGCTTCTCCGCTCTTCGATCAAGGAGGCGGAGCGAGATGGGAGAGGCGTACGGCTCGTCGTATCGACCCCCGATGGCGACGTGCTGGTGAAGGCGAAGCGTGTGCTGTGGACGCCCTATCCCAGCATCGATACGAATCTCGTCCCCTTCGACGTCGACGACAAGGAGAAGGACGTGTTCGAGAATTGGATCGTTTCGCCCTCGTTCGTGGGCGTGCTGCATGTCCCATGTATACCGGAGAACTACTCCATCGATTTCGTAGCACCCGCTGCCGTCCCAGCGGACTATGTCGCAGTGCGCGACTATCCCTACACGCTCCGGCTAGACAGCACAGGACCTAGCGGATTTGGACTCTTCCGCGCGTTGTTCTCGAGCAATTACTCCCTCACTGCCGACGAAGCGAAGGCAATCATCGCTGGAGAGGTCCAGAAACTGGTCGACCAGAAGGCGGTCGATTGGACTGGAAGGTGCGATGTCGAGTTCAGGGCTTTTGCGGATCATACGGGGTTGATGTGGCCCACGCGGAATAAAGAGGAGTTGGAGAAGGGGTTTGTGCAGAGGTTGTATGCGGTACAGGGGTACAGGAGTACGTGGTGGACTGGAAGGAGCTTTAGTGCGTATTATAGCTCCAGTGTGTGGGCTTTTACAGAGGGGTTGCTGGAGAGGCTACTCGAGGATTTGAGGGGCGTATGACGCAGATTGAGGTAGATGATTTTTGCACGTTAGTAAAGGTTAGCTCAGCCAGCCAATCTCAGGGGCAGCAACAACGAGCTCTGGAGCATTGGAGGCGAATTCAAGTTATTTTTATATGGATTGGAACCAAATGGCGTCGATGTAGGTATACTGTTAGACTCATCAGCGCATGGAATGGGGCCTTGACCGTTATCGCAGGATTTGGCTGCAGAGCGTCCCGAGACCAATCCGTATGCATGCATGACTTTTCGTCCGATGCATTTGGGTGAGCAATAAGGCGTTCCAAGGCCACCGTCGGTGGAGGCTAATCAAGTGACCCTCATGCCGGAAAAATGGTCTCGTGAAGAAGTCCTGTTACTGTGGTATACTCCGTACCCCGTCGTGATATCAGCAATCGATATTCCAGAAGAACTTTGGCCGTCATATAAAACAACGCACCCGGACCTTATTGGTTATCGGATTCATGGTGTTGATTCCTGCGTCGTCACCGCATTCAACGCGAAACATCTCAAACCTCCACGAAACGAAACCCTCAAACAGCAGGTTTAAGCGTTTCGCCAGCGCTAGAACAAAGCTAGCTGCACTTCCGAGCTGCTGACGAGGCTGGCTGGGATGTGAGGGCATTCGTCAGCCTCGGAGCCGGAAGCGACCGAGCTGACACCTATATGCCGTATCGGGGGAATACCCCATTGACTGTACATGACGGTTCCTTAGCATTTTCTTTCTCGAGAAAACTGTTGGGCTTGAAGGTAAAACCGTTTATATTGTTGAGACAATTTTGATGGAGATAGAAGAACCGGATGAGGTCCTAGATGTCAACCATGGGCCTTGGAGTGGTTGAGCGGCAACAATGGCAGTGGAATGATTGATGCGCCGAGCCAGCTAACGAATCATGCTGAAAGTAAAGAGTCGGGTACGGTATGTTGGGCGTAGATGAAGCATTACTAGCGTTTCAAGCAGGGAATCTCGTCCGCGTGCTTTGCCAACTGATTCCAGGCTGAAATGCGACATTGGGGATGAGTGGTCATTGTGGATAATGCGACTCGGGATCATGGATGGGACCTGAGGTCGTAAAAATAGACAAGTGGAGACTTCTCTTAGTGTACCGAAAGAGGACAAGCCTGGGCCAACCGTGAACACAACAGCCCTCCTTCCGAGCCGCAGAAGCCTTTTTTCGCATTGGAGATGATAGGTACGGGATAATCCGTTGTACAGTTGGGTGGAACGTCTCTTGCTTTTTGGTGTCAAACCAAACAACTTTATCGCAAGCCCCATCTTTTGATCCTTGACTGCAATTGGTGCTTCGTCTCGAGTTCGCTCTAAGCTGAGGCTCAGGACCCATCAGGTGCGTCACCTCGCTTTTTCAGGTGGTGGCTGCAGCTCCAGGTGCCCAGTGGTGCCCACTAAAGAGGGTCAAAGCGAGGCTGACGTTCCAAGGGCTGAGAAGCTCAGCCTCGCTCCGACCTCCACCTTGAAGCGAAAACCGGGACCCCAGGCAGAAAGGTATTTGGACACTTCCATCCCCTAGTGAGGATACGTCCGAAAAAGGGTTTGCAGCACATCACTACATGGTCAATACCAAGTCTCTTCTCAAACTCCAATATTTTGCGCAACCAAGTCGCTTGGTCAAGGATCACATAATCACCCCACCGAGGTAGAAGTCAATCCCCGCCATCCCCCTTGATTATTCAGACTTTGGTACCGTCATCGAGAGTGTGGAAATCTCACCCTGGGAGCGTGAAAATGCAGGTGAACGAGAAGGCGCGTTCGGCTAGCTCCAGTGGATACGAAAGAGGTTCAACAGGAGACCCGGCAAAGGAAACGGTTCTGAACGCCCCGATGAACGACACACCGATAACATCGCCAACGTTCCAAGGACGATCGAGTTCGAGAAGAGTACTTCGTCTCAAATGCCCGATCTGTAATGATTATCCTGACGGGTTCCGCAGTGAGCACGAGCTGCGTCGGCACACCAACCGCGTCCATAGGAAGATCCGTAAAGTCTGGGTGACTGTCGACACCTCGCCCGACAAGAGCTTCCTTGCAAATTGCAAGGCTTGCCAGACAGGAAAGAGGTATAACGAGTGCTACAATGCCGCGAGCCACTTGCGTCGAATGCACTTTCATCCGCACAAGCGTGGAGAAAGAAGGATGAGTGCCACTGACGCGAAGAAAGGAGACCTCGACCCGCCTATGGAAGTGCTGAAGGCGAACTGGTTGAGGGAGGTGCAAGAGGTTGTAGGAGAAGAAGGAGACGAACAGGTCGAAAGCGAAAGGACCCATGCAAATCCACCTCGACATTTACCACACCCTCAGGCGTATCCGGGTCCGATGAAAAACGATAGCAAAGCTCCCGTCACGCCGACGACGCCGTCGACGAAAATGGCAATCGACAGCATTGTAGACTAATGCGGCATGGAGAGGTTGCAGCAAAGTAAAAGCGACAAGGACGCTGTGGGGATGATAGAGGATCAAAGAAATTCAGAAGGAGAAACAACAGTGGACAAGGCCTTGTGTTTGTTGGACGCTCTGGTCTCGGCTGATTGAGGCCATAGGAGTGGCGGATGAAGGGCCGTTTCTCCAGTTATGGAAAGACTGGCTGGCTGATGGCCCTTAAAATGGAGGAAGAGGGCGAAAAGCAAGATATCACTTATCTATACGTACAGAACAGGACCTCGAACCTGCAACAATTCCAAGTGGGATCGAGCTAGTGACCTGCCTTGTTACTTGTGCGTTTTCTTGGATAGGGCAGGGGAAGGCAACTATGGTAGATTTAATCGCTTTCTCCGGAAGAATAAGACATTGTAATCAATTGAAAACCTCGACGTCGACGCCTTTTGCGGCTCGCGCAGATGAAAGTGAGGTGCAGTGGAGGGGTGAAGTCGGATTAGAGCATGCGTCGTTGTCTCGTGCGTCGCCGATCCTCAGGCGACGGAGCCCTGGTCCGTGCCCCTAATTCCAAAAATCGGAGGCTGCATCCTTCGATACCCACCTGGACCACTTCCAAGGTTGCATTCTTCATTGTTATTTCAAAAGCGCTGAGAGACTCAGCAAACCCTAGGAACCTGTGCGATTTATGGAAAGGGAAATACCCCGCCACACAGTTGGGATGTCTTGCTCTATAACCATTGTCCTACGGTAGGGTATGCAACCTCCCAACACTTCAGACCTTTCCAACCGTTCCAATGATATGATTGCAATGGACTACCTATCTAAAATTGTATCGCATCTCGTAATAGAGTTAAAAATCCCTTAAGAGAAGACATTGCGGCATGGTCGAAATGCAGATGGTGACAGTAGACGAGGCGGCCATCAGCTGGAGACTATTTTCGCTTCAGGAGATATGGCGCCTAGATACGCAGCTATTCCTAGGTCCGATACGGGTCCAAAGAGAGTCGCCACGGTGTCCATAGCAGGTAGTGGGCTCATCTGGTTCAAAAAATGCTCCCCCCCGCCTCCCTCCCCCATCCAGTACGAGGCGAGAGGGGACAGAGGCGAGCTCAGGAGTGGTTGAATTGTGCATTCACGGGTCATGGCATCCGACCAGGTCAGACGGTTGGAAGGAGTTGCTAAAGCCGGCTCAAACCCCGAATGAATGAGCTGCGTTCTTCCAATCCGCCGCCCCCAAGGCTTGCATGTACTACTGAGTAATACACGAAGAACCTTCGCATCGACGACGTGAATGGTGAATTTCCCTCATAGATGATAAAATCTCCTGACGAATTAGGAGATAACGTCTCCTGAACACAACGAGGAAGGTTTTCGTATTACTGGCTGCGTGCTTCGAGGCGCGATTGGCATGTCATTCTCAACCCTCATGTGGGTCACAAGGCACCGGAAGAGAACAAACGATCTGCAATAACGTCCGTCCCTACGTGCCGGGACGCACGGTGCAACGGGACAGGGTGGCACTCCGGACCTTCGCTATCGCTTGTTCGCACGTTTACAGGCCTGCAATTAGCATGTAATGTCCTTCAACCGACTCTCCTTCAGCTTGTCAGCCTCCGGCAATAATTGCTCTCGTGCTGGCCCTGTTGTTGATCGTTTCGTCAATGCTATTAATCAACCCTTCGTCAATAACCCCCTGTCCATTGGCGACCCGAGGGACCTCTACGAGGACCGGAGGGTCCGACAGAAAGTGAAGTCAAGGGAGATTGTATCCCTAGGCCCTAGAAGCTCTTGTGACTAAGGAAGTGTACAGTCCAGCAGTTTCTCCGTGGTTAGAGATAAAGTTCGCAAAAGCGACCCAGCGTGTCGGGATGCGCTAGCGTGCTAAGATGTTGCCGTAAGGTATTGTACTGAAATCGACGCTAATTATAGCCACCGCAGATCGGCTGCTGGCAAGGGTGTGGCGCAGGCTGGCGGCTTTGCGAAAACATTCACAAGCAGGTGCCCAACGTGCGGTCTCCACTCGCGCCCCTGTCTTTTCCCTCCCGCATGCCCTTGAGTGCTAAGCATATTACTAAAACAGCAAGAGCTTGGAAATCAAAGTCTATGGAGGCATAACTTAGCGACAGTCAATTTCCTCAAAACCTAGCGAGCCTTTATGCCACAATATGTATTTCGTAGAGTTATGTGCATCCTAATAGCTAAAAGCAGTGACATAGAAAATTATGTATAGTAAGGGGAACCAGCCCTTGTCTATACTCTGCTACGCACACATTAGGTGTAGGTCAATACTGCAGGCCCACACTCTGCCAGATTCAACGCCCATACCGATTCTGCTTCCGCACACCGCAGAGCATGACGGTCAATACTCTGATGGTGTCCACAGCATATTCCTGCTGTCATGCTTGATCCACGTGCTATCGGAGCTAAGGCTTGTGCCTAGGTACAGAGGGTGCTCAGGTTCGGCGATAGCTGCCTCGCTAGAAGTTCCTGGGCTGTGTATAGCAATGGTGCCTATCTCAGAACGAAGGAAAGAGCTGGTGGAGTTAAAAGATAACTTGAAAAGAATCCTGCCGATGTTGAGCGTCTGGAGGCACGTCCCGCAGCTCGCGTCCCATATCTTGACAGTTTCATCTTCTGACGCTGACGCTAGCCGGGTCAAGTCGTGCGAGAAGGCCACCGACCAAATAGCACTGCTATGGCCCTCGAGCGTCTGCAGGCACGTCCCGCAGCTCGCGTCCCATACCTTGACAGTCCTGGATGCTGACGCTAGCCGGGTCGAGTCGTGCGAGAAGGCCACCGAAAAAACACCACCGCTATGGCCCTCGAGCGTCTGCAGGCACCTCCCGCTGCTCGCGTCCTATATCTTGACAGTCCCGTCATTTGACGCTGAAGCTAGCCAGGTCGAGTTGTAGGAGAAGATCACCGAAAAAACACTACTGCTATGGCCCTCGAGCGTCTGCAGGCACCTCCCGCTGCTCGCGTCCCATATCTTGACAGTCCTGTCGTTGGAGCCCGAGGCCAGCCGAGTCGAGTCCTGAGAGAAGGCCATCGACCAAATAGTACTGCTATGGCCCTCGAGTATCTGCAGGCATGTCCCGCTGCTCACGTCCCATACCTTGACAGTCCTGTCATGTGATGCTGAAGCTAGCCGGGTCGAGTCGTGCGACCATCGACCAAACACCATGGCTATGGCCTTCGAGCGTCTGCAGGCACCTCCCGCTGCTTGCATCCCATATCTTGACAGTCCTGTCTTCTGACGCTGAAGCTAGCCGGGTCGAGTTGTAGGAGAAGACCACCGAAAAAACACCACCGCTATGGCCCTCGAGCGTCTGCAGGCACCTCCCGCTGCTCGCGTCCCATATCTTGACAGTCAGGTCATATGACCCTGATGCTAGCCGGGTCGAGTCGTGCGAGAAGGCCACCGAAAAAACACCACTGCTATGGCCCTGGAGCGTCTGCAGGCACCTCCCGCTGCTCGCGTCCCATATCTTAACAGTCCCGTCATTTGACGCTGAAGCTAGCCAGGTCGAGTTGTAGGAGAAGACCACCGAAAAAACACTATGGCTATGGCCCTCGAGCGTCTGCAGGCACCTCCCGCTGCTCGCGTCCCATATCTTGACAGTCCGGTCATATGACCCTGATGCTAGCCGGGTCGAGTCGTGCGAGAAGGCCACCGAATAAACACTACTGCTATGGCCCTCGAGCGTCTGCAGGCACCTCCCGCTGCTCGCGTCCCATATCTTAACAGTCCCGTCATTTGACGCTGAAGCTAGCCAGGTCGAGTTGTAGGGGAAGACCACCAAAAAAACACTACTGCTATGGCCCTCGAGCGTCTGCATGCACCTCCCGCTGCTCGCGTCCCATATCTTGACAGTCCCGTCTTGTGATGCTGACGCTAGCCGGGTCGAGTCGTGCGAGAAGGCCACCCAAAAAACACTACTGCTATGGCCCTCAAGCGTCTGCAGGCACCTCCCGCTGCTCGCGTCCCATATCTTGACAGTCCGGTCATATGACCCTGATGCTAGCCAGGTCGAGTCGTGCGAGAAGGCCACCGACCTAACACCATCGCTATGGCCCTGGAGCGTCTGCAGGCACGCACTCCAGCCGCTGCTCATCGCTGGCTTGATAGCAATATCTCTTGGCTGGCTAGTTCCGTAGTTCAAGCTTCGAAAGCAAATCTCACGTGAGACGAGATAGATCTTATGGGTAGTGTAAAGATGATTCCTTAAGTAGCGCTCGATACACGAGATGGAACCCCTTCGGATAATACTCGGCTGGCCCTGTCCATATGGGTTGGCTATAGTGGTGGTGTTGAGGGATTGCGAGGCATGGCTGACGAACAGTGCCAGGCGCCAAAGGACACCGTGGAGACAATGCCATTTGTGCACGTGATGGATTGTTCTAAAAAGGGAACAATGCGCTACAACTAAGACAGAGGCAGGATAGCTTAAAGAAAGGTACCATTCGATACGACGCATATGTAAGCAGGCTAGATGCGCGCTAATACATAAAAAGAACCACTAAAACATGCCGGATTTCAAGGGTCTATCCACCAACGGCGAAACTCTCGGAATACATCCTTGCCACCTTAAATCGAAGTCTAAGGCCCGGAATATTTTCTTTCATGACTGAGCTTTCTATTCAGACCCCCGAAGTCATAGAAGGTCTCTTCAGTCGCAACATGACAGGAGTGAAACGCTGATGAGGCGATTGACGGCTCTAAAGAGAGGAGGAATAGCATAGCGACTACAACGGGAAATCTTATAAGGGGCTTGTATCTAAGAGATCGATAGCTACATTATACGTGTATACTATTCCGACTTCCGTATTCTTTGAGGTGGAGAATCTAAGATGGTTAGAAGTGAAATGCGTCCCACAACACCGTGCGTCCCGCGACCCCGGGATTGACCTTACAGTTGCAGCAAAATTCATTGACCAACCACGTGCGAACTCACACAGAACAAAGAGCATGGAGGACCAAATCACCTACCTATTACAGACTTACACAGCAGGTGGTCTTGACACCGCGAGCCACTCGATATCCCACTTTCCTATTTGGGATGAATCCGCAAAGCTATGCCTGCCAATACATTTCTATTCCACTTGTGAAGATAAAATAACGATGCCGATCGTAAAATCTGGACCTCTCTCTTCATTGACCCCCACCACGCAAAGGACCCCCGCGGACCCCCAAGTTGGACCCTTACCTTGGCAAACTTTCCTCTCCTGTCCACCCTGTCCTACCTATCCGTCCATGAGTATCCTCAAATCTCCACAATTCCTATGCAGCTTAAACACTTCTTGGCGCCATCACTCCAGCTACTCGCCCATATCGCTAAACATTTGCAAAATTCACTTTGTGAAAATGTACCCCCACTAAACGTATTCAAAAGAAATCAACTCCTCCCCAAGAAGAAAATGCGACGAATGAGGCGCAACCGAACTCGCCTAAGTGCATACCGGGCGCCTTCGCCAAGACAAAACATGTCTCTGCGAGGCGTTGGGACGGAACAAAGGGGGCGGCTCGGCGGTTAAGGCTTGGAAGAAGGTTTGAGTGCCGGTCTTGCGCTATCGAGGTGCCAGGGCCTGGTCAGATCTGATGGTGAGCCTCCGCGGGAGTCGGTGCTTGAGATAGGAATCTTGCAGTCAGGGACGAGTGTGGAATTCGGAGGCCGAATTTGGGAGGAACAAGGGTTGAGCTTGGACTTAAGTGGGTTCTAATGCATTTGTGATCCAGGGGCGAATAGTTGTGGATTCTGATATAGTTGCGTTGATTAGGTACTACTGTTAAACTTCGTATTCGGCATTGCGGGTATATACATGTGTGAAGGAAGATTGTTGCAGAAGGTATATGGGAATCCTGCTGCATCATCCGTTGATACAAACCTCACAAAATTTCAAAAGAAAGAACAAGGTATCTCATCTTGTCCGTTTCCTATAAAACCCGGAGAAATGCTGGTATCCTCAGAAAGTATCGACGTGAATGAAAAGGGACGGAAAGCGAAAGTGGTATATAAGAGACGTAACAAGAATCAGAAGCATATACAGCCGTATTTTCCGTAGATACTGGAATATATGGGCAATCTCTCGTCACGGATCCGCATATTGCTACTTTGGCTCGTAGTTCGAGCTCTCCCTTGACTCAAACTGTCTGCGGAGAACACTGTCATCACTGGACGCCGATTCGATTTGAATATCCGTTTCGGTAACAATTCCAATCGTGTTCGGATTCGGCTTGATCATAGAATCTTGAGATCCGGTTGGGCTGTTCTCCCGAAGAGGATCCGGGTGGTTGTGCTTGTCTCGAATGTGACTCCGCCCGCGTTCGACGATCCGGCCCATGCGGCTGCTACCACCGACGATTGTGACTGAGCGCGGTGCCACCCTGTCCTTATCCAGCATGGATTGGAGACCGTAGTCGTCTCCGGGTCTTTGACCATTGTGGGTAATCGCAGTGACATTCCCCGTACGGGAGTGCGTGCCTCCAGAGGAGAGTTCATTGGTGATGAAAACGCGCCTGGTGAGAGTATAGAGAAGAGCATCGATCCATCCGCAAGAAGTTAGCAGGGTGCCTGCGACACAAAAGAATGCGTCTGGCATTGTTGTTCCTAGGGTTGATTAGCTAACGTATCGCAATGCAGATAGAAACGGGTTAATCTTACCCGTCATAGCAACCATACGTCCCACAGCAATCGGTAGTGTTAGCAACACATAGACTGCCGGATACATGACCATAAATTTGGTAGCTCGCGACAGTTTGCTGACATCGTTGTGGATGACGTTTCGAATGCGCCCCCGTAGATGGACAAAGATATAGCCGTAAATAGCCATAGTGCCGAATTCAACAATGAAGACCCATAGATAATGAAGCCACAGACGCTCGCTTTGAAAGTCGTTAGATATCCAGCACTATTTCTCCGTCAGCTGATACCTTCTTTGATCAAGACTGCACTTACCCATCCACCGGCTCGGGCGAAGAAGCGCATGCCATACTTGATGGGTCCGACCATTGTCAAGACCGCGGCCATTGCCCAAATGCAGAGGATGGACACAACAAACCAGAAGTACGGGAGCCTATAGCCCCTCACCACACCCAGCCATGTGTGTATCGCAATTGCCAGGACGAAGAGACCACTTGCCACGTCGCCCAGGTTGAGAAACCAGGCCTGGACAAAGCAAGGCGCAGTCGGCGCCAGTATCTTCTGTAGTTTCAGCCAGTGGAAAGAAATCGCGAACGCGATCGACTGTTGAAGATCCGCTAGCAACAGATTGTAGATGAGAAGGACATATTGATTGTAACCGACGTATTCTTTGTAATGGCGCCGCCATGAGATCAATCGGTATGTTATAAATGCGAGAAGTGCTGACACTGAGATCAAGGACATCATGGCGCACAACGCGACTGGAATCAGGCCTGAGATTCGATCGTGAGCTGTAATGTCGCAGTGCAAAGGTGACCTGCTACTCACCCTCCTTGTAGACCGGCGTAAGTGGATCCAGACTGTTAGGGAATGCATAATAGCGCTTATGGAGCGTATCCCGCACCGCGAGGAGATCCATGTCGAATGAGCCCATCTTTCTTGCTTTTACTCCTGGAGTGCTAGAGACGGCTAGCAGGCAAGGGCGTCGAGAATATTATGTGGGATAGCAAGTTCAAGACATGGTGAACGATAAAGCGGTCGATATGGCGCAATAGATGGATAGAATCGAGGCGTCTGGTCTTCTGTTTTTGGAGGCTGAGTTGAAGGACGATGGAGTGTGCTATGTTTTGATTGGGAGGAAGGTATCCAAGTGGCTGTCGTGGCTGTGAATGTAGGACAAAGAGTAGTATACACGTCAATGGAGGTTGAGTACCCGTATTGGTGGGGTCAATGGGGTAGGTCCAGAGCCGAAAGGAGAATTGGAGAACCGTAGGGTTGGGGAAGGGCGCCATGATCTTTTCATACTGTTGGAGCAGCAGTCCCGTCTCCCAGGCTGACAGCCACGTCTAGGGCCCTGGTCGGGACTAAACATCCCTTAAAGCTAAGATGGGGAGTGATGGGCGTGTGTGGAGTGCAGCTAAGCGTATTGGCAACACTGGAACGTCATGCCTGTCCGTTGCTAGCGGCCCCTGCAGAGGAGGCCGCAGGCGGGCATGAAAACGCATGTTGAGCACCCGAGCTTGCAGTTCATGTCGCCCAAGATGGTTGTTGTCATTTTTCAGTTGGTCGCGTCGCTGGTTGGTGTTACTTCCCTTTGTTGTACCATGTGATAGGTCCATCCGCCACACCACGTGGAATAGGGGACATTGATGCCATTTGCTGATGCACACAGTATACATAGCAACATTCCCCGCGCACGACCCTTCAGATCTTGAACGGGCCTTTGTTTGAGCGCAAAGGCATCAGTCCCGATATCCTATCGATTGAAGCGCCGTGCTGCTGACTACTTTGAAGCCACATGCGAAGGACCGAAGGCCCATCCCTTTGTTTGGAGCGTGCTGCCAACTTCATCGCCACTTCCACCACAGTCAAGGCCAGCTTGACGGTGAAATTTCCCAAGAAGAGGCCTTCGGGGTTCGACAAGGCCCAAGCTCACCGCAATTCACCAGGGCACTGACTCGCGGGAGCTCCCACTAGGCCCCGGCCCGGCGGCGCCGCCTGCAAGGACCAGTGGATCCCTTATGTACCCGACAGACAAAAGCAAAACAGATCTGATGGGGGCAGGCTCAACAATCATCCATTCTATTACATATGTTCGAAAAGTTGTTTACTTGCGTAGGCACAGTTCAAAGTAATCTGGATGGATCTCAGAGCATCAAGTTCTAATATCCGAGACGGTACTTCGGACACTCCTGCTGCGATTCGGGCCGTCTTGCTCCCTGGAATTACAACTACCCGAGAACCTGGCGAGGAAAGTGCCGGGGACTCCTGTCCAAAGCAACTATATTGCTCGAACTGGTAGACCTCCAGGCCGGGGAAGTTGTTTTCCCCAATAATTGGATAATCGCTCGGTGACTTTCCACGTAGCCGTAGCGTTTATCAGTATATTATTACCCTGGAGGAAGGGAAATGCGGCAGGTACACAGCATGTACATAGTCAAATCTGAGATGCAGGGTCGCTCCAAGCGGATGAGCTTTGCGCAAACCATCCCCTGAAACGAAAAAAACATTCATGATCAAACTTCGACCTTCTTCAGAGATCTGCATGCTTCATAGGAATGATTGTACCCCGTAGGAGCATTGCGCGGGAATAGGAGAGTTTGCCCCTCTTTTCGACTCCCCGCTTCAACAATTCCCGGGACTGTCGCCCAACACTTGTGGCTACAACTAAATTTTTAAACCTCCGACTAGCAAATTAACTCCAGCAATAATGATGGCAGGCAGGTACGCTCCGATCGCTCAACTTTTTCTTGTGGGAACACACCCAGCTGACTTGACACGGCGTCGCAGGTACCAGCGGTTTTCATCCCCGTAATCTGTACAGGGAACCAACGAACCCAGGTACATGCTGGAACATCATCCTCACCGCTGGAGCATGTTGCGCCTGAAGCTCCGAACGGAGATAACCCCCAATCTACCCCGCGAAAAGCTAAAAGACAAGCAACATTGGCAGGTCGCCCCGGTGAGACTTCCCCTTCAGGGGCACGCGACCCCTTTTCTGGACTTTGGGCTGCAGCTCGTCACACCTGCACAGTTGGAGGATCGACCGTAGGAACTCCACAGAGCTACCCCGACCCCTTCAAGGCCCACCATGAGCTCCACTCTCCCCCCATGAATGATGAATCCCTGAGTTGCAGAGCAGGTCCAACCGTGGGCGGAACATTTCCGACGTCGAACCTGTCTCCGCGGTTGAAAGGTCAATAAAATCACATGTGAAATCTTTGGAGCTTGTCTCGCATCGAAAAATTCTTACAGAAAGTACGTACTGAAACGTGTGAACCTCTCGTGCGTGATTCACATGCAGTATTACCCGGATAAGCTCCTGCGCTCAATCCTCCTAATGCACTATGTACTAGCATTACTCCAATGTCTTGGGGAACCAGCCAAGATAACGGACAAGAACAAGACACGATTCCCCGGAACCTTGCGGGGAAGCGTAGGGACTTTCTCGGACAGAACTCCGGCCCTTGGCTACCCCAGATCCAGCAACCGAGAAATAGATGAGCTACGGCCGCCCAGACGCGCCAGACTCATGGCGTGCATCCAGATCCAAACGATGGCGCAAGACGATCTTGAAATCGAACCCACAAAGTCCTTCCAGTAGCCTTGGTCGTCATAGTATTGGTGGTCATCTATCCCTTCGAGCGCGGTGGCGATGGAGGTTGAGAGTTCTAGAAAATATTATTCGGTGATTCGGCGCATTACCATCTGATGGCGTTTCACTAAGCACGGTCACGCAGCAGCTACGTGCAATCCTGCATGATACTGTGGTGAATCACATCCTCGGTCCCTGGATAAAAACACCTGAGACAAGCGAGGGACTACCGTTCGCGCATGGCGATGACGGCTATGGTCTGCGTGTGACACATGGCACCCTCAGGGTTCAGGTGTCAAACAATCGGGCAGACTTCCTCGATTCAAACTAACCTTCCAATACAATTAGATATCCTGCGCCTTCCACCGTTAGAGATGCGTGCCAACCAGTCACTATTCATGAGACACGTGGGGACTATGCGATCGAGTCCAGCCATCGAAGTCCACTAGAATGATACTGCATCGCCGTTGGATCTCGACCCTTGTGTGGCACAGGAGCGGTCAACGCCAGACACGCGGGGTTAATATATAGAGCACCTTCTCCATCCTTAGGAGCTTAGTGCACGCGGTTATAAACCTCCAATCGACGACGTCTTCGGGACCGGCGCAACGGAGTATCGCGGGGTGCTGCTCGATGCTGCTCGGTGCGAGAAAGTGCATGTATTTCACCATTGGACATGCCTGAGAGTAAACAGGTCCTCACCGCTGGAACTCTCGCTGTACATTTCAAATTCATATACGTTCTTTGCTTGCTCTTGCATATTGCCCATTCACTACATTTTTCCCTCCAGACGATTTCGGAATCACAAACCATGTTCTACTACGTTTCTCCTGCAGATAACTGGACATTTCTAGATTTCCCTTCTACCAATGTGGGGGCATACCTTCGTTCATGTCCCTTGCGTCTAGGAGCAAAACAACTGGAATTTTATAGACTTCATCCATTATTTTTACCTTTTACTCACACCCCAAATACCTTATTTTTTTTTACCTATCAATTATAGATTTTCATTCGTCCACTTTGCACAACTTTACCTGAGGTAAAGATATGAGTGAATGTTCTGCAACAGTGAGGTCACAAATTGTGACCCCACGTTACACATGGTCAAAGGACATTTTGAACGCTGTTACACTATGCTCCTCGAGAAGTGACGGTAACCATTTCTCTATAACTGCCGGTTATCACACGGAAAATGTCAGTGACAGGAGTGGTGCATTCGAAGCCTAGTGTTTTCACCCCTCCTCCGCTCACCCCTTCTCCGCCGTGAGGAAATGTCAATGAGCATTCATTTTTTATCCTTTTTGAACCGATTATTCCTGTTTCGCAAGTGTAAGTTGACATCTGGTCTGCCGGCGAACAGTTTTGCCATTCCTGGTCCGTTTGACGGTGGTATTAATGCTGCTGACACATATCCTGAGCATGACCAGCTACCGACTGCTGTTTATTCGGCTGCTTCATTGCCTGAGTGATCTTCACTAGCAGTCCGGGCACCATCAATTGCATGCTGGGGTTCTGGCTCTGCCGACAGACCCGCTGCATTGAGCAAACAGGCGATAACAGCGACTACGATCTCGCCCACTCCATGAATGCCTCCGCGAGACTTCAGTATCCGCTGCAGCTTCAACACTGGCGACAACATTCGTCTGGAATAAGGTTCGTATGTGGTATGCTGTATTATCTCATTCGTTGATGCTGCATTCGATTATGTTTATAAACTTTGCAGTTGACTATTCCTTGTAATTTCTCTTTCTTATTTCATAATCTTTGGCATGGACTCCTTGAGTTGGGATGGCAATGCTGATCAACCAGACAAATCAGCGGGAAGAGCGTGGCGCGAGCATACGTAGGTATGGTGTAGGGAGCATGACAAATTATCAATGCAACAAAGGACCCCAGAGACTTTCTCGAAATGGTAAAAATAGAAGATCTGGGGAAGTGAGGTGAATCCCGCCATGGCACGCGGGTGAAAGGACGAGGCTGCAAGCTGGAGGGAGGCACGGACCTGGGGATGGGAAATGGTACATGACGATCTGTGGCTTACGACCATTCGAAACCCCGCATTGACGCCATTTCCTTTGGACCGTGAGAAAGGCTATCCTTACTTCGAATTGACATTGTTCGGCTCTGCAATAATGAGATCAGGGGTCAAAATCTGATTATGAGGCTATTGGAGAATCCCTGACCGACGGGGCTGAACCCTTCGTGGAGTCAACGACTCAACGCTTGGAAGACCGGCAGCGAAGTCATTTCGGCTGGCAAGCTGCTAGATTGAGCGGAGAATTTATCATCATCAGCACTGAGCACACGTACGGAGTGCCATATTTAGCGTCTTCTAGCAGAACTGAGTTCTATAACTGCGCCACGGAGGCACTGAACCCCATGGATCCATTGGTCGAGCGGACTATATGTCCAGATTCGATCTAATCCATCTGAGAACGACTGAACCGTGAGGAATGCGGCGTCAAAGTTTGCACTTAAAGTTTAGAATGAGGTGACTGGAGTAGAGGTGGCTATAATTTCGGTCCATCGATACTGTACAATGACCACGCTCCTATGCTCCGGTGGAGATGCAATGCAGATGCAGATAAGCTGTCTAGACTTCGCTACCAAAAGACATCCGTGCTGCCAGGTATACAATGTTATCTATCACTCCTCTCATCCTCCTCTTCACCCTCCTTCATTTCCTTCACATCCTCTAATACTGGCTGGCAGCGGCCTGGCAAGCCTTGAGCTGGTCAAGATACCATCCGCAAATGTTCAAGCTGCCCTGGTTCTCGTCCATGCACTTCCTGAAGTCGCCGATCTGGGCCTGGCAAGCGCCACCCTGGCTGTTGTAGTTGGTGGTCTGGTGCTGCTGGGCAAAGTCGGTGGATGCGGCCTGCTGCTGAGCAGGCTCAGAGGATGAACCGCCGGAGAAGAAGCCACCGATGGCGTGGCCGATGGAGGAGCCTACTGCGACACCACTGTTGATGAGTTAGCTTCTGTGACGGCTGAAAGGGGTAACGCAAGGAATGGTGGCGCATCAGGAGGAATCCTGAAGGTCCGATCCATCCGCTTGCTGGAAATCATTCGGAGTTACTTACGCAGCAGTAGAAGCCATCTGACCGAAAAGTCCAGGTCCTTGGCTCTGGACGGGAGCAGGAGCAGCCTGAGCGGGAGGAGCAGCGTGTTGCTGCGCAGGAGGAGCGGCCATGCTGGAGGCTTGTCTGGCCGGAGGTGCAGCAGGCGCTGCGGGCCTGGCGGGGGCGGCCGTAGGACGGCGGGGAGCAGCTCCTCCACGTTGACGAGCCATTTTTGATCGATTTAGGGGTTGTTGGAGGTGGACGAAAGGTTTGTTCGGATGGCGATTAGCTGGTTGTTGTCGTTGAAGGCGAAGAGGTAAATGGTATAACTACTTTAGAACTTCGAGAAGGATCGGCGGACAAGACGGACCGAGGTGTGGCGCAGTCACGTGGAAGACAGGGCTTATGTGATTGGCTCGCAAATGGTATCCATAGAGCGGAGTGCTATACACAACTGCACAGTTGTGGTGAACGACAGAACAGAGTACTCATGGCCAAGGAATGTGTGTAACTGACAATGCAGGAGCTGTGCCATTAAAAATCCATCCAAGATGTCCACGCCGCTCTTGATATGTACACTAAACTACAGCAGCCCGACGCTGCAATATAATACAATGCCCAACAATTGCAAGCCCCTTAGCTTATCTCAATCATCTTCCAGTGGATCTCTCGGGGATGCCTCTGTGGCTTCACCCTTCAACACGATGGACTCATTTTCAGCCTTTGCAGACAAGAATGGAACTTCTTCGTCCATCTCCATCTGGATCATGTTCGCCTTGCCCTTGACAAGGTTCAGCATCATGTAGTTCATGAAGCACCGTATTCCCAGCTCTTCTCCCTTCTTAACGATCCACCCATTAAGATATTCAACTTCGGTCAATCGACCTCTCCTTACGTCTTGGAGCAACATGCTTAGGTCGTCTCTCGTCCTGTCCGCGATCCCGACAACCAATGTTTCCAGCCGACCAGGGTCGAATCGTTGAGGAACGTTGGGGATATATCGAAGTTCGGGAAGAGACCGAATGACGAGACTGATTTCAGACAAAAGGAGACGCATCGTCCTAGTGAGGGAGTAGTTGTAGAGGATAGAGCCGTTGCGAGCATCGAGCATGACCGTGAGGGGACCAATAACACTGTTCACGGCGAGCCTTTCCAGCTGCATCTGCAGCAGATCGGGGGGTGAGAATCCGGTGGCGGAGAGGTTTATGGAGCGAAGAAGAGTTCTCAAGAGATATCGATCGTTTGGTGTCCAACGAAAGCCTGGCTGTTGAGGCGGGCCAACTTCCGGATCAGGCTCTTCTGGGTACGGCCTTGCTAACGGCATCCTATCTGCGGGCCCAAATCTAGGGAATGACGTATAAGGACCCGTACCGCCATCTCTTTCTTGGGGAAGTATCGCCACGGCCAATGTGCCATGTCCCTTATATATAGATGTGAACGGCTCATCTGGGGCAAGTGACGTGCGGTGAGTGTTTGTCCCCAGCATATATCGTGGCCTTATTTCGGGATCAGGGAAGATCTCTCTGTTAACCTCCTCAATCGTGCCCATACCATTCTGCAGGAACAGTACGACCGACCCCTTATGGAGCCGATGCTTAACGCGAGACAGCGCCTGCAGGACCATCTGCGCCTTCGAACAGACAATAAGCGAACTGATTGGTTCTGTGGATTCCGCCTCATTTCCCAAGGTGTCTTCCTCAATCTCTTTGCCATGGAAACGTCTCCGCAGATAGGACAATTCGGCGTCGAAGCCCTCACTTGTTTCTGCCGAACCATCCGTGACCAACTTTATAGTCTTGCGTGAATGATTCCAGGTCTCCAACGTCTGCCATCCATGGAACATGAGCGTCACGGGCGGCGGATTCGGGATCTTGCGCAACGAATGCGCGACGAAGAGACCCAGACTCCCCACACCCAAGACGTGAATGCGGCGATCGACCACGCGTTGCCGGCGATAGAATGAGAGTGCGGTTCGCAGATTTCGCTCGGTATACGGGGGTCTGGTTGCGACATGGTCTTCCTGTTCGCCCAAGTCCTTAGGCTCCTCTGCACGGCTCTCGTCGTTCACTTGCACTCTGTACCCATTAGTACTCCGCTATGCGACGATCTCAAGGACACGTACTTCACGCCCTGCTTCGCCCTAGGCCCCGGATCCTCCTCCTTCCACCAATTCTTCAGAGGAGTTCCGGACTGATATAAGGCCACCCGGCCCACGCAACTGTTACCGCGGCTGCATCGCGAAGTTATGTGTGGTATTCGAGGCCGAAGCCTGGGAAGGAACTGAAAAGGAGAGAGGGGAGACAGATTGAAAGAAATGTGCGAGGTTCACATGTAGATAAGACTCAATCGAATGACTCCGCTATATACGGTGTGAATAAAGGCGAAGGAGAGAAAATGTATGATGTATTCGACTGATGCTCACGGACAAGGGTAAGGAAATGTTCCTTCCTGGCGCGGATAAACCGTCGGCCCGACGCGCCAAATGTTCCCAAAGAATTGTTGAACAACTATCCTCACATCAACTCTCAATAACACAAGTGAGGCTGCGCAAATTTAACGGTTGCCGAAGAAGAGGCCGCAGACCCTTCACGTCTTTCTTCTTTGACCTGCAGTCGGAGAACGCGTTGAGCGCATTCCCAACGTCCGAACTCGATCTCGGCGCACGAGACACCCAAGCACATTCAAACCGCCGCACCACACGATCATACTGTATACATCCCACGACCATTCTCAGCAAACACCACCACCATCATGGACCCGCCCACGCTCCCGCCATCGCTCCTCCCCAACCTCTCCTCCCAGATCGACACTCTAACCTCCACCCTGCACCCGCTCCTCACCACCCCGCTCTCAACAACCACATCGACCCTCCCCCTCCTCTCCCGCGCCAAACTCCACATCCACCTCGCCTACACCATTGAATCCCTCCTCTACTCCTCTCTGCTCCTCTCCGGCCAGAACCCCAAGGAACACGCGATTTTCGCGGAACTGGCGCGGCTGAAGGGGTACTTCCAGAAGGTCAAGGAGATCGAGGAGCGGGGGCTGAAAGGGGAGGGCGGGGAGAAGGAGAAGGAAGAAGCGAGGATGCGGTTGGACAAGGACGCCGCGGGACGATTTGTCCGGGCCGGGTTGGCGGGGAACGAGCAATTCGATCGGGACAGGGAAGAAAGGGAGAAGGGCATCCGGGAGAGGACGAAGAGGAAGGCGGATGCGCTGGCGGAGAAGGAGAAGCAGAGGAAACACATCAAGTTCGACCAGGAGGAGGAGAGCAGGAGGATGGCGGCGCTGCCCAAGGAGAAGAGGGGAGAGGCGGATGACGAGGACGAGGATGAGGACGAAGACGACGAGGATGAGCAAGACCATGATCAGAATGAGGAAATGCAAGATGCTATCAACGCCGCCTACGACGAGTCCAAACCCTTCAGCTTCAATCGCCCAAGGTGGTTAGACCCAAGTCGCCCCATCAACAGGGAGCGCGAGCGATGGAGACGCGCACAGCGCGCCGGCGAGGCAAGCATCAGCATTGTAGCCGGGGAAGAGGAGGTGCTGATTCCGGCGAAGCAGCAGCAGGGGGCGCCGCGGACGCCTGGCGAGACGTTCAAGGCGTTGTTGGAGGGGCCGTTGAAGAAAGGTGGGAAGGAGGATGGGAAAGGGAAAGGCAAAGGCAAAGGCAAAGGGAGAGGGAGGGGGGAGGGGAAGGGGAAGGGGAAGTGAGTGGAATGGTATTAGGAGAACGGAAGCTGTATGAAGCCATAGCGAATGCAGCAAAGGGTGCATGCATTGAAAACTTGTTATAATACCCAAGGACGCGTAGAGTTAAAGGTGGACTCCTCCACATAAGCATCTCTTCAAAGATTACATGAAGCACAGAGGTGCAGACAAGGAATTGCCTCATCATAGACAGTGGACTGCTCCATAAAGCAACTAGTATATTTATTACCCGTTGAGAGAGCACCGTCCTCAGGGCTCATCCCTTCTTCCAGCAGCCCACCTCCTAACAATTCATGCGATCCCATACACCCAATGTGCAGTTCCTCCCGTGCTGCAGTTCCTCTCCTACCAGGACCCGACCACTTAATAGGACCATCCCATGCGATGTACCCCATGCACCCGTCATAACGCCGAAGAAAAGGAATACATCCCCTGTAAATGGAAAGACCCTGGTATCGTACAAATAGAAAGCAGGACCGGAAACCCAGGCGAGGAAAACCGTTTTGTATTAATGCAAAAACCCGATTCGAATACTGACAGTGAAATTAATGCGAGGAAAGCGATGGAACCACCTCAGCCGTGGCCGTCTTTTGCGCTGAGTCCTTCGTGGCTTTCGATAACGGATCATGGATGATCGTAGGGATGATTTGTGCAAAGGTGTGGGTGCCATCCTATGAGAAAAGGGTATTAATGGAAGGGCTGATGTACGCGTCGAGATGGTCGTGTACCGTATGTCGTCGTTCTGGACTCAACAATCAGAGGGTGTGAGATCCGGTGAAGAGTCACCATCTCTGAGGACCCCCTAAATTCCATCAAAGGCACCGGGAATGGTGAGGCTAAGGCGTTCCTCCATTTTCTTCGGTGCCCCCAATGGTGAGATAGGTGTTGAGGCCGCCCTCGTGCGCTGCAATTCGCCTTCTCTCTTCGCCTCGATAGATCTCCGGACCTCGTTATGCAGCTGCTCGTCAACGTCCTTTTCGATCTTCCTCTCCTCCGCGGGGGTCAGAGCTTCTGCCGAAGGTTCTGTAGAACCCTCATTCATAATGACGGTCTTCCCAATCGAGACCCTTTTGGCCTTGTCCTCCTCTTTCGACTGGAAAGGATCCTCCATGATAGTCGAAGCCCGCTTCGTCGGCTGCGTCATATCCACCGCTGAATCCAACTCCTTCGCTTCCGATATTTGGCTTTCTTCGCTCTTCCTCGCCTGGCCCTCTTTGGTAGCGAACGCAGGACTTGTGGGACTTTCTTTCGTCGGCAGGAATGCGGGGACAACACCTCCCCCAACCCGACTCCAGAACATGCGTTCCCGCAACCGCACACTTTCTTCCCAGGCATTTTTCTTTTCCGCCTCCGTCTCTGCCCTCCAATGCCCTGCTGCAATCATCCTCAGGAAGCCGATATAGTCGCAGGTAGCTCTCACTCGGTTCAGACACCAGTCGCATAGGGGATGCTTCGTCTCATCGGTCTCTGATGACTTGAATCTGTACTTTCGTGCGTATTCATCGCCTTTCCTATTCTCGCCGCACAGGGAACACGGGAAAACGGGTCCACGGAATTTATGAGGCGGAGGCGCAGGCTCAACGACTAGAGATCCTGCAGTGATGCTGTTGATTACAGTGCGACGGGCCATCCATGAGAGTCCAGGGGCTATGTCGAGGCGCAGGGTCGGTTCAATATCCTCGGACAAGGCGCGCTTGTAGAACTTTTCATCTTTCAGATTTGAAGCTGTTGCGCTGGCATTAGAGTCGCGTCGCGAATCGGTACCGTTAGAGCTAGGCGATCGGCTGGTTGCCGGCAGCGATGAAGTTGAGTTGTTGGTGAGCGCGCCGAGACCAAGCACATTGAGACCGCCGTAATTGCCACTTGATACTCGACTTGACGGGGCCGAACGATTGCTATTGCGAAGCATCTCCTCGAAATCTCGGTAAGACGGTAGGTCTATCCTCAGCACGGGGTGTATGAGATGGTGGAAGTGCAGCGGGTGCTCTGGTGCAATCTCATCCGATCCAGGGGTATTCGGCGTCAGGTTGGCAGCCTCAAAAAGTTTGTTGAGCTTGTCTGCCGGTGTGATTCCAGGCGTGGAAGGGGCCGTAGTGGTTGCGAGGGTATTGCTCTCCACATCATCGCGCTCACTCATTTTCTCCATTACGGTTTTCAGGTCATGAAGCTGCTCCTGGAGAGAAATCTGAATCAGTTCCGCGTCCGCCAGCTGTTGCTTGAGCTGATCGCTGCGTTTCTCTGCCGCTTCCGTCTCCTTCCGAGCAGCCGCTACCATCTAAACGCACATCAGCATTGTTTCGAACTGGTAGATGGTGCAACCTACCGTATTGGCTTCCTCGAATAGCGCGGAGGTTAGAGTCTCGACTTCGGAATCGACTTTTCTCTTCGCCTTCTCGGCATCTAGCCGGCGCTTTCTTTCCTCCTCAAGATCGCTTAGTAGTTGCTTCTCCATCTTGTCGTACACCTCCTTCTCCACCAACCGGCCGGTCTGCACAAGCTGCTCATGCCGGGCGACACGCCGCTCATATTCCTCCAACCTGTCCTTGGTCGCATCCAACTCTTGCCTTGTTCGCTGCAGCGCATTGTCCAAGCTATCCTGGTGGTTGATCGCATTCACCAGCTTCGTACTGAGTGTTGCAACCTCTTCACTTAGGTCCGGGTGAGGCGAGGTATCTGTGGAATTGCTGCGCGACAGGGCAGACTGTGGAGTCGCGGTTCTGGGGTCCGGGATGGTGTTCATGACGTCGCTATCGACGGCCACCAGGGGGGTCGAATAGGCCCGCTTGCCCAAGTGCGGCGTGGAAATGGATTTTGTGACTTGTTTGTTCATGGAGGGGGACAGGGAGTGAAGTTTGAGGCGGGAAGGAGTGACGGTGCCGGAGGATCCAGCGGCATGCAGCCAAGGCGCAGCATGGACGTATCTATCACCAGTCAAGTCAGTCCAGGCTCAGGAGCGCAGTCGAGTGTACCAGCGGCAGGCGAAGGGGCTGCTCTGGACGAGGGCGGAGGACGGAGGGGCGTACTCAGCCATGTTGACGTGAGGTCTCGCTCGAAAGCAGGACCGGGTCTAGAAGTCTGCCGGAGCAGGGAAAGGGGAACAAGAGACGACAAAGGAGTGACGACAGAAGAAAGAAGAGCCGAAGGAAGAAGAATCTCAGAATGGGCGCGGGAGAAACATCTCAAAGCACATCAATAAAGCGGGCAGTTGAGGTGGGTGGAAGGAAGAGGCGTGGTGAAGGGCGACGGAGGTAGAGGCGGAGGAGGGCTGCTCGGTGCTGGCCCTGCTGGGACGCCTGGGAATCTGGGTTGGCGCCCGGGTAGCGAGGCGATGATGCTGACTAGGAACCTTGGAAGTCGCTGGCGGCTGCCGCTAGGACCGGATCCTGCCTGGGGCGCTGCTGTCCAGCCTCACTCAGTGGCACTGAAAAGGTCTTGTCTCGTCCGATGTGGAGTTCCAGTGGTCCCCTACTTATCAGATAGTCATAAACCGTGATGTTGGAGCCTCAGCAAGTGATAGTGGTGGTGCTCTTCAGAGCTCGATGAAGGTGGGGGAAGAGGA
This sequence comes from Westerdykella aurantiaca, assembly GCA_030412805.1. Taxonomy (NCBI): domain Eukaryota; kingdom Fungi; phylum Ascomycota; class Dothideomycetes; order Pleosporales; family Sporormiaceae; genus Westerdykella; species Westerdykella aurantiaca. Next base: position 8,761,480 of record JASJFJ010000001.1, read on the forward strand.
TTCGGGATGACAGTAGCACGACGTAACAGCACCAACGGTACCGAACGTTGACATGTGCGACCGCAGGACGTTTACTCCGCATCCCAACCCACGTACGGAGGTACATTTGGAAACGGATTCTCACTTAGCCGATGTACCGCTCGTATCACGGAAACATCTTGGCTCCGCTTTCCATCAATCTTCAGGCCACATTGTAGCATGCGCCGAGATAGTAGACGACCACAGTCCTCTCCGAAGTGCGGAGCTTGCAGAGATCCACAGATTGGTCACGATTATACCGAGTAGTCTACGGGATGCAGCGGATAATCCTCTCACTATTAGCAGTCAATAACAGTCAGAACCATAACGCCAATGGATTCGAGCTTGTCTGCGCCCCGACACCCTATACCGTAGCCCTCCCTAGCGATGCGTAATATAAATGACGCTTATTTCAACCACGCGAGTTTCCAGATCAATCTATCTATCGGCTCAAGAGCCGATGATCTGAACAGTCGCATGAACCATGGTACACACCGTATCCACATAGTCTCTAGCGTCATTGAAGTCCCTCGTTCGGTGTGCGTGGAGTCAGTCCTACGAATCCATATGAAGAAGAGACAAGGCAACTCTAGCCTGTGCTTTCTGCGCCACAACACGCCACACCCCGCACCGCCTCAACACCAAACATTCCCATCCGTCCCTCTCCCGATGAACCGCCCTCAGCATCAAAAGGTGAATACCCGCAACACCACCTCCTGACCAACCCTCAACCCCTCAAATCAAAAAATGGCCGACTCCGACCTCGAAGAACTCCGCCGCGCCCGCCTCCAACAACTCCAACAGGAACGCGGCAGCGCTTCCGCCGGGGGCAAGCAAGACGAGCAGGAAGCACAACGGTATGATGCCCCCCTCGCCTACACCCTTTCCCTGTTACCCAACTAACCCCTACCCCCTCACAGCCAACGCGAAGCATCCCAACGCGCCTCCCTCCTGAGCCAAATCCTCACCCCGGAAGCCGCCGACCGCCTCGGCCGCATCCGCCTCGTCAAGGAATCCCGCGCCACGGACATCGAGAACCGACTCATCATGCTGGCGCGGACGGGCCAGCTGCGCGCAAAGGTCACCGAGGAGCAGTTGAAGGAGTTGCTGGGGGCGGTCAGTGAGGCGGAGGAGGAGAGGGGTGGCCAGACGGGGAAGATCGTTGTGGATAGGAGGGGCGGGTGGGATGATGACGACGACCTGGATGATTTGTTGAAGGATGTGTAGGGGATTGGACAGGGAAAGGTGTCTCGAGACGGAGTTGGGGACCATGCATGCATTGGGAGGCGTTAAGAGGTATATCATTTCATTAGCATTGCTGGGACAGCCGTGATTCTCCTTCCATTCGAAGTCTGTACCAGATATCCAGTCCCTTTCTACACGTTGATGCCTAAAGGCGCACAAGTTGTAATAGTCACACGCCTACTACCCTCCGTCTAGGCCACATTCCTCTCCCTCACGGCTCTTGGAAGGCGCTTCTACTTCTGCCCATTGATCCCAGCATCAAGAACAGCCACCTCGTCCTCGTCTTCCGCAGGGTCATCCATTCCCGCGGCCTTGACCAGCTCACTGTCCACCATACTGCCTCCGACTGGAACCTTTGGGCCTCGCCCAACCGGGTCCCAAGAGCCTCCATTCTCCAGTGGAGCCGTAACCACATTAGCTTCAGCATCTGGCTTCTTCTCGGACAATTCCTGATACTCCTTCTCGAGCCGCTGGATCCGTTTTTCGAGCACCGTCTTCCCTTCCCGCAGCTCTGCCCTATCCGGTGTATTGCGGAGAGCGTCTTTCAGGTGATCGAGCTCCTCCTTCCTGATTTTGAGCTCCGCTTCCGTAGAGGCATCGGCTGAAGGCTCATCCTCATCCCAGACGTTGTCTTCGCTATTCTCAGACACTACCTCGAAAACGGGATTATAGTAGTTGGCCGGGTCTTTGGCCACTTCTTCGAAGAACCCAAGAACGCAGCGTTGGACCGAGCGGGCGATGAAGATACATTCTCCAGCGCCCTGTGGATTCTCGTCGTCGCTGAACGCGGGGCAGATGGCGTCTTCCCATGAGCGGGTGCTATCTGCAGTCTGAAAGAGCGAGGCCTGCTCGGATTCGGTGGAGAGTGTCAGGCTCCCGACTTGTTTTGAGATGGCGGAGAGAATGTACGATCCGACGCCAGAAGGCTGCACTGTCTCAAGCCAATCAAGGTGGCCCTTCTGGTCAATCTTGGTGCCGTTGGCCTTTTCGGCGGACGAGGCCTCGAGAGCGGCAACTTCTTCGGTGTAGTGGGACGGCATGTTGACGCATCTCTGGGGATCGTTGGACGCCTCCACCCGCCATTCGCGCGCTCGCCGGCGAAGGAACGCTCTGAGATGAGGATCCTTGATCTGAGAGGAGTAGATGCGAGGTTGGATGAGAGCCATGGCTGTAATCCGCGGCCCATACCTTTCCACTGTATTTTGTCAGTATGCAGTATTTCCGTGAAAACGTTCTTTGTTTTCACTTACGATGCTCATCCAGAACACGAACAAGGTGCTCCCCTCCGTTCTCGATCCCGATCATATAGATCTCCGCATCCTCAGCCACGAAATCCTTGTTATGCAGCACGTTCTCAATGACGAATTTGATGTGCTCAGCCGCATCTTTGTTGCCCGGAATCTTATTGTCCTCGGTGATCTGAACAGGTTCATGGCAAGCGGACTGGACAGGCATATCATTCCAGCTCCGAACAGTCTTTGCCTCGCCACACTTGTAGGAAAAGAGAAGCTGGCCGCAATTCATGACAATGAGACCAGGAGTTTCTTTGCTCGCATCGGCTACCCCGGCCCCATCGTTGAACAAGCCTGCCGTCTCGTCCGCAAGGGTGGAACGCCGAATGATCTCCTTGACGAAACTGACGATCGATCCATCGTTCACGCCAGATTCACGCTGGAGCCTTCGATATGCAAGAATCCCCAGGTCCTGCAGCGTGTCGTTCACAATGACAATGACCCTCTTCCGCGTCCGCAATATCTCGGCCGGCGGAGCGAGAATTGGGACCGTCGCCACGGATGGAGGTTTGGTGTATGTGAGCTGGGGAAGATAGAGGTTTTGTATCCCGAGAGCGGACAATCGCTTTGCAACTTCACGACGTTGACATTCTGTTCACCTATGTCAGTACGCGAACTTTACCAGGTTGGGAATATGAAAGGGCCAGCGCAACATACTCTGATATGCCTCGCGGCGGACGTTGTTGACGCGCTCGTTATTGCTGTAGTAGTAATGGAAGAACTTGTCTGGGTAATTGATCATGCAGAATTGGCCCGCGTCGTTGATGAAAAAGCTCGAATCGTGTAAGAGTGCGCTTGACTTTGCGGAATCATCTGGTCATGGTCTACTTACCCTAACTTATTCAGGTCTGCGGGGAACTTGGGATCTTCCGGTAGATTGCTCTCTTGAAGTCGAAACATGGCGTCTCTTGGGTTGTCGTTTATGTGAGAGAGTTTTGCGGTTCAGTAGGTCAGGCGTTGCGGGTGTTGTTTTTATGGCTGTACTTGGGCGGTCAATGGTAAAAGAGGAAGGCGGTGGGCAGTAGGTGTCAGGTGAGGGTTTGGAAAGGCCTCCGTTTGACATGCCAGAGTAAACATATCGCCGTGTTGCATGAGCGGTGAGCCACCTGGGGAGAAAAGTACACGGCATGTTTGTGGCGCATGTCACAGGCAAACAATCTCCCGGTACGCAGGCTGGAGGGAGCGCCCTGATGGATAATGCATCGCCTAGGATTCTAATGTTCCCCCATTCTCAAGATGCCTACCATATCATATATACATTTCTACCATCAACGCCACTGTAATGCCCAATATTCCAAGGATGTGACCCTTCGCTATAATCACAGTAATGTACACCCTCCCCGTCGCAATGGCCGTATTGCACCACGCCAACAATTCGCTCTCTACCAGCTAGCTTTCCGTACACCGGGGAGGTATCCAGCGAGGGCGTTTATACGGAATTGGTACTGCAAGTCCAATGTCAGCGCGCGACCTTGAAAAGTGGTGTGTCGGAAGACGTGGCGGCGCAGACCCGCGCCGTCTGTCATTTTGAGACTCACCCTGCCCAGTCTGAAATCGCTGAAAACACCGCGACCCTTTCCTCCCATTATACATCTGTTCTTCACCTGTGTGAACCGAGTGTAGCAGTGCATCTGCGAAAGCTGGAGTTGCGCCTGTGCGCGTACGCGTTGGGGGAGGCTGGTATTGCGAATGATATATCGTAGTGCTTGCCTAGAACGAATTCCCCGTGTTAACGGATATTCTCATGAAGCGCCGACATGCGCAATTGGTTCGGGACCGAGAAATGCGTACCTCTCCGGCTCATTCGCAGCGAAGACTTTGCGCTTGGTGTGATCGCGGATGTTGCGGATGTTGACATAACATCCAATGTCAAGCTTCTTTGCGCGGAACATAGACATGATGGCGGTAGTAAGTGCGAATGGTCCCTCTTCTTGACAACTGGGTTCCCTTAAAGATCGCGAAAGTCCAAGCGGAGGTTGACGGCGTTCGCCAAGACCTGCTCCGGATCTTGCGGACTGTGCAAAGTACCACGTACTAGGGAGCAGGCAGGGTCGCGTGAAAATACACCACATAGTCTGCCAATTTCATATAGCTTCATTGACTTACTACAATCGACATTCAAAAGTAGCAATTTTGCACAGTTCATTAATATCTATAAATTGGAAGAAACTCTATGTTGCTACAAAGCGCTCTGGAACAATGGCCTTCACTCTTTGTGCTAGGTATGTTTCTACGGCGTTAGAAATCAAAAAAAGGCGAAATTGAGAGCTGAGATCCACCAAATGTCGTGTTCAATATTCCTTGTAGATTATGGCAATTGAGTGATGTTGATATACTGTGTAAGACTTTCTCCGAAGAGATTGAGTGGATGGGCTGGCGTCTTGTAACGGGCTAGCGCCATCTCTACCCGCCATACGTCATTGTACTTCTCTCAGATCCAGGGTTTCCGCGCATGATCCCAGCACGCGGACATTCTTGTTGATCTGGTTCAAGAAGAACCAAGAAGACAAATTCTCGTCCATAAAACTTTCTCGACATGCGGAACGCTCACCTTTCCACATCCGTCCTTGGTTCTCAATCACCAAAGCCGCCTCGAGCTCCTCCACGACCGCGATGAGTCACATAGACCCGGGGCTGGACGAGCCTACGCAACAAGCAGCGGAGGACGTGGAGCAAAATGAAGACCAGAGGACAAAAGAGCAAGCAAAGAAGGAGGAAGAAGACTTACTGGGTCCTGGGTACGCGAAACCGCCGTTTTTCTGCCAGTATAGGACTGCGACTGACCTCTTCTCAGTCGCTGGTGGCTGGCGTCTACAGCATTTCCCCTCATAGCAGGGACGTTTGGGCCTATATCGAATGCGTTTAGCATATGTGCTCTTGCTATAAAGTGGAGAGTGTATATACCGTCGGGCGCCGATGAAGCCCATGGGCAACCCATTGCAGATCCAAAATGGCATGTTCCAGCATCTATGTTGCCTTCAGGGGCATGCTTTCGCTAACGCTTTATTGCTAGGCTTACTGCTATCAATGCCATTTCCCTAGTATTCGCTCTAATAGCCAATCTGGCCTTATCCCTCACTATGGCTCGACGGCTCGCATTCGGAATTGCACAAGCCATTATAATCACTGGTTGGTACATGGCATCCTTCCTGCTTATAGGGCTCGTAGCTGCATGCTCTACCTCTATGTTCCGTTTCCAACCAAGGACGGAACATGCTCTCTCCCAGGCGTATTACTATGGCATCATTGCAGCAGCTTTGTACTTCATCATCGCTTCGATGATGGTCATGACCACGATCGGCGCGTACACAGGGCACTATCGAAAGGGCTTCAAGCTCACGACAAGCCAAAGAACGCTAATGCTGCAAACCATCATGTTCATGATGTACTTGCTCCTGGGGGCTCTGATATTTTCACATATCGAGGGTTGGCCATTCCTGGATGCCGTATACTGGGCTGAATTCACGCTCCTGACGATCGGTCTGGGAGGAGAGTTTGTCCCTTTGACACACCGTGGTAGAGGTCTACTCTTTCCCTTCGCGATCGGCGGCATCGTCATGGTCGGTCTCGTAGTCGGATCAGTGCGCTCTTTAGCGCTAGAAAGGGGGAAGCAGAAGATGTCAGCTCGCTTGCTGGAGATGAAGCGGGAGGATGTGTTAAGATCACTTGATCATCATGAGGGACTTGTCAAACTAGGACCTTTTGAGAAAATCAAAGTAAAGACAGATCTGTCGGAGTGCGAACGGAGAGAGCAAGAGTTCAAAATCATGAGAAGGGTCCAACGCAAGGCGGACAGAAGGAGGAGATATTATGCGCTTGCGATGTCGAGCTTAGCGGCATGCCTCTTATGGTTCCTCGGTGCCATGGTGTTCTGGTTCGCAGAAAAGCCACAGGGTTGGAGTTACTTTGTCTCCCTTTACTTCGCCTACACAACACTTCTGACCATTGGGTACGGAGATTATACGCCTCAGAGTAACTCAGCGAAACCGTTTTTTGTCTTTTGGACCCTTCTCGCCGTCCCTACTCTGACCATTCTGATCAGCAACATGGGCGATACCGTTATCAAGGCGTTCAAGGATCTGACCATCTGGCTGGGCTCTATCACGGTTCTGCCAGACGAAGGTGGGGTGCAGGCGCTCAAGGTCGGGTTCCGAAGGCTGAAGGTGGGCAAGCTCTACAAGTCACCAGACGATGAGGACGAAACGAACCAAGGGAGCGCAGAGGACGTGATATTGGACAGACTGGCACGACACCTAGAGGAAGAAGAGCTTGAAGAAGCCGTGGAAGCGGAGACAGAGCAGGATTCCCTGGAGCGGGATATTCATTTCTACCACTTTGTCCTGACAAAAGAGATCCGCGCACTCATGAAAGATGTGTCTATGAAGCCACCAAAAGAGTACTCCTACCACGAGTGGGCATATTATCTCTTACTGCTCGGTCAAGACGAGAGCGACTCTTCCCATCATAGACGCCCCCGCCTGAAGCACACCCGTCAACCACATGAGCCCGATCTCGGAACCGCCGAAGGTGCAGAACATCAGAAACGCTGGAGCTGGTTGGGCATTCGCAGCCCGCTAATGAGCAACCAAAATGAGGCGCAGTGGTTATTGGAGCGCTTGACTATGACTCTAGAATTCGAGATGCGGCAGATGCAGCCCAAAAACCGTAAGGAGGCCGAGCAAAATCCGCCTCCAATCTCGATGAAGGATTTCATGGAGAAGTATAGAAGGTCACATCCACAATCACAGTCTCAGTCAACTTCGACAACGAAATCGCTCAGCCCAGATAAGCTGCTGGATCAGGGTCTTGGTCGAGCTGAAGTGAGGAGGAGATACGGTTAGTTGAGATATCGCGAATGATACCCCATTACTATCGAATAATCTTTGGAGCAACGTGGCAGTCCTTGATACGGTCGTGTGCGACAAACAGGTCCACGCTGTGACGGTATCCATTCACATTTACTCGGCCAAAAGATGGCTTTGACGACTCCTGCTTTTGGAAGCCACTGCCTCTTCAACTAACTCGAGCAAGTCAACATCGTAGACACCTTGCGCATTAAGTTAAACCATTCATCATGCTATCATTGGTGCCATCACCCACCATTTCGACACTACCAACATACACTCTGCCATCCGTCAAAGGTCTTGACCCCCCGCTTCCATCGCAGCCACTATATCCTGCCGCCATTGCAGCATTCGCGGGTGTTATTATCACTGTGCTATGTGTCGCGGCAGTTTGTACTGTTGGGAATGTGAGAAGGGGTGTGGTATACCGAAAAGACGTCGATGACTGTGAAGACTGGGACGAGAAAAGTACTTCAAGGCGCAGCGGATTCAGTAGTGCGCTCGACACGGAACTTCATAACATTCAAGGGGACGCAAGGGACGACGAGAGGCATATTAATACCAGACCCAACATTCGGGGGTCTCTACCTTTACCTACCTCACACCCGAGCGTTCACTTGGACGCTCCACCTGCGGCCCATCTACCACCGGAGCTGCGATCTCGACCGAGATCTCCTGTGCCTATGAACCGCTCCCTGCTACTGCAAGTCCCCTCTCGAACTCCACATCCTCCATCGTCCTCCTACTCGTCTAGAGAGATGCCCATGCCCTCGGAAAATGGAAAAGACCTTGGCTTAGGCAGCGTGGGATTGGATATGCCTAGTAGGTTGGCTTTGGGAAGTGAACGGGAAGGGTTGGTGGGTTTGGGTGCTGTGAAGGACCGTCGGTTTACGGCAATTGGTTATTAGGGCAGCAGCGGGGTCTATCGCAAGGGTGACATCGTTCTTTCCTAGTGAATGTCATGAGGATTCCAGTTACAATACTACAGTGTAGGTAGGATGCATTACACGATTTGCATTCATTACCTGGGTATAATATACAGCTTTGGAAGTATCATGGTTCCCTTAAGCACTTGATCGCAGCAAAGAGAGAATAATTTGGTGAGTTGGACTGACCCGCTTCGTGTCACCCGAGTGTCTAGCAATGAGTGAAAGAACCATCCAAATTCAGGGAAGTGATGCGCCGAAATGCGGTTTCCTTGAAAGCTATGCCAGAAGTAGCAACCAAGTAACAGCAGACCTTAGGCGCAATGCCCTCTCCCACTTCATGCCTTCCAAGGTTTGACGTCTTCGGTGTTCTTACAGGTGCTTCTATAAACATCCACACATTCTCCCTCGTCAATCTTTAGGACAATACGTCCCGATATTGTTAGGATTTGAATGGATATTACACAGTCGCTTACCGCACCCAGCATCAAAAATCACTTCCACCGCGCCCAAGGCCCTTCAAAATGACACGGATTTTTCAATCTGACGATCGACAAGATGAAGCAGCGGACGCTGCGCCAAATCAAGGGTCTGAAGCTCCTCAGGGACCTTATATTCCCAGTATCGACCCCCATGGACATGCGACCGTGCATCCGAACGCTTGGGTTATGCCACCCCAAGCTGCTGTCATGAAGGACAGACGAATTGTTGAAGAGACGGCCGCAACAAGGTCGACTGTTGCCCGGGGAGGAGAATCGCAGTTAACCAAAATGATAAAAGCGGATGTGCCGAAGGACGAGGTATCCGGGATCCCGAAACCGCCTGCGGAATCTCGACAAGCCGCAAGTCCTCCTGAGTTGGAGACGAAAGGGCTCGTCAGGCATCTCGAAGCTCAAAACACGGAACTGCTTTCCCAGTTAGCTAGAAATGCAGGCGTAGAGTTCCTTGAAGACCCTGATGCTATATATGCCGAGTTAATGGCAAGGGAAGAAGAAGAACAAGGAACCTTAGAAGAACTATCAGGGCAACAGGCAAAAGGGCCAAATGTGCACAATACGAGCATGGCCGGACCTTCGAAGCGACCCGCACGCCGACCGAGAAGCCCAGAATCAGAGGGAGGTACGGAACGGATAAAGAGGCACAAAAAGAGCTCTGCCGAACGAGCTACAGAAAACGAAGTGGCGGCAGAACGAGCCAGGCGAGCCGGTGAAGTCATGGCAGCAGAGGCGGCGCAGAACGAGGTTGTGGCTACAGAACCCATCCACAGACGGGAGGAGTCAAAGCATCAGGGTTGTCTGCGATGGTAGTTCTGTTGCAGGCGTCTTTTCTTTGTGAAACAACAGCGCCGTCTGGGGCAAAGAGACGGAGAGATGGCGGAAGAAGTAGAAAGACTAGTCCCCAGGGAGGAGGCTTGAAGAATTTGAGATAGGAACAAGGTTGTCTGTAGGTAGCTAAGGAAATTCTATTCCAGAAGATGCGATGCTAAGATGCTGAAGCATGCTTCGTACCGAGAAATTCGAGATTCAGGATAAATTTTACATAAACAAAATGTGAGACGAATAACGCGTCACTAGCCCTGACTTGCGATTGATATGGACGTTCAGCTGAGCCATGTGGTGAATGCACATTATTTGTGGGTTCAAATGCATATCGAGGAGAAGCTTTCTGTATTTGGTACTGTCGCATGGGCCCACGTCTTTACTTTTGCGTTCTGGGATTGCCTCGTCCGATCTCGTGTAAAAGAGGTGCTTGCAGGTTTGACAATGCGAATATGAGAACACGAAGCTGTGGTTGAAAAGATCTTCATGGTGGCTGCAGACGCTCCGAGTGCGCAAGGCCTAAGCCTAGGTACGCCCAGCGCCATTTTCGGTTCCGTTGAGCCCGTGGACTGTCCGCAAGGCTTATATAAATGGACGAAAGTAGTTTGTAAGAGTCTTTGGATGCGTTGTGTATTGGGACCATTTCTAATTCCCACAAGGAAATTTCTCGAACACTTATCTCCCTTGAAGCCTTATGGATATTGCGCTTGAACTTCTATAAGCAGTACGCCCCAGGGTAGACAGTCGCCAGAATTTGTTCCAGGGGTTGCAAATGTATATAAGATAACGATTCGTTACCTCTGTTAGGAATATGAAATTACCGTGATCGCGCAACGGCATGAATCAGATGATCAGTCGGGCGTTTACTGGTAGTTCTGGGGATCAGATCTATCTATCAGCGGCTTTCGTATGTGACATGAGTCCGACTTTCATCTCCAGGGCACCGTCCGGATCCTTGGGAAGGGTTGTATGGGAACTGTTGTTGGGAGATACCACTTCGAGACTAGCGTCTCCAGTTCCAGCCCCAGGCCCCATATATACCTAGGTACGGCTTCCCACGGTCTCCTTAAGCGGCTCAGATTCGGCTTCACATTCATCATTCTTGTACCATGGTCACAATATCCGTTGCTGGACCTGACTTACCAGTCAAAAGTCATTGGCCGTGCATACGAGACTTTTTGATCCATGTGCCAACAGGAGGTGGGATGCGAGTCGCAGGTGCCCCACAAACTCCTTGATCTGATCACCCGGTGATCGCCCCATCCAGGCACCGAGTCTCCCGTAGTCTCCAGTTTTCCCGAAATGACTTCTTGAACTCCCAAGTTCAGGTTTCTGGGGTCAGAGAACACTCCCTCTGGTGCCCTTGAAAAGCCAGGTGACATCACCTTCCTTTTTTCAGAGGACTCTGTCAGCGCGTGCGGGCCGTAGCGTTCCAATCAGCGCGGCGCACGGCGGTATGAGCTCCAATAGTGCGATGCCAGCTGTACATGCGCATGATGCCGCATACAAAAGCACTTAAACAGCCAATTTGGATCTAGCGGTAGTGGCTGATGCCTAGTCAGCTCAGCGTTCACGCCGATGGGTGGGGGACGGCAGAGGAGGTTTTCTTCAGAACCACAGTATAGACAAGCGTATCCAAGTTGTTTGGCGGCGCGATTTGGGGAATCGCAGATTCGATGATGGGTGTTCCAGTGAGTTTTGCGCGCGTTGATACTCAGCCTCGTTGGCTTGCTCGGCGCTGACTGTGTCTCAGAGTCGGCCCGATCCCGCACATGTTGTGCAATCGCTTGTCTATACGCTGTTGGATGTGTTTGACGCGACGAGAGATTTGTACAACACATTGAGAAATAAGGAGAAGAGAGATATCGAAAACAGCCTTAGGTCCAGAGGCTACCCTGAGTCGCGCAGAATCGAGTATGTCGATGAGACTGCTAGTGACGAGGGCATCGTGCTCGACAAGGCGGCTGTGAGGAAGCAGTTCGAGCTCGGACTCAGCGACGTTGGCACGCAATTTGCCATCGGAGATGGTATGAGAAAATTTGGTTTAATGTCTGGCGTCCTCAACGGCTGACTTGCTCCCCTTCTTGACAGTTGTCACGCAGACAGCACTGCAGTCGCAAATCATCACTCTGCAATCAGTCATAATAACGACCTTTTTGTACGGGCCAACATCTCCGGATCCCATATCACATCAGCTTCACAAAATCTCGGACGCATCTCGAGCAGCCGGCACTGCGTCTGTTGACATCTTGGCCGCCCAGTGTCAACGACAGCTTGCCATTAAACCGATCGAGCAACGACCTCCGTCGACCACCACTCCGATGCAGCACGCACCTCCTTATCTTTCAATCCCTACTCCTTTTTCAAACGCTGCATCATCAACAGAGCTACACAGATCGCGACTTGAGTCCAAGAATGCCGCTAAGACTACCACCCTCACGTTGGTGGAAAGGCCAAAAACCAGAAGAACCGACACAGAGTCTACTGTCTCTGGCATCTCGTCTGACGGCACAAAGTCCGTCCCACAGGCTTCCTACTGCCGTTACGCTGTCGATCTGCAGAAAGAAGCAGCGCGTCCCCTTGCCGCAAGCATAACGGACGCCGTTGAACCTTACTGTCCATACTGCAGGCGCGTACTGCATCTCGAGCCCGGAAAATCCTGGGAAATCTTCAAGAGCGACGACGGCTTAGAACGCCGCTATCGGATTCAGAACCGCTTTGTCGTCAAGTGCCATCGCAACAGTGTGGACGGCGGCTATTGCTGCGTGCTCTGCTCGAAGGGTGCTAGCGTCGACACGGTATGCGGAGATGTGAAGGCTCTAGTTCGACATGTGTGGATGGATCACGAGGTTCCTGAGCTGGATGCTGAAGGAGATATTGTCGAGGTGGTTGAGGACGTAAGGAGGCGGAGGGATAGTTTATTGAGCTTCAAAGAAGAGAGGAGGAACGGGGATAGGAGAAGTACCAGTGTTGGGCCCGGGAGGAGAAAGAGTTCGCGGAGACCGGATGTGTTTGATGAGAGGGGTGAAAGCGTGAGGATTTGGACTTCGAGGGGAGACGGGCGATGAGGGTCTCATGCCTTTCCGCGTTATCAAGCGTCCTGCTACTTGCTGGGTAAGCTTGATATTTGACCTCTTTGACGTCTTGTGTCTTTGGCCGCTATAAACTTTTGGTAATACTTTAAACATGCAAACGGACGTTCTCGTGCTCCCCGTGCTTCCGGGATGCGATTCTAGCCTTCATCTCCCCAAGGCCCTCCCCGGCCTGCCATACCCGCCCGACCGTAGAGTCCTCGAGTCAAGTCCTGATGGCTTACACCTCTCGCCTTTGCTGCCAGGCTTTCTAGCTCCGAAGATACCCAAAAGCCGTCCAACCTCGTAAGGAGCAACGGATCATCCGTGGGCAATCCGTTCTCACATGCTCCAAGGAGCATATCTGAAGCAACCGACCAATCAAATCACATCCGACCGCCGAGGTAGGATTGGTGAACGCCATTTTGACCTTAACCCTTATGGCTCCAATCTTGCGAGACGCATCGATGTCGAAAGGGTTTCTTCGTAATGCTGCAAATATGTGCGAAGAAAATTCCGGCCACATTATTGATTCGACGCAGACTCGGATGAAGTTGCAGTCACAACTGATCCCATCAATTTGATTTCGCGAGCCTGCACTTCCATCTCCCTACATAGACTTCAGTGAGTGCTCTAAGCGATGAGAACGTATGCATATGGTATCTATGTCTTATACACAGTACGGAGGATCTTAGCCTACCTGATTCGCAGGAGCTGAATTCCCAGACGAACGCAGAGTACATCCGTAAGCTTTTCACGCTGTTCCCCATCCGCGGAAGTATTCAGATCTCTAACCATACACGGGATTTCGATGTCGTAAAATCGTTTTGCAGCGAAGTATCGCGATCCTCTACGGTTGGGGTGCTGACAGCCCCTGGACCTCGGTACTTCTGTTTTGTCTACTCTTTTAAGGGAGGTATATTACTTGGTATGCTTTAGGGTGATTTATTGTAGTCGCCATATCTATTAACTGAGGCCGTGCCCTTAAAAATCCAGTCTGTGCCAGTCAACGGAAGAACTCACCAGAACCCGGATATTTCCAACGATGGATTCACAATACTTCCAATCGATTCCATGGTGTGCGGAGCTACTCAATAAGCCCGGCAATGTTCCCTACACACCGACGTGCCGCCTCGAACCAGACTCCAACGGCTTCCTCCCAACACAAGATCAACTTTTCCGCCGCCATTTTCAAACCAGCGACTTGATTCCCCATGCAATCGGCTTCTACGAAGAGCCATTTTCCTCCGCTCCCAATGCACCCGCCTCACCTTCTTCCGGTCTCCATCTCTTGATCCACTCTTCAACATTGGTGTTCGACCTCCAGCCTGGAACGAATGGGTTCAACGGGTCTGCGCATGGAGGTCTCATTTCCACGTTGATCGACGAGGCAATGGGCTCTCTCATCTTCATCAACCATCAAGTCTACACCCAAGTCGAAAGAGAACACAAGGAGATGATACCCTCGAATGTACTGAACATGCATGGGATTGCCATGTTCACGGCCAGTATGAATGTGCGGTTTCTAAAGCCGTTGGCGACGCCTCAAATCGTGCTGGTGACAGCAAGGCTCAAAAGGTTGGAAGGAAGGAAAGTGTACCTGGATGTTGAGGTCAGGAATAAAGAAGGAGTGAGGTTTGCAAGCTGCGACGGGATGTGGATGAGTGTACCGAGGGATAAACTATAGGAGAAATCAACGCCTGGGGTTTATATGGAGTATAACGAATGTACAGGTAATGAAGCAAACTAAATATAATGCGATTTCCTCGAAACGCTCATTCGGATCTATGAATTGGACGGTTTTGCTGGTAGCAAGGCTCGACAATAGATTATCCGCGCGACTTACCCAAACCCGCATACGCTCAACGTCTCACCTTCCAACTTCCAAGTCATCTTCGGACAACCACGCCACATCACCGCATCCTCTTCATCCTTTCTCGTCTTCCCAAAACAGCAAATGCCAGCTACTGCAATCGACGCTTTACGCTCGAATTCCTTGAACAGGATCCAACCTACTATATTAGGCAAGCTTTCGCGGGAGGAGACATCCATGCGAGTGGGTCCTTTATGAGTTGAAGTGCATGAGGTTGTGCATGCAGGAACGCCCGGTTTTAGCGAGGATGGCGGGATGCTAGGATGGCGATTTCGGGGAGTCGTGGCGGGGTTCTGGATATTGACTGAAACTTGACGTTGGCAATGAGGACTGGTTCGTGGGGTTTTTGCTCGCTTTGTCAGATTTGAAGTACTTGCAAATCACGATGCCATTCATCCACCCTTTCCTCTCGCAAAGAAAAGCTATCAGCGAACAACTATCATCCACTTCTGTACCTGCATGGGACCTGGAGAGAAAACGCCAGGTCCAATTCTCGCTAGGTCGCATCGCGTACGTATGTCGGAGTTAAGGTGTTGATGGACCTCAACAGCGATGTCTCAATTCGGTTAGCGTTTGTAGACCATTTCCCGTAACAGGTTTAGCGCATCTGTGCTTGATGAATAGTGCAAATCTCGGAACCATTGTGAGGATAGGTCATGTGGAGTACCGTAGCATTGTTAGTCAACATTACAAGAACATTGTCTGCAACGTGGTAATGTGTTTGATTGCCATCCTATGGTGTTGAAATCGGAAGGCTTTGAGATCACGTAGAAACTTCACTGGGTTAATGCATCAAGAGGATCTACTCAAGCATAACTTGTTTTATTTGAAGTACATCAAGTGCAGCATAGCACTCGGATACATTGAAAATACCGCCTATTGTGGCATCCGCTTCTCGTGGTTCCTCCCATGCAAACACACAGCGATCTTTCTCAGAAGACTGGTTTCTCCTCTAGGGACCATTGATCTTGATCCCGTCACTTCCATCCATCAATCTCGGAATACTTCACACCTATTCCCCTTCGAAACAGTGACTTCTCATCTTCTTGAAAGCTGCGCCTTCAATACTGTCCCTCCTTCCCGCCATGCTGCTTCTCCTTCGCGAGTACAGCTTCGTCATTGGCGACAGTCTCCTCGTCATGGACTTCATACAGATCCTTTTGCCAGAGACCTGTCTTGATCGTCGTCTTGGTAACGGTCTCCTTTGTGGATTCGACCGTAGTCTGAGCTACAACATCCTCGGGAATCTCATCTTGGACGCCATACAGGACCTTGTGCCAGAGACCTGTCTTGACCGTAGTCTTCGTGATCGTCTCCTTGACCGATTCGACCGTGGTCTGAGCCAGTACGTCCTCAGGAACGCCGTAGAGAACGCGCTGAAGGAATCCCGGCTTGACTTGAGCCTCCTTGACCGTGGTCCCAACAGACTTCGAGGTAGTCATGTAGGTCTCGTAGTATGTAGTGCCCTCCTTTGGTAGCAGAGACTTCGGCAAGATCGAGAACCAACCGGGTTGGTGGACAACAGCCTTGGTAACTTCATCCTCTTTGTCCTTGGTGACCTCCGTTACATCGTGGTCGTCCTCAAGGCGATTGCCGAGGAAGTCGTATCCAGGGACGAATAGAGGAGGGTCGACGAGAGAAGTGCAGATCTGGGCCTGCAATGGGCGAGCAGTTGACTTGGGGCACGCGCCGGCAGCCTTGAGACGGGTCACAGAGGACTTGGTGGGAGCTCGAAGCATCTTGACAGTTCGGGTTCGAGGTTCTGATCGAAGTTGGTTGGGTTTTAGTGGTTGTGTTGTGATTGCAGTTGGGTTGGAACGACGGAAGACAGAGGCGGGCTTTTATGTTGTGCGGTCGGCGCGCGCTGCTTTCGGTCGGAAAGTGGATTTGCTGTGAAGTTGGGGTCGTGTGTTGGTTGGCTGAGGTTAGTCTGGAGAAGAGAAAGTTGGGATTGGCATTTGTGTTGCGCGTCGGCGCGACTTGTGTAGGAACAGCGCTTCAGTGAATGTGGCTTCACAATAGATGTATGAAAGTCTATGCGGTGAAACTGCCTAAGAGAGGAAGACGTAATTGGAAACACGCGTTGGAAAGGCAAAATAGTACGTAAACATTGTGGGAACGCAGTGAACGCGAAATCGCGTAACGAACTGTTCTCTTACATAGTATACCCATAATGCCTATATTCGCTTTCCTTCTTGACCTTAGAGGTAGCCTCCCCATATCGAAGTGGAATTTATGTATATATCCAGTCGCTCACTGTTCGAAGGAAAGGTGGAGTAGCTGAAAGCTTGGTGTCGGGATCCAAAGTTCGTTGATTTAGGTCTCCTCCTCTTGAGACTTGGGAGGTAGACTTGGTCAAACTTTGGGTTTTGATTATGTCCAGTCAAGGAAAAGCCCACTTGGACTGCAGTGAGGTTAACAAAATGGGACAATCCAGACAGGACTTGTGGAAAGCTGAGCAAAGTGGCATGTGCTAACACAAACCAGAAATGAAGAGATTCCTTGGTGGCTCCATCTTTACATATATTGCTGTATATTTTGTATGCTAAGGTTACAGAATGAAAAGGCACTGCACATGGATACATCAACTAATGCAGAGACGAACGCATAGCCAGCGCAACTTGAACCGGAGACTGCTCCCTTGGAATCTTGAAATTCATGCTGAGACGGATATCGCGAGTATAATTCGAGTATAATTGATTCTGTAAACTGCTTGTGACAGTCGAGTAAAGCTGGGTATCAAACAGATTTGGTTAATGAAGTTCCTAGCTGCAACCTTCTCCAAACACAACATGAATTCAGCACCATAGCCTTGCCATCATTTCTAGGAACCGCCTGCCCATTTGCGAGCTCTTCCCCAGCTCACCCGACCAGTAAATTCTCCGCCGGCCCTTCAGGCGCAGTACTGCTTGCCAGATTGCACTGTCTGAAAATTCGAACTTCCTCCGGCGCAAATGCGCCAACCACGCTGTGAATAACTCCTTGGTTGTTGAAGAGAACCATGTCACCCTCTTCCCAATCATGCGCATATACCAAGTCTGGGGCAATGCCTGGCCTCTGGAGTCGGTAAATAATGTCCCGCACTGTTTTCAAGTCGTCCACCACCGTTCCGTCCTGGAGATGTAGTTTACGAACCGCTGAAGGATGGATCTGAAGTGCCAGCCTGCCCGTCACAGGGTTCTTCCAGCACAACGGTAATACTAATATCTTTGGCTCATCGATTGGAGGCAGTTCATCTTCAGATAGCTCAAGACCGTCGGACTCAAGGCCTAATCCAGTGGAATTCGATTTTGCAGACGACATCCAGATATATGGATGGGGCGCGTATTCTACTTTGGTGGTGCGGACGAATTTCTTGTCTTCCTCGGAAAGAATGTCGTACATTGTATAACCAGAAGCAAATGCCGTTGTACCGAGAGGAACCTTCAGAGAGTCTCCCGTGCCATCGTCATAGCGCAGGATCTGCGTACGCCCTTTCGGAACCTTAACAGCCATGAGCGATGTGACTCTGGGTGGATTTAAGTCGTAGAGAGCGGCATCTATATGCCAGCGGTAGAACCGAGTGTAATCTAAGTCCTCTTCCGCCGGAATAGTGGTTTTGTGGAAGGTTTTGTGGTGAGGGTGTTTGAGTGTGATATCTTTGAGTCCCTCGAATTCCTTGACAAAGCCATTGCCAATGACTTGGACCTGAGGTTGGTGGGGGATAGTCTTGAGATCTGGATGTAGGATTGATTTCTTTGCGTCTAAAGTTTTTCCGTGGCCATAGTTAACGCAGTCAGGGTCGAAGCGCTGTGTGAGATCGAATTGCGCTTTCGGTGTGGCTTGAGCTTGATCTTTTAGGACAAGGACAGAGTATTTGTATAGAGCATCGTAGATGGTCTTCCAGTCGTCTTCAGAAAGATTGTTGATGTCGACGTTGGTGGCTACCGCACCGATGCTGCGCCGGGAGTTGTCGGGATGCGACACCGGAACGACCTGGATACCCGGTTTTACAGCCATTTTGAAAGATTGTCGTATTGCTTTGGTGACCGCAGAGGTTTTGGATTCATCTATTTCAAAGTTGAATGCTTCGTAGGAATTATATATATACGAGGCGGAGAATTCAGGACATCGGAGGTTCCCGAGACCTGCGGTCTTGGTGGGGATGGTTTTCGTAGCTTATCGGCGCCGGCGGTCACCGATTGTTGATAAAGACATTGGCGCAGTTAAAAAACTTCACCAATTTCTAGCACTCGAGGAGCAAATACGGGGGCCTCCGCGCTTTCCAAAGTCAAGACTTTGTCCGCAGCAGCCACATTGTCAACTGTGAAGCCAAGGAGCGTTTGTAACGAGCCGGGGATCCAGCAGGAGCACATGCCCAAATCTATTACGAAAAACATGAATAGGAAGATCTATTACGCACCGCATCTACGTAGCATTAAGTGATTCAGCACAAAACTATGAGAGATCATAGTTCTTGATTTCTAACGAGAGCGTCATGGTCCCCATAGTCGGCTACTCAAGCTCTTTCGTGGCGCGATCCGGAACCACACATCTCAATATCCACGGGATGGGCCGCGCCGGCGGACGTGACGATGTTCCTCGAGCTCCCATGAAAGTGGCATTCGATTCCTGCCCTCACAAACCTTTGCCTCTGGACGCCGGCGAACTTCTGTCACATGGCGAAATGGGTAAGATGGTGTTACCTCTGAGTGAAGCTTCGAGGAAGGCGAAGCGCGCCGTATTGGTCTTAATTCAGCTTCTGGCTACCTAAGCCAAGCCAGAGTCCCAACTGCCTTCGAATTGTGCGGTTCTGGATCCTCTCACAAATATGCGGCCTCCTAACTCGTCCATTGCTCAACGCGTTGATCCGGTTTTATTGACGGTGGCCTCAGCTAGAAGCATATATCTCGTATGAGGGCCGTAAATGAAGGGACACATTGAGCGAAAGAAACTTGGAATATTAGTCAATCAGATCAAACGGTGAGGAGACAGAGCTGGTTCAATTGCGAACGGTCGGTATACTTGCTATCATCTTGAGCATGGTTTCGCGAACTCCTCTTGATGTAATAAACACGGCAGAATGCCAAAAAGCACTCAGTCTCCGAACTCTGTGTAGATAGGAAAGGATAGTGCTTGCAATTGACCATCTTTGATTGCTGTTTACGGGAAAACTTTCCGCCGACGCCGAGCGCCAAGGCGGTGAGGTAGAGGTACACCTCCGTTCGATGACCGCAGAGCCGCATCTGTCAACATACAATCACAAGTGCTTCTCCGCTTTCATTCTGAGCTTGGACGCCTTCTCAGCCTCTAGGAATCTCACAGCAAAGCCAACATCCGAAATCCCAGCCGCGACAGGAACCCCGCGCCACCATGTCAAGCGGGCAGCTTAAGGCCGAGAAGGACTTCACCAAGGAGGTCGACAAGCTTCTCCCAGAAGCTGAGGAGCTTGGATCAGTATGTCCGCCAGAAATTTGGATGCTGCATGAGCTAACGTAGCCGCAGAGCAACCCACAAGCTGCTATTGAGAAGCTCTTGGTGCTAGAGAAGCAAACCCGCCAGGTGCGTTAGCCACCTCCGACTACCTTCTGAGTTGTTAGCTCATATCAGATAGGCATCCGATCTTGCATCGACCTCGCGTATTCTCGTAGCCATATGCACAATAGCCAAAAATGCCGGTGACTGGAGCTTGTTGAACGAGCAAGTGCTCCTGCTCTCCAAGAAACATGGACAGCTTAAACAAGCTATCACCAAGATGGTGCAAGTGGTCATGGGCTTTCTGGATGACACTCCGGACCTGGAAACCAAGCTGTCAGTCATTGAGACTTTGCGCACGGTCACTGAGGGCAAGGTAGAATGTTACAATTGTTTGTAATGCATATCGCTGATCACATTGCAGATATTTGTCGAAGTTGAGCGCGCTCGTATCACGAGGATACTTTCCAACATCAAGAAAGAACAAGGCGACATCAATGCGGCGACCGACATTCTGTGCGAACTTCAAGTGGAGACGTTCGGATCCATGACCCGCCGCGAGAAGACCGAATTCATACTGCAGCAGGTGGCGCTCTGCATAGAGAAGGGCGACTGGACGCAGGCAGGCATTCTGAGCAGGAAGATCAGCACACGTTACTTCGCCCGTAAACCGAAGAAGACACCAGAGCAGCTGGAGAAGGAGCGGAAGGAGCGCGAGGAGAAGGAGAAGACGAGAAGTGTTGATGAACCGCCGCCGGAGCCGGAAGATGATGTGACAGACCTGAAGCTCCGCTATTATGAGCAGCAGATCACACTGGCCAAGCACGAGGACAAGTATCTGGACGTCTGCAAGCACTATCGCCAAGTGTTGGATACCGAAGCCGTGGAGGAAGACCCCAAGAAGTTGCGAGTGGTTTGTGTTTCCCAAATCCACGTCAGACATGCGGCTAACAAACTCACAGATACTGCAAAGGGTCATTTACTTCATCATCCTCGCCCCTTACGACAACGAGCAGTCTGATTTGATTCAGCGCATCTTCAGAGACTCCCGCAATCTGCAGGTCCCCGAAGAGGCCAAGCTCCTCAAACTTTTCACAGTCCCGGAGCTTATGAGGTGGCCGGTGATTGCGCAGAAGTTCGGGCCTCACCTCACCGAAACAGACGTCTTCGATGCTGAGAAGGACGACTCCGATGACCCCAAGGCATTCCAGAGGTGGCAGGATCTTCGTAAGCGCGTCATTGAGCACAATATCCGGGTCGTCGCCAAATACTACACTCGTATTCAGATTCCCCGACTCACAGAACATCTGGATCTTCCTGAGGATGAGACGGAGAAATACATTAGTGATTTGGTTACTGCAAAGACCATCTACGCCAAAATCGACCGCCCAGCACGGATCGTCAGCTTTGCTAAGCCCAGGGATGCAGATGATGTCCTGAACGAGTGGAGCGCCAACATGAAGAGCTTGCTTGGCCACCTGGAGCGGATTGACCACCTCATCACGAAGGAGGAGATGATGGCGCGGATACAGCCGACAGTTGAGAAGGCGAAGGCGAAGGCGAAATGAGGCATTGCGGGGGAGGCAGGTCAGGTCAGCCGACCCAGCACCCGCAAAGCAAATAGATGAATGCATAACCGCCATTGATCGTATGTACGCATGATAGGGCATGTAATATAGCGCATGAGTGTTTGCGCGTTTGCTTGTCTATGTCTATCTGGACCATATGCAATCTTCTCTATGTCTACAGGGTATTCAAAAGGGGACATCCATATCCTCAACGCTCTCCTCATTCTTGTCGCCCGACTCAGCGTTATGTAGAACCTCCTTCATGAATCCTATTAGTGCGCCAACATACGCCTTTTGACTGCTGGGGAGGAAGTGGCCTCCGGGATGGTATACGACCCTTCCTTCGGTGTTCTCACAAGCTTTTACCAGCGCCAAACTCCTCGCCTCTTCGACTACAGTGTCTAGCGTGCCCAAGAAATGTAGCACGGGTGTCTTGATCTTGGGCTCGTAAAAGGCCTGGTAATACGGAGTGTCCACGGGCGCGAATCCCGAATAACTGACGGCGAACTTGAGAGGGGCATGTATCTGCTCCTTCCCATTCTCGGTCTCCTTTTCAAAGGACTCCGGATACGGGATCCCGCCCTTCTTTTCCGCGGCTTGGAACGCTTCTCGCCGGCCAGGATCCAGTAATGAGGCGACCAGGCCTGCGGCGCACCCGCCTTGGGAAAAACCAATCACACCGTCGAACGGGCCTTCGGTCGTGAGCACATGTGCGATATGTGCCAGTCCCTTCTCCAATCCTTCGTATACATAAGGCTTGCCATCGCCTTTCCTACGCCACCATGCCCAAGCGTCCGTTTCCTCCTTCTCACCCCCCTCGGTACTGTTCGATACAGCAAAGGGCACATCCGCGGGGGCTAACCGTATGGGTGCGGTCGGGTAGTGTAGTGTGATCCCTGCTGGGAACGCCTTCTGCAGGTTCTTCTCCAGCGCCCGAGTTTTGGCATGGAAGAGCGGGCCCGATTGCGTATATCCGTGCAGCATGAGCACCTTCACAGGTCTTGAGGGAGGAGGCGGTACGGAGCCCATGATGCGGAGGCGGGTGAGTGTATAGAGGTTCGTGAGATGCGCGTTCTGAGGAGAGGTTCGCAGTCGAGGCATCCACTGGATTCTTACGAGGCTTCAGGATGGTCAGGAATTGGGCGGGGAGGAGTCAGATCTGATATCCGATCTTATCGGCATGCGCGTTGAGGCTCCGGCTCGGGACGAGTCCGACCGAACTGGCGGGCCCGAAGATCCCTGCTCTCCCGAGCCTCAACACCAAAATTTCCGATGAACTTTCAGAGCTCTGAGCTAAAACTAACATCACTCCTTCTCGGTCCCGCCATGCTCACGGAGCAATTCGTCGCTTCCATAGCGGCGCCCACGAAGCCGAATACCGGCGTGACGAAAGACGCTGGAGTTTTCCTGCACGAGTACCAGCCATTGGCCGCGCAGAGACATGTTTTCAAGAAGAGTGCGTCGGCGCCGAATGGGCTGGCAGTGAGCGCTTCGCATATCTTCGCGGCACAGGAAGGAAAAGCAGTCGTGCATGTTTATAGCAGGGAGAAGGGCAATCAAGAAGCTATTGTACCGTTTCCGGAGAGGATACATAGCATTGCGCTGGCCTGCGGAGATGCTGTGCTGCTTTTGGGAGCGGAGAGTGGACGGATAATGGCTTGGGAGGTATGCTGGACTCCTTTTACATGAGGCATCCCCTATTCTAACTTTATTTGTAGGTATGCAGCGGCCGTCTCGTATCCACGTCAACATCCCACCTCCAACCCGTCACGTCTCTCGCCGTCGACCCATCCTCCAATTTCTTCCTCTCCGGCTCGCCCGACGCGATGATTCACGTCTGGAACCTCCCCTCAATTCTTTCCTTCTCCCCAGATGCCTCTCGCTCCCCCATCCACACGCTCTCCACCCACCGCGGGCCCATCAACCAAATCGCCTGCGGCCACAGCTCCACAGCCGCCAACATCGCGGTCTCCATCTCCGAAGACAAGTCCGCCATGGTATGGGACTACCACAACGGCCAAGCGCTGCGAACGTATCTCCTCCCCGAGATACCCACGGCATTGACGCTCGACCCTGCCGACCGAGCCTTCTTCGTCGCCTACGCGGACGGTAGCTTGCAGACCCTCTCGTTCTCCGACGAGATGCAGCAATCCACACCCGTGGACATCCTCCGCGATGGCTCGCAGTCCCACCGCCCCGTCCAACCACCACCGTCGACCCGCTTCAACGCCGACTCGCAAAATCTCGGCGCCGCACGCAGTCTCAGTCTCACCTGGGACGGCACCACGCTCGTCTCCGGGCACGAAAGCGGCAAGGTCGCGGCATGGGACGTCGCGAAGAGCACGTACATGTCCACACTCGCCAGCCTCCCGGGACCGGTCACGAATCTCGCTTTCCTTGCCCCCACAGGTTTCCCCAACGCGGCAGAGCCTCCGTACAGGGTCCACGCCATCACGAAGCCGAGGCAGGATCTAGCCATGCCGGCGGAGGGCAATGCGTTGGTGCCGCCGAATTACAGCTTGAATGTGCAGTTTACTGGACGCTTGGACCTGCCGTCCTGCTCCGCGACGCGGATCGACAAGCGGGAGGGGAGCAGGAAATCGAAGTTCGAAGAGGCGTTGACGCACACGAGTTTCCCGCTCGAGATGTTGGAAGAGAGCCTGGCGGAGCTGGAGACGTGGGGGCAGGGACCGCAGTCTGGTGCGAATGTCGCGCCTGCAGCGGACTTTTTGTCGCTCTCCGGCGGTGGTGATGGGGTTGCGGAGGGAGGTGTGAGCAAGGGGCAGGGCGGGCAGGATGAGTTGCAGGAGCTGAAGAAACAGTTTGCGGCGCTGCAGCGGATACAGAAGGTCACGTTTACGCAGTTGTCGGAGTTGAGGGAGGAGAAGGAGTATCTGCTTGCGAGGGAGAAGAGGAGGGCGGAGAAGAAGCGGGAACAGCAGCAGAAGAGGAAGACGCATGGGGGCAGGAAAGGGGGGAAGGCTGGGGCAGTGAATGGAGATGGAGATGTGGATATGGGTGGCAGTGATGAGGACGAGGAGACTGCAGCATCGTCTGAGGCGAACTCGGAGGACGATAGCTCCTCTGACTGAAAAGAGAATACCGTGATGCCGTCCAAAACACGGAGGGGGGCATTGGAACGGCGCATACGGCAGCCATCCATCCTTCATTGAACGTCCGGTTCGCTCCCCTTCTCTCCCGGCTACGCCTGTGCCAGCTTGATGTGGCTCTCAGTCGCCATCCATAAAACGGCTTTTAGGGCCGCAATTCGGGTGGAACATGCGGGCGATATGGACGGCGCCTTATGGTTGGCGTTGTGGACGTTTCCCTGGTCGCGGCACTGCATGAGCAGGAGGATGGTCATCGGCTTGACATGGGGCCCAGGGAAAAGTTGCGGTAGTCAGGAAGATGATGCTGCCTGTTTCGACGCAATTGGGAACCAGGGCATGAACCGTTGGATTCGAATTCGACATCTGCTCCAGATTTTGACGCCTACCTACCACGACAGCGGCGATATACACCTCTGATCCGACAGGAGGTGCGGTAGTCCACAACTGTCCAGCACGCAGGGCGGAGTCCCATGCGAACCATGACTCCAGTTCCCTGATTCCGCTACCGATGCGATGGGAAGGGATGTGGGTAGAAGAAAAGAGAGATCAGCGAGTAACAAAGGATGTCCTAATCCGAGAAAATCCATCACAAGGAATGATAAGGCCGTACATCCATCTCCACCCCTTTACTCCCTACTCCCTCCCTCACCCGATCATCCCTACCACAACCCAAACTCCTCCATCTCCGACTCCCCCTCCATGAACCCATGCACATAGCACTCCCCAACGACCCTCCACCGCCGCTGCCTCATCCCCATCCCCACGGACCGCAGCACAAACGGCACGGTGACGGCACGGTGACGGCACGTCGGCACCCGAGCACCCACCAGCACACAACACACATCCCCCCTCCGCATGGCCGCTGGACCGAGCCCAAACGCGTGCTCGCCGTAGAACACGACGGCCGTGGCTGCCAATCCGACTTCCTGGATGATCCAGACGGTTTTGTCGAGCGTCCGATGGCGTATTCGGTGTCCCGCGTGGTTCAGGCTGGGGGGTGATGAGCAGCACTTGACCGTCGCATTTGAGAGGGATGGGTAGATCCGCGTGGGCGGCCCCAGACATAGGAGATGGCCTTATAGACAGGCGACTTATCGAGATCTCTTGCATACAATTCGCACTGGAGTGGTTCTTCATCGCTGCCTGGCTTCAGCCTCACGAGCCGAAACAACTTACAACTTTCCAGCAGGTAGAGGCAGGCTCAAAGGTGTAAGGAGACGTAGGACGTGAAGTGCTCATAGTGAGTGAGCTCGAAAGAATCGATAGAAGAAAGCTGTTACATTAGCATGATACGCAAGAAATGGTTACGTCTTTCCTCCTCTTCATGTGTCGGGCCAAAGCAAGACGGAAGGCGATCTTGGTGATACAAATTTTTCACTGTCAATTTGCATTTCCTATTTCTACCTAAATACTTGGATTTGAGTTGATGTGCGCGCGCACGGGCGAGCAGAGCAGCAGGCAGATACGAAGCCAGCCAGTCAGTCCGAGGACAGACTGTCCAAGAACCAAGCAGGCTTCTCTTGTCTTGCCGCGAGAATAGTTCTCAAAAACCACAGTGATACCAGATATGTTGTTCGAGCCGAAACCGTCAAAACGTCAAAAGGAATCAGAAAAAGCAAAGAGAAGATGACACAAATTAGACGCAGTAGATAACTCGCCGACCCAAAACACACACACACAGACACACACACGCACAAAACAAGAAAGAGAAAACAAAAAAGCCGAAAGAAGAACCAATCCAAACCAAGCAAACCGCAAAAACGCAGAGACAAAGACCAAACGAGTAAGACTGTTCAACTCTAAGACAACAAAGCGTTGGCACCCTGAGGCAGATAGTCTTTGTGATCGTAACGGTCGTGATGGGATGGCAGATGGCAGATGGCAGAAGCAGGAAGCAAGAACCAGGCCGCCGTGATGTGAAGAAGCAGGGGGCGCCGCCATGATGGAACCTAGACGCAAGGAAGCAGGAGAGGAAGAAGCGCCGTGACCCGCAAAAAGCCCAGACCAACCAATCCTTCGACACCTTTGGGGTGCGGGATATGGAAACAAGCGCAATGACCGGAAGACAAGATGGGGATGGATAATAATGGTATCATCGTAAACGTGAAGCTGGGTGAAACTGTGAAACCACGCAGAAAGATCAACGCCATGCTGGGTAATGCTGTGCAAGGAGGCCTCCAGACAGACCGGGCTGGACCAACGAAATCGACCAAGATCAAGAGTCAAAAGTCACGTATTCTACTGGGAGGTGGACTTGTGTCTTCCACGATTCCCGGTGGAATACTCGGCCTCGGGCGACCATTCCTCTGGCTGGAAATCGGGATTCAGGAAATGGGCCGTGTTGTAGGGCGAGCTGGACAGACGGATTAGCACGACGTAGGAGATGGATGTTAGACATGCAACAACTCACTTGCGAAATTGGGAAGTTTGGAAAGGCAAGGCATGCATCTGATTCGTGCGGAAGCCGGGCTCGAGGGTATATGCTGAGGGTCGAAACGGTTCGGTTCTCTCAATGGTCATGGGCAGGCCCCTCTCCAGGCTCATGGGCGGAGGCGGATGGACGGGAAGAGTGACGGGTTGATCGAGCTGAATGCTACGATGGCGGGGAGCGGGACGGTTGTTCATGTTGCTTACATGGCCCATATGAGTAGGGGGAGCGTACTCATGGATCGCCTCAGGTATGCGTGGTGCGGGGGTGGGGACGGGCGCATACGAGGAGACGGGAGCGACCTGAGGGGGCGGGGTGGGGTTCAAGTTGAAGTCGTAGGCGGGCGGGGATTCCCACATCTTCGCGCCCGGGATGGACAGGAGCAGGTCGGTGTAGTCATGAATGGGGGCGGCAATGGCAGCAGGGTCGTAGCGGCCCGTGTGTGGGGCGAGGGCAACTTGGATTGGGGCCTGGGAAGGGATGATGGCCGGGAAGTCCTCTGTCTTGTACAGGATGTCGTAGTGGCCACTGGAACGAGTTAGCAAGATGGAAGGTAGAGGGGGAGGAACAAGGCCAGGGCTCACGGTCGATAGAGGACCCTCAAGGTCGGAGGGTTCGTAACTGGGAAGCCCTCATGGTCGAGGGGTTCGGCTCGGTAGGTGTGGTTGATTTCCTCGCCCGGTGAACGGTCCAGATACAGGACCTCGAGGGCGAAGCCTGCAGGCTTGACGACGGCTTCGCCGAGGGCGGCGACGCCGACATGGTCGATTTCGCAGACGGCACGCTCAAAGTTCTCCTCGCAATAGGACTTGAGGTCTGCATAGTCGAGCAAGAAGGGAAGGTAGTCGTCGGGATGGGACTGGATCCAGGCGCTAGCCAGGAGCTAAAAGAGAGAACCGTCAGCGACACCCAGTAAAATGGATAGAGGAGGAGGTGGGAGATACCTTGAAATGGGTGACAATGGCCATGCTGCGGCTGTAGTCATTGAAGTTGCGCAGCAGATGCTCGGAGGCATTGCCGTTGGGAGCGGACAGGAACATGGCGAGCTCGTGCATGAGGCCAAACGTCTCCTCTGCGAAGTCGCCGACAATGTCCTCGGAGTGGCCGGCGGCATTGAGGAGATTCTGCATGGACTTGAGGCGGACTTGCTCGACCTCGAACTTGCCGACATCAGCGACACGGACGAGGGTCTCGAAGTAGGAGAAGGCAATGGCTGGTGGGGAGGTGCGTCAGTCAGGTGTTCAATGAATTGATTGGGGGAGGGAATAACAATAAAAGCTTACCTCGCCAACCACAGTGACCATCACCACGACACCTGCGATAGAAGGCATATTTGCGGGGGAGGGCGGCAGTCTTGGTCCTGTAGACGGGATCTCCATTTGCATACTCTGAGGTCAGCTCGGTGGTGCTCTGACGGTCTCCCACAAGCGGGCCCTAGGATGCATAGTCAGCGGGTGAAATGGTCAAATGGTTCCCAGGGTTCTCGGGTTGGCGGATTCGCGGGTTGCGTGCGTGCCCCGCAACTACAAGGTGGGCAGGCAGAGGATGAAGCGAGAATGGGCATTGTTTCAGCTCAGCAGCTTGGATAAAGGAAGACAAAAAACAAAAAACAAAAAAAGCTCACCGTGTCTTCGGGGACATAATCGTTGGAAAGACGCTGCATGTGGGCGAGCTCGTGGTCGTCCATGGCTTGCGGGTTGGTGGTGAGGGTAGGTGGAGGAGCGAGATGTCCAGTGCTGTTGTGGTGGTGGTTCTGGTGTTGGTGTTGGTGATGGAGTTGGAGTTGGAGTTGGTGGTGGTGTTGTAGTGGAAGCGATTGTTGTTGCGGGTACGAGGACGAGGGGCCACCGGAGGAAGGAGCGACTGGAGCGACTGGAGCCACTGGAGCCACTGGAGCCACTGGAGCCACGCGAATGGGCAGCTGCGACCGGTACAGGGTGGGCGGACCTCCTCCTCCTCCACCTCCACTACTACTACTACCACCACCACCTCCTCCTCCGACCCCGTGTCCGCCCACACTCAGTCCACCTCCTGCACTGCTGTAGGCCGCCTGTTGATGGTGTCGCTGTTGCTGTAAGAGGAGCTGTTGCTGCTGCTGCTGCTGCTGCTGCTGCTGTTGTTGCAGGAGGTGCTGGGAATGGACATGGTGCTGGCGCGCATAGGGATGGACTCTCATCTTGATCCTTTTTTTTTCTTTTTCGTTAATCGCCGCTCCTGCTCCTGCTGCTGTCGTCAAGGTGCGTCCCGCCTTCGCTCTGTCAGACGAGGCTGCGACGTGCAGGGCAACCGGGCAGACGGGCGTGAGCTGCGCGGCGGTGCGGGTGCGGGGGGTGTCGAGGCGTCGGATGGAAGCGTTGCTGCGTGGTCGGAGGGGGATAAAGTCGAGGGTAGGGTAAGGTAGGGTAAGCTAATAAGGCAAGGTAGGGGGGACGGATGAGAGAAGCCTCGTCTTTCTCCACCGCAGCAACTCGCAATGATCACCCTCGACGTCGAGGCCAGCACAGTCGTTGTCCTTGTCGTTTTCGCAGGTGGGTGGGAAGAGGAAGAGGAAGAGGAAGGGGAGAGGAAGAGGTCGAAGAGGAAGAGCAGGAGCAAGAAGAGCAAGAGGGAATGCAGCGAGGGTTAGAGAGCCGCGGCAGGGGTCGAGTGGTTGAATGGTTGAATGGTCGAATGGGTGTGGGAGTGTGTGCAAGGCAGCGCGATCGTTGCTGTGATACCCACCCCGTACCAGGCACACGGGGAGCCCAGGTATAAGAGGAGGGCAACCTAGTGGCAGCGGGCAGAAGCAACTGAAGAAACAAGCACGGGCGTGCCAGACTCGTTGTGGATGGGGGGAAAGCTGGGCTGGGGACCGAATGCCAGGCACGAAAGAAGGGCATCCAAGGTACTCCGTATTGTGGTCTGTATTGTGTAGCACCAGCACCTGCGACCACCTGTGGACCACCTGGGAGTCTGGGACCACCGGGGACGGGCTGGCCTGGCGCACTGCTTTCGTCCGCTGCGAGCACCGCCAGATCGATCTCGCTCAGATGCGATGAGGCGCGCCCCCTCCTGCAACGGGGGTGGAGCTACTGCGATGTGCGGCCGCCTCAAGTGAAACAAGAGGGATGGAGACGCGACCGTGACGGCGCACAAGAGAGCCCTGGAGGGAGACCCAGCGGCACGGGGGGTTCCAAAGGGCGAATGCTCGCAATGCCTCGGCCGGTCAAGGCGACACAGCGGGAAAAAGCAAAAAAAAAAAAGAAAAGAGAGAAAAGCAGACCAAGGGCGCGGGCAGACTCGATGCAACGAGCATAGCAAAGCCAGTCTATCGTTTCGTTAGGGAACTTAGCAGACCCTACTATTAGCAGACCCCCCAGCTAATTCACTATACAGTACGGGGACTTTTGCTTAAAGGGACATGGGCAATCCACCGCACCGGGTCCCTCTTGACTCTGTTAGACTGTTACTGTGGGACGGGCAAACACTAGAAGTGTTATTATTACTCGAGCGCAACCAATATTGAATCGTCTCAACAACACACACTGAGGAGGCAGAGAGAGTGGGCGGACGGCACGGCAAGCCTGTCAAGAATAGACATCACGTCCTTGTTCAATTGCGAACGCCACCACGTCCAAGGCGTCCAGCTGGCACCACCGAGCAGGAATCCATGGATCCATGGATCCATCCACCCATTCCCATCCATCCCCATCGCCATCAGAACATCTTGATATGTATCCACACACCCCCAAGCCTCGCGTCCGGGACAAATCCCCTCCCCACCCTGCAGACGCCTCTTCCCCCCTTGAAAGTTGATGGACCTTCATTCGCCGCCCGCCGCCTCTCCTGCACGCCTCTGCGCCCCTGATTATTGCTCACCCTCCCGCGCCTCAAACGACCACCGGTCCACCGCTGTCGAGGGGGAAGGGTAGGTACGGAGTATGTATGCGATCCAGACTGCAGTCTGCCGCTCGCCTGTTCCCCTCCCGCTGAGACTGAGTCGCTGACCCCAGTCTCCCATCCACCTTGCCCGCTTCCGCGCTCCTCCGTCATTCGCACACCCCATGTGATGATCTGCTTCCTATACCTCGCTCGTCACAGCAGTCACAGCGGTCAAGTCCATACGGGACCAGTCGAGAGAGAGAGATACTCAGATACAGTCTCTCAAGGTGCAATAATGCGCACTGGGAGCCACAGCGGGGCAGGTCCGTCTAAGAAGTCGGCGATATCTAACGTATCTAACCCACTGCAGACGACCGTGTATGCACTCTTCGGTGTCCCTGGGCCCGAGCTGGTTGCAACCTGAGAACGAGGACATGTTACGTACGCTATCGCCGCCCATCCATGGCATGATTGGCATCATGGGGCCCTGTCGTGCAATCCTTCCAAGTTCCTCCCTCCCCCCGAACATGTCCGTCCCCGACTCGCCGTGCAACCAACTCGCTCTGCCCGCGGAAACTCTTGCCCTGTGTCACCGCGCCCGCCTCCAACCGCGCGCCGACCTCCGAACGTCCCCAGCCGCACGTTTCAATCCTTTCGAGACCGCAAAAAAAGTGCAGCTGCACCTGGACTGGAGTGACGGTACCGTGGAACCACCACAACCCATGGTCTCTCCACCTTTTTGTTCCCAGCCCATCATTCATCCTGATCCTGATCCTGCGGCCTATCATCCTGCAAGTCATCTGTTCCCGAACCCCATCAACCGCCCCGCCTGACCCCTCTCCTTCTTCCGTCCCCCCTTGGCTCCCAGCTTGTCTCCAAACCACGCTCGCTGCCCTCCGGACGGCCCTCCCCCCTCCCCCCCTCCCCCTCCTCCACCCGCGAATTGCCCACCCTCGTCCATCCTGAAACCGTCCCCTTCATTTAGAACAGCCCCCCAGAGATTCCCAATCGCCTTGCTCCACTCCTGCATCGCCTGCACCCGATCCATGTCTGTGCTACTCTCGATCTCCACCGTCCCATCCTGCTGGTTGATCTTGCCGCGCAGCTTGCCGTCCACGATCAGGTAGCTGACGATTTCCTGCACCTCGGCCAGCGACACCTTCAGCTGCCTCGACAGGAACGCCAGCGTGAACCGCGTGTACGGCGCCACCAGCTTCGACACCGCCTTGGTCCGCACGTTGCGCGTCACCTCGTCAATGTTCTCTGCGATGAACGGGTCCTGCAGCAGGTCCCGGTTGTTCTGCAAGATCTTCTCGTACTCGTGGATGTCCTCTCGCTGGTACGCGTTGACCAGGTCCGTCATCGTCGAGATCCGAGGATCGTTCTGGTACGGCTTCGTCTCCTGCGAGTCGAACGGGTTGATGTCCGAGCCCGACAGCATGGTCGCGAGGACGAGATACTTGAGCACCTGGATCCGCTGGAGCGACCCGGCCTCGTCGTAGTTTCGGAAGCTCTCGAAGAAGTCGCTCTGTGCTCCCTTCCAATTCTCTAATGCCGGGCGGTTAGCTCTGGTGCTCCTTTCCTAGATTGCGGGTTTCACCCTTGCCTTCGCTCATATGCATCTTGCCACCGCATTCGCGGATGATTCCCATGATCTTGGGATGTGGGACCGCCGATCTCACGTTGAGTGCTCGTTGGTAGAGCGCCTGCATCTCGTCAGAGGGACCTGCAGCAAGGGTCGAATGCGGGAAATGCCACATACCTTCAGACGCTTGTTGTTCCTCGTCTCCGCGTACATGAGAATCTCCAGTGAGTAGACTTCGAGCGAGTAGGTTCCCTTGCTGGGATCGTCCGTCCCGTCCTCCTTCTGGCATGCCTTGTGCAGCTCCCGCAACTTCTCCGTGAGCTGGCGGTAGTCCTTACGGTCCAGCCACAGCTTTGCAAGCTTGATGTTGGTCTTCAACCACAGTCTCTCGTTGTTCGTGCTTTGGAATGTGTCGAGCGTCAGGGCATAGAACTTCTCCATGCAGCGGTAGGCCTCGGCGTCCTCCGCTGCCTTCTCGATGAAGTCCAGCATGTTGTTGATCGACTTTTCCGAGTAATTGCGCGTGACGGCCGACTTGACGTATGTGAGGAGTTCTTTATAGTGTTCTACGGCCTGGTCCTGTGTTAGCGGTGAACTCCAAGCACCAGATCGAATGCGCACCTGTTCGTAACGCCCGAGTTTGAACTCTAGCTTAATGGCCTGTTTGAGACCTTTGAATCCCCTAAGCAGCGGTTAATGGACGTTGTGTATGTGTCCGAGAGTGTTCATACCAATCTCCCTTCTCTTCCTCTAATGCTGGGATCCCGAGGAATTCGTCGATGGCCTCCTCCGGCTCTTCTGCCTTGAGCTGCTTCGCATTGTAATATTTGTTCTCAACGTCCACGTCCCCGCCCTGCTCTTCGTCGTCATCCTCGTATTCAAAGTCATACCTGCAATCAGTTAGAGTAGTCAAGTGATCGCCCGACTGATACCTACTCCTCCTCCGAATCTTGCATGAAGTCGTCGTCGTCGGACATGATTGCGGCGAAGCTATGGATCGGAGGTGTAAAGGTGACCGATGAGAATGAGATGGAGAGCCGGCCGGGGATTGCTTTAGAGATCCGGTGGGGGTTTGCGGGAGATTCAGTCGAGCGGAAGTATTCGCGTTGTAGCTTCCGATAGCGGTGATAGCTTGAAGCTTGAAAGTGAGGTTGTTGTTTGCTGGTGCCTGCCCCACGTACGGCTGCTTAGTCAGGATCTAAGCTCCTCTCCCCCACGCCCACGGCAGCCTCCCCGCCTCACCAACCCATGTTCCCTGCAAGCTTCTGGTGATCGATCTCATTTAACAAGACGGGCAGATGCAGTTCTCTCAATCTACTCCACCACCCCATTCATCTCATCTAGCTGCACTGCTGCACTGCCATAGGCCGCTATCCGGGCTTCCCGCGTCGCACGCGATGCAATCGCGATATCGGCCATCGCCCACAGTGAATATCTGCCAAACGAGCTGGCAGTCGTTTGCCTACTTCCAGTGACCCGGGTGGTGGTTGATTTCGGCACGCAAAAAGGGGACAGAACGTGAGACTTTGCACGAGGGCGCAGTCTTTTCAGCTCCCTTGCGAGGCCTGTGGCAATGTGTGCCCGCTAGCGTTGATTGAGTCTGCCCAGCTTGTGGGAGTTGGTAGGGCTGGGCTCAGGTCTACAGATTCAGGGCATGATGCATCTGCGAGGTAATGAAGCCTCGGCCGACGAAGAGGGACTTTTGATATCCTCAGCTGTGTAAGTTCTGGCGATCACAAGGTGCAGTACTGCAGAGTGGATTTTCTATCTTCGTGGGTGCGCCTCGTCGAGAATCCGTGAGGACCATCCCATATTGTCCAACAAGTCATAATGGGAGGCTTTGATCCAACTCACAAACGATAACAATAATAAACCATACAAACGTTCTCGCCTACTGTATGCGCCCAATATTAGAGCATGATACAACTGCCAATCTATAGACAAGTGCCTGACGAGTCAGTAGCTCAGCTCAACAAACAACAGTGTTCCCGTCGCTGGAAGCGAGGCACTCCCCAACCCCGAGCGAATCACCATGCGAGGCTCAAAATTCTGCTTCGCTGTCCGTGGGAGACAGCTCATCATCCTCCACGTAGGCCTCGACTCTGTTGTTTTTCTTTCGTCCAGTAGACAGAAATATATATCCACTTTCCTAAACCTTGGCGGCTCTGCCAGAATTGATCGGCCTGCGCCACATTTGCGGTCGAGAGGCGCCCAAATCCCAATGCGGCTTGGACCGCCGCGATCCCCCCATAACTCAGCCATATCTCGGTGACATCGCGCATCCAAATCCAGATCTGGATCCCTCCTAACTCCACGACACCCTTAACTGCTGCCCTTCCCTCCACATCCGCTCCCCGCCGTGCGACTCTCGCCCTTGCGATTCACTCGCCCTCATACCGAACGACGGTCAACCTGTGTCACCTACGCGCCCGCACCTCCCATCCTTAAGCCGAGACAATACATCATCAATCGCCGAACGTTCGACCTCCAAGCCCGCCGCGATGCCGCTCTGTGGTGGAACAAAGTCGGTCCAGCGCAAGCTAGTGCTCCTGTACGTCGATAGATCCGTTGCGCATATCGTGGCTATGGAAACGCTGCGGTAGAGTGGTTGGTATCGAGCGCGACTGACCTGTGTCTACAGCGGTGACGGCGCATGCGGCAAGACGTCATTACTAAATGTCTTCACAAGAGGGTATGTTTTGCCTCATCGTGTTTACCCATCAAATGTCGTGTTCAATGGCTGACTTCTTCTGTTCAGGTACTTCCCTACTGTCTAGTAAGTTTCCCGTAGAACGTCTCAATTCCTTGCGACTAAGACGCTCTCCTTCCCAGTGAGCCCACAGTATTCGGTGAGTATCCATGAGCGCAAGTGACGTATGAGACTGTTCAACTGACTTTTCGGCAGAGAACTACGTTCATGGTACGTCGCGTTCGCTGGTCCTATCAACGGGACGGAAGTCTCACCACGCCCAGATATCTACATCGATGGCACACACGTCGAGCTCAGCTTATGGGACACGGCTGGCCAGGAAGAGTTTGACCGACTGCGGTCACTGTCCTACGATGATACGCATGCCATCATGCTCTGCTTCAGCGTACGCAGCCCACCCCCTTTTTTCTACGCGCCAGCATTCATATCTTGGACAGGTCGATTCCCCCGATTCTCTGGAAAACGTCGAGACCAAGTGGGTGGGAGAAATAGCAGAGAACTGCCCCGGCGTCAAGCTCGTCCTCGTGGCTCTGAAGTGCGACCTGCGGAAGCGCGACGATGCCGACGATGACGAGGCCCAACCCGAGAAGCACATGATCAACTACGAGGAAGGCCTCCGGGTAGCCGAGAAGATCAAAGCCCTGCGATACCTAGGTAATTCCAGGTTCCGGCTTGCAAGCGAGAATCGGACGCTAATCCCTCCCGTAGAATGCTCTGCCATGAAGAACAGGGGCGTCAACGAAGCCTTCACAGAAGCCGCTCGCGTCGCGCTCTCCGTGAAGTCGAACAAGGACAAGAAGTCCAGCTGCAACGTTATGTAATTATCGCCCCTTGGCCCGCCATATACCCCCTTTGGATTCTTTCGGGCGATTGTCGTGCCCTCTTCCCTCTTTACCAGAACATCCTTTCGTATTTACCGTCTTTACTCTTCTTCAACGGTGGCACATAGCCACCCGGAATCCTAGGGAAGGCGCTTTTCCACATGATATCACATTCTCTCCTTCTACAAAAGCTGTCGACATTTGTTGCCACTTATTTGTCCCTTTGTTTATAGAAGGTGTGGCTTGGTGCGATTTGGTTTGGGGGTTGTCGCACTGTTCCTCTCGTCGGTACATCGCAAATGTCGCAGCTTCTATGATGACAGGGTCATGTGTACGCCAATGGGTCTAAATCTAATATGTTTATGAGGTGCAATCCAAGCACATATATTAACTGCTTCATGGCAGGTCAGAGGTGGTTATGATGTTCAACTGCGCACGAGCTGTGGCGGTGCGCGAGCGCACGTGAATGCAGCTCTTCCAAGGGAAAAGTGAAACTTTTCTGCAAATCTAGAAGCCGGAAAAGAATAAAATCCATTTGCCTTCACTGCACAAACTCATCACCTCCTACACCGAAAACGAAAACCAGCGTCTCGAAGGGTCTGTTGGAGGAGCGCTTGGCACTAAAGAAGTTCGCGTGGCGTTAGCGAGTTGCCAAGCATTTCGCCCACACGATTTTGTCTGAACGCTGCCACCTCCTCTTCGACTCCTCACGATCTCGTCGCCGCTCCCTCGTCCAACCCAACCACAGCCGAATCGTCGCTCCATCAAAAAAACACCAAAAGACACACCATAAACCGCCAATATGGTAAGCCACGCAGTTTCCCCGTGCCCTGGGGGGAGAGAACGGGAATGGAGGATGGGCGCACGAGACTTCGCGAAGATTGCCACCGAATCCCTCCCAGCGCTCTCTCCCCATGGGTCTGCATCAATTTGGTCATGAATAGACCGCTGACATTTATCTCAATAGGTTCTCGCCGTTGATCTCCTCAACCCCTCCCCGGCCGCGTACGCTTTCCGCTCCCTTCGCTCCGCCAACCGTCCATTCGACTAACTCGATCACAGTGAGGCCCGCAAGCACAAGCTCAAGACTCTCGTCCCCGCTCCCCGCTCCTTCTTCATGGACGTCAAGTGCCCGGGATGCTTCACAATCACCACCGTCTTCTCGCACGCACAGACCGTCGTCGTCTGCCAGGGCTGCTCGCAAGTCCTGTAAGCAACATTCGCTCTGGAATCATACGGAAACACGAGGCTAATGGACGTGACACAGGTGCCAGCCGACCGGTGGTAAGGCGCGGTTGACCGAGGGCTGCTCTTTCCGCAGGAAGTAAACGACCACTCCGGGTTTCGTGAGCGGGGTTTACGGGTTCTTATGACGATATGTAATGGATCGGGGTTGTAGATCTCATTGATACCGATCGACTCGACTGCGGATAGAAGAGGGATCTTTCGACGACTCGAGTCAAAGCCAAAATCAAAACGGGAGTTCCGGATATCTTGCGATGACTTCGACAACCCTGTGTCCTTCAACTTTTCCATTTCCTTTGTTCGGGCATGCCTTTTCCATGGGATTATGTACATGCATGTGGAAGGGGAGATATGCATCTCAGAGCTCTGGATCAATCGTCTGGCGCGAGGACCGGTGTGCAATCGAGGATACCTCTGCCTGCAATCGTTCTTGTCCAAAATTGAACGAATGTAAACACCTTGCGGTCTTTTTGGTTACCTACCCTGGAGGTCTTCGTGATTTGCTGTGAATTCATGGACTTGTTGATCTCGCCCACTATACTGTATGAGTCCCAGCAGCTGCCCATCTTCTTTTCCGAAGGTAGAGAAGTATGCAGTAAGTTTCGCCCATCGAATCCCCAACTAAACGTACTAGGAAGGTACAGAGGCATGACCAGAGTTTTGCAACCTTACCCATATATCGCCCATAACCCTTGTCCAATGTTTGATTATCCTGCATGTTCTCCGCATTCAAACCCGCTCCTAGCCCATCCCCGAGCTTCAAAACCGCCCCTCCCCCACCATAATTTGTTCTCAAGTCCTTTCCGCGCTCTTCAAATACTGTGGGAAACCGAGCCTCTACCTTCACGGCATTCCAGCAACCAAGTCTACGATAACCAAAGATCCACGACGTCATCCCCTATTCCCTTTGAAGCAATCCTAAGCCGCGGCTTACCGCGAACGACACGCTCCAACCTTGGAAAATTCCCCTGCGTCCCCACGATGGCCTCCTCCTCGTCGACAGCGGAGCCCTCCGGCGCTACCACTCCGCCCCCTGCTCCCCTCACTCCCTCTGAAATTCTCGTGCGCGACTACCTCGTCTCCCACCCGCAATTCAGCTCCTCCGCGCTGGGCCAGGTAGAAGTCATGACGGACCGGTACACGAACCGCGAGTGGGCGGGGCAGATTGCGGAGACGCAGAAGAAGGTGTTTGAGCTGGTGGAGAGGGCGAGGAAGGAGGGGAAGAAGTACGAGGTGCCGAAGGTTGGGAGCGGGGAGTTTGCGAGGACGATTGATCATACGTTGTTGAAGATGGACGCGACGGGGAGCCAGGTCGATGCGCTGTGCTCGGAGGCGAGGACCGAGGGGTTTAAGGTGAGTGATGTGGATTGGAAGTGGAATACATGCAACGTGCAGTATTGGGCTCTTATGCCTTTGCTTCTATCATTATTTTTGTCTCTTCACTTTCTCAGAGTATTCACTAACCCCTCCCAGAGCGTATGCGTTCGCCTCAACTACGTCCACCGCTGCGTGACTAACCTCAAGGGCTCTCCCGTCGTGGTAGCCTGCGTCGTCGGCTTCCACGAAGGCACGCAAGACACGCTGCTGAAGCTTGAAGAAGCCCGCGCCGCCGCGGCTGCTGGCGCGAGCGAACTCGACATCGTCCTGAACCACACCATCCTCACGCAAGCCAACCGTCCACAACCCCAACCGACTCTCCAAGGCCACAAGCGCGACTCCACCGCCGACACCATCACCTGGAAGAACACGGAAGCAAACAGCAAGCCCCAGAACGGCACCACCCCCTCAAAAGGCCCGTACTCCGTGCCCACGAGCTCCCACTCGGGAGACTCCCCCTCCGAAGACGCAGACGACAGCCCCATCCCAGACTACAGCGCCATCTACACGGAACTCGCCTCTCTCCGCTCCCTCTGCCCCGCCCCAACGACCCTCAAGCTCATCCTCGAAACCTCCCAGCTCTCCCCCGCCCAGATCCTCGCCACGGCCCACCTCGCCGCAGCCGCAAACTTCGACTTCATCAAGACCTCCACGGGCTTCAACGGGCCCGGTGCGAAGCTCGAGGACGTGCAGCTCATGGTCGCTGCCGCGGAGTATCTGTCGACGAAGACGGCGAGTAATGGGGGGAGTCCTGTGCGGAGCCATAAGATGCAGGTCAAGGCGAGTGGGGGGATCAGGAGTTTGGATGATGCGGTGAGGATGTTGGAGGCCGGGGCTACGAGGCTGGGGACGAGTAGTGGGTTGTGGATTATGCAGGAGAGTAGGGTGAGGTTGGAGGAAGGGGCGAGTGGGAATAGGAGGCCGAGTCCCGTGTCGAGGTTGTATACGGATGAATCGATGCAGGATTATTGAGTGGGGTTGGAAGGGGAATGTAATGGGATGTTTGATGGGTAAATCCACGAAGATGATTCCGCAGAGCGTTTAGAATTATGATCTTGTTCCAAGATATCCACATGTCAGGCATCCATAGATGGCATACCACGCAGAAATAGAATCACGCAAACCCTAAAGTGGAACAAGTGTCTGAATCGTCATTCTTTTATTGTTTAGGCGTTGGAGTATTTGACAAGATGCAGGCCAGACGGGCGGGCGTCAGGATTGGTCATAGAGAATTTTGTGTGGATTGGAACTACACGGATATATGCAGACCTTCCACGAACCGAACACCACGAAGATGGATATGCTGAAGCCCAAGCTGAAGGGCTGCCCGAACCGTTCATGCCGTCATG
This sequence comes from Westerdykella aurantiaca, assembly GCA_030412805.1. Lineage (NCBI taxonomy): Eukaryota > Fungi > Ascomycota > Dothideomycetes > Pleosporales > Sporormiaceae > Westerdykella > Westerdykella aurantiaca. Next base: position 8,801,576 of record JASJFJ010000001.1, read on the forward strand.
ACCCAACCAGATACTCCGTGATATTCCAAGTGCCTTGGCGCGTGATTTACTCCTCCTCCTCATCACCACCGTCCTCACCACCCTTCTCGGCGGCCTTGGCCTTCTTCCTTCGGACACGGCCGGGCCGGCCACCACCGAACGGCGAGGTCAGAGCGAAGTCGATGTGCTTCTGGGAGTCGAGACGGACAACGAAGGAGGGGACGTTGACGATCTGCTTGCCGACGCTGCATAGACTGTTAGGATACATGTTTCCAGTTGACGTAATGACGGCACTCACCGGATGTGCCTCTGGCGGATGAGAACACGGGCGTGGTGGATGGACTTGGCGAGGCCGAGCTTGTAGACGCAGGTCTGGAGGCGGCGCTCCAAGAAGTCCTCAATCTTGAGGGCCAGCACGTAATCGAGCTTCATGCGGGACTCGTCGAGGACACCGACGCGGACGAGACGGCGAATGAGAGCGTTACCCTCGAAGAGGCGCTTGGGGTCCTTCTCGTCGAGCGTGAGCAGCGAACTATGCAGTGTCAGTATTTCCCCCATTGCACATATTGCATGCATCGGTTGCAAGGTCAGAAAAGACGTACCGAGCAGCACGACGGATCTTGGACAGAGTCAACTGGACCCTCCAGACCTCGCGCTTGTTGCGGAGACCATACTCGCCGACGAGCTTCAGCTCAGTATCCCTAACAACCTATTAACCATCGATGTCCCAGACATAAGCGGAGCACGCTCTCGCTCAGTGGCCTTGGGGGACAGTATATACGTACAGACGAGCGGACTCGAAAGGACGACGGGGGACGCTGTACGTCTTCGAGTAGGAACGGGGCGCCATGATTGTCGGTGGTCGTGGTTGTCGGAAGAGATTCTGGCGATGGAGGTTTGGAAATTGAATGGTGGGCGGCGCTAGCGTTCGCGTAGATGGCCCGTTGTGGCTTAGCGCTTTTGCGAAGCCAAGACACACATCGAAAATCAACTGAATTGACGCTCTGCCCCAGCTTCAACACCCCACTAACTTCACAGCCCAACAACAGTCGCCATGGGTCACGCCGCAGGTCTCCGCGCCGGTACGCGCTATGCGTATGTTCAGAGATGTCATTGTCGCAGCTTGGGGAGTTTGGCTGACAGTTCGCAGTTTCTCGAGGGACTTCAAGAAGAAGGGTTATGTGAGTACATCTGGGACGCTTGGAGATTCGAATTGATACGAACCTGCCTCTAGATCGCCCTCTCTACCTACCTGCGACAGTACAAGGTTGGCGACATCGTCGATGTTGTGGCCAACGGTATGCATGGAACTCTGGGAGTGATGGACATCCGGCTTACAATGGGACAGGTGCTGTGCAGAAGGGTATGCCCTACAAGGTGTACCACGGCAAGACTGGTGTCATCTACAACGTGACCAAGTCCGCTGTCGGTGTCATTCTGTATGTGAACTTGGAGGCCCTCGCTCGCACCCCATCTGACAACTCGTAGCTACAAGCAGGTCGGCAACCGCTACCTCGAGAAGCGCATCAACGTCCGCATCGAGCACGTCCGTCTGTCCCGCTCCCGTGAGGACTTCCTGAAGCGCGTCAAGGAGAACTATGCAAAGGCGAAGAAGGCCAAGGAGGAGGGTGTTCCCCAGAACCTTAAGCGCCTCCCCGTGGCACCGAGGGAAGCCAGGACCGTCAGCCTGAAGGACAACATCCCCGAGAGCATCACACCCATTCCTTACGAGACGACTATCTAAGCGTGGAAGTGGTGGCTTGTTCAATGGCGGCAAAATGGGATACGGATGGGTCCATGGCGCGGTTTTGATGGAACTTATAACAGCTTTTTCTCTCCGGTTTGCTCTTTCAATAGCATTTGAGAAGGAGTCAATGATACGACTACGGTCTTACATACACAGCGGTGGTGTGCCACAATGGCATGTAGTTACCCTCCATGTCAATGAACCCAGCTGCCCGTCCCAATAAAAGCGGAAACTTCAAATTCGTTGGTGCCGGATTTCGCCAGTTATACATGTGTGCCGTCCATCGTTCTACCAGAGTACTGAAGGCGCTCACAGTAGTGATTCTCTTCAGTTATGACCTTTCTATCGGCGTCACATGCAAGGCGGTACACATTACCGTGTACTCTTGTTCAGTTGGGTTGTGTATATGGGCCACATCTTGAGCTAGGTTCTCATCGCCGGGATTTTTTTACCCCTTCCGCCCGAAAACCCCCTAAACTTGTTACGCAAACTCCGCAGCGACGGTGCAACCAAGGGTAGGATCGCAGTGATAGTCCAAATCGAGCCACATTACAGGAGAATGTTCTGAATCACCACCTATCTCGCCCAAGCCACCGAGGAAGAGGCAGGACGTAAACGAGGAGTGGGACAGGATCCATTCTGGGTATACTTGCGCGTCTGATCTTGATAGACAAAGACATGAGATCAGCCTTTCAGCAAGAGGCCGAGTATAATTATCAATGGCTATAGGCGCTGGGATGACCATAGCATTCCAAGTTTCTTTATGCCACCCAAAGAGCGTATTCAGGGATGATCTGCTACTTTCTATCTAGATTGAGGCCATGGAAATGCAGGCAGTCTGCAAATCGATTGTTTGATGTGACGGAATTGGGACGATTATCCATGTACCGCATCAACCGCGAGGGCTCGCTGAATGTGCGCCAGTCCTTCCCAGCTTTGTCCGTCCAAGCACGGCAACGCAATTGCACTTTGAGATGAAAGAGATAATAACTGGATGCAACTGTTTATAACCTTCGGTCCACGGAGATTGTGCCCGTTCTATCTTAAGCACAGTTGCAAAGGGGGTTGCTGGAAGTGTACACTACGGCACCCGTATTTGTCTTAAGTCTACACCGTTTCCGTCACTCTACGGAAGCTGCTGACTTTATTCCAGGGAATGCAAAATACTTCCTCCAAGTCAAGCTTCATGGTCAGAACAATACAGTCCTCAGTTTCGTCTAAGCCATATTGACTCAAATCAGTTCACCTCGGAGTAAATTGAGAGGCATTTGCATGGTTACCTAGGTATGTATTATACTGTTTCTACTGAAGAATTTTGCTCCTAATTCCAGTCGTCTTTTGAATCAAGTCCTCGCTAGCGTATTCGTAAGAGTTCTCAATCGTGCTGAGACCTCCATAAGCAGTTGCACCACTTGGTTGTCAGCACGCAAAGTTTCTCGACTGACCATCACAGACCACCTAGTAGGACGCCTGTTTTCCGCCTAGACTAACGGCGATCTCCCCTACAAAAGGCAGCCGCATCGTCTCGCCTCCAACGGCTATTCCGCCAAGAACATCAAGTCACGTGCATTCACTTTATCCGGAAGGTGTCAAGATAATTAGAGTGTACAGTGAGGAAAAATAGCTTGGCGACCGGGATGCGACCACTTGGGACCTGCGTTTTCTGGGTACCTGCTCCATGCTGTATCACCGAGAACCGTTGCAAAAGTACGATAAACACGGCATTGCGTTATGGAAGTGGCGGGTGTGCTGCCAAATTTATGGGCCCTGTTATCCAGGTTGCGGGGAAAGTATAAGATGACAGGTGCCCTGGAGAATTGAGGCCGTGCAGGTGTTTTAGAACTCTCTTCCCTAAGATATCTCGTCAAGATGAAGCTGCACACCGGAGTTTTGCTTGCTGGCGTTGCGCAGTCCCTTGCGGGAGCTGTGCCCAGCACGACATATGGAGACTGGTTCAAGCCTTTGGTCAGCTCCAAAGCGCTGCAAGCGTTGGTCACTGAGAAGGGGTAAGTCCAAATGACTACGGGATTTGCAGACCACGGTATTTATCGATTTCCCCTAGGTTGATGTACAATCTCAAGAAGCTCCAAGACGTCGCCACGGCCAATGGAGGGAATCGTGCATTCGGCCTTCCAGGATACAAGGCATCCGTAGACTACATTCTTTCCCGGACCAAAAATTCGAAGAACTTCATCACGTACACGCAAGACTTCCCGGCTCTCTTTGCACAGGTAGAGTCTATCGCATTCACGGTTGATAACACGTCCTACCATGTTATTGGTCTGACGTACTCCCCCTCAACATCGAAAGAAGGCCTGACAGCTCCCCTGGTTCTTGGAGTTTTTGGCCCAGAAGGTTGCACCAAGGAAGGGTACAACGGGCTGGATGTCAAAGACAAGATTGTGCTCGTCCAGCGAGGAACTTGCCCGGACGGAACAACGCTGGCCGGCCGTCTTAAGCCTGCCGCAGCCGCCGGTGCCGCAGCCGTTATTATTTACACCGACCTTACCACCCCTGTGACGGGGGGAAGTCTGTCAGCGCCCAACCCTAAGGAGTACGTTCCAGGAGGGTTCATCAACAAAGCAGATGGCGAGGCTTTGAGGGCGCGGATCGAAGCCGGAGAGGCAGTAAAGGCGTATTTCCAACAAACTCAGGTCGTGGAGACCAGAATTACGCAAAACGTGTTTACTGAGACCAAGGACGGTGACCCCACCAATATCATCATGCTCGGCGCCCATCTCGACAGCGTGCAAGCCGGTCCGGGTATCAACGACGACGGTTCTGGTACCAGCCTGATCTTGGAAGTCAAAACTGCGCTCGAGAACTTCAAAGTGAAGAACAAGGTCCGCTTTGCGTGGTGGGGAGCAGAAGAGAATGGTCTCCTCGGATCCAAGTACTACACGCAGAACTTGAACGCGACTGCGGCCAACAATATCCTGACGTACCTGAACTTCGACATGGTCTCACGTGGCTACCTGGGCGTGTTCGACGGCGATGGCAGCACCTTCAATCTCTCCGGACCCGCTGGATCCGATATCCTTGAGAAGCTCTTCGTTGAAGACATGACCAAGAAGGGAGTGAACGTTACTGCTGCTAGGTTCACCGGTGGAAGCGATTACCAGAGCTTTATCAATATTGGCAAGCCGGTTGGTGGACTGCACACCGGAACCGGAGTTGAGCAGGACCCGTGCTATCACCAGAAATGTGACACCTACGACAATCCGAATCCAAAGACCCTTACCATCAACGCCAAGGTAAGCGCCTCCCCAGCGGCACCTGTGTTGATTGGACGATACTGACCGGAGATTTAGGCCGCTGCACATGTGCTGTCTATCCTAGCGACCAAGGGACAGGAGATCATTCCTAAGAGCCCTGTTCATGCGTCCATGATTGGTAGCCGAGGTCTGATCCCAAGGGACGACATCCAGTGGACAGTGGAGGAAGGGGAAAGGCACTTGGCCACATGCGGTAACGATATATGAGATACGACTAGAAGATGAGCAGGCCCGCTTAGCCCTGTCATTAATACATACCATGCTTATTCTGCAAAGACTTGGACACTAAATGGGACAATCCCTTGAACCTCGCCGAGGGATCTCACCTGTCCCGACTTGTCGGATGGATATCGTCCCATTACCACGGTAGTAACTTCGACTCTGACCCTTCCTGGAAGCTCCGTATACCTGATTGCCTCGAAATCCGTTTAGACTATGGCCTTAGCACGAGAATGCATGGTGATGTGTTCCCCCCCCATCCCCAAGACATTCTGCTTTAAGCGGTGAATGAGTCGATCCTAGTCGTCCTGCTTGGCCATTACAGTAGCAGCTCGGTCAACAATTCAACCCCGCTCAAGATAGGTTCTTGAGTGATCATGCTGTTTGAAGTGCGTATACGCGGTCCCGAGGTCACCACCGATGGTTCTCTCTGGCCTAGAGAGCATGTGGTACCAGAGCTACGCAGGAACTCGTATTCTCTGGCACTAATATACCACCACCAACCTTGACCTGTCCTACGAATTCGGAAAACATCTCAGCAGATCTGGAAAGTATAATTTGACTCATGCGAGGTCAGGAGCCTCAGAATTCCCTAAAATCTCCGGACGGCGTCTGATCTCCGCACTCGAAAACAAAGTTTTATAGGCGAGCTGTTCCAAAAAGTCGTGTCTGGCGACTCGTAGGAACCATTCGGAACGCCAGATGAGGAAATCCTAGCATTCCAGCCAATGAGAGCGCCCGGACTATTACCGAGACAGCGTCATAATCGCCAGGAGTGTATTGTCTCCATGCGAACTACGGCGGCTCTTTTCAAAGTTTTGAGGAGTTGGGCCAAAATCTCCGGATCGGCATCGGCATAAGATGTTGCGGGGAAGGGCGATCCCTATAGCTCTTATGCTTGTCCTCTCCCCGGCTGGAGCTTTGCTTTGCTTCTGTCATTACCACTCTGCTGGGCGCTGAGTCTACCTTCGGCTTGCCAATTGCCATTGCGTCCCTTTCAAGATGCTGAACCACATAGTGGTGAACACCTACAATCTCTGGGTCGTCATTTTTGTCGGCCTGGGGACTATCACGACGGCATATGGACTTGCCATCATCGGCTCGACGGTCGGCCAACCCAACTTCTATACGTACTTCAATCTTGATCCTCCTGGCGAACCTGGTATGGGATTCCGAAAATATGTGGAAATGGCTGGATAGGACTCTGACACCTAACACAGGCTATGGGCACACCTCCAATATGATTGGCGCCTTGAACGGCGTGAACAGCGCAGGAGCAATCTTCGGATGCCTTTGCAATGCATGGACCTCGGACAAGTACAGCCGGAAATATTCAATGATGATTGGATCTGTTGTGCTCCTGGTTGGTGGTGCCTTGTGCGCCGGGGCCTATGACATGGCCATGTTTCTCGTCGGCCGCTTCGTCGCTGGTATGTTATCCGAAGATACGCTGTCAACTGTTACTGATGGAGAATGAAGGATGGGGAGCGGGTATGCTCGCCTGCGTTGTGCCAATGTACCAAGCAGAAGTCTCTACGCCAGAAACAAGAGGTGCAATGGTCTGCGTGACTGGTGTCGCCTACGCGCTCGGTTATACGCTGGCTGGATGGTTGGGATATGCATGCTGGTGAGCGGTGACTTGTCCGTCAACCGCGGGAAATAGGCCTAACAGTGTCCAGGCACCTCCCCGGCGATTCGCCTTATGCCCAATTCGCGTGGCGGTTCCCTCTGGCGTTCCAATGCGTCTTTCCTCTCACCGTCTTGGCTGGATGGAAGCTCATTCCTTTCTCTCCGCGCTGGCTTCTCCAACAGGGTCGCCGCGAAGAAGCACTTGATGTCGTGAAGAAGCTGCATGCCCATCCCTCGGATCCTCATCACGTCAAAGCCCGCGAAGAGTTCTACCTCATCGAGAAACAGTACGAGCTGGACAAGTCCCTGCCAAATCGCCCCTTCGAGATTTTCCGCACACCCGCAAACAGGCGCCGCGCCCTGGTGGGTTTCTTGCTCATGTGGGGAGACCAGTTTTTAGGCGTATTCGTGTTGGCCAATTATGGCGTTCTTATATACACTTCCTTGGGTTTCACAGGTCACCTGCCACTCCTGCTCAACGCTTGCTGGGTCACGTTCACCATCATCGGAAACATTTGGACGGCCTTCTATATTGACAAGTACGGACGGCGAAGATTCTTGCTGATCGGCTCCATCGGTTGTACGGTCTCCGTTATCTTCCTCTGCGCGCTGACGGCCAAGTATTTCAACACGGACAACCATGCGGGTCTGAAGGCGGCCGTCTTCTTCGTCTTCTTCTTCATCTTCTGGTGGTGTTTCTTCATGGACGCGACTCAGTATGTGTATCTCGCCGAGATCTTCCCCAATCATCTGCGGCCACAAGGCGTGGCATTGGGAATTTCGGCATTTTATCTGTCTTCGGAGATTGTATTGGTAGGCGCTCCCGTGGCGATGAACAATATCGGTTGGAAATTCTACCTGGTGCTTATTATCCCCTCGGCGGTTTACATTGTCCTCGTCTACTTCTTGTAAGTGTTCACATCTAATGAATCGACTGTAACGCATACTTACAATTGTGTCAGATTCCCCGAGACCAAGGGACGAAGTCTTGAGGAAATCGGCACGCTATTCGGCGACGAGAACATTGCGGCTCACTGGTATGGACTCACGGACGAAGAGAAGGAGAGGATCGCCCAGGAGGCGATCGCTGTGGTCCCAGACAGTAGCTCGGAGAACGAGGCTGTTGAAGTTCACTCAGGTGTCGCGGAGAAGAAGGTTTAATACGGCACATGGAGTTACGACAACGATGGAGATGCCCCGTATGAGACCTGGTGCGCGGAACTCTCTTCGGGGTTGGCAGGCAGGTCTGATTAGATATTCTCTCCAGAGCTGGGCTGGGCTTGTGTGGTTCGGAAATGGGTACCCGTATTGTCTAATTCGCACGAGCTAGCTGAAGACGTGCCTGTAATGCTATTCGGGTTCGAAAAAGGACTTCCTAGTTTGTTGCCGTGAGCAGTACGTAAACTCGATTCTAGTCCTTCATAGATTTCCACTGGTGGGCGCAAATTTCATCGCTTCTTTTCTCTACCAACCCGCGACACTACCAGCAAGGAGCCTGTTCACAAGCAGTCGCTCCCAAGAGACTGGATAACGGTCTATGGTAGACGAGTCGGGTATTTCGGGACGATACGGACCCAGATTATTCATGCTAAAAACATCAACCGACTTCCGAGGAGTTTCTAGCCAAGGAAGTCGCGTGAGTCCATAGGAAAAGATGTGGATGTACAAAGTGGAGGGAGACGTATTCATGTGGGTTCATTCGTGGAGGGGGTATCTGGCGAATCGCCTTCCACAACACCCCCAACCATGACGAGCTGATGATGAACACGAAGGAGGGGCGTTGATCCGATGGGGGGATGCATCTACCCTGTTACACGGATACGAGAATCTCCCCACGCTTACCTAATTGGTTTCCATATGAACACCGAAGTAGGCGTCAAGCATATGTCAAGCCTCTCCGTGATCGGACCACCATGTACGTGTTCAAGAGTCACCCATGTGGTTTTCAACTCCCGGCTACATCGTAAGGCCAACTTTTTCTTCCCCTTGGCATTCTTGGAAATATCAGATTTCGCTAAACGGGGAGTTCCAAACCGAAGACATGCTGGAGTTATGAGTCTCGTTTCGGACTCTGCCCGGCTATCAGATCTTTGAAACGGCGAAAAAGGTCCGCAAAAAGGGGAGCAAGGAAATACGGGCCATGATCCTCGGGAACATGAACTGAGGACGTTGAGTCCAGATGGGTGAGGGTTCTTAATTTCAAAGTACTGAACATTCCGCTCTTGGCTCCTTGGGAGGACTTGGCAGTCTGGGCATTCCACCCCTCCCAAAGCCCAATCACTCACGGCCCGCAACAGACGGATCAGATAACTCTAATCGAACATGACCTGTGGGGACAGGGCTGTGGTGAAGGAGAAAATAACCAATAAGAAACTTTCACTGGACTGGTCCAAGCTCGGTGAAATCTTATCAGATTGATAAAATTTTCACACCATACCTGGTCCGGCATTCACCACCGTGCCATCCACGTCGTGATGCATGTTTGCTCACCAACACAGCGCGGCATGCAGCGTGTGGGCTCCATCTTCGCCCCAGGTCACCACATGGCCGGCGCCATGGACTCTGGGTGCCCCGCTGGTAATGGTCTGGTCGTACCACCAGACCGTGTCTAGAGCTAGAGGATCCAATAGCTTCTGTTGAGCTCTACGATTCATTTTCTGCACAGAGCTATATGTAGTAGATCTTGGCGCTGGGATCTTCCCGCGTTGCACGCGCTGGTAGCCGCGCACACTTTATATATATGTAGGTCCCAGCGCCGGCTACTTCGGATTCTGATCTGCATCCTCTCTCTCTGCATTCACCTTCACTCCTCCTCCTCCTCCTTGCAGAGTGAACTTCCACACCCGCCACCATGAGGATGCCATGGAGAGCCACAGAGGCGCGGGCTGAGGTGCCCGTCGTCGACCAAGAGCACCGCGACGAGAAGGCCGGTGCCTCCTTTGATAAGGAGGCCAACGCAGGCGAGGCGCGTGTCATCGACAACGACAGTGAGGAGTTCACGCCCAATGCTCAGGATGGTGTCAAGAAGATTGAAGCTACCACCACCGTGTGGACGACCCGAGACCTCATCATCGCCTACATTTTGTAAGTTGCACCACGTCACAGTCTACATCCCGCAGTGTTCTAACTTGGTTTCACAGGATCTGGCTCGTCATGTTCGTCGACTCTATGCAGCAGGGCACAACCGGCTCTTTGACTGCCTATGTGACCAGCTCTTTCTACCAGCACTCCTTGACCGGCTACACCAGCACCATGTCCAGCATAATTGGTGGTGTGCTGAAGCTTCCCCTCGCAAAGGTGCTCGATATCTTCGGCCGCCCCCAGGGTTTCATGCTCATGGTATGCTTCATGATCCTGGGTTTGATCATGATGGCGGCATGCAATGACGTGCAAGTCTATGCTGCTGCTCAGATTTTCTACTGGGTTGGGTAAGCTGTCCCCTATGTCTAGACTCTACCTGGTAATTTTGGACAACAGCTAACCTGAAATGCGCAGCTATAATGGCGTCTCCTACACTCTCAGCATCTTCGTGGCCGACACCTCGTCCCTCAAGAACAGAGGCTTCATGTATGCCTACATCAGCTCCCCCTACATTGCGACCGTCTGGATAGCCGGACCCCTGGCCACAGCCTTCTTGGAAGGCCCCGGTTGGCGCTGGGCTTTCGGTGCCTTCGCCATCATTACACTGGCCATCACCCTCCCGCTATATTTCCTCTTCCAATTCAACTACAAGAAGGCCGTCAAGCGGGGCATCATCGTCCCCACCCAGAGCAACCGCACCTTGATGGAATCCCTTAAATACTACACCATCGAATTCGACGTCGGCGGCCTCTTCCTCGTCATGGGCGGCCTCGTCTTCTTCCTCCTCCCCTTCAACCTCTATTCCTACCAAGAAGGCCAGTGGAAGTCCCCGCTCGTCATCTCCTTCTTTATCATCGGCGGCCTCATGCTCATTGCCTTCGCACTGTATGAGAAGTACTACGCCCCCAAGACGTTCATCCCTTACGAGCTCCTCCTCGACCGCACCGTCATCGGTGCCTGTATCCTCGCCGCCGTCCTCTTCGTCAGCTGGTACATCTGGCACTCGTACTTCTTCTCCTTCCTGCAGGTCGTAAACGGCGTGAGCGTCACAGAGGCTACATACATCCTCAACATCTACACCATCGGCTCGTGCTTCTTCTCCTTCATCGTCGGCATCGCCATCCGCTGGACGGGCCGCTTCAAGTGGATCTCCCTCTACTTCGGCGTACCCTTCACGATCCTCGGTGTCGGCCTCCTCATCCACTTCCGCCAGCCGGACGTCAATATCGGATACATCGTCATGACCCAGATCTTCATCGCCTTCGCCGGCGGCGCCTGCGTCATCACCGAGCAAATCGCCGCCATGGCTGCTACCGACCACCAGTACGTTGCCGTCGTCCTCGCCATCGAAGGCATGTTCTCGTCCATCGGAGGCGGCATTGGGTCTTCGATCGCTACCGCCGTCTGGACCGGTGTCTTCCCCAAGCGTCTTGCCGAATACCTCCCCCCTGAGAGCCAAGGCGCGCTGCTGGATATCTATGCGCAGTTGACGGTGCAGATGTCGTATGAGAAGGGGACGCCGACGAGGATTGCCATCGAGCGCGCGTACTCGGATGCCCAGAAATATATGAATATCGGAGGCACGGCGATCCTGGTGCTGGCGATCCCCGCGGTCATGATGTGGAGGGATATCAAGGTCAAGGACTTCAAGCAGGTCAAGGGCCGTGTTATCTAGGCACAGCTTCGGTTGAGCAGAGGGACTGTGGGACCCGGATGCGCAGGAGCATCAGAAAAAGTACACTTGTAATATTATAGACGGTGTTTGGTCCGGTTAGAATTGGGCTGAGCGGTAATATGGGGAATGGTTTTTGGGGTTCATGTGGAATGTGCAATGGTAATGTTCGCTCACGAGCCATGCTTTGGATGTCACAGTGATCCTTTCCATCTTATAACATTGAGGGCATGACTTCTTTACCTTTCGATTAAGGATGCACTTGCCCTTTCACCCTGTCTCCCTTCTCGAGCCTCAGTCGAGGTCATGGAATGATTCCTTGGTAGGCATGCGACCAATCGTATAAGTTATGTTATATGGTCGACATCGCAACGAGCCTTCTTCCGAGGGGGGCCATCGTCGGTTGCTTGAGCATCTATAAGTCGCCGATCTTCCGGGATACAAGCTTGCGGTTCCTGCTCGGGAACGGACTCCGAAATGCCAGTCTGCTGGGCAGAGACTGTACCTCCTGCCATTCCGCCCTGCAAACACCCGGTTTCTCCACGAGGACGAATTTCTCTGTGATGACGGCGACGTCGCTCCTGGAGTGCTCGCTTCATTGCGCCAAAACGCGTTTTGCCCCCGGCCCAGTTCCGCGGCAGAGGGCCACGATTTATGATTCTCCCCGCCTCTTCCTGCATGAGCTGTTGATAATATCGGTCGAACTCATGCCAGTAACCTTTTTCCTGTTCTTCCTTGATCCACGCACGCAATTCCTTTGACTGCTGTACGAGCGAGTCCCTCTGTTCGGTCGACTTGACATCCAAGGCTAAGAAAATTCCCTCCCAGTTGCGTATACGAGAACCGTACTGTTGTTGAAGATGTGTAATGGTAAGGAGCCCAACGGTCTCGATTTTCATACCGTAATCCGGGAAAGTGTAGTGGAGCAGCCTTTCTTCCTTACCTGGGACCATGCCCAAAAGACTGAACACCCGGTCTCGCGGGTCTTGACACAGTGTCTGGCTATGCTCTTGAAGCAAGGTAGCAAGAGGCCTGCCCCGGCGCCTGTAGAAGTTGGAGACGTTGTCCCGATTCATTGATCCATCCATCCGGGATTGGCCAAGGGTATATGCGCGACAGCTTTTGAGGTCGTTCAAGACCAGCAGTTCGTGAAATTCCTGCCAGCCAATGTGATTACTTCCGCACCAGAGTTTGACGTCTTTGGCAAGCATGTACTCCTGAACGATCCACGCGCGCAGCCAATATGGATGGTCCACCAGTGTCTTGATCGACGCTTCCCACTTGAAGGAATCCCCTTTGGAGCTCTCGCTTGGACTTGTGTTCCCGGGGGAGGTGTATGAGGCGCTTACGCCTAGCCAAACACATACGTATAAGGCATCCCAGTATGTTCTCCCCATCAATTGTACTTGTGAATTCCTCTCCTTATAGTATTTCTGATCGATACAAATAGCGTCGCACCAGATCCACTCGTCCTTCACTGATGGTTCTTGGGTGAGGAAGCTGAGGCACGACCACAGATTTGGTCGGATCCAGAGTCGTCTTCCATTAATGTAGATCGGTTCAGTCGCATCTTCGGCGCCCCATGTATAAGATAGGGCAATGTATCTTGGGGGCCTAATTCCACTCGGAGGATCACGCACCACCAGCCTAAGGGTAAAATGAAGGCCGTCCCCCTGGGAAAAGTCTCTCTTCAAGAGCCTTAGGTACTCGGAATCAATTGGAAAATAGGAGTATGGTTCGGGCTGCATGTTTCCTCCAGCATGCTACCACCTTGGAGGGGGGGAAGACGGCAAGCGCGTGGTGGCCGGGATGGGAGTGGAAGATGACGGAAACAAGAATCAAGCCTAGGTTTTATATCATCAGCCTCAACTTTCGGGGTAGACATCGTGAGCTAAGGTGGAGGCTGTGGGAGTGTGCATCATGCATCAACTCAGCTGGCGGTGCACAGACCATGTGTGAGTGACACAGCCACAATATTCATGCGCCACGACGACTATGTGGTCAAGGGGCCTGGGAATTATGCCCAACTTACTGGTCTTTATTTAGCCTTGAGCCACTCTTTGGAGGGGAGTCCATTAACAAATAATCATCATGACAACGATTGAGATTGACCCTCCCTTCCTACGAGCAGGGTCTAGCTCATCAAGCAATTCGCAACGCGGGGACGCAGTTGACAGAATAAATGTGACGCCAGCTAGGACAATCGACCTTCGAAATCTTGGCCGGAAAGCAGAGTAAACATCACATCGTATATCTCTTTATTTGTTCGACGTTAGGCAGTTTAAGAGTCCAGCCCCCAAGTTGTACAGATTGCTGCAGTTGTTTCCAAGGCTCTTTCTGTACAAGGGATCAAGAAATACAAACATGCTTTATTTAGGGATCACAGTGATGGTCCGTCTCGTTTCTCTTAGCCAAAAGAATGAATGTGACACGAAGGGGAATAACATCCCTCCCTGTGAAGCGAGCCACCCCATGACGCGAGCCACAATCCTACTTTACACCTCCTGAAAGTCTCCCTCGCAGGTGAATAAAGATGCCGTCTATATCTAGCTATTTTTCAACCCTTTCCTTACTAGGATACTGGCGTGCAACGAAAATTTCACATGTTTTGGTCGCCCTGTCGATCTTTTCATTCAAGCCTTCCATCGTTGCTCTGCTTAACTACCCCTGCTAAATTGCTAGTGTTAGAATATTTCCTAGAAACGGAGTATTAAGAAAAAGCTGCCGCTATAGAAAAATATAGGTTTGAATCTAAAAGTTTAGTTACAGCTTAGGAATATGGGCTCCGAGAGTTTCTCCGGGTAGAGCAGAGGGCAGGTTTAGAAGTCTTGTAACGTGGCGTAATCCTTGACGAGCTGACATCATCAGTATCGGCGCGTATTGTATGCTGAGTGACCATTCTCCCCGGGACAGGCTGTGGCGCATGGTAGTAGCCTTCTCGAAGAATCTATGATCACGTGCCGTTTCTATTTTGGCTACGTGTCCCATCGTCGCCTTCCTGTAGTGGCCTGGAAGCTGGCGCTCAGCCTTGTTGCCCATCACCCAGTCACTACAACAAGTTAACATGGACGGAGCCAGCCAGGCACTGGCCTTAGGTATCCCTCCCGGCGTGTCCAAATCTTTTCGCGCTTTAGCCGATTATCGTGGTGTGGCTCGCACAACTCTCCAGCATCGTAACCGCGGGCGTCAGTCGCTCGAAGATAAGGCCCAGAGCCAACAATATCTCTATCCTTGGGAAGAGAAAGCCCTCGCTAAGTTTGTAGCATGTCAAGATGCTCTTGGCCGCCCTATTCGGATAAAGTATCTAGGTTCAATAGCCTTTAGTCTCGCCCGCCGACGTGCGCCCGCGAACCGTCCATGCAAGCCTCCTGGGAAGAACTGGCCCCAGTCCTTCTACAAACGCCATCCAGATCTCAAAGCGAGTAAAGCTGCGGCACTGGACTGGAACCGTTATGATATCTATGATAAGGTTATACACTGGTTTCAGGTGATTGGAAAGGTTCTGCAGGACCCAGCCGTCCTGCTGGAGAATGTCTATAACATGGACGAGACTGGTGTTATGCTCTCCAAGCTAAATTCCGTTAAGGTTCTTGTCTGCAAGGACAACCAGCGTGGCTACAGAGGTGCGCGCGTTAAGCGAACGACGGTTACCGCTATCGAATGCGTGAGTGCCGACGGTAGGTATTTGAACCCGATGATTATCTGGCCTGCATCAACCCATCGATCTAACTGGAGCACGCATCCCACCCCAGGATGGCATTATGCGTTCTCGGACAGCGGTTATACGGACTCCTATCTTAGCTTGCAGTGGCTCAAGCTTGTATTTGACCCCCAGACCAGGCAACAGGCTAACCAGAAACCACGGGTACTAATATGCGACGGCTTCGGGACCCACGAGACCCTGGAGATCTTAGAGTTTTGTTTCGAAAATAACATCATCCTATGCCGTATCCCCTCTCACACGTCGCATAAGCTTCAGCCCTGCGACATCTCAGTATTCAGCCCACTTAAGGTAGCCTACCGCGACCAGGTTGAGCGGCTGGAACGAGGATACGTAGGAACAGTCGGGAAAGAGCACTTCACCTATTTGTATAGCCCTGCAAGGGATCAAGCGTTCACGTCCAGGAACATAAGGGCTGGATGGATGAAGGCTGGCCTTTACCCTTTCAGCCCAGAAAAGGTACTCAGTAATATACCGAAGCCCTAGCTAGATCAACTGCCTCCGGAACCAACGGGGCAGAGGTAGGTTCTTGTACGCAGGATCAAGTACTACAGACGCCCGTAACGCCAATCACAGCAGATGCTGTTGCATCGCTGCATAATCTAATCAAACAAGATGCTCTTGCGCTTGATGATACTAGCAGGCAGCGCCTACAGAGGCACGTACAGAAGCTCACCAACGCCACCCAACTATCGTTCGCCGAACGGGCTCTACTTCAAGAAAACAACCAGTTCTTGGCCGAGATTAACAACGAAGCCAAAGCTCGCCGAAAGACGAAGCCCGAGATACTAGGGGTAGGGAGGGTAGTGAGCTATGAAGATCTCCAGAAGGCGAGAGTAGAGCGCGCCGTGAAAGACGCCGAAAAAGCAGCTAAGAAAGCAGCGAAAGAGGCTAAACGAGCTGCTAAGGCTACACCAACGACCGAGGAAGAGGATTCGAATAAGAGAAAACGTGGTCGGAAGCGAAAGAGTGCAGCACTAGAGCATGAAGCCAGTGACAAAGAGCGACAGGCCAAATTCGTACAAATGAGCGACACACAGGTTAAAGAGGTTGAGAATGTCCCGCAGCCATATAGAGCCCCGGAGGCGAAGATGTACTAAAGTGCATCCGTGCATAACGGAACAACTACTGTAACGGACTTTAACTTTGCAGCAACAGCAAGCCCGCGATATTTCCCTTAAATACTGTGATCAATGCATTTTGTAGCAAGCGATAAGAGTGTTAAGACAACTAGCTTACTTCTAAGTATGCAAGGGTTCGTCAATCCATCGCGTAGTTTGCGTTCTGCAACTCCTTAATGTCTAGTGATGTCTTCGTCTCTTAGTACTATCTACGGCTGCTTTCAGCCGTAGGTGCACTGCAGCCAAGAATCAAACAATTCGTACACTCGCTTAGTTGCACCCATTCGAGGCTGACCCTATGCAGGTAGACGGGAACGCTGCTGCTGCTGCCGCTACTTTGAAGCCTTCCAGCTACAAGTGCACTGTTCCGTCCTCTGTCTGAACCGCACGCAACAGTTGTTTACCGCTTCTACCAACTATAATGACCTTGAAAACCCGCTTCAAAGCAATATTCAGCAACAAGGACCCGCCAACATCCTCACATGTTGAAGCCTCGCTGGCCTCCAACCCTCCACACGCACGGACCGCTCCCGATCCTGCCACGTCTCCCCTAAGTTTACCAGCACGCCTCTGGAATCAAGCATACGAGCAGGCAAAAACAAGCGATCCGGGCACCGTTGATGCTTACGAAAAGATCTTGACTATCCAGCTAAGCGAAAAAGATGCAACCGCTTCAACTCCCCCGCACTCGGCAGACCTGGCGTCGCAGCAGAACCAGATCGCACACGATGCAGGGAAACGGTGGATGCAGATGCAGCAGCTCGTTCAGAATGGGCTTCGTAGAACAGAGAAAGATGCGAAGGTGAAACAGGGTATGGAAGACGGCATACAGGCTGCTATGGCGGTGAAAGAGGTGGTGGACAAAGCGATCCAGGCGTCGCCCGAAGCAGCTGTTGCCTGGGTCGGTGTCTGCTTTGCGCTCGAGGTATGCGCTGCTGTTACTGAGATAGCCATCTGGTACTGACTTGCATGGAAAAGATTTTGATGAACCCGCTCACCCAGGCGAGCTCCAACCGGCAAGGCATCGCCTACGTTGTGTCGAGGATGGAGTGGTACTGGAATCTTGCGAACCTATTGCTGGAGGAGAACATAACTGAAGGGCATTCGCCTGGCCTGCGTGAGGAGCTCGAGAAGACCGTTACCCAGCTTTACGCAAAACTGCTACTCTACCAGATGAAGAGCGTGTGCTACTACCACCGTGGACGGCTTTCGGCGTTCGCACGAGACCTGATCAAGCTGGATAACTGGGATGGCGAGCTGGGTGACATACAAGCAGCTGAGGCGGCGGTGCAGACGGACTCGATGCAGTACAATACGCTCGCAATCTGGAATCGGCTCGGTGCGATTGCTGAGACAGCCAAGTCTCAGAATGCTAAGCTAGACAGCATTAGCTCGGCCATTCGGGAGCAGACTAAACAGCAGGAGAGGATACACGAGACAAGTGCTGACAACAAGTGTCTGGCGGACCTGTTCCTTACTGACCCCCGCGATGATAAGAAGCGTATCGAGGAGACCAAAGGCGGACTGCTAAAGGACTCGTACCGCTGGGTTCTTGACAACCCGGACTTCCAACAGTGGCGCGATGAGGCGCAGAGCCAACTGTTGTGGGTTAAAGCCGACCCCGGCAAGGGCAAGACGATGCTACTATGTGGGATCATCGACGAACTGCAGAGCTCGATGGGCGAAACAGGCCTTCTGTCGTACTTCTTCTGCCAGGCAACTGACTCGCGCATTAGAAGTGCCGTAGCCGTGCTGAGAGGACTGCTGTATATGCTTATCAGTGAACAGCCATCGCTTATTTCGCACGTTCGCAAAAAGTACGATCAAGCAGGTAAAGCACTGTTTGAGGATGCGAATGCGTGGGTCGCTTTGACGGAGATCTTCACAAGCATCCTGCAGGATCCTAGTTTGAAGTGTATGTACTTGATCGTGGACGCGCTCGATGAGTGCACCGCAGACTTGTCGAAACTGGTAGACTTCATCGCTAAAAGGTCGTCTACGTCCCACGTCAAATGGCTCGTCTCGAGCCGCAACTGGCAGAACATTGAGGAGGGACTGGACAAGGTAGGACGCAAAGTAAGGCTGAGCCTCGAACTCAACGCACAGTCTGTCTCTTCCGCTGTCAGCGCATTCATACGACACAAGGTGTTCAAACTAGCGGAGTCGAAGACATACGACGAGAGAACACGAGATGCCGTGTTAGATCATCTATCCTCTAATGCAAATGACACTTTCCTTTGGGTAGCATTGGTATGCCAATCCCTTAAGGGAGTACCGAAGCGGAACGTTATAAAGAAGCTGAATGCCTTTCCGCCTGGCCTGGACTCACTATACGAACGGATGATGCAACAGATAAACAAGTCAGACGATGCTAGTCTTTGCAAGCAGATACTGGCTTTAGCTGCGATTGCATACCAGCCACCTACACTAGACGAGCTACCTACTCTTGTTGAAGAGTTCGAAGATGCGGCCGACGACCTTAAGTCAAAGCGGGAGATTATCGGTCTCTGCGGCTCGTTCCTCACTCTACGAAATGACACAGTCTACTTTGTACATCAATCGGCAAAGGACTTTTTATCCACGGAGGCATCTCATAACATCTTTCCTTCCGGTATCGAAGCTGCCCACTATGCTGTACTTTCCAGATCCCTCGAAGCTATGTCTGCACTGCATCGTGACATGTATAGCTTGGGTGAACTGGGGTATCCTGCTGAGCAGGTCATACAACCGAACCCAGATCCATTGGCGGCGCTGCGCTACTCTTGCATTTATTGGATCGATCACCTCTGCGACTGGAACTCCAGTGCTTCTACAGATACGTTGACTGACCTGCAGAATGGAGGTGCTGTTCACGAGTTCCTAAGGAAGAAATATCTCTACTGGTTTGAGGCTCTCAGTCTATGCAAAAGTATACCGAAAGGCGTAGTCTCTGTGGGAAAACTCAAGGCTCTAATCCAGGTAAGCATTAGATTAGGAATTCTAAAAACCAATGATGCATCCTGACCACGTCTAGGGAAACACGAATGCGTCAGAGTTGATCGAACTGATTCAAGATGCGCATCGATTCATTATGTATCATAAGCAAGGAATAGAGAATGCCCCTCTTCAGGCATACGGGTCTGCGCTCCTGTTTAGTCCAACAGGCAGCTTGATCAGAAAGCTTTTTCAGGATGAAGAACCTGAATATGTCAAAATAAAGCCGGCTGTGGCGGACAGCTGGAGTGCGTGCCTGCAGACGCTCGAGGGCCATAGCGGTGCTGTCTGGTCAGTGGCCTTCTCTCACGACTCGACGCAGCTGGCGTCGGCGTCGGACGACAAGACGGTCAAGATCTGGGATGCAAGCAGCGGCGCATGCCTGCAGACGCTCAAGGGCCATAGCAATCGGGTCCTCTCGGTGGCCTTCTCTCACGATTCGAGCCGGCTGGCCTCAGGCTCCGATGACAACACAATCAAGATCTGGGATGCAAGCAGCGGCGCATGCCTGCAGACGCTCGAGGGCCATAGCAGTTATGTCAACTCGGTGGCCTTCTCTCATGATTCGACGCAGCTGGCGTCGGCGTCGGGCGACAAGACGGTCAAGATCTGGAATGTCAGCAGCGGCGCGTGCCTGCAGACGCTCGAGGGCCATAGCGGTGATGTCAACTCGGTAGCCTTCTCTCATGATTCGACGCAGCTGGCGTCGGCGTCGGACGACAAGACGGTCAAGATCTGGAATGTCAGCAGCGGCGCGTGCCTGCAGACGCTCGAGGGCCATAGCGGTGATGTCTGGTCAGTGGCCTTCTCTCATGATTCAACGCAGCTGGCGTCGGCGTCGGGCGACAAGACGGTCAAGATCTGGAATGTCAGCAGCGGCGTGTGCCTGCAGACGCTCGAGGGCCATAGCGGTGATGCCTGGTCAGTGGCCTTCTCTCACGATTCGACGCAGCTGGCGTCGGCGTCGTGGGACAAGACGGTCAAGATCTGGAATGTCAGCAGCGGCGCGTGCCTGCAGACGCTCGAGGGCCATAGCAGTTATGTCCTCTCGGTGGCCTTCTCTCATGATTCGACGCAGCTGGCGTCGGCGTCGGGCGACAAGACGGTCAAGATCTGGAATGTCAGCAGCGGCGCGTGCCTGCAGACGCTTGAGGGCCATAGCGGTGATGTCAACTCGGTGGCCTTCTCTCATGATTCGACACAGCTGGCGTCGGCGTCGGGCGACAAGACGGTCAAGATCTGGAATGTCAGCAGCGGCGCGTGCCTGCAGACGCTCGATATGGGCCGGACACTTTATGACGTATCCTTTGACGGCACCGGCTCCTATCTTCACAGTAACATTGGTACAATCGCTCTCAGTTCGTCAGGAACCTCAAATACTATATCAATGAATACAACTCCTCAACCACCCCAATATCAGTATACGGCACTTGGTTCGGATAACATATGGATCACATTTGACTCGAAGAACTTACTGTGGCTTCCGCAAGAGTATCGTCCTTCTTCCTTAGCTGTGTTAGGTAATACGCTTGGTATTGGTGTAGGATCTGGAAAGGTATGGTTATGTACTGTCGATTTTCACAAACTCTAAAAGCCTCAAATTTTGAGCAAGGCGGAAATGAATATTGCAGTTTACATTATGCATATTCGTTATATTCTGTTTCAAAGGTGGCTGAAGATAGACGGAAATATATAATTTTAAATCTCAAAGATGATCTACCTAGGGTCTTCCATGCCTTATAATGAATGCCCTGCTTATTGTGCGTACTACTTGACACTATCGTGTTCGACAGCACTGTGTCAACCATCGTAAGATCTTGTTATATGTAGTCTTGGCAAAGGTGTTGTTTGCAGTGGCTGAGGGTAGTGGCTGTGTAGCTTCATAAGTTACACGCCTAGAGTAAGGCTAGAGATGTAGGTCATCATGCACTAACCAAGTTCGGCTGTCGCTTCTGCAGGAAGTACCAATTGGCAGATCAGCCCTGCATAAATCGAGCGTCCCTCGCAGCGTTACCACTTACCATAGCTTCTTAGCGTTATTGCTGGATTCAGGAGCATCAATAAGTGCGCCCTATGAGTTGCAACAGTAATATAAATGCAGCGGTGGCCTGTGTTAGAGGAGGTTCGCTTTCGCTATGAGGACGGGCACTTCGAGCGTACTTTTTGTATTGAAGTAATTAGCTATGGCCAAAATAGGAACGGCACGTGGCCACAGAAACTTCTAGAATTCTGCAGCCATGCGCCACAGCATGCCCTGACAGCATGACTACTCAAGATACAATACAAGTTTGTCATTACTGTTGATGTCAGCTCGCTTAACCTGCCAAGGATTATATCACGTCACAAAAACTTTGAACCCGCCCATAGATCTACCCGGAGAAACTCCCGGGATCTACATCCCTAAGCTGGCACGGGCTTCTAGGCTCGAAGCTACATTCTCTGATAATGCCTTCTCTTCCCTAGCGTTCCGGTTTTGGAAGACGCCTTGGTGTGCGCAATTTAGCAGGGGCAGTTAATCAAGGCATCAGTTGATGGCGTGGATGAAAAGATCGACAGTGTGGCCAAAACCTCTGAAATTTTTTTCGTTCGCCAGTGTCCCAGTGAAGAAGAGGCTGCAGAATAGTAGGACACACACAATATCTGCATTAGCTTGCGGGGGAGACTCTTTTCAGGGTATAGACTAGGAATGCGGCTCGCCTTATGGGGTGGCTCGCGACACAGGGAGGGATGTTAGCTAACCTCGGGAGGTTTGGCTAGCCATGCACGGTGAAGTTGAACGTCGTAAGTCTCGACCATAGTGTGGGTTAGGTAGATCAAGAACGAAAATTATCCAGACCTTTTCTAACGCTGTCTCATCCTCAGAGGAACAGGTACTGAAAGTTCACTGGTTAGGAAGTCGCTCTTCTTCCATCACCCTGGTGAGTCTGTGCTTCGTTGAGTGAGGAGCCCGCAAAGGCTAGCCTGGCCATATGAGTTCCCAACTTCGCTAGATAACTCGCTCCTATTGCATATAATCTCCCACATTATCCTCGTCAGTATATGCCAGAACACGAGCAATAGCAACGCATGTAGCCGCCTGTTTGCACGGGTTCCGACAGTTTAATTTTCCGTATTTTCCTTCGACTCCTCCTTCGAGCTATCATCAGTGAGGATTCTTGCGGCATTCAGCTTGAACTCGATCGGATACGGTCCCTTGGCCATTCCAGGGCGTCCAAGTTGTAGGTCAAGCCAATGTGCGAGCTCCTTTCCATGTCGTAATAACGGCGTTCTCCCCACGCCGGAGATGTCCAAAGCGACGAAGACGATGGAAACGTCCGCGCGTTCGGTATCGGAAGCAAACTCCGGCTCATGACACAGGATATGCGCAAGCGTGAGCAGCGCGACCATCTCGATACTGAGTGTATAATCCGGAAACACGCCACGTAGATGTTCTCGTTCGGATTCGACGAGCAGACCGAGCAGGCTGAAGACTTTATCGCGGGGATCCTGGCACTCTGTCAGGCAATACCTTCGCAGTGCCTCACATAGACGTAGTGTCCTTTGCTGAGATTTCGATGACGGCGGATTCACTAGCTCAAATTTGAACTGGTTCCGGGCACGTTCCAGCATCGTTGCGTGAAATAGTCCCAGCCCGGTAGCCCTCACCGCATTGGGATTCACCCAAAGTATCCAGAAGAAATCGTCCCAACCGATGTAATCCAGACCATAGCAGATCCATACGTCCTTGGCAAGAAGAACTTCTTGAACAATCCACGCTCTAGACCAGTATGGATGTCTAAGAAGCTCTCCTAATGAAGATTGCCAGGTAAAGCCGTCGTCATCCGGTGGATTGCTCGAGACAGCGCCGCCCGGGGAGGAGGCAACATGTGGGGCTACGCCTAGCCAAACGCAAACGTAGGACGCATCGTGGTATATTTCATCCATGACTCCAACCTGCGAGTTTCGTTCCCGAAGATCAAGTTGATTGATACAGATCGCGTCGCATCAGACGTATTTGTTCCGTGTCGAATCATTCTGGGTGATGAAGAAGAGGCAGTTCCTGAGGTTATGGGTTATGTAGAATCATCGGCCATTCAAATCGATCAGGTCGCTTGGTTCTTCGGCTCCCCACGCGTATGAGAGCGCTATGTAGGCAAGAGTTGGGATACGAGAAACGGTAGTAACTGTGAAGGACAGATTCTCTTCTCCATTACTGAAGTCCCTCCTGAGTAGTCGTAGCCTTGAAGAATCGAGCTCTTCTTCGTAAGCAAAAAGGGGACATCGGCTCTGTTCCATCAGTACACGTCTTTCGGCACTCAACTTTTGTTTATATGGACGGTATTCTGGCGATACGGAAACCTCTTCGGTAAGCTGGCATGAGTGAGAAGCATCTGAAGTGGCGGATGTTCAGCTCAAGTGCTGCAGCTGGTGGCTTGGTGCACAGGCCATGTGTGATGGACACAGCCACAACAAGGCACCACACGACGATCATGGCCCAATGCGACAAGGCGGTGCTTAAACAAATGTTGGCGCAATCTCCGAAAGAGGCTCAATTAAGAAAGAATAGCCTAAGAATGATAGATTTAAGGGAAATGCAATTCAAGTCTATGAGTTCGTCTGAGTAGCAGTGGGCTCCGTTCTCCAGTATGCATGTGCTTCAGCCGCTGGCGTAGAAGTCGCAGGCGTCCCATCCAAGCAACGACCAAACCAGCCCTTGGTCGTGCAGGTAGTAGTAGTTGTTGTCTCTTCCGTCGTCGTCGTTGCCCCCGGAGTCGTCGTCTTATCCTTGCAGCCGAACCAGCCGGGCTATTAAGTTTGGGTTAGATAAGAATTGCGGTATGTGAGATGGCGTTAGACTTACCGTCTTGCAGGTACTCGTCGACATCGACGTTATTGTACTGTCCGACGTTGTCGTGGAACCGGGAGTAGTCGTCTCATCGCGACATCCCCACCAACCAGGTGTTTTACAGGTCTCTGTCCTTGTCCGTGAGGACGTCGAGCTGGTAGGCGAAGTAGTCGGAGATGGCTTGGTGTGTGTCCCGTTCTCGAATTTCCAGAGATAGCAGTCCACGCAGTCCACGTCCTCCTCCACGCAAGGTGCCGCTTTTTCGTACTTCTGGTAGACGTTCTCGATGGAGTACCTTAGGCGGTGGTAGCTTGTGCTTTGACCCCAACCCCAGTCTCCGACCACATCGTAGGCACAACGTTTTCCTGTGTGGCAGATTGTCTCGAACGCGTATCCAGCTATGGAGCAGATGCTCGAGACGCCGTTGCAGGTTCCCATGTAAATGGGATCGGCAGTATGCCCCACGTGAAAGGTCCCAGTGTTTTTCCGCAGAGGCGTCCCATTGCCAGCAGTTGGTAGACCGAGGCGTGATGCGGCGAGAGCCTGAGGGTATGCTTCGAAAGACACGCTCGGTATGCCTTGTTTCAAGCCGATGAGAGTGGCGAGCACTCCGCCTAAGGAATGGCCTGTAGTTATGATGTGGGAGTCGGGATACAGTTGTATCACCTCCTCGTACAACTCCAACGTGGCTTCATAATACCGATTCGGCTTCCTCAGCTCTTCCCGTACGCATTTGTCGTCGCAGGTGTACGTTCCTGTTTGGCAGTCGCAGACCTTCTTCCACAGATAATCTCCATTCTGCGCACAGCAACAGGAACCGAACAAGTTGTCATTCTCCTTGTCGTGGCCAGAGGTCCCATTACCCTCGAACATGGCCACGGACGTGCCTTTAACTGCAAGAATGACGGTGGAGTTATCCACATCGCTGAACACATGGCCACGGATGCCTGAGTCTTCCCACCCGAACGGAATGCTGTTGTTGTACTTGTCGTCTACATCGAGCCATTCCGGGTCGTTGGGATCCGGTTTATATGCGTCCTCTGACATGTACGCTAGTTGGATAATGGTTTGTTTGTCTTGCACATCCGGCCCTGGCACATCTTCAGAGATCCACATGGGCGAGATAGGTCGTGTTGCATCCGTGGAGTGCACGGCAGGCCGATCAATGGTGACCACATCTGTTCTGATAGGAAAGGGACCGAAAGCGCCGACTGCTGCTGCATGGGCGGCTTTGTCTTCCCTGATATCTATCCTCCGCGCTCGTGGACCGGGCTGTCCTGCACCATGATGGAAAACATGCCGAAGAGTCAACTGCTTCCTTTGTGTCGCCAGCGACAAGGGTGCCTGTTGCCTGTTGTCCCCCCGAGCTCTTGCGAGGTTTCCGAACCCAAGGAAGGTTGTCAATAGGAAAATGCAAGGCGCCAACAAGACGAGAATCACGACGTTAAGAGAAAAAGATCGTTTACGGCCATCTGAGGGCATCATGGGTTGGACATGTCGATGGATCAAGTTGTGTTGATGAGGTGTTGTCATGAGTGATGCTCGAGCGCTAAGCCACATGACGCGTGATAACGACGCGCTAGGTTAAATGTAGTTAGCGCTTGATATAACGTTCACAACTTGTTCTCTGCATGCATATGGGCACGTTCCAAACATCAAGTTGTCACTGGCTGTCGCCCATATATATGGGCATATAGACGCAAACAAAAATAGCTAGGTACACGCCTACTCGAACAAACCTTGTTTGATTATTCAGCCTAGATGGGCTGTCCGTAAGTAACGAGAGCGATAGCATGCTTCAACCTTGGGGACGACCGCTACCTGCGCATCCAAGGACGTGTGACTATCGTGCAAGCCAATCGGGGAGCTTCTCTGAAATATCTCCCTCATGGCAAGAGAATGAAGATCGTGGACGCCTAGTGATAAGTTACTGCTCCCCCCAGCTCTCCGCAAGCATTGCTGTGTACTCAACCATGCTCAACCTTTCACTTTCATGCTCGCCAACCAGAGAAATTCCTTTGTCTCCATTTCATTCATTGGGAGAGGCGTCCAAGCTCTTACCCAAACGGACTACTAAGCCCTTGTTTATCCTTGCCGGCCTTCATCAGCGGCTCAATTCGGCCGCTTGGGTTTCTTTTGCGTTCCGTCATGATTAAGCTCACCCTCAGTAACCGGTTTGCGCTTCCAGAATCCAGGGCGGATAGTTTCATCACTATCCGCATCTGCTTCGCCCTCGGCGTCTTCCTTGATCTCCGTATCGTCCTTGATCTCCGTATCTTCCTTCATCTCCGCATCGTCCTCGATCTCCGCATCTTCATCAATCTCGCCCTCTTCCTCGTCGTCAGAAAATTCCAATTCCTCATCCTCATCTCCACTATCGGCCATCAAATCCTCATCTTCGACAGGCGAGAGCTCCTCTGGGATAGGCCGGAGAACATTGATGGACTGCTCCAAAGATGTGCCCTCAACAGGCGCTTTCGGCATGAGAATCCGCAGCTTTTGTGGCTTGACGGGTTCCCTCCGCTTCCAGTGCCAGGACTTGGGAACGGGGCGCTTCGGTTGAATCATGTGCGATGGC
Source organism: Westerdykella aurantiaca (assembly GCA_030412805.1). Lineage (NCBI taxonomy): Eukaryota > Fungi > Ascomycota > Dothideomycetes > Pleosporales > Sporormiaceae > Westerdykella > Westerdykella aurantiaca. The sequence continues at coordinate 8,828,396 of JASJFJ010000001.1, forward strand.
AAGCCTCCAAGACTCAGAGAGCTCGAAACGTGGGGCGAAGTGCCATCAGGGTCGTCGAGTTTGTAAGCTAACGCCATCTAACAAGTAATAGATGTTGTCAGTGACATGTGTTTGGATGATTACCAGGAATGAGTGTGTAAGTAATACTTACCAAGTGGAGATGGGAAGCTAGGTCAACAAGATACGGGCCCATCCTGCGCGCAAGCACCGGTCGAACTTTCATATCCATTATGAGCTCACCCACCGTTGCATAATACCAATTCCCCGCAAAACTTTCGAGTTGACGATATAAGTCCTCGAAAAGAGACATGCGGAAGATGCTACCGCTGAAGAAGAAAAGCCGGTCGTTGTTATGCGTTGTCAAACCTGGCCCAACGATAGGACGATCTGCGTACGGGCGAGGACCTATACCATCGTATATCCCGCGTTCTGCTCCCCGCTTCAGTCTGGCTGCCCGGAAGTCGCCGAACGTGTGTTCCGCATCCTCGCCGATCTTCGTCAGTGTTTCCATCATCGATTCATGGAGGTTATAATCCGGAGATGGCGTGAGGTCGAGGGAGTACAGATCATCGTCGTCGTCGGGGTACGGTGCCTGACCCACATTTTCCGAGCTGTGGCTCCTAGCTTCAGGTTGAGTTGCCATGTCAGATGGTGGCGCGTCGCCTTGTCTTCGGAGCTGTTGGCGGGCTTTCTGGTGGGCCTTGAGTTTCGCCGTTCGGCTTTGGGCGACGCTGTTTGCAGGTGTTTGATATAGTAGCTGATAGAATCGTCCACGGCACTGGTTTCGAATTCCTTGATGCGTTCGCGGTTGAGCCTGTTGGCGAGTAGTAACGATCAAAGCCTTGTCACAGGCATACGGTATGCACAGTAGCGTAGCGAGTGCTCTCCAATTTGGGCTGTTTGGATTGCCAGGGTACTGCGTCGGCGCAAAAGTTACGACATAGCGATGCTGTTGTAAGATGAGTACCGATGATGAGGATGAGGATGAAGTGAAGCAGTGTGGGTGGAGCGGAGGCGCGGTGAGCTTTGAGCACTCCTAAATGACGGCGCTGGTGGTACTTTCTCCGTCAAAGTCGGGCTCGACTGGGGCTGCCGCTTCTGGAAGTCGTTGAATAGGCCCGCCTGTTGCAAGCAGGCCGCAGGAGTCGTTAAGTGACGCACAGCAGATTGAGAGATTAGCAGGCTTGAATGACCTATTAAGGGGACTGTTTCATGTACCTAGGTCATCATCCATATCGGACGCTGATTGCCCTCTCTTATATGGTAAGTGAGAGTCCAGGTTGACACAAGACATATTGCACGGTGAAATGCACGCCAGTTATACACGATATACCTGCCAATCTGCCCAGATTTAAAATGCAAAATAATTGAGCTGCATGATACTAATTCTGATTCGAAAGCACACGAATTAGCCCACGGTTCTAGATCCAAAGAAGATATTTGATAGCGGCGAAACTTTAGCTTGTGAAACAGTCTCCATTGCCGCGAATGACTGCTACATCAATTCCACCCGGCTCTTCCTGTTCTGCCTCTGAAGACCACATCACCACAACCGTCCTCCTCGTCGCTTCCATATGTCTTCATGTTGTCGTAAGCCATGTGGCCATTGTTCAGTGTAGTCTTGATGGCAGCGTTGGACTGCTTTGCAAGGTGGTGATTTGCACGCCACTCCAGGAAGTCACGTTTGTCTTGCTGCTCTTTGAGCTTTTCGTACTTCGATTTCGCCTTGTCGTGCATTTCTTGGAAATCCGTGTCATCCATGTTCATGAGCTCCAGGATTGTGATCTGCGGCGAGGATTGGGTCGATTCTTCCCACAGAATGACATTCTTGGCAGCACGGAATCGATCGAAAGCCTGCGCGTCTGTTGCGGAAAACTTCTTGCAGGTAGTCAGTCAGTTGCTTATGCCAATATGTGGTCAAGTCTCACCTCGTCCATAATCTCCTCCTTGAGCAACTCAACTTGAGAGGGAGACCAAGAGGCAAGACTGCCTGGCGATGCAGAACCGGCGATAAATCCCGTGGATGGGGTGCTAGAGGCGCTGCGGTGGATATATTCTTCGGCGCTGGCTTGTGAGGGAGATGCCCGTGGATGACCGAATGCGCGTGAAGGACCGAATGCGCGTGGAGGACCATGTTCCCTCACAACGGTTTCAGGCCAACCCTTGCTCAAATCCACTGAAGACGTGACGGTATCCTTGGAATCGATTCCTGCGACCGGATGTGTATTTTGAGTAGGCATTGGGCTGTAAGAAACCTTGTTGACATTGCTCCTGGGCCCATTCTCTCTCGCAAAACGGGGGTCTTTCCTGTTCCCAGGTAGCGGCACGGTGTCGGGATCTGGTTCCCAGTTCTCGTAGGCTGGGTCAAGAGGAGCCCAACCCGTAGCAAGGGAGCCAAAGTCGAGCTCTAAGTAGAGATGTTAGTTAGCATGCCTATTGTCAACTTAGACTGGTAACAAGCAAGAGACGTACTGCAGTTGCGGAAACTCATGTTGCTAGTGTCGGTGGTGTCGGTGCGGCGCTTCAGGTGATGTGAGAAAACGAAATAGCGGGAAATTGGCGACGAAGAGAGTAGAGATTAGTATAGGTTGAAGGTTTTCAGCTCACTCACAGACGGCGTGGAGCGAAACGTGGCAATAGGGACTGGATGGGTTGAAAGAGAGATGGAGTGTCGAGGTGAAGTTGGGATTTACCCGTGGACCCAGATAAGCTCGCGCTACCTAGGTAAGAGAAAACCAAAAGGCGGAAGGTGCCCTCCATCTGTTGTTATCCTGCCGAATTAGGAAACTGAGTGGGCCGCGAGTCCAAAGCAAACGCACCCGGAGGAGGTAGGATCGTAAAGGAATAAGGGAATCGGTAACAACGCCCGCCGCACTCTTCAGAGCATCGCGGATTAAGCAGACTGCTGTCTGAGTCTCTGGGTGTTGCGGTAAGTTCGGTAGTCGCCATGTAGGTAGCTCCAAGCAGTGGAGGGACTGATAAGAGCAGGACAGCTGCGAGGCGGAATTCAGCTATAGGCGAGCTGCGACTAGATGACACCGCCAACTGACGAATACGTATCGAGCAACGCCATAGATGTTACAGGCATTCCTCCCCAGGCCGACGTTGCTGCAATAATACTGTATCGATCCCCTCTTTCTCCATGACTATGACGGAGATATTGCCGTATTTGAGCGCTTCACACGGCCAAGTGAACTGGAACTGCATTCTGCAGCGCAGGACAACTTGAACACTCATTCTTTCAGACCCATGCCCCCTTAAGCGTTAGCAACCTCTAAAACCCCCCTCTGTCTTTCAAAACCAAAAAGGACCGTTTGGGACCTTCTAAACAAGGGAAAGACAGTCCTACAGGAAGACTGCCGATGCAGAGTGTCAACAGACCCGTTAGGCCCGTACATCCGACGTTTCGCACCTCATCTCAGCTTCCCTTTTTCCACACGTCACGGACCAATAACCCGCATTGTATACCTAATAACGCAGTCTCCTTGCTGTACGTGCACTCTTGCCGCGGAAGATGACTGCTGCATCAGAAGTGGACAAGAAGGAACGAGACGAGGCAGCAAGAGCGAAAGGGCAACATTGGGCATCGATTCGGTGTGGAGGCCAGGGCAATATGGCTTTGATAAACTAGAATAGGTTCGAGAGGACCAAATCGTAGAGGCTTGTAGAAGAGGGTAGGACTGAAAGGGTGACAGGGAGCCGGTAAAAAATGAACGATTGGAAGAGGACGATATAGAACTGGATGTTGAGATGTACTAAAGGACGATAAGAGATGCTAAGGAGACTTGGTTGAGATCCTCCGGACCAATTCTTCGCAGGTGTGTTGATGTCAGCTATCATCGCTCTTTGCTTGATGTTTCTTTCATCCGGCGCGTGCAAATGTGATACTCAGCCATTCGCCTTCGTAGGCTGTAACACGGCGTTTGAGACGATCCGCTGGCAGATAAATCGACCCCGAAGATTTTCTATAAATGATGATTCCTTTTAACCTCTCCTGTGAGGATGTTGAAAGTTTCTGCGAACCAAAAAGCTGACTCATCTCCCGCGACGTCATTGTGCCTGTACCTTTCCGCTTGACCCAAGACAGCAAAGTGCTGCCGCTCTAACCGAATCCTCGACGAATGACGCACGCGACCATCAGACGGACATTTCGCCTACAATTTTGTTAAATCCGAAGACGTGAAATGCGGCTTTGCCGGAGAGAGGCGTCCGTGAGGGGGTGCTGTTGGTGGTTATTATTATTCCAAGCCGGCCGGGAGGATCTCACCTTGCCCTGAACACACGCGCTTTCCAAGACTCTTGGAACGCCCTGTACGAGGAAAGATGGCCGACTTACGTCGCACACGAACAGGAACTTCGTCGAAATCGAACAGAACACGCTCCCGGTCCCGCCCGAGTCGTTCTGGCAGCACGAGCGCACCTGGCTTGAACCGCCTCTTCTCAAGCCAGTTCCCGGACGATAACTCTGTCTACCATCACCATGACGACGACCGCATCGAAGCGTCGGTACGGCCTGGACCGGGTGAATCCGACACAGCGGAGAGCAGCGAGGGTGAGAACTCTTCAGAAGAGGTAGAAGAAGCAGACAAGACAGAGGAGAAACCGGATGACGGAGTAGATGAAGAAGAGATTGAAGAATTTAGCAGCGAAGAGCACGGAACCACAATCGAAGGAATCAAGGGGGGGATACCGTATGAGGAGGACATCGAGGAAAGGCCCGCAAGGCTGGAGAAGAAGAAGAGTTCGCGGTCAGTCAAGGATCCGAATCTGGTGACCTGGGATGGCCCAGATGACCCCAAAAACCCCAAGAACTGGTCGATGAAAAGGAAGTGGGCGGCTACGTTCATCGTCTCGTCGTTCACGCTCGTCTCTCCGATTTCCTCGTCGATGATTTCGCCTGCGTTGTACTCCATCAGTGACGAGTTCCACATCACGCAGAAGGTAGAAGCTCAGCTTACGCTGTCCATTTTCGTCCTGGCCTATGCTATCGGGCCTCTATTTCTGGGTCCGCTGTCGGAGGTTTATGGCCGTGTTATTGTACTCCAACTATCAAACTTGTTCTATCTTGCCTGGAATCTTGGATGTGGCTTCGCTCAGAATAAGGCTCAGCTCATGGTCTTCCGTTTCTTCAGTGGCCTTGGTGGCAGTGCCCCTCTAGCGATCGGTGGTGTGAGTTGCAGTCCTATCAGAGTCCCTCAGGTCCACTTACTGACAAAATTACCAGGGCGTTCTCAGTGATTGCTTCTATGCCGAGCAGAGAGGGAGGGCCATCAGCATCTACTCCTTAGCACCTCTGCTTGGCCCAGCGATTGGACCTATCGCCGGCGGCTTCATAGCACAGAATACGACGTGGCGTTGGTGCTTCTGGGCCACTACCATTTTCACCTCTGCTGTGCAAGTATTCGGGTTCTTCTTCCTCCAAGAGACATATGCACCAAAGCTTTTGGCATGGAAGCGTGATCGGCTGAAGAAAGAGACGGGAAACATGGACCTTCGTACTGAGTACGACAGTCCGGACAAGACGATAATGAACATACTGAAGACGGCGCTGCAGCGTCCCTTTCGGCTTCTGGGGACTCAGCCGATCATCATCGTTCTTGCGTGTTACATGGCCTATCTATACGGGCTCATGTATCTCATGCTGAGCACCTTTCCTCTCCTGTGGACGGAACGATATGGAGAATCCGTCGGCATCGGGTCCCTCAACTTTATCTCCATGGGTTTAGGCTTCTTTCTTGGTACACAAATCACGGCACCCCTGAACGACGCCTTGTACCGCCGCCTCAAGAAGCGGAATAACGGCGTCGGCAGACCAGAATTCCGTGTTCCGATTATGATTCCGGCATCCCTCCTGGTTCCCGCTGGACTCTTCTGGTACGGCTGGAGCGCGCAGGCGAAAGTCCATTGGATTATGCCCAACATCGGTGCTTGTTTATTTTGCGGTGGGACGATCGTCTCGTTTCAGTGTATCCAAACATATCTGGTCGACTCGTATACTAGATATGCGGCATCCGCTATTGCGGCGGCGACGGTGTTGCGATCCTTGGCAGGTTTCGGTTTCCCGTTGTTTGCACCCGCGATGTTTGAGGCGTTGGATTTTGGGTGGGGAAATAGTCTGCTTGGATTCATTGCCATTGGGCTCGGTGTGCCGGCGCCGTTCATGCTCTGGACATTTGGCGAGAGGCTGAGAAGCAAGAGCAAGTATGCTTCTGGAGGCTGAAAAACAGTCCATGTTGGGGGATACATACCGTTATGTTCTTGAATTCCTCAGCTCTGCATCTCTGTTGGGACGTATATATACCCATTTCTACTGATTCTTTCTCTATTGAACACAGAATATGCCATTCATCAATGTAGATGTCGGTGTTTGAAGCCACGGCGCACGACCCTATCAGGATAGTTCGCGCTGCACTACCGTTGAAACCATACGGAGCCTAGGTACCGATATGTACAATGTTAGGGGTTGTCGGTCAAGCCATGATCGTCTGGGCTTGAGATCTCTAGACCCAAGGCTGAGTTCGATATTTCCTGATTCGGTAAGCAACCTGATCTGATGTGGCCCGTGCTCAAGAAGCTGTCATCGCATGTTCGAAAACTACTACCACTCATCGAAACATCCCGACCGCACACCTCCAAGTTTCATTCCTCCGTCCTGGGGCAATTGCAATGGCCAGCTCCTGCAATTGCGTCGCGGCAGCCATGAGGGGCTTCAGACCGACCGCAGCGATGCGCCTACCCACCCGAATGTCTTCCCGCCGAACGTTTACGTCCTTCCACAGCTCAAACCTACAAAGGCCGTCAAGGACAAATTGGAACCGGGAATTAGCATGTCTCGCGAGAGTACAGCGGGGAACACAGCAGGTGGAAAGCCTAGCAAATGACTTGCGTGGACAGAGTCGGCCATTCTCGAACTCAACACCACTACAAAAGCTCAAGACTATCCAGCAAGTCAAGGCACGGAATAAGGGCGGAGTATGTTATTTCAAATGATTTTAGCTCCTAGTTTATTTCTGGAACATGGCTGACGTCAATTGATCGATTAGCCATTCAACCTCACAGCCGCCGTTCTCTTCATCGCTACGGCCGGTGCGTTGTACGCCTATTTCACATACGAGAAGGAGCGCATGGCAAGAAAACGGGTAGCCGAGCAGACGAAGGGAATTGGAAAACCCAAGGTTGGAGGGCCTTTCGATCTTGTCGATCACAATGGCAATCGGTTTACAAGTGAGGATATGATGGGGAAGTATGCCCTGGTACGTGCTCTCCGCCTAGAATACCTCCTCTTCTATGAGCTATTCGAGCTGGGGCGACAAGTGCTGACCATTCCGCTCAACAGGTCTACTTCGGTTTCTCGCACTGCCCCGATATCTGCCCCGACGAGCTTGACAAGATGGCCCTGATGTACGACAAGGTGGTTGAGAAGTGCGGCCCCGTCCTCCTTCCTCTCATGATCACCTGCGATCCCGCGCGTGACACGCCCGAGGTGCTCAAGGAGTATCTGAAGGAATTCCATCCGGATATCATCGGCTTGACGGGCTCGTATGAGCAGGTCAAGGACGTTTGCAAGGCCTACCGAGTATATTTCTCGACGCCACCGAATGTCAAGCCGGGCCAGGATTACCTCGTCGATCACAGCATCTACTTTTATCTTATGGGTAGGTCTTCCAACCTCCGAGCATAGATACTCCGCAGCATCACTGACGTCGCATTGTAGACCCTGAGGGCGACTTTGTCGAAGCTATTGGGCGCAACTTCACGGCTGACCAGGCGGCGAAGGTCATCTCGGATCATATCAAAGACTGGGAGGGGCCGTTGAAGAAGAAGGATCGGTGGGCATAAATGATAGAAGCACCTGCGAAGGAGGTGAGTTCCCATCCAGCTCCAGCGAGGTGGTAGCCCATGCAGCCCGTGCCACTCATGTGTATAGGTTGCGGCTATACCTTCCTGTGAGCAACAACATGTAGATATATACTGTACCACATATGTCATACCACCCTGTATCAACCAAGGAATTCTGGAACCCCAGTCTGTGCTGCGATTCTAGCGTGCAAGTTGCAACATGGGCGGACTGGAAGTACCTAATTCCCAAAACTCAAATCGAACAGACTTCCATATCAGCTGACAGACATGGATGGAACTCGTTGAACGCCACAATTGTGTAGCGGGCAGATGTCGAATTGGGAGTCAAGTCCGCTCTATGGGTAATAAGGCTTACTGAGGCGTCACATGCCAGGCATATTCGACGACCAACCGCGGGACTGTGCGAGGATGCATCCCGGCTAACGGCCCAATAACTGAAATCCGATCTGCTGGATTGTCCACGTATTTTTCCAGGTGCTTGGACAGCGGGTCGGAGGATCAGACGCAGTGAGATGTCGCGTGGTGTTGTTGGGCACGGGGTTGAGCGATATGGACCACGCAACATCAAGGACCACCGTCCCACGACGTCTCCTCTCCTGCCTGTCCGACCTTTAGGTACAGATGTACCCGTCGACCTCCACAGTGGCACAGCCGCCCACTGCCGACTATCACGGAGTCCGATATTCCACCTTCTTGATCAGGCTAGGGACGGTATGCCCCACGGGACGAAGAAGGTTAAGCGAAAGGGCGCGGAGTCAAGTGTGTCAAGCATTTCCCGCCTAGCCATTATTCGGCATCGCGGCTGCCCGCCACAGCATCAATTTTAATCTGGGAAAAGATGAAATCGCGGCAGCAAAGGTTCCGTTGGTGTGATGATGTCGACGAGGGTTTGTTATCTGGGACTCTACAGTGGGATCGCGATGCCCAACAGTTTCGTCGATCGCAGGGAATCGTCGTTGTCTTCTTATCGCGCCTATAACACAATCCCCGTCCTGAAGGGGAATATATACGATTATTGAGGATTATCAGCAGGATCCTACGGTCAATTGTACGGCTCGTGCTCCGCTCTGGATTGCGACCAAGCTTTCAGCGGTGCATGCGCCAGACCCTCCGCCACTCAAGACCATAGTCTGGACATCAGCAAAAGCTTGGAGACTGCTCTTCGGCGTTTCACGACTTCTTCTTCTGGATCAAACAGCCGTTGCCGGGGCGCCGCCACAGCCGGAAGCCAAACTGCATCTCGCTTCTCCCCGCAATGTCGAAAGCATGGGCCCGGCAAAGGCTGGGCCACCTGGGCAGGGTCCTTAACGTCCCACTCTGCCCGCCAGGAGTCCAAAATCATGCTCCAACCGGTGATTCGCCGCATTAATTGCATCCGTGGGCAGGCGCGGATGGTTGGAATGTGGTTATGTTTTCGAGATGAGAATTGTACCAGGGCTGTGGGCGAGACGATAAGCATGTTCAGGGAGTGTTGTTGGAACTTGAACTGTCACCGACTAGGTGAATGTGGCGTCGATACAAGCTGCTTTGCGCCATGCCGGAGCAGGCAGGAGGTGGTGCTTCTACAATGCTTCGATTCGATGAGGCTGATCAACAAGGGTGCAAACGCAGCACAGACTATTGTTACACACAAGGGCAGGGGTTGTTTTTGATAACGGAGTCTGGCGCTTCTGGCACAGTAGTGGCATTCACCGCGGGAGACATCCGCCGAGGGGGGAAGGCTCAAGGCATCGCGCGATATGAGCTCCGCCTTCACCAATCACGCGACGGGGCGCCTCACCGAACCATGGAACCATTCTCCTACTGCCCCTGCCAATTTGGGACGTGGATCTTTCATATAACTTCACCGCACCCCAGCGCCCGGCGTGGGGATTCTTCGCCGCCGCCGCCGCCTGCGAGTCTTCTCCTCACTCAACTTGTCTCTGGCAACTGTCGCGGTCGAGCTCCTCGACGGTGAGAGAATTCCATTGCGTCAAGATGAGTACCAATCCCGAGGTCCTCGACGTCAACGTCGAGCCTCTTGGTCAGATCAACCCCAATGTGTAAGTTAAGTTCGCTGCCGTTGTTCGAGTACCAGTGCAGTCCTTGGTTACAATGCCCATGTGGAGGTGAGACCCTCTAGCTAACAAGGCCCAGCCCGCCCTTGACCGAGAAGGAAAACACGTTCAAGACTGCCGATGCCTTTTCTCATGACAAGGAGATCGAGCCCGAGGTGGAGCGAGTCCAGTCCATCGACAAGGAGCAGCACGATGACTTCACCCTCGATCCCTTCAAGCCCTTCGATGACCTCCCGGAAGAAGGAAGCAGGATCCTGACCTTCCGTGCTCTGTTCGTCGGTCTCTGCTGCGGCGCCCTCGTCAATGCCTCCAACGTCTACCTCGGTCTCAAAACCGGATGGACCTTCACTGCCAATCTGTTCGGCGTAAGTAACGAGTCGGCCCCGGCTCCCATGGCGATCGCTTTCTAACAAGCCTAGGCTATTGCTGGTTTCGCCGTCGTCAAGTTCATCTCGCAGGTTCTGCCCGAGACCCTGGGCCCTTTGCCCTTCCTCGGTGGAAAGTTCGGCCCCCGTGAGAACAACATCTGCCAGACTGCTGCCATGGCCTCTGGTGGCATGTCCTCGGTCTTCATTTCTGCGTTCCCGGCCATGTATCAGCTGCACCTGTTGGACACGCCCGCGACGGATTACTGGAGGATTGTCGCCTTGACTGCCGTAGGCGGCTACTTTGGCTTCTTCTTTGCGACGCCCATGCGCAAGTTCTTCATCATCTATGTCGCGCGCGAGCTCCGCCTCATTTTCCCGACGGCCTCCGCTACCGCCATGACGATCCGCTCTATGCATCAGGCGGTTACAGGCGAAATCATGGGCAAGCTGAAGATGAAGGCTCTTTCGATTTCTTTCATGGCTGCTCTCGTCTTGCGTGTCGTGTCTCAGTACGCACTCGGCATCCTCTGGGACTGGCACTTCTTCACGTGGTATGCAGTCCCGACACTCCGATACCCCGAGTATCCTGCTAATGTACAACAGGTTCCACATCTGGGGCAACTACAAGACCGTAGCTCTGGCTGTTGAGAGCTGGGGCTGGTACCTTGAGTGGACGCCTGCCTTCATCGGCTCAGGCATGTTGGTCGGCTTGAACGTGTCCATCAGCTTCTTGGCTGGAAGTGTCATTGCCTGGGGCATCATTGGCCCTGCGCTTGTCCACAATGGCGTTGCCTGGGGTGTCAACCTGGGCAAGGGAGACCCCAAGTGGGATGGGTACACCTCGTTTGCTTCGCTGAGCTTGAAGGCTAGCAACAAGGACTTCCCGTCGCCTAGGTACTGGCTCCTCTGGCCTGGTGTCCTGCTGATGATTGCTGTCTCCTTCACCGGTAAGTCTACACGCGCCTGTCGGCCCTTCATTATGTTAACAACACCCAGAACTCGCCCTCCAATACAAGGTCCTCTGGTTCGCCTTCAAGGCCCTCTACCGCGGCATCTCGGCTGCCCTCTATGACCTGGGCAAGGCCATGGGCAAGGAGCTCACTGTCTTCCAGAAGGTCGGCGCTCGTGCCCAGGACGATCTCGTCGAGGACCCCGCCGAGCCGCACCAGCAGGTCAAGATGTGGATGTGGATGCCGGGTCTAGTCATCTCCATCATCTGTATCTGCGTCGTCCTGGGCGTTCAGTTTGACATGCCCGTCGGAATGTCCCTTCTCTCCGTCTTTCTGGCCTTCTTCTTCTCCTTCGTCGCCATCCAGTGCACCGGTGTCACGGATATCACGCCCTTGACCGCCGCGTCCAAAGCCAGTCAGATCATCCTCGGTGGAGCCACCAAGGGCGAGCACTGGGAGGTCCGGCACGCCCAGCGCCTCAACCTTATTGGCGGTGCTCTCTGCAGCATCGGAGCCAACCAGTCGACCGATTTGACCTGCGACTTCAGGACCGGTTTCCTCCTCCGCACGCCCCCGCACTTCCAGTGGTATGCCCAGGGCATCGGAACGCTCGTAGCCACCTTCCTCGCGCCCGCCATGTTCCAGCTCTTCGCCACCGCCTACCCGTGCATCCTCGACCAAGAGGCAGAGACGTGCTCCTTCGCCGTCCCCTCCGTCTCCGCCTGGCGCGCCACCGCCATCGCCGTCACGGACCCGACCTTCCCGATCCCCAGGTCCAGCGGTATCTTCGCCATCGTCTTCGCCATCTTCGGCTCCGCCATGGTCCTCATCCGTCACTACGTATGGGTCGGGAAGCTCGAGTGGATGAAGAAGTACCACCCCAACATGATGTGCATCGGCCTCGCGTTCGTCCTTGCCCAGACCGTCTACGGTACTGCCATGTGCATGGGCGCCATCCTGGCGGCTGTGTGGGCGAAGAAGAGGCCCGAGCATTTCGATATCTACGGGTATGCGGTTGCCGCGGGTCTCATTGCCGGAGAGGGTATTGGCGGTGTGATCAACGCAATTATACAGTTATGCGGAGTGAGTGGCAGCGTTTATGGCAGTAATGTCGCTTGCCCAATCTCCTGTGAGTAGGCTAGGAGGTTAATGGGAGGGGGGAACTGTGATGGAGCCAGGACGGTTTTCGTTTGTGTGGGGGGAGAACTTAGAAGTCGTTATGTGATATCCATCATCGAAGAGAGGTTAATGGCTATAGTGATGCGGACTATACAGTAATGAACCTTTGTGCTGCAGATGTGTTCTATTCTTTGCATGTGCTTGTGAAGACTGAGTTGAAACATGGTGAATCTATTGTATGCAATCGATTACTGGCGAGATGAAATGCATTGCAACTAGGAAATATACACAGTAACATAGTCGGCCATACGAGTATACCCAGCTGAACCGAGAACCCTTAACCCGCTCACGACTCCCCATGTCTCCATCATCCATCATTCTCGACACGCCCCCTCCCACAGAAAGCCCATCTTCACCTCCTAACCGAACCACGCCCTCGGCCCCTGATCAAACCACGTAACCACCGCCCTACCATACCACTCCGCCACCTCATCCTTCGTCTTCTCCTCGTCCTCCTCCGCCTTCTCACTCCCCCCATCCTCCTCCTCACGCCTCCAATCCCTCCACCCCCTCGTCCTCCTCCCCCCATACCCCTCCGCCAACCGATTCGCAACCTCATTCGCATCCTGCAAACTCACCAACTTCCTCTTCCCGGGCCTCTCCGCCGCAAACGCCTCGCACAGCCGATAAATGCTCTCCACAGACGCATCCCTCCACTTATCCTCGCCCGCGCCCTCCGCCTCCGCCTCCGCAGCCTCAATCCCGTACGCCAGCGCCGGCTTCTCGAGCGCGCCCGGCGCCCCATTGCGATACACATCCCGGCCCACGCGCGGCGCCTCCTTCACGCGCTCGCTCAGGTACCGGTCGCGCGCCAGCTCCGCGGGCGTCGCGCCGACCGAGTTCTCGCGGTACAGCAGGTCCGGGCGGTACTCGAGCATGACGCGCAGGGCGGCCTGCATCTGGCGCTTGACGGCGAAGTGCAGGGGCGTCTCGCCCGACGCGTCGAGCTGCTCCAGGTGCTCGTTGTTCGTGGGCTGCGCGAGGTCCAGGATGGTGCGCAGGACGGCCTGGGGGTCCTTGAGGTCGACGAAGGTGGTGCACGTTTGGAGCCAGAGGGCGAAGGGGGTCAGGCTGCCCGGGGAGAGGGAGCAGCGCTGCGTGAGGAGGGAGGGGATCAGGCGCTGGTCGATGAGGTCGAGGTAGGCGGTTAGGTCTTTGGAGGTGCGGAGCGCGCGGATGTAGGGGCTCACGAGGAGCAGGTGGAGGATGTTGGCGCCCGTGTTGTCGCGGATGGTCTGGTCCGCGCCGGCGGCGATGAGGACTTTGGCGGCGCCGAGGCGACCGAGAGAGAATGCGAGAGCTAAGGGTGTGTGGCCCTGAGTGAGCGATTTCGCGTTGACAGAGTCGGGCATGATTTGGAGGAGGTATTGGATCAGCTTCAGCGATTCAGGCGTCGGGGGCGCCATCACTGCACAGTGCAGGGCGTGTTCACCTTCGCAACTTAGCATCATCTTGGATAGGTGGGATCTATGAGGGACTTACGTCTAGCACCAAGCCACTTGGACACTACCTTGTCAAAACCGCCAGCCGACGTGTTCAAATGCTTGATGAACTTGTTCGCCTTGTTCGCCTCACCAAACTGCTGGTAGAGACGCGCCGGCGTATCGCTGAGGAACCACTCCACGGTCGCGAGTCTTCCGTCAAACGCCGCCTGCAACAATGGAGGGCTCTGGTCTGTGATGGTGTTGTAATTGTAATGGCCTCGAGCAGCATTGACCCAATCTTCCCGCTTGCGGCCGTGGACCTATTCCATTAGCACAAGTTCCATGCGGGTGAATATGAATTGTGCGCATGCTTACCGAAAGCCCCTGATAGTATTTCGGCTTCTCGACCAACTTGACGCCACTCTTCCTCACGAGAGACTCAAGGTCGATGCCGGCGCCATATCGCCTGATTTCCTCCGCCAGCATGTCCAGACGGCCATACTTGATCGTGCGCTCGAAGGCACCGTCATCGAGATGAGGAATTTCAGGGCACTCCAGGAGCTCGGCATCACTAGACCGCTGGGTCCACTCATAGTCCAGATCCGTGATAAACTGGAACAAGTCCTTGTCATTGGAGATGATGGCCCATTCGAGGAGAGACTTGAGGCTCCCTTCTTCATCGACTTCTCTCTCGTCGAGGCCATACGTGAATTTTGTCTCCGGGTGGAAGATCTTCTGGTAGTCAAACACAGGACACTGCCATCCAATCAGTGCCAGAGGCTGGACATTCGATTTCACCTGCGTTGCCACTTCTCCGACATTGTCGATGGTGAACGTGTCGTCGACGACGGTTGCGTGCACTTGCATGTCGGCATCGGCATCGGAGTCGCTCATTGACGCACTGTCGTCAGTGTCGTCGTCCTCCTCCATGCGATACTGAGTGTTCTTTGGCTTGTCATCAGGTTGGTACTGGGCGAACGCGATCTCGACAATCGCCTTTGCGACGTCTCGGTGCCCACGCAGCACTGCGATGCTGAAGGGCGAGTAGTCATGCTTGTCCTTGACGGCGATCTTCAGAGGGATAGCTCGGTCAGGGCCGCGTGGTAGAAGAGTGAGAGACTTGATCTTGTCGAGGTCGCCATCCCAGGCCGCTTGGAATCTGTGTTTCATCAGTGAACGCTCAGTGTCGAGAAGAAACAGTTAACTCACAGTTCCAGGTACGCCTCTCGTGTCTCATCCGTGAGATCATGAACATTGAAACTGAAAGCCACCTCGAAGGGAGAGTCGTCCTTCTTTGGTGTGAAGTTCCAGCAGTTGCAGTTGTAGTGCTCTTCGGGATTGTTCGTAATCTCGGGATGAAGCTCGGCGAATGTCTTCGCGCCCTTCGCAACCAGCACCTCCTCGAGGTGAGTAAACTTCGCGAGCATGTCTGTAACGGCTTTCTGTTTTACCTCCTCGCCCTTTCGCTCGCGGCTGTCCTTGTTTTCTTTCTTGTGTCCCTCTTTCGCCTCACTATCGGCCTTTTGCGCGGCGTCCACTTGCAGCTGAGCGACGAAGTGCTTGTAACTCCCCGAGTCGATCCCTTCAAGATAATCGCGTCCTTCTTCCATTCTACACTTCGGTGCGGTCTGCTCAGCTTCCTCCAAGTACTTCTTCATCCTCTCAATCTTAGTCCGTACCATGTCCAGCACACTCTCCATGTGCTGGTGCCGCCGTTGCCACTCGTCGTTGAGCGCATGCTGCGTCAGAAAAGGCAGCGCATCGGGGTTCGCCCCCCGTTCCAGTAGCGCGAGCGCGACCTCCGTCAATTCGCTCTGTACAGCCAGCACGAGCGGCTGCTGCGTGTACTTGAGGAAGGTGGTGTGGTTGCGTTCGTGGTCTTGGGCCGAGACTTCGGAGAACTGCGCCTCGACCGATTTGATCCACTCTTTGAACTCAATGGTCGGATGGGCGCCGGCTTCCAGCAACTTGAGGGCGACAAGGGGGTTTCCGTAGTAGATTGCGCTCATCAGGGGACTCCAGGCTTCGGGGCTCCAATGGGAGTTGTAGACGGCCATGTGGTCTAGGATGCGCTTTAGAGCAGGCTCATCGTGCTGGAAGTAGATGTCCAGAACGTCGGGATTCTCCGGCTTCATGGCTGCGGCGAAGTGGAGCGCGGTGGTTTGACGCATATCCGCCTGCGCACAGGTCGCTCCAAGCTCTAGCAACGTGCGTGTCATCTCCTGGGCCTTCTCCAATGGGAGCCTTAGGGCGAGTATCAGGGTCAGGATAGCGCCGATGGGATTTTTGGTGTGGCTGCTGAGAAGCTTGATGGGAAGCAGGACATCCGCTCCATATGTCTGAACGAGCTCCTTCACAACGTCGACGTGTCCGCCCAAGATGGCGTAGTGCAGCGGCGAACACTTCGTATCCCACGAAAGCACGTTCACGTCGTAGACATCCGGCTCATCGTCATCCTCCTCTGGGATCATATCTTTGTCCTGATCCTTCTCCTCGTTGCTGACCTTGACATAGGACCCGGTAGTGGTGGATTTCATGTCCTCGTCCGACTCCGATTCCGCGTCGATCATCTCAGCATCGCTGTCTTCCGGACTTTGGGTCATCTCCACCTCCCCTCTCTCTTGAGTCTTCGCCTGCCGTTCGGCAATGCGTGCTTGTTTACGGGCCTCTTCCTTCTTCGACTCCTCCTCCTCGTTCTCTTCGCTCTTGTTGAGGATCAGCCGAACCATCTCCACATTACCACGATCGGCGGCCAAGTGCAAAGCCGTCCTGCCGTCGGCAAGACGAGCCACCAACCGAGCTCCATGGTCGATGAGCGACTTCACGATTTCAGGAGTTGACGATATGACGGCGAGGTGTAGCGGAGTCCGCCCAGTATAGTCCCGGCAATTAGGGTCGGCGCCCTCCTGGCTCAGCCAATCTTCAACATGCTCCAAATCCCCATCGACAATTGCCTGGCAGAGTCTCGCCGTGTTCCCGACATAAGCCATCTCCGTCCAGTCATCGTCAGTCAGAGGGTGGAATGAGCCGATAGTCTGACGCCCTGGGTCATCTTTGATGAAGGAGATCTCTCCAGAGACGTATATCTTTGCCTCTTCCTCTGCAACGACGTGCTCCTCATCGGTAACCGGTTCGGGGCAGCTTCCACAGCAATCATGGATAACGTCTTCGGCATAGCCAAAGAAGGCGGGGTGGCGGTGGAGATTGACCTCGCGGTCCTTTTGCTTGTTCCATTCGGCGTTTAGGAGGAGATCTTTTGTGTAGAGCAGTTTTTCGATCTTCTTGGCGTGGTACTTGGGCCCGTAGGGAACGGTGAATGTGTGGTAGTCGCTCACATCCTCCTGCTCCACCCATTCCGCGACCTCATCCTCAAACTTGTCCTTGATATTTCCCCTTGCACCACCAAAGTACGGCCGATTGATCGCAGGCCTGCCCCTCTCGCGCCTTCTCTCATCCATGTAAGCCTCGCGCTCAGACTTGGTCGGCAGACGCTCCAAGACGAGAAGCCTCGCCAACCCAAGGGTCCTGCCAAAGTTGCGCTCGAAGATGGTGGGGTCAATCCGGGAGCGATCCAACAAGGGCCAGTACACCTCGAAGCCCCTGCGAGAATACTTGGAGAGGCGGTTTTCATAGGAAGGCGAGCGACGGGTCAAATCAATGGTGTTTGTCTGCGTCATGTACGAAGTCAGCGCGCGTGGCGCGGCGTAGACCTGCTTGCCATCGTACGCGGCGCAGGAGCAGTCCACGTCGAAGCCGGTCAGGATCTCTGCTACCGACTTGTACGCGCGGAGGACAATCTGGATGTGCCGAGTTGGGTACTGGCTCGCGATCGTGATGGCATTCTTCGTCCGGATCGTGGTGATCTCGGTTAGGATGCTGTCTTTAACGCGCTGCTCGATGTCGATGATCTTCTTGACAGCTTCTTCCTCGCTCAACCCGTAGATGAACAGATCCACGTCGGAAGCCGGGGCGATCTTCTCGTGGTAGTAGTGGCGCAGGGCCTTCTTCGATTTCTTGTACTTCTCGGGGACGGGCAAGAGGCAGGTGACAACGGACGAGCCGGCGGCCACGACATTGCTCCAATCGAGGTCGACTAGCGAAGACTCGCAGAACAGAGTGAAGTTTTGCTGGAAGTCCTTGATATCCTGGACGATAGCTGGCGAGCCATTGGGACGCCTCTCTTCGTCGTCCAAGGACATGATGTACCTGTCCTTCTCCTCCTGGGTCTCGGCTTCCAGGTTCCGAGCTCGGACGGTGACATCTTTCTCGTGACCTTCGAAGACGGGGACAATGTTGAGATAATTGTCCGCCAGGGCGGGGTGGTTCGGCTCCTGGGCAAACACCTCGCGGAGTTTGGCATCGTATTGCTTGAACGGTTCCAGTAGCTCCGGTAGCGGCTTCTCAGCGTTCGAGGAAATGTAGGGAATGAATTCTGTGTGCTTGACGGGGACGTCTGGAAGTGTGGTGAAAGTGGACATGATGAAGGTGTGGCGTCCTTGGGATGTAGTTGGAGAAACACGAGGGATGATTGGTCTGGGTGCGTGATTGCGACTACAGTCCCAACGGGCAATCGTTTGACCCGAAATGAAAGCAATTGGTGAAGTATAAGGGAGGGAAAGTGATTGATGGCGCTGGAGGACTTTATACATAAAGTATGTTAAGAGATGGACGCTCAAGTCATGTGCCTTCGCGCCGCCGTCGCGCGTTGCTGCCTTGACGGATCAGGCAACTAGGCGGGTCGCGACAGGGAACGTGAAGGCTGCCACGCGACGGTTCCCAACACCTCTGAAAAGGGGTAAATTGGGACAAGGAATGGACAACGTGCGGCCTTGAGGTCGCGAGAGTCGAAAAAAGGCCGTCGTGAGGGGAGAATGTGGTGGGTGTCAGCTATTTGATCTGACTGAGCAAGAGAAGGGGATGACAACCTCGCACTAGACCGAGAGGGGAACATCAGCACCTCTTGGTTCTTGTTAACTCAGGGGGAGGCGGAAAATCGTGAGACATTCACAGTCAATCTAAATTAGTAATAAACTGTCGCGCGAGAAACCACGTAGGGAATGCTACGTCTTCATTTTGGCATATTAGACACAAAACATTGCCTCCTCCACTATCAACTGCCTCGCACCACCATGTACCAGGACGCCATCGAGCTGAATACAAAACGAGGTGGTATACCCTAGAGAAAGTAAATAGAAATAACATAATTGTTGCAAATAAAGGGGAAGAGAATTATGTTGTGATACAAAAAACCAAACAACCGTCAAACATTCCATCAAAAATATGGGTATAGCCGTGTCATTCGAGGCCAAGGGAAGGAAAAAAAAAGTCGGTCCGACATGCGGAAATCCAACCGGCGCCATCTACCCCAAGCACGCGTGGCTCAGGGGGTGAAAACGTGACGATACTAGAAGTTACAAAGTAGGTTGTAGCCCTGGTAGAGGGTACAGTCCGCTCTCGCGGTATAGAGGTGGTGCAAACCTGCAAACCCTAAACGCCGAAACCCGTCGTTCCTCGTGGAGAGCATCAGATCATCTTAGAGCCGCCAGGACCCGATGGAGCAGTTGCCGCTGTAGGAGTAGACAGCTGGCTACCCGCTCCCGTGTTTTCTTTCGCTTCCTTGTCCTTTTCCTCCTCGTCGTCGAGGTCCATTCGTTTGCGCCATTGCGCTAGGCTCTCGCTCAATTCGCTCTTCTCGCTGGTGGGCGTCCTTTCGAAATCGAAGCGGTCGCTGAGGCGGTTGGCGTTCGCTCTGTTCGTCGTTTCCCAGTGGCTGCGCAAGGCATCCAGCTCCGATGCTAGATTCTCCAGCGCCATCGAATTGCGCGTGACGGCCGAACTAGGCCGATTGTTTGCATCAGGCGTGCTGGAGCCCTCGGTCATACTGTAGAGGGAATCCCCGGAAATGCTATCGTGGTGGCGATGACCCTTGCCTCCATTCACTTCGCTGCCGGGAACCTGAGATTGGCGACGATATGTATCGACCGAGGTCTCGAACTGATCCAGGAACATCTGGACGCGACGCTCCGCTTCACGCGCCCGTTCCTCAAGAGCCTCGTTCTCGCCTCGAAGAGCTTCCACGTCAGCCCGGTATTGCGATGCGGAGCTTTCGGCCTCCTTTGCACTCTTCGCCTTGGCCTCAGCGTCCTTGCGTGCGGTGGCCAGTTCGGACTGGACTTTGGTGAGTTGAGTCTCCAAGTTGTCAACCGTCTTCTTCATGCTGGCCTGAAGATCGGAAAGCTCGGAGCGAAGCGCAGTTCGTTCAGCCTCCCACTTGTCAAGTTCGTCTTTCGATGGTCCTTCAGGCGCTTTCTTGGCCTTGGATAGCTCTTCCTCCAGCTTCTGGTTCGCGTTCTTGTAGCGGTCCAGCTCCTGCTTCATCTTGGACAACATCTTCTCCGTACCTCGCAGATACTTGACTGCTGCTTGGTGATCATTGTGCAGTGCCTGCAACTTCTCCTCCCATTCTTTGCTGACCTCATGTTCACGTTGCTCAAAGACGGTGCGCAACTCCTCGTGTGCTTTGTTCATCGAGTCGATCTGTTGCTCCAGTTCCCGTACACGGTTCAACTCGGGCGTGCCGAACCGCGATCCAGGGCTTTCAATCACTCGCGAACGTCGGGCATCAACGGCACTGACACCCCGTTCCTCCAGCAGGTTCTTCAGGGTGCGGAGCTGGACTTCGAAGGCATTGCTTTCCAGCCGGAGGCGCTCGTGTTGCTGATGAAGTTCCGCTTTCTCTGCATCCGCACTTTGTATATCCCGCAACGCCTGCTGTAGCTGCTTCCGGACGCTCAGACCCTCACGGCTTGACTGTTCTTGATAGGCTTCAAGGCCAGCGATTCGTTCTTCGGCACGGCGAAGCTTGTCGGATGCTTGGTCGGCAGCCGCTTGGTTCTTGCGCACCATGGCATTGGCAGCCTCTACCTGCTGTGTAAGAATGGTGACCCGTTCGTCCATGGCTTCATTCTCGTCGTCGTCGCGCTGAGCAATCTTGCCAAGCCCAGCGAGAACCGCTTCACGGTGCAAACGCGCCTCTTCGGCATACTTCGCGGCGAGCTCTTCAGCATCACGCAGCTTACGAGAAGCTGCTTCAAGCTCAGTCGTGCGTCCTTCATGCTCAGCCCGCAGCTGTGCCAGCTTCTGATTCAATGCGTCACGTTGGGCTCGTTCTTCTTCCAACTTCTTTTCGAGTAGGGTCGCCTTCTCCGATGAAGAGGCCAGCGCATCGCGGAGAGATTGGAGAACGGTCGCGTGGCTTCGTGACTCCTCGGTCATCTTCGCGACCTTGGAGGCCAGTTCATTCTTGTCTACAGCAAGCAAACGCGACGAAGCCTCGGCTTCGGAAGCATTGGCAGATGCCTCTCTTGCTATGCGCTGTGCTTCATGGAGCTCGGCTCGCAAACTGTCCAACTCCGCTGCGTGCTGCTGGCGGGATGAGTCCAAGTCTCGCACCCGCTTCTGTGCCGCTTCCGCTGTCTCCTCCGCGAGCTGTCGTGCCTTACGCTCACCTTCCATCTGATGCTTCAACCTCTCAATCTGCGAGGAAAGCTCCGTTTGAGAGGACAAAGACAACGCCAAGCGATGGTTGATGTCGTTGATGCGGTCCAGGTCCGGTGTCCCAGTATTTCGCGGGGCATCGGGTTGAGGCGTACCACTCTGACTGCCACCACCATGGGCGGCCAGCTTTGCCTTCGCATAGATGGCCTCGCTGATGGCAGCGTCTCTTTGCTTTTCCACCTCGGCAATGCGTTTGGCGGCATCATCGCCCTGTGCCTTGATGGAGTTCTGCACGCGTTCCAGTTCATTCTTCATTTTCAGCAAAGCTTCGAGCAGCGGCCGGTCGTCGTCGCCAAAGACGTCGGCGGCATTCTGATCGAGTATCGGGCTGGCAGAAGTACCAGGGTTATAGCCAGCTTTGCGGGCAAGTGCCAATTCTGATGCATACCAGGCATTACGGCTCCTGGCAGCTTCGAGTTCCCGCATCAGCTCCTCATTCTGCTGTTGAAGAGCGGGCGAAGCCCCCACACCGCTGTCAACGGGTCGCTGGTCCCTCTCACGACTCAATGCTCGCTGCTGCGTCTCAAGGGACCGCCGAGGGGTGCCTTGCTCGACACTTTCCAGGGAGTGCTGCTGCCTATGGGACCTGGACGTGTTCCGCGAAACCACACTCCCAGATCTTGCGCTGTCCATTGACTCTTTTGGTTCTCGTTGCTGTAGACTGGTAGCATCCGATGGTTTGCGCTGTCCGTTGATGGCCTTTTCATTAACGAATTGTGGCTGCGCCTCACCAGTCGAAGGGCTGTCCCTGTTTACGGGGGTGATGTTCTCGCGCTCAAAAGAGGCCGCTCTGGTATCGACTGGTGGGCCATATCCACGGTCGTTTCTCGTAGGCGTTCGGCTCCTGGAACCCGAAGGAACTGGCGTAGAGCCATTAGAACGGGGCTGGGGGGCTTGCTGAAGTGGCGGAGGACCTGATGGAGCCGGTCCTGCAGCCCGTGGGAGGCGAGACCCGCCCGCTCCCACGCCATTTACCATGGCCTCTTGACCACGCGGCTGCGGCGCCGCACCGGGCTTGCCCTGTGGAGCATCGATCCTCTCACCGCTCACATTCCGTGACCCGACATTTTGCGGAGGAGGGGCATCGTTAGGCGGATAGCGAATCTTGGACGTATCCAGAACGTAGGCTAAACTCAGCTCGTTCCTGTCACTCGTGGAAGAACTCGGTTCGCCGGCCATGACTACCACATGTTTTCCATAGGCTGTCATGCTATGCCCGGATCGCGCAGACGGAGACTGGCCCATGTTTTGGAACATGTACCAGCGGCGCGAGGAGATTCGAAAAGCCGCCAAATCCCCCAGATCGATACCTTCCTGCGTCCTCCCACCGAAGATGTACATGGTATCATTGACGAGCGCAGCGGAATGGCCCTCTCGCGCGACTGGGATGTATCCTATGCATGAAAGCTCCGTCCAGGAGTTTGACCGTGGCTCATAGGTCCAGACATCGTTGAACCAACGCACGCCGTCCGTGCCGCCGAATAGATAGAGCTTCTCGTTCCAGGTCACTACGGAGTGGTTGGTTCGTGCAGGAGGTGCTCGACCTTGGGGTGATGCGAGCGCTCCGTCTTTCGTATTGGGAAGCAAGACTTCCCACCGACTTGAAGAAGACTGGAGTGAGTTCAAGTCGAATGCGACGAGATCATTGAAAAAGAAACCTTCGACTTGACCTCCGAATATGTAGATTTTCGAGCCCAATATGTTCAATGTGTGCCCATATCGTCCGGTGGGCCGCGGGCCCTGAGGAAGTGCTCGGGACCAATGCTTGGTCGCTGTGAACAGTCAATATCAAGCCGACGGTGACAGGAGTTTGAACCTACAAGTATTCAAAAGATATAGGGTATCGTCCAAGTCGTCTTCATCGTCCAATTTTGTATCGCCACCGAACACGATGAAAGCATTTCCCACAAGCAGACTGGCATGGCCAACGCGGGGTCCAGGGCCATCACCGGTAGTAGTAATAGGGTAGCATGCCATGCTCCCATTTCCGAGCTCGGTGAGCCAGAGATCGCCCTTGACGGTGCTTCCGCCCACCAAGCCTCCCATGATGTAGATGATGCCATCCTTCGAGGCGGTCGAATTGATGGCAGCCCCATATCGGGGAAAGGGATTAGCGGATGTGGTGAAGTTCAGTCGCCTGGACGACCAAGGGTAGGGGGAGTCTTGGGGATTTCGTGTTCGCGAAGCCTACGCATAGCAGTACCCGGTCAGTAACGAGCTCACACAGCATAGTCAAGCGTGCGCACAACCAGGGACGGCGCTTACCTGCTGATCCGAGTCGGACCTGTCGCGCGACGCGCGGGGCTCTGGACTTGCGGTATTGGTAGCATTGAGGGAGTTGAGGGAGTTGTTCACGCTGGTTCCTGGGGTGGACATTGGGCCAGGAGGTCCAGCGCGCACCTTCTCGAGATCCCGCGGTGCAGGGCCATTTTGGGGAGGAGGTTGTGAGCCAGGCCCATTTGAAGAGGAGATTTCTCGGGAGGCGGGGGGAAGGCCGCTACCTTGTTGTTGCTTGCTCTTCTTGCCGAAGAGAAATGACATGGCGGAGGATGCGCTCGCCGTCTACGGCGTCTTGGGGAGAGCAACCAGCGGGGTTCAAGGGCGCATTCGGTCTGCAATCTGAAATCAAATGTATGTTTTTCGTTGCGGGTGCGAGGCTGCGCGGGTGTTGCAGGAGAAATGAGGGGGGGTATACGGGTCGTGGGTCGTGGAGGACGGCTCGTACGTAGGATGGGCACCTCCAATGGACGATGATGTCTTAGGGGTGAGGTGAAGGGGCCAACGCAAACGAGGGAAAGACAACCACGGACAGTGAACAGGCGGCGAGTCGGCACAGCCCGCTGCGACCGTGAAGGAAGTGCGAACGGCGGAACGTCGACGGTGCCCCGGCCCAGTGAGGGAGGTGGTGGTGGTGGTGGTGGTGGTGGTGAGGGTAACTTTTGGGTGGAGGCTTGGCTGAGCCGTGGAGGGCGTGCACCGAAACGGAGGATGTGAATCGGGGCTAGCGAGCAGCGAGCAGGATGACGCCGCGGTTTGGTGAAGATCGAGGTGGCTTGTTTCTCAGGGAGGAGAAGGGCAGCGCGCCGGCCAGCTGGTGGTGCACGCGTGCAGAGAGGCGTGTGGTGAAGTGTCGTGTCCCTGGGAGCGTTCTTCACCTTCACACGAGAAACAGCCCCCTGAATTCCCCAGTCTGCGTTCGGGAAGTCTACGCGCCATGCGATTGGCTCCGCTCCCGGTGCATGCTCGACGTCTGCAGGGTGCAGCGCAGGGCGGTTCTCGGACAATATATATTTTTGTCGATCTTACTGCAGGCAGAGAATTAAAGAGGCACTGCTGCTGATTGTTATGGTGGCTGCATCTTGGTTCATTGCATAGGCATACTATGTCTGCCGGAGAGGGGCTACTAGTCTTCCCGCGCTGTGATACCTCACCTCAGGACGGGGCATGTACCACAGTACCCTTCCCTACCGCCAGAGAGTTGCTGGCGTGAGTTTCTGGCGCCAGCATCTATCTGGTGGGTCAGGCTGTGATAATGCCGCATAAGTTTGAATTTACTGGAATTGTCTTTCTCAATCATAGGACCACGGCTTCGAGCTAGACGGTTTCCAGGTACCCGACTCATCTGATTGGTGGCTGGCGCCTATAGCATTGTATGAGGATGCTCTCCGGAGTACACTGCAAATACTTGAAACATGGGAATACAAGTGCATCCCACCAGTCTAGTGGAGCTATCCAGTTCCGTCCTCGGGTTCAGTCGATCGTGCGCAAGAATCAAAATGCGTAGACTACGTCCCTGTGTAGGTAGGTTTAGTAGGGGAGGCGGGGAGAATACGTGCGGGAACCACCTAGGTGTCCATGGATGACATAATCAATCGCGAATCACGTGCACGGCTCACCGCCCGCCCAGATGGGAAAGCACCTCTCGAATCCTGGACGACAAACACCGTGACGCTCACCGGCGACCACACTTGGGACTCTTGCTGCCGTCCAGCCTGTCCACACAACGGCATCGCAAATCCTCCACCCACCACCGCCATTTCCACCGCTCGCCCTTCCCCACCTGTCAATTCCCCAACCCTCCGCGCCCACAAAGCCCTCGTCTCGCCATGGGCGTCTTCCTGAAGACCGCCGCAACCGCACGCTCGCGCGAAACATGAAAACTACTGCCGACGCTTTGCCTCTCGCCGGCAGTACTTCACACTCTCAGCCTGCCGCTCCTACTCCCCCCGAAATGGCTGCGCCCCGGCCCAGCTCCGCCTCGGCCGCTCACTCCTCCTCTGAGCGTGTCCCGCAGGTCTCCTCGAATGGTTCCTCCTCTCCTCCACGACGTCCGTCACTAGCCTTGAGCCAGGCGCCTTCTGGACGACCTTCCTTTCTACGCGCAAAGAGCGACTTCGGACCACGCCACCAGCGTCGCCCGTCCTCTGACAGCATTGATGACGCCAGTACTACCACTGAAGGCCAGTTCAAGATCCGCCACGGTTGGGACGACCAGCTGAACTCCGAGGAATACAACAACCTCCTGACGTCAAGCTTCTTCATGTATTACACCGACAAGAAGCACGAGTCCGGAGGCGTCCCCAAAGACAAGGACAGCCAATATCCCCTCCAAGAATGGCGAATGCGCGACCGCCTCAAGACCGTCTCCGCTGTGCTAGCACTCTGCCTCAACATAGGCGTGGACCCGCCGGATGTCATAAAGACGAGTCCGTGTGCAAAGGAGGAATGTTGGATAGACCCCAGCGTGACCTCGCAGACCCCTGGTCACACGCCCATGAACCAGATAGGCAAGGCTCTCCAAAACCAGTACGAGCAGCTTAGCATGCGGACTCGCTATAAGCTTCTGTTGGACCCTACCACCGAGGAGACCAGGAAATACACGTCCACACTTCGTCGGAATGCACGTAATGAGCGGGTCCTTTTCCACTACAACGGGCATGGTGTCCCGAAGCCCACTACCTCCGGCGAAATATGGGTCTTCAATCGCAACTACACCCAATACATCCCCCTCTCTGTCTATGACCTCCAGAGCTGGATCGGAGCTCCCAGCCTCTTTGTCTACGACTGTTCGGATGCCGGTCTCATCATTTCCAACTTCAACAAGTTTGCTGAAAAGCACCAGACCGAATATGAGGAGGCCCGTCGGAGAGATCCAAGTGTCGAGCATGTCGACTTCAGCGACTGCATTCACCTTGCCGCATGTCGTGAGAAAGAGTCTCTCCCAACGAACCCGGATCTTCCTGCCGATGTCTTCACCTCCTGCCTGACGGATCCCATCACCATGGCCGTTAGGTTCTTCATCCTTCAGAATCCCCTGCCGAGTAATGTCACCATCAAAGATGCACATCATATTCCAGGCAAAGTCTCCGAGCGGCGTACTCCCATTGGTGAGCTCAACTGGATCTTCACCGCCATCACGGATACGATTGCCTGGAACTCTCTATCGAAACCCCTGTTCAAGAAACTCTTTAGGCAAGATCTCATGGTCGCAGCCCTATTCCGCAACTTTCTGTTGGCGCAGCGGGTCATGCGAGCCTACCACTGTCATCCGGTCTGCCATCCAGAGATCCCTCAAACCCACGATCATCCGTTGTGGAAGAGCTGGGACCTCGCCGTGGAATTGATCCTAGCACAGCTGCCAGACTTGCAGGCGCAGGATCGGGGCGAAAAAGAATATGTGTATAGACATTCCGAGTTCTTCTCAGAGCAGTTGACTGCTTTCGAGGTCTATCTCACGCAAGGCGCCGTCGAGCAGAAAATTCCCGAGCAACTTCCGATCGTTCTGCAGGTCCTGCTCAGCCAAGTTCATCGACTGCGGGCTCTCATCCTGCTTTCCAAGTTCCTCGACCTGGGCCCTTGGGCGGTAAATCTTGCCCTGAGTATTGGCATCTTCCCTTACGTCCTGAAACTGCTCCAGTCTCAAGCAATCGAGCTGAAGCCCGTCATGGTTTTCATATGGGCCCGCATCCTAGCGGTCGACCAATCTTGCCAAGCGGATTTGCTGAAAGACAATGGATATCAGTACTTCATCAACATACTGAATCCCAACTCCGGTGAGCATTCCACCTGGAAACAATACTCCGCCCATTGGCTCATTTCTCTAGGAATTCCGATTCTCAACGCCAGTGAGCATCGGGCAATGTGTGCCTTCATTGTCGCAATGTTCTGCAAGGACTACAATCAAGGGCAACGCGCTTCGCTGAGTACCGAGCTCGTGGACAGCTGTTTGCTCCATTTGAAGGACTTGCCGAACCCGTTGCTCAGACAATGGTCTTGCCTCTGTTTGGCGAAATTGTGGGTCAATTATGAGGAGGCTAAGTGGGTGGGAATACGCTGCCTTGCACATGAAAAGCTGTGCGAACTGGTGGTGGACCCGGTGGCTGAGGTCCGAGCTGCTATGATATATGCGCTCACCGCTTTCTTGGGTATCCGCGATGTGACTTCACAGGTCGCCTCGATCGAGGAGTCCATCGCATCCATGATCCTTGTCATGACCACCGATGGGAACAGCATGGTCCGAAAAGAGCTTCTCATATTCTTTTCGACTTTTATCTGTCGGTACAAGTCGAAATTCCTAGTAGCGGCCTTTGAGCACTTCTCGGAAGACACCCCCTTAGGCATTCACAACCACAATCGGCTCGAGCACCTTCGCCTGGATGAAGCGAAAACCAACGGCGATGGTTTCCATTTAAAGACCGAAGATCATCACAACGACAGCATATACATGAAAACTAAATCCTCTACGCTGAGCGTGTTACCTCCCCCTAGTTTTTGCTCACAAAACACGATATATGCTGCCATCTGGCGGGAGATATTGGTCATGTCGGTTGACCCTCATCCCGAGATTGCGCGAGACGCTGGTGCGGTTGTGGACGACATCCTTCTCTCACTGCTCGATTCTCCTCTCTCCAGGTTCGTGCAGCCTCACTTTGAGGAGGTGCTTCGGAAGAATCCCGTCTCTCGCCCCAAGCGGCGAACTTACGAGGACAAGCCTGCTCAGCCACCGCCGACACCCTCCACGCCCACCAAGGAACCAAGCTATCTGAACCTGATGGGCTCCCTGCGTCGCACTGGTAGCGTGGCAGCGTCTCTCAAGAATCTTTGGCGTGGGCATGAATCCTCAACATCACCCCAGAAACCTCATGATTCCGCCAGTAGCGATGGGGGACAGACCCCAGTCACAGATACCCGCCCCAGCACTCCTGACAGATTCCAGTCCGTGGAAGAGCCGAAGACAAGAGGCTTCGAGCCCCGAGATCTCTCCGTCGTCCCTCAACTCCCCTTGAAGAGCGTGTTCTACGAGTGGTCCGTGGAGTATTTCCGCGAGCCGCAAATGAAACCCACGGAGGCGGATGAGCCTGGTAGTACAGACTATAACGGTCGGCTGTGGCGGCGTAACCGCAATGACAAGATTATTGCGGAAACTCAACCGCTGAAAGAGCTTGCCGTCCAGGGAACATGGGATACCAACATAAGCGTGTTCGACAACCTCAGACAGCCCATGAAGATGTGTTTTCATCAGTTTGAGGAGCACCTTCTCGTGACCGACAATCAGAATACCATCAACGTCTTCGATTACTCCAAATCGCCACGTAGGATCAACTCGTTTTCCAACGGCAACCCAAGTGAATCGAGAATCACCGAGGTCCGCTTCATCAATGAAGACGACCAAGCTCTTCTGATGACGGGTTCCTCAGATGGTGTCATCAAGATTTTCCGCAACTATGATACCAAAGCAAAGACGGAACTTGTCACAGCCTTCCGGGCCCTGACTGATCTTGTACCGAGCAACAAGAATGCTGGACTCGTCTTTGACTGGCAGCAAGGCCGTGGTCTAATCCTGGTGGCAGGTGATGTTAGAGTCATTCGCGTATGGAATGCCGGCACAGAGATTTGCACAAGCGTAAGACTATTCATAATGTTCCCCTGTACCGAGGGCTGACCTTTGCTTTTAGGATATCCCGGCAAGATCCGGCTCATGCATCACTTCTCTCACCTCCGATCAGGTCGAGGGTCACGTGTTCATCGCAGGCTTTGGTGACGGTGCCATCCGCGTTTATGATCAACGGCAGAAACCAGCGACTGCGATGGTGAAGGTATGGAAAGAACACAAGCAGTGGATCACCAATGTACATTTGCAACGAGGAGGCCAGCGCGAGCTTGTCAGCGGCTGTCGCAGCGGC
Organism: Westerdykella aurantiaca; assembly: GCA_030412805.1. Taxonomy (NCBI): domain Eukaryota; kingdom Fungi; phylum Ascomycota; class Dothideomycetes; order Pleosporales; family Sporormiaceae; genus Westerdykella; species Westerdykella aurantiaca. The sequence goes on from JASJFJ010000001.1 coordinate 8,857,974, forward strand.
GAGGTCAAGCTGTGGGATATACGCATGGACAGAAGCGTCAAGACAATCCAGGCAACGAAAGACACGTTGAGGACTCTGAGCGTGCACGAACATGCACCTGTCTTCGCCACGTGAGTACCTTGGTCATTTTGCTCTTCTCATGGCTAACCGTCTGTTGCAGCGGTACCCAGCGACACCAGGTCAAGGTCTTCGATCTACATACAGGACTGACCAACTCACATTTTGAGCCGTACACTGGCTTTCTTGGTGACCGTTCTGCGGCTATATCTGCAACGGCCTTCCACCCCCACCGTCTGCTCATTGCTGCGGCTGCATTGCGGGATAATCACGTCAACATCCATGCATGCATTGACAAGAACAGGCCGTCCAAGATCATCAAGGTCTGGGAGGGCCATCACTCCACGGGTTAACCCATCTTCGGAGAACAGGCGGCCTCGAATGGCCATCACTTACATTCTATTCATTGCGATGCTTTGGGAGGTTTGGGTGTAGGCTGAGTTTGGCGTTACCAACAGCTCACTTGCTGGGGCTGGAATTTTGAGTGTATTTCATTTATTGCATCTGGACGTCGGAACGAGGGATCAGGGATTGTTGCTTGGACGCCCTCTCTGGGCAAGCTCCCTCTTCGGATTCTGAGGTCCGCGTTCAGGAATGGATAGACGAGGGGAATGGGGTCTCGTGTCATGAGCAGAGGGTTATGAGACCATGTAATCTACACTAATCGATAATCTCGCAACCGTCAAAGTAGCCCTCGAACCACCTCCAGGGCTGGGCATGGAGTGATTCTGGTCTCGTGGAAAGTGGCGCTTGTGGCGCATCGGGCAACAGGGATCTGCATCTGTGGCGGGGTAAATGACTGACAACTGCCCCACCATAGATAAATTCGTACCTCTCGCAAAGCCTTGGAGGGAACATAGCTTCTTAAGGCTCACTCTCTTTTCATACAGCTTGAAACCTTACCCATCTAACCATCATGGCCGAACCACAACCGCCGGCTGCCGCCCCGGCCGCCGATGGAGAACCTCCCAAGGAGCCTTCCAAGAATGCCTTGAAGAAGCTCCAGAAGGAGAAGGAGAAGGTCCATAACATCAAGCCAATTGATACCATCCACGCACCCATACTGACCTCAACGACCAGGCCGAAAAGAAAGCCGCCGCCAAAGCCCGCGAACTCGCCGAGCGCACCAAACAACAGGCCGCCGCCGCCGAGGACATCTCCAAAGACGCCTACGGCGAACTCCCCCTCATCGGAAGCAAGGACTTCAAACCCACCGGCGCCCCGCGTTCTGACCTCTCAGACATCGAGTCCCTGGAAGACAAGGAGATAGTGTTCCGATGCTGGGTCGAGAACGCGCGTCCCCAGGGCGCGAAACTCGCCTTCTTGAACCTGCGCCAGGGCCTGAACACGGTGCAGGCCGTCGTCGCGGCGAGCGAGCACCTGAGCAAGCAGATGGTCAAGTTCGCGCAGAACGTGAGCACGGAGAGCACGCTCGTCGTCACGGGCACCGTCAAGCGGGTGCAGGAACCCATCAAGAGCGCGACGATCAAGGATTTCGAGATCCACATCTCCAAGCTCTTCATCGAGGCCAAGGCGAAGGTGCTGCCGCTGCAGGTCGAGGATGCGGAGAGGCCGTTGCCGACTGAGGGCGCCGCAGAGGAGATCAAGGAAGGGGAAGGGAGGCCGTTGGTTGGGTTGAATACGCGGTTGAATAATCGGACGATTGATTTGAGGGCGAAGATTAACCACGCCATCTTCATCATCAAGAGCGGCGTGTGTGCGCTCTTCCAGGAGTTCTTGGGCCAGAGGGGATTCGTGCTTGTGCAGACGCCGAAGATCCTTGGAGCGGCGTCCGAGGGAGGTGCCAACGTTTTCGAGGTCAAGTACTGTAAGTTGAGTCTGGGAAGGCTGGGTGTGACATAGCTGACGGGTTGCTCGCTACAGTCGATAAGAAAGCCTATCTTGCGCAGAGCCCGCAGTTCTACAAGCAGATGCTCATTGCATCGCGCTTCCAGAAGGTCATGGAGATTGGCCCTGTCTTCCGCGCGGAGAACTCCAACACTGCTCGCCATCTCACTGAGGTAAGCCCGAATGAATGCTGCAATCAGCCAGAGGCTAACATCCCTAGTTCGTCGGTCTGGATCTGGAAATGGAGTTCCAGGAAAACTACCACGAAGTTATGGGTGTCCTGGAAGACCTCATGCTGTTCATCTTCAAGGAGCTGAATAACCGCTACAAGAAGGAGACCGACCTCGTCCGCAGCGTCTACAACGTTGAGGACTTCAAGCTCCCCGAGTCCGGCAAGGTGCCTAGGATTCCGTTCACGGAGGGCATCAAGATGCTCAGGGAGGCAGGCGAGGAGCTGAACGACTACGACGACTTGACGACGCCGCAGGAGAAGCATCTGGGAAGATTGGTGTTGGAGAAATACGGCAGTGACTTCTATACTCGTAAGTCCACATCCCACCATCCCACGAATTGTGGAAGAAGGCAAAACGCTAACACGATCGCCCCAGTCGACCAGTTCCCCCTCGCCATCCGCCCCGCCTACACCATGCCCTCCCCGCACGACCCCAACCTCTCAAACTCCTACGACATGTTCATGCGCGGCCAGGAAATCCTCTCCGGCGCCCAGCGTATCCACGACGCGGACCTGCTCGCCAAGCAGATGCGCGCTCACGACCCGCCGATCGACCCCGATGGCCCCGGAACCAGGGACTACGTCGATAGCTTCAGGTATGGGTGTCCGCCGCACGCGGGTGGTGGGTTCGGGTTGGAGCGGATCGTCCAGTTTTGGCTCGGTCTGCCGAATATTCGGATGACGAGCTTGTTTCCTAGGGATCCCCAGAGGGTGGTGCCGTAGAGGGCGGTTGGGTTTGCGATTTGAGAGTTTAGGTGCTGGGACGAGACGGGGTTCATTGTGTGGAAAACGACAAAGAGACAAAGAGATAGTATGATATAGAGTCAAATGACACATTTTGCGGAAGATGTTTCATTTCTTATTTTGATGTCCTCGGGTGGCGAGGCTGAGTGATATTTTCATCATAATGGTTGCATGGATATGCCTCTCATGCGGACCTGGTTGGCCTTCTCTTCTGGGAAGACTATGGTGACCCTGGTAGCCCATATTCATCGAGCTTATCCATGTTTCGTCTGGACATAGTAGACGTAGGCGTTCTACGACTCTAACATCCTTGGCTGTCCATCTCTTCCCGTCCACGATTCCTTCTGTGTCGATCCTGGTCATGTTGCGCATGCGGCACAAGTGCCTGCACGGCGGATCCTCCGCAAATGCTCTACTGCGAAATCTGGATCCCACCCCAAGGCCCCTTGAGAGTCCTCTTGCCGGCCCCTCTGACATTCCGAGCGGACATATCGTCGAACCCTTCAGGAGCGCCAGAGGATCCTTGCCAGGGTAAATCTCTTCCTGTAAACCTCTCTTCAACCCCGTATTCAGAGACCTCGCAGCCCCTTCTCCACAACCGCCAACTGCTCCCTCTCCCCCAACCCCTTCTCATCAACCTCCTGCACCACCCTCCCAACCAACAGCGTAGTCTTCACATTTCCCCCTTCAACCCACAACACCCCGTTCCTCCCTACCGCAACCTCGAACCCGACTTTCTTGGCCAGTCCCTCCAGTACCACCACCCCACCTTTCTTCCCAGCCAATAACCTCCGCGCCATTCCGAGGGAAACCGAGAACACCATTCCGCCCTTCAAGGGACCGAGACCGTCACTCTTCCCCGTCGAAGGGTCCACGCAGGTAAGCTCTATGGGCGCGCCGCCCGCACCTAGCGAATAGCCGGAGGACGCCGTGGATGAGGGTGCAACGCGAGCATATACCAGCGATCCAGGCGGTAGTATCGGCCTCGTCTTGCGCGTTGCGCCCTCGAATGCGAGGTGCGGAAGCAGCGCGGAAGGCGTGTGCGGCGAGAGCGTACATGTGAAGGTTTCGGCGGCGGAGGCATGCACCGTGGCGATGACGAGGTCGTGCGGTTGCGGCGTATATCTCCCGCTGTTGTATTCTATCCAGGCGGCATTCTTCTTGTTGTCGGTGGCTAGGGCGCCGGCGATCGTCGCGGTGATGGTGTTGGGTGGTATGTGTCGGAGCCCCGGGCCTAGGGTGAGTGGCTTCTTCGTGTTTGTGGGTTTTGGGAGAGATTCGGTGGGGATTTGGTCGCCTGGGAGGAGTATTGTGGTCGAGGCCGCCATTTTGGAGTGGAAATCCCCCGCCAATTGGGTGTTTTTAACGTCGAATTTGTGGATTCCCAGCACCCCGCGGGATGGAGGTTGAGGCTCGCGCCAAGAACGGACCGCCAAGACTTCGGGCAACTTTTTTCCAGCGGGCGGGTCTAGCAGAATTTCGTGCGGGCATCCGAACTTTCGCTATCCTGAGCAACCGCCTTCTTGCAACTTTCTTGATTCCCGCGAGCCGTGGATTTTTTCCGTTCCAGACGTCGAAAATGAGTGCACAGCAGGAGCCCGCCCAGCGGGTCGCGATCGGGATTTCTTTTGGAAATTCCTACAGCTCGATTGCTTTTACGACTGGGGTATGTCTCTCTTGGAGGGGGTAGATGAGGCTTGAAAGTGAAAGAGTGACTGACGGCAACTTCCAGGAGGGAAAAGCAGAGGTTATTGCCAACGAGGATGGTGACCGTCAGATCCCTTCGATATTATCGTACGTGGAGGGAGAGGAGCTGCACGGTACGCAGGCGAAGGCTCAGTTGGTCCGCAACCCGAAGAATACGGTCGCATACTTCAGAGACTTTTTGGGACAGGAGTAAGTGTCCCTGGGAATTTCCGCCGCGATGGCTCTCTGATGGTCATAGATTCAAGTCGATAGATCCCTCGCCCTGCCATCAGTCGGCGCACCCCGTACAACAGGAGTCCACCATCGCTTTCAGTATCCGTGATACGGCGGAGGAGAAGGAGAATGTTGTCACCATCTCAGAGATCACCACACGTCACCTCAAGAGGTTACGAAACTCTGCGTCTGATTACCTTGGAAAGAGCGTCAACTCTGCCGTCATCACCGTCCCCACCAACTTCTCCGACGCCCAGAAGGAGGCTTTGAGCAAGGCTGCAAAGGAGGCCGGTATCGAGGTGCTCCAGTTCATCAACGAGCCCGTCGCTGCTGTTCTGGCATACGACGCCCGCCCGGACGCAAAGCTCGCGGATAAGATCACTGTCGTGGCTGATCTCGGTGGTACCCGCTCTGACATTGCTGTCATCGCGTCCCGCGGTGGCATCTACACCATCCTCGCTACCCACCACGACTACGAAGTCAGCGGCTTCGAGCTCGACCAGGTGCTTATCGACTACTTCGCCAAGGAGTTCATGAAGAAGCACAAGTCCGCCGGAGACCCTAGGGAAAACGAGCGCGCCCTTGCTAAGCTCAAACTCGAGTCCGAAGCAGTCAAGAAGGCTCTTTCAATAGGTACCAGCGCTTCGTTCTCCGTCGAGAGCTTGCTCAACGGAATCGACTTCACTGCCACCATCAACCGTACCCGCTACGATCTGCTCGCCAACAAGCAAATCGGCGCCTTCACCCGCCTGGTCACCCATGCGGTCGAGAAGGCCCAGCTCGACCCTCTGGATGTTTCCGAGATCATCCTCGCTGGAGGAAACGCCCACACCCCCAAGGTCGCATCCGCTCTCTCCGCTGCCTTCCCCGAGACCACCAAGGTCATCGCGCCCTCCACTTCCCCCACCGCGATCAACCCCAGCGAACTCCCCGTCCGTGGTGCTGCCATCCAGGCTTCTCTGATCCAGGAGTTCGAGCTCGAGGATATTGAGCAGAGCACACACCCCATGGTGACAGTCACCCCGCATCTGTCGCACGCCGTTGGTGTCCTTTGCATCTCCGGCGAGGAGAGCCACGGTATTTTCCACCCGATTGTCGATGCCGAGACGCCTCTTCCCGTGAGGAGAAGCGCCATCATCGCCACCCCTAAGGAAGGCGGCGATGTGCTCATCAAGCTCGCTGAGGGCGCACGGCACATCAAGGTGACGAAGCCGGAGCCGAAGCCCAAGGAGGAGAAGGAGAAGGATGAGGACGACTCCGACGAGGATGACAGCGATGACGACGAGGATGAGGAGATCCGCGAGAAGACGTGGAAGATCGGCAAGATCCTTTCCGAAGCTGCGTTGCACGGGCTGAAGAAGGGCGCCAAGGTCGAGGTCCAGGTGAACATTGGCGCTGATCTGAGCATCAATGCGATTTTCAGGGAGGTTGGCGCGAAGGGAGGTGTGCGTGGGATATTGCAGGGTCAGAAGGGCGTGAACGGGAGTGCGTGAGAGGATGATGAATGGGAGTTTATAGACGGTTTGGAATAGGAATGCGTTTTCTTTGGGCATCTACGAGGCTATGACGACGGGATGGGTGTAGATACGGCCCTGTTAGGGGGCTAAAAGGAACATTTATTTCTCCAATTGATTGACAATGCTGCAAATTGGGTATCATATGTGATGGAGAACTGAGACCAAATGAAAACCGCCCTTTCGCCCCTGCCTTCCCCCTCTCAAACATAAGAATGAGCCACCACCGTAAACCTGGGCGCCATCTGCTTACCGATATCCGTCTCCATCCACTCCTGCCAGCTCATACCCTCATATTTCCCCTTAAACTGCTCATAATGCCACAACCTATCATCCCAATTGTCAGAATCCAGATCCGCCAAGATATCCACCGCCCACTCCCGATCCTCCTCGCTCCACCGCACCGCTCCTTCGAGATTCACGTACCGCAACCGCCCCAACATGCGCGCCGTGACAAGTAAATACATGTCATCTGTGCCAAAGAACATGGGTGAATGTCCGCCGGAGCGCTCGTTGGTGACGAGGGTAAGCGTCTCGAGGGGTTTGCTGGCGTACGTTTTCCTGTGGTCGAAGTCGTCCGGGACGCCGAAGGAGACGTTGATGTATTCCATGGCGATTGTGAGGCTCTTCAGACGCGGGGCATATTCTAGGATGGTATTGAGCTGGCCTTGTTGGACGAAGGGCAGGTCGCGGACTTCGAGGTGAGTGAGTGTTTCCGCATTTAGGGAAACGGCGGAGAGGACGTCGGTGTGGGTGAGAACGGCGCAGTGGGAGAAGGAGAGGCTCGTTAGATGTGTGGGGCGGTAGGGGGAATCGCAGAGAATGCCATTGATTATGGGGCCGCTGACTTTGCCGGAGAATTGGATGTGTTGCATTTCCTGGGGCCACTTCCACGGCGTTATCGCAGACCCGGAGAGGTTCTCGTCTTGTGCGGAGCAGCGGTGGAAGTAGAGGCGGCGGAGGTTAGGTAGTTTAGAGACATTGTGGCCGAGTTCTTGGAATGAGATGTTGGTGAAGACGAGGGAGAGGTCAAGTTCTTGGAGGTTCTTGCATTTCGAAAGGGCGGCCCAGCAATTGATGCCGAAGGAGGCTTGCGGGGCGACGAATCGTTCGAGGGAAGGCTTGGTGCGGTTGAGGAGACGGGCGGTGGTGGCTTTGTTGCCTTGGTGAACGATGCGTGAGAGATCAAGAACCTTGACTGTGGGGTGTGAGTTGCATGTCCATGTCCGACTCGATGCGGATGTGGGTCTGACCGAGTCCTGCTAAGTCGCTTTTCTTGACGTGTATATTGAGGGATGGGCAGAGCGCGCGAACAAAGAGGTCGTATGCTTTTCCAACAAGAACTGGTTCCCTATAGAGCGAGGCGATCCCTATATTATACCACTGTCTTGACACAAGGCAAAAGTGCGCGAGGTCTGATTGCCTTCCAAACGATTCGACATAGGCGAGGACTTGCAGTAGAATCTCGTCCGGAAGATAGTTCGCACACGCTGGAGTTTCCTCCGAGAAGGAAATCATGCTGGGCGTTCGTGCACGAGGCGTTTGTGAGGTATGGGTGGGATGTGGCGATGGTGGTGGTGTGTGGCGGTAGATTTCCCGTTGTTCCTGGGCCGCGGTTCAATATGGTCTAGAAGTTGTGGAAGTGACGCCATGGATGCTTTTCATTTGCTTATCGATAAGGGTTCTTGGCACTAGCAACAGACCCCCGCCCCTATTCCTAAAATGGAGTCTAGGTACATGCGCGCATACAATGCGTACGCTATATGTTCCTAGACATTACACTATCCCCGAAATAAAGGAATTTCTCCATATTAGTAACCTTCCGGGAGCTTAGAGATCACATGAAAGGGGAGTCAGAAGTACCAACACACACACAGAGGATCTTTCTTAAGCTTGCCCTTGTCAGCCCCAGCTTGCAGCACGACATTACGGCAGAATTCAAGACCTTATGCTGCATGTATCTTGAACTACAACAGAAGCTTTCGACATTATCCAAGCAAGCTGGGCATTTCCCCCTATACACGGGGATTGAATAAACGTAAGAACAGTCCCCGCGTCATATCATGAATACGGTACGCTCAACCACCACGCGCACCTCGCATCTGAACTACGATCCCTCACTTCCTGAAACCCTGTTGTATTACTGAGTTGAAGAACCCGGGCATTCACACCATACGTGCCAAACTGGGACACGGCTTGGGCGGATGGGGCCCCGTTCTTGGCGAACGAAGTGATCAATTGCTGGAGTGTGATGGCAACAGTGCGGTTCATCACCATGCTCACATCGGTTTCGGACCAAGCGCCGCCGTCGTAGTACGTATACGGGTTGTCGATCCCATGGTAGGACGGTGGCTGCGCAAAGAAGTACGAGTACGTCCTGCCGTTCAGACCTGCTGAGAGCCATTTTCCGTAGCATGTGATGGCGAGATCGCCTATCATGAGGGCAGCGCGTTCGTACTGGCTTCTATATCCATAAGAGCCGTCGAAGATGGGAGGGTACAGCGTAGTCATGGCATGGTCTAGCGAGATTAGTGTCGGAATGCAACAGAGACTGACTGGGGACCTTACCAATTACACTCTGATCCATATAAGGGAACAGGCCGGCAAGGCTTGACCGAACCCTTTCGCTACTATTCACATACGGTGCAGCGAAGAAATCTCCCTCGTGCTCGACCAAGCTGTACAGAATATCCACACTCTTGTCGAATGCGCCTTGGGCTAGAAGCTGGCCAGGAAGCTCTGGTGAAAAGTCGCCATCAACGACTGGGCTGTACATAAAATCGCCGTACGTCGTATTGTAGCCCACCATCAAGGAATTTGCTTTGATAAAGTCCTTCTCGGGAAGATTTCTTAGCTCTGCGAGTGAGGAGGTATTCGTAAACTTTAGGAGGAGCTGGTACGTCTTCTCCTGCTGCGAAGGGGAAGTGTTGGGCAATAACCCCGGCGACTGTGGTACTGCTCGTCGAAAAGGCACAGGTCCTTTCTTTCCACCATAAGCAGTGATCTGATGGAGTATAGATCCTCCGCCAGAGCTCTCGCCGAAAATTGTGACACGATCTTTGTCCCCGCCGAATAGGTGAACGTACTTCTGTATCCACTCTAGCGCGAACCGTTGGTCTCTTAAGCCAAGGTTGGGGATGCCTCCTTCAGACTGGAATGTGGGGCCGCTGGAAAAGCCCATTGCCCCCAGTCGATAGTTCACGCTGATGTAGATGATGTCGCTTTCGTTGAGATTCTGCCGCCCACTAGCAGCCAACAAGCCAGCGGGGTTGTACTCTTTTCTACCCCACGTATACCCACCGCCCGCGAGATAGATGAGAACAGCAGCACCGCGACCAGTGCCAGCTGCCTTCAATACTTTCTCGGGGACGAAAAGGTCTAGAAACAGGCAGTCCTCCATTTCCCGTGGATCCGGGGCCGCGAGAGGCAGGGTCCAGTTTGCACCTGGAGGCACGTATGGTGTAGAGCAATAGTCGCAGGGAGTTCCGATGACCAGTGAGTTGAGCCAGGCTTGCCCTATGAAAATCCAGGCTGGGCCTGATTGAGGACATACCCTACGGTCGCTCCCATCACGAATGGTGGTGCGATCCGTCTCTGGCTCTTTTGGAAGTCCGAATCGAACCGGTTTCGCGGCGTATCGGATGTTCGAGAAATTGTAGAACCTCCCGGTTTCCTGAGGTAGTGTCAGTCAGGATTGTTCACCAATGACGTTTCGAGATTGAAATACATTGAAGCTTGCTGCTCGATATATTTCATAGCCCAAATCTACGACAGGTAAGGTATGGTTTTCAACTCGTTTGGTATGGTATGCTGTTGTCGATGCCGCAAGCAGAAGCACTGCTTCCACAGTCCTGGTAATACGCATCCTGCTACGCAATGGGCACTGAGACTGCCCCCTTGGGCTGGAAAGTTCTCGACTTTTATTGTCATTCTTTCAAATATATAGCCGATGATCTTTCTAGATCTAGGCCGTCACAACGGTGATGATTTCCACAGTGGTCGGTGATCGTATCCGCAATGGCCGATGATCGTATCCGCAATGACCAAACACCGAGATACACTTACCCCACGCGACCGACGCAGATGTTAATGGCCTACCCCGGTGTAATTTACAAGAGTGATCAACATCAGGTGCGCTGTTGGATTTACGGGCGCAAGCCTCGTCGATATTGGGAGATAATATCTGAGATTCTTTCCCTGAGTTTGGTTTGACGACGGCTCGATGATGCCGGTGTTGCTGAATAGAGCGGTTTAGTACTGGGTAGGGTGAGAGATCAGGCTTGTGTTTGTGGACTCATAGACCGCTTTTTTGTCGCGTAGTGGTTGCAAATTAGGGTGTAGGGTCGCTGGAATTCGTACAGACGTTCGGATGCATTGCAGCGACTGAACGACTGCTCCGGCGTATAGAATAAGGGGTCTGCAATCGGCATATTCCGTAATGGAGGTCAGAAGAGAAAGATGTGCGGCTTCCTGTCTAAGCTGATGAGCATATCAATCTACTGCACATTTCCATCGCAATGGTGATATGCGTATACATGGCCAGGCGCGAATTCGAAGATGTCTATGGTGCAAATACTGGTGAAGACAAGTCCAGTCTCAATGCATAACTGTGCACAGTCGGCAACCTGGATTGGGCATCACCAACCAGTACAGGAGTTGTTGGCAACATTCCAGCAACTGCAGCGTTGATCTTACGGAATTCCGTTGCTTTGGGTGCTGTAAATTGCGTCGATGAAACCCTGGGAATATCCGCATGCAACCCGGTGTTACGCAGTTGGGCGGCTGTTAATGTACATTCACCAATCACATTGGGAAGTATTAACAACATGCCCATGGCAGCTACTGTGCTCGAAACAGCTGACTTAATGGCTGATATCCGCTATCATTATCCATTATATTAGGTCGCGTCATCAACATGGCTTTCATTGGTATTCTTACTTTTAAGGTAGGGGTATCCAAGGCGAACTCGGGTCGAGACCACTTTAACTCTGGACCAGCGATCTTAAGCTTGCAAAGCTTGGAACTCTTAACAAAAGCTTAACTTTTGCTTTGGAAACGACATCTAAGGGCACTGAGGGAGGTCGCCAGGCAAGGGCATATGATTCCGCTGGTGTACAGAACATTGAGTCTACCCCGAAGGCAGAGAGGCAGGCTTTTATCGAGCGCTACGTCTATAGTTATGGAGTGGGTCTCACATGTGTAGGTACAGATCTGTGTTTGTGAGGTTCGTGTTTTGGTTTCGCTAGAGTTGAGGAGGTGTTGAAGCGATGCTCCGCTCCTTAGGCTTATCGATAAGGGGAAACTCCATTTCTTGGCATCAGTCCACCGAGCTTCGCAGTGCAAGGAGAGTACAAGACGTCAACCTGCACTTTAGAGCAATTGGTGTCTTAATGTCTGCTGCGCCGATCAAGCGTCCGGCGACGGAGGCACTCCGTATATCATACAGATATGCCTCACGTTCTCTCTTGCTTCCTGCGAGTTACAGATGCTTCTCTGTCCTGAATCGACCTCCACCAAATTACGAGGGTCATGTTCCTCTCACAAAGGTCGAGAGGCTGGGGTTGGCTGTTGGGTCAGGAGTTTTGAGCTTCCTTGATCCACGAAGAGGAGGTAAGTCCTTCGATGGAATCACCCAAGGCTAGTTTTTGACAAAGTCAAGACTTGATAGCAGCTTTTGGTGAAGCAATGGCACAGCCCTACTTCATCGATCAGCTCCGCAACCGCATGCTCCTCAATCCCACAGGCCGACGTATCCTCCGTGACCGCCCTCGCCTTACCTCCACCTCCCTCAACATCCCACACCTCCGCTCCCTTCCCCAGAACACAGTGGGCTATGCGTATGCCGAATGGCTGGATAGAGAAGGGGTATCTCCCGATACACGAGCTGCGGTACGCTACATTGACGACGAAGAATGCGCATACGTGATGCAGCGATATCGCGAGTGCCATGATTTCTACCACGCACTTGTGGGCCTGCCTGTATTCCGAGAAGGAGAGGTCGCGCTCAAAGCATTTGAGTTTGCGAATACGGGCCTGCCCATGACTGGGTTGGCGGTATTCAGCGCATTTACTCTGAAGAAGCCCGAATGGCGGAGGTTCTGGGATATATACGGTCCTTGGGCAGTCAGAAATGGGGCGAAGAGCGACGACGTTATTAATGTGTATTGGGAAGAGGAACTGGAGACTGACGTTGATGAGCTAAGAACACGGCTGGGGATCGAGAAACCGCCGGATCTGAGGGCGATACGGAAGGCGGAGAGGGAGAGGAAGAAGCGGGAGAAGGAGGCTAGAGAGGCTGCTTCAGGCGCAGCGACTATGTAAGATTATGGCACGCCTGTAATATTTTCTTTAAGTTCCAGCACGTTCATGAAATTCACGGAACACAGTTCACAACGTTGCGGCAAAGTTATCTACTTTTTTGTAACATATTACGATTGTACTACGCTTTCCCGGATATATTTCTACCCATTCAGGTAGCGTAGTACTCATCCTTTATGCCGCTCCCTAGGTGGATGACTTCATGAAATTCCTTGACCGCTTCTTCCTGTCCTTGCTCTCACAAATTCACTAAAGCTTCCACAACTAACAATCGAGATGGAAAACAATTCGCATTTACAGGGGAAAGAGATATATTTGGCTAATTCTTTCGTACTATTGCACACTGGAACTGCACTACGCAAACCAGAATTGAAATACCAGCTCTGGTACATGAACGAATTTTTCCATCCTGAGCTCTAGCAAAAGTGTCAGGATGGGGAACACTCCGAACCTCGGTCTCGATACCTCCAGACATTCCTCCGCACGAACTATGCTTGCTTCATATATGTTTCAACCCTTGTGTAGGACGAAGTGGTGCATCTACTTCAGACAGTGAATCTGGCGTTTCATGACATGCCTTTTGAGTAATCCTATCCAGGCAACCGTGTCTGTTAAATTAGCAAACGTATAGGTAGAGACACAATCCACACTTAGTAAAGTTATACAACACGTCTTTTATTTTCGAGTAGTATAAGCACGGCTAACAAAGATGTGTTGATGTTGATGGTGCAGGGACGAAACAGGAAGGAGATTTTTGTTCTATATGTTTTCTGTCTATTTGTGTAGGATATATAAATAATTCATGTTTATCGTCCTGATTAAGAGCTGCAGAGTCCAAGTTTAAAGGAGATGTTTTGAATCACTGCTACCCTTGCATAGAAGACATTGATCATTAGGTCTCTACACCATAGGTCCTGGAGCTAGCTCCCTTTTTCACTAATGACCTTCTACTCTGCTACGAACACGCCTGGCCTGTGCCTCATGTTGATCTTGAAATAACCGAGACAAAAGAGCGGTATATGATATACTCGACCACACGCCATTTAAAACCGGTAGATATGCATTCCCCGGCGTTTGTTGCCGTTCAAGTCAATGAGGTAGCTCACCTGCTCGTTGCGCCTCCCCTCGCCCACACCTATCACACGAGCGGCCACCGTGAAGATGTTTTACATATCTTTACGACCGTGATTCTGATCACATTGCCGCCTTGCGTCAAAACAAATGACGGCGAAAACAAACGAATGGTTTAGGCCCCTACTACAAGGTGACGGGGTATGATCTACTCGACGCATTGGTATAGTAGTCAAGCTGAGAAAGACCGCCAAAGCTCAAGTGGAAGACTCCTATTTTCTTACGACAGAAATCAAACAATTAGAATTTTGCTCACAAAGGTTCAGCCGGTTACATATGATGTCTACTCTGTATTCGCAAATTTAAGTTCTTGCATGAGTAGTATATCCATCAAAACGGCATTTTAAAAGATTATGACACACGAGACCTTAGTAATAAAGCTGACATCTGCAAATATAAGAGAGACATGCGCGGGGAGATTTCACGGTTTAATGGGGAAGATTTGTTTGAGGATATCAATGTGGATTCCAAGTTATATCACACCACGTCGGTACTGCGTGAAGGTGTAGTACCGTGGCTATAGCCTAAAACCTAGCATAAGGACAGAGGCTGAGCTCGCTCGCACCATGCTCTCATCATCACGCAAACCAGTACTGAAAAGAAGAGCTCCCAGCATTCTACTCAGTTGAAGGGATGGGAAGTGCCGGCCTACTGGCTATTCTTCCCTTTATCGCCGCCTTCGAGAAGAGTAGCTAGCTCCTGGACAATCTCGTGTTCATCCGCAGTGGTCTCCTCACCAAACATAACCTCAAAGGCCGAAAGAACTGCATCCAAACCATATTCCTCTACGAACTGGGACGTTGTGACAAGTGTTGACTCGGAAACCGTGTAGTCGTTGGAGGTCTGGAGAAGTGACTGATCCACAGCCTTAGCAACTGTCGCATCGCCAGACGAAGTCTCGATCGGGGCACCATCATGCAGTTGGAGCAGAGCGTGAGCCACCGTGAGCTCGTCCTCGGTCTACGTGCTCGCCTGCAGCTGAACGAGAATTGTAGCGGCCTCGACCTCCTCTTTCGTCCAAGTTCGATCCATTGGAGCTTGGTTGACGGTTTGGGTGTCTTGGTGGTCGTCCATATTGGCAAAGAGTGGGCGAGTCGAAAGATTGGTTGAAAATGGAAAGGTTATGGTTTTCTGAGAATAGGTTGGTGTTTTCCGGTTGGTTGTGGTGGGCAGGAGTGAATGCTAGTAGGAGAAGCCGTCTTTTCTATGAGTGCGGAGGCGGCGGCGCGCCGCGCGCGACTGAAGCCCTGCATGGTGAATGGTTCCTGTTTTGACATTGTGTATATATAAAACCCTCCGACACACATGTTGGCAGGAGTGTGATCTGTAGTTGCAGAAGAAGAACAAGATACTAAGGCGTTCGTATTATTAACATTCAACTAGGCTGGCTGCGCGAGGCTGACTGAATTTCAGAGTCACTGCTCGCGCCAGGAGAGACAGATTTCACGGTTGATCGAGGAAGAAATGCATGATACATAGGTATATTCAATTTAAACCTGTGATACAGGCGGTATGGCAGGTCTCCTATCTTGAGACCTACCATAAGGGCCCAATTCATCCACTCCAACTGCCGTTCTCAAGTGAGGGCTTATGACGACCAGTTAGAAACAAGGCCTCTGGCCAGACTTGACTTCAATGCTTCTCGTAGATATTGTCCAGAAGCCTTGCCACTTTGCGCACAGTCCCCTCTCTATCCAGAGTATCCTCTGCGCCCAACACCACATCGAAGGCGACGAGGACCACTTGCAAGCCGTAATCTCGCAATAGTCGGCCCATCACAAGGACATCGGTGGTTGATACAGCATGATCGTAGAGGACTTGGGTTTCTCCATGCTCTACTGCGGGACCCTGGCCAGGGGATCGACCAACGGCTTGGGTCGCAGCGGTTGGTTGAAACGCCGTCATAAATCTGTCTGAGAGATGTTGGATAAACGCACGGAGGTTCGCGCGATTCTCGTCGGTGGGGTTAGGATTTTCTGTGACTAACATTTGTCCAGACTGAAGTCCGGGTACGTTTACGTTGCTGGATGAAGGATTAGCCGCATGTTGAGCGCCTCCAGCTGCCAGTTCGAGCAGGGCGTGAGCCGCCTCGAGATCGTCCTTTGTCCATGTTCGACTCATTGCGGGTTGATTGATGGGAGCCTCCTCGAAGAGGTCGCTATTTAATCTGGAAGATACGGTTACCCGAGTGTGTTTCCGCGATGATCACGGTTGTTTTATCTGGTCAGAATGGCTTGAGGTGGAAAGGGGAGGAGATCGTTAGAGGGGCCCTTTAAGTGAGCGCGCCGGGCGAAACTGGAGTGCATTGTACATGGGCACTTTTCCATATTTAGTACATTGTGTATATATAGTAATTTATAGCATACCCGCGTTTGTGAAAAATTGAATTAGTCTCTGAGAAACAGGGACATCAAATATGTCCATTTGCCTGGATCGAGTTATTGAGACTAGTTTCAGATCACTTGTCGGGAGAGCCACATCACGCATGTATTTGACAAAGTGATATGATGTATAGAACAATGAATATTTATGCGTCGTCGTCACACTACGAATGTATTGCGCTCAATGGACTTCAACTTGAAACATTCGGCCCAGAAGCGCGGTACCAGGGCTTCCATCCAATGGTAAGGGGGCATCTGTGGTTGCTCCACGCCTTCACTCCGACCCTTCTCACTTATCTCAGCGCCTTATCTCACAAAAATCCCGTCAAATTGCTATATTTAGACATTCTTCAATGTTTCTTGCCCATCTCACGTAGCATTTTGAAGATTTCTTCCATAATCCCATCTGAATCACGAGACTGGGCTGATGTTGCAATCCCAGGACTCTGCACTGCACCTCGACGTGAAGATGGCTTGCTGCTTGGCTGAGTGACAATCTATGAACCGGTCCCTGATAGCTGAGTCCTCAGCTGGACGTGCCTCTGTGCTGCACCCATCTGGTCTTGACTTTGAGTACGTTGATCAGGTTGCAGGTCGGGGAACGATTCGTTCCGCCGCGATTGCATTATCAAAAGATGGACGATCGTTGGCAGACATAGTGCTTTGTAAATCGAATCTCTAGTGTTGATTGAAACTTTTTGCTTGATTATTGCAGTTGTGTGTCTGTTACGCTGATTCTTCGGTGGAAAGACCAGGCCTTAGTGGAAGAAGCAGCTTCTTATGTGAGCGCGCTGGGTTTACACTTTGCTGAGACTTGAAATGTACATGTCCTATGTTTAGCTTGTGTATATACAATGTTCTCCAAAATTTAGTATCGTGGTGGTGAAGACTAAATGCCATGGGCTGGACTGCTTACTTTGGAAAGGGAAAGCCTGAAGTATGTTCACTTTCGAAACTAGGCCCATAGGAAGTACATCGTAGAATGTCCCTCGCCTCTTACTTAAATTTGCCTCGTGGATCTATATATCTTGTTAGTTAGCTTATAAGTCTGTCTGAATCGCAGGGTACAGTTACACAAGAAGAACATTTTTAGAGATAATGTATATTATATTCAGCACACATCAGACTATGAATAGCCAAGCCGCCCCCTATCATAAGAGTGCCGTGATTCAATCGGATTCGCACCTTTAAGTCTTGCACCATCAGTGACTCATTTCACATGTTCTCGCCTCTTGAAAATGGTGGTATCCACCGCGACCTTATCCAGAATTCCATTCGAACGCTCCATATCCAGTTCAGAAATAGATTAGAGGGTAATGTTGTTGTCATCCTTCACGAGCGTCTCCATCTTGATGATAATCTCATCAGGGTCGATGAGGTCGGGCTCGGTCATCACAATCATATACGCGGAGCTAACGGCAGCCAGACTGTACTCCTCCAAGAGCCCAGAAACCATGTGGGAGCTCTCCAGGCCTTCAAGTTGCTCCCAGAAGGCAAAGAATTGGGCCGTTGATTCGTTTGACAAAGAGTCCTTGACGGTAGCTTGATCGGTGGACTCGTCTGCCGTCTCGAAGAAGTCGGTCATCACCTCGTCTGTTGGATATGCAGTGAGATCCAAGATCGGAAATTCACGGAGACCTTCATCCTGAAGAACACCGGGCTCTAGCTCCAACAAGCCTTCTGCTGCTTCGAGTTCGTCCTTAGACCGTGCGGGAGTCTCGTTGTTGGTCACTTGTTCGGAAGTGTCGGCACTCAGCTGAACGAGGATGTTCGCTGCCTGCACTTCCTCTTCGGCTAGTTGGAGATTTTGTGCGTTCATGTTGTTCAACTTGTAGGAGCTGAGAACTTGTGTGGAACTTGTCTGCTGTTTGTGTACCCAGGTTGTTGTGGTTGGGTTGGGTTGTCTAGTGAAAGTTGGTCTGCGACGAGGAACAGAGACTCTAGGAAGAAGAAGGGGCCCTTTGTATGAAGCCGCTACCTTTCACTGTTATGCCTACAGCTTAATACTCTGTCAGGTGACCATTGCAGGAGGAGGAGACTTTCACAAATTATTCATGTTTTATTTGACCAAGTACGTACATACGTAGCTGTCATACCCAGACTCAAATCATAGCACCTGCAGCCGGACCCTATCATAAGGGTAGCAATGCCTCTGTCTCATCATCGAGCCCTGCACAATCAGAAGCTCGCCTCACATGTTTTCGTCTCATGGAAAACAGTGGCATCCATGAAGACTGGATCCAGAACTTCACGTCTTCAACCCCTCCAGATTTGTAGGCATCCAACTAAGACCTACCACCCATGAAGACCTTGAGACTTGCTTCCATTCTCATAAGAATGTGACGCTTGTCGGAGACGCTGGGTTCCGCTGTCGTCACCATGGTGAAGGCGTCACTAACAACCGTTAAGCCGTACACCTCAAGCAGCCGAGATACTATAAACATGTCCTCATCTTCAAGTTTCTCGAAGAAGAAACGGAAGAATGGGAAGAAAGGGCCTCGCGGGTCAGCGGATGAAACGTTATGGGCTATTTTCTCCTCTGGGGAATCGTCCGCCGTGGCGAAGTCACCGAAGTACGCCATCAACTCATCTACTGACCACTCTGCTGAAGAGAAGAATGGACTAGGGTCGAGGGTGGCAATTAAATGGAGAGAGGTGAGCTCCGACAAGGTTTCCGCGGCCTCGAGCTCACCCTCGGAGCGCGTTCGAAGCTCATGGTTTGTCACCTCCTCATTGCCGGCGCTCAGCTCAACAAGCGCGTATGCTGCCTCCACATCCTCTTTGGTCGGTTGGCCACCCTTATTTTCCATACTGCTCGCTCCTTGGCAGATTAAATCTTTTCAATTGACGAGCGTTTCCGGGATGTGCTGGTTGTGTTGTCAGGTGCAAGGTGGCTTTGTGGTGAGGAACAGAGGCCCCGGGAACAGGAAAGTGCCTTTTGTGTGAAGACGTGGCTTGCATTGTGTCTATACTTTATTTTACATTTCATATATACAATGAATTGAAAATCAGCGCAGGGTTGTGCAGTGACTAGGTAGGCTGCAAAGGACTGAGAAGAGCCTCCACGTGTTGATCTCTAACTCTGGGGTTGAAGAAGAAGCATACCCAAGGAATTAAGACAGAGTCTTACATTCTTGAGCCCAAACACAAGAAAGTTGTGCATTTAAGGATCAGCGTTGCAAACTAGTTCATGTCGGGTGTTTCATGCACATTTCATTGTTTCAAGGCGGAAGGTTTTGCATATCATGTATTTCGTGCCCGCGTAACTAAGCCTAAACAAATTTCAAACCGTCAAGCTCAGATAAGAGTTATGTATTCTCCAACTTCAACCTCGCATAAGGGCGCATTGTTCCAATCTAACAGTTAGCTCGCCGTGTCGAGAAGACCATATCACTTGCATCGACAATCACGATCGGTACCTCCATACCAGTACTTGCAGTGGGATAACAGCTCACAATTAGCCATCCCTAACATCCTTGAGGATGGCAGCAACCTTGAGGAGAATCTCATGCTTGTCGACCAAGTTGGGCTCGCCGCCCGTAGGCTCGCGTTGTGCACCTATTCGTTTCGCATTGTGTATATACAATAAACCTCAAGAACACATGGTTTGGAGTGAAAACTGACTAACAGAAAACTCTATACTGTCAATTATATTTCCCAAGAGAGAGAAAGGGATGGCTTATGACTAAGACGAGTGTGATGGCTGGATAAGAGTCAATTCTGCTTGGTTCATGTCAATGTCTAGTATTGCACTAACAGTTAACGTGTTCCACGGGCGAGCGCCGCACACGGGCGAGCGCCGCACCCCACCAACTTTGCCCACCTGTTCAAACGTGCAACCCAACCACCTTGTGGAATAATAGATAAATATTAATAGAGTAGATCAAGTAGTATCTTACGTATCTTTTTACACGTACATAAGTTATGCCCAGGCTCTCTACACCTTGTGCAGCGCGCCAGAGCCTGGCGGCTGAGACCTGATCGCGCACCACCTTGACGCTGTTTATAAGCAATCTGCTCCTCAACCTCTTGTTAAGCTAGTATATCCTCTCCTGCTCCCTTTGTTAAGACTCTATGCTTCTGGATCCGCTTCTTCTTGCGCTGCCTCCGCTTTATAGCTGCCTTATTAGCTCTCTCAAGGCTAGCAATCTGATCGCGCATCAGCTCAGCCGAGAGCATCATTACTTCAGCCCCCTTCTTGAGCTGATTAATCGCCTCAATAATTGAGGCTGGTGATGAGCTCTTGTGCTGCCGAACGCGGTCACGTATTAGCGTTGATTGAGCCTCAAGCTCACGTACGTTGCTTGGTGTTCGAGCCTCCCAGAGAGCCTCTACTCGAGCAGCTGGAGGAGTAGGCGTACGGAGCTGCACATCTAGCTTTGACAGAACAACGTCCGGCTGGAGAGGAACTAGGCCTGCACCTCGAAAGGCTGAGCAGATGTTGGCTGACGTAAACGATTGATCGAAGGCTGCCTTAAACGCTGGCAGAAACTCAAGCGTCGTAATGTGGTTGATGTGGTAGCAGATCATAGCCTCGATCTCACGGCTGTACGCGCGCTTCAACGGCGAGAAGCAGCCAACGTCAAGAGGCTGGAGCAGGTGCAACAAGTAGGCTGGCATGCAGAGCGTATAGATATTGTTCTCCTTGCAGAATTCTTAAAACTTAAGGGAGTGGTAGCTCTTGTAGCTGTTAAGGATAAGCAGGCAACAAGCACCTACAACACAAGTCTTGGTATAAGCGTTAAAGTGCTTTAGCCACTCAACTCCTAGCTCGTTGTTCGTCCAGCCGTTGTCACTAACTGCGATCGCCTAGTCGCGCAGGATATCAGCTTCCTTGTACTAGGCAGAGAGATGGTGTTGGCCAGCAAAGATGATGAACAGTGGGATAGCCCAGCCAGCCGCGTTGATTCCTTAGATTACTGTCGCCTACTCGCGATTTCCTAGCTGAACAGCCTTTGGCTGACCTCTTCTCTCTAACCTAGTTACAACAAGCTAAGTTATAATCTTGCCTATTATAAAGCCAGCCTTGTCAAAGTTGTAGACGTCCTCATCGCAGATGCTGTACTTGGCCTTCGTCTGCTCTACAAGCTCAAACCAGCTCTTAATTAACACAGGATCCTTGCATAGAGCCCTCTGCCTATTGTACGCCCAATTGAAACGCGTTGTAAGGCTGTCTGTACGCTTAACAAAAGTAGAGGGCCAGTTGACTCCTACGCGTCCTCCACTACGCGCAGCTAGCAACTTATCGGCCATATCACGTACAGCAGCTAGGGTAGGCGCAAAACCACGTTGATCTAGATCCAATATGTGACTGACAATCACCTCCTCTTCTAACTGGGTAAGCTTCTTCGAATTAGGCTGGCAATCGCGTCGGGCAGGGACACTAGCGCGTTGGCGGCGGATTGTTCGTTTGGACACGTTATAGATAGTAGCAGCACGACGGTTGCTCCGGATATGGTTGTTTTTAATAGAGGTGATAGCAAGCTGAACATCTGCTTTATTTGAAGCTGATTGAGTAGCGCTGCGTTGAGCCATTGTACGTTGAGATGAGAGAGGTGGGCAAAGTTGGTGGGGTGCGGCGCTCGCCCGTGTGCGGCGCTCGCCCGTGGAACACGTTACACGGGCAGAAAGAAATATTTCAGGGAAGAGGCATATTTATAAACTGAAATAGGTGAGACTTACGGTTGGTTTTCCCATTAAGGCAACTCGCAAAGCATTTCTATCAGCTCCCTCGCATAAAGGCGCCGTAGGTCCAACCCACCAATAACCGTGACTCCTCTATCATCCAACACCTATTCATGAGTTGTCGCACTAGAGCAACAGAGAGTTCAATGAATGTATGATCTATGGCCTACCCCAAGAATTCCTGAGAAGCTCGACCATCTTTACCATCATCTCACCGTCATCAACGAGGTCATGCACAACGCTCCTTACGATCCCGAGCCCATTCTCTAGTGCTTTTATTCCATATCACTTCAGAAGATCTAAAGTAAATGGGAAGTTGTCTTCGTCGTCTAGATCCGTGTAACTAATAGTGAAGGGGGTGTCATCATCCCCGAGGTCCTGCGAGACTGCGAGAGCTCCCGGAACGGAGGGGATTTTCATCCTGCACCCTTCTTGAACAGAATAAGCCAGGTGCGTGACGCTTCTGTGTAGTCGCCATTGGATACACCAATGAGGTTAGCTTCCGGCCATTATGGCTGTCATTCAAGGTGGGCTGCCGATGTATACGAAAACCCTGCATGACAAATACGGCCCCATCGTACGACTAAGCCCCAATGAACTGTCCTTCAATACTGTCCAAGCTTGGGAAGACATCTACGGTCACCGACTGGGGCGACCGAATATGGCCAAAGATCCAATTCACGTTGGTGCCGTTGATCCTGTAGCCGGTGTCTCGACGATCTCCATGGCCGATAATGACACACACGCACGCCAACGGAGAGCGCTTTCCTATGGCTTCTCCCAACAGGCTCTGTGGTCTCAAGAACCCTTGATTCAAATATACATTAGCAAGCTGCTGGGGAGGTTTCAGGCGTTATGCGAGCAGGGGAAGTCTTTCAACATCGTCGACTGGTAAGTTTGCACCCAGAAGCCTGCAACTTTTCTGATGCACTAGGGGGAAAGGTACAACTTTCTTACGTTTGACGTCATCGGAGATCTTTCCTTTGGCGAATCGTTCGGCTGCCTTGATCGAGGAGACTTCCAGTTCCGGATCCATCTGGTGTTCCGATCGGTGCAAGCCGGCGCTTCAGGTATGAAATCTAGACCTTCAACTAAAAGTAGGCTCAAGAAAATCATAGCTAATCTTCCCAGAAACCACGACGAGAAGGTTTGCCACCGCTGGATCTCCGCTTCAGAAATATCTAATGAGCTGGATTCCGAACGAGTTGCAGAAACAGAGGAAGGACCACCTAGTCTACAGTCGCGAGAAGGTGATGGCACGACTTTCCGATACCAGAAGCGACCGCAAAGACTTCATCTACTACATCCTGCGCCAGGCCAAGCGCGTTGAACTCTCCCAACGACGAGATCATCGTAAATGGTGCTCTCTTCATCGTAGCTGGGAGCGAAACCACGGCTATGACGCTCTCCGCCATGACGAATTTCCTCATCGCGCATCCGGAGAAGTTTGCTAAATTGAAGAAAGAGATTCGGTAAATGTTTGCGGCTGAAGACCAGATCACGGTTGAGAAGGCGACGGGGCTGGTGTACTTGAATGCTTGCATTGAGGAGACGCTGAGGATCCTGCCGCCAGCTCCTATTGGATTCTTGAGGTCGATACCTGCGGGTGGAGATACGGTAGATGGAGAGTTCTTACCAGAAAGAACCACCGTCTCTGTGAGTTCCTGGTGCGCTCAACATAATCCAGCCAACTTCAGGAATCCAGACGATTTTATTCCCGAAAGATGGTTCGATCCTGGGTATGCTACCGACCACAAACTGGCCAGTCGTCCGTTCTCTCTTGGTCCGCGAAGGTGTATTGGGAAGAATCTTGCATATATGGAGATGAGACTTCTTTTGGCTCGGCTCTTTTGGCGTTACGACATTGAGACGACGGATGGGGCGCCTGATTGGGCCACTGAAGGTCAGATGAAGAACATGAGGGCACACAGTACTTGGGTCAAGCCTGCGCTTAATGTGACGTTGACGCCGGTGCAGAGATGAACGGGTGTGAACGCATAATGCCTTTACGTATGGCCACTGGTATGGGAATGACACGGGTAGATGAATTACGAGAAGGCGAAAATGAAAACTCCATGAATTCATGAGCGGATTTCTACCCCTGTGAATTGGACGGAATTTCTCCGCGCTTGGCATGCCAAGATTTCTCCAGGGTTTGGGGACCAGGACCGGGTCGCGATCGGGTAAGGTACAGTAGCGTCCCGAAGCCGTACGTGTGCGGGGAACCCGCCGAATTGGGACCGCACCATGAATGCCTTCACATCGATGTATGCAGCTTTCTAGACACCACCTACAAGAATTGATCTTCATTCGTTATGACGACCAAGCGGAAACACGATGGCTCGACCGCAATGGGCCAGGATGCGTCACCGTCACAGGATGAAGCGGCATCTTCCACAGGCACGGAAGTGCAGGGGACACCAGCGGAAAACTATCCCCGCAAGCGAATAGCCATCGCCGTACGTCTCGACAGCAATGCCTGCTTCAATAACGGATGAATGGAATCTGACTTTACATTCGTACTGTAGTGTAATGTTTGTCGATATCGTAAAACCAGATGCGATGCTGCAAAGCCGTCATGTGGGTTCTGTATGGATCTTGGCATAGAGTGCACATATCGGAAGCCGACTGCTGGAGACAGGTGTGTGCATTCTGCAGTCGCTTCCGTTGCATAATTGGGGAGGCCGTAGGCGGGAGTCTGGCGCACTAACTCTATCGCAGAGTGAAGTCGGTGCCCGCTCCCCCTGAAGCCCTTGCCGAGCTAGAGCGAAGGTTATCGCAGCTGGAAGCCCGTCTAGAATCGACCCATCAGATGGTGGTAAACTCGTCCATGCTGTCGCCCAATGTCTCCCATGCCAGTGAGACGGTGCATCTTTCCCCTGGAGCCACCAGGTCACGGAACTCGAGTGTAAACCGTATCTATGTGGAGAGCCTTGTAAACCAACATACCGTTCCATCAGTGAGCTCGCCTGGATCGTACAACTTTGCATTCCGGCAAACAACTTCAGAAGCATTTACTCCTAGACCAAGCCTACTCACCTTCCGTGCGCCTCCATATATACATGTGGAGAGCTGGGATTATACTGCAGAGTTCTACGACGATGAGATCCTTGCCGGAGATCAGTTACACGACCAGTTCGAACTATTACTATTACAGCCCGTTGACTTGTCTAAAAGAACTACGAGACGGTTGCAACAAAGCTTTGTGGAGAACTTTCTACGCTGGACGCCGCTCTTCGAGGCTAAGGCATGTGTTGCTGCAATCGAGCAAGCGGCGGCAAATGACTATATGCGACAGGATTCAAATACATGTCTCGCCTTCATGCTCCTCGCCCTAGGAGCCATAACAGAAGACAGAAGCGACGCTTTGGAAACCCAATTGCCTGGCCTTGACTACTTCGCTCGGGGCTGTCGCATCCTTGAGCGGTTATCCCTGCGCACAGGAGATCTCACAGCGTTACAATGTCGCATCTTACAAGCTTCGTACTTCAAATTCGCAGTCAACATCATGCAGGCATGGAACTCCATCACCCAAGCCGCAAGGGACGTGATGCATATCCTTACCTCCAACATGTCAAGGAGAATTCCGCACTCTGAGCAAGAGATGCTACATCGCGCATTCTGGGCCTGCTCAAATATCCTCCATGAGCTCGAGGCAACGCTGAAAATGCATCCGATCGGCCTGCGTCACTTCCACGATCTAGTCCCATTGCCGCAGTTTGAGGAGGAAGACTCCGGATTCTACTACTTCCTTGCGCAGATCAGTCTGCGAAAGTTCCTCACACAATCTCTCGAAGTAGTGGGCTACCAATCTGGTCAGGTCATATACGCGCCTGTGATTACGAAAGAGCTGCGAAAACAGATGCGCGAATGGTATGATCACCTGCCTTCTCAGTTACGCTTTCCCAAGGATGCGACGCCGGTGTTCGATTCAAGAAAGTCGTTTCTGAGGGAGCAATACATTGCGCTCTCCATTATACTTGGGTGGCCATCTGTGCTCAAGATAATGGAGCATGGAGACGGAGATGGCACGCTACTTGACCAGGATACACTGTTGGTCACGAGAGAGCAGGCGGAGGGGTGCATCAAAGGATGCTGTCTGTTTCTCAGCGTTGCAGATGAACAGCTGATAGGAAGGAGGATGGGCACGCTCTTCGCGCTGTGGGCGTAAGTTTACCATGCCCTCTTGTCGTAGTATTTATATGTTAACTTGCCAAATAGGACATTTGCGTCCATGTCAATTCTTCTGATCACACTAAACAATGCGGGTCTCTCGTACATTGAAGAAACAAGGCAAGAACATCACATCCACAATGGCTATGAGTTACTCCGGCCTTGGGCGCATTTGCCTCTGATAGCAAGGGGCTTGGAACGAGTGAGGATATTGATGCAGCAAGTCGGAATGGTAGATGCTTATTCATTGCCGCTGGATGGTCGCACGCCCGTCGTAACGCGTGTATGAATACATAGACACCGTAGATACCCTAACCAAGCATTATTCGCTCTATTATTTCGAATACCTTTTGCACTATCGATAATTGTTCCGCGCGATAATTTATACAAGAACATTCGCCAATGTGCAGAGGGTGCTTCCTATTATTCTATTGAAGCCTCACCTCACCTTCACTACGGACCCACTTTCGCAACTCCTGGTTTCAAGCACAATAGCAGAGCCATAAGAGCGATTGCGAGAAGCAGGGAGATAATTGAGTTATTGTAGCCGTATCCTATTGTCAGTGAGGCACAATGGAGGTCGTCCGAATATATAACAGCCCAAAACTCCCCTTCCTGTTCTCTTCCTTTCCCTCTCAATCCAGTTCAGCTTCGCCATCTACGTACACGACATTTCCTTTTCCATACCTTCTCAAAGCCTCTGTGGGGTTTCTTTCTTTGCTTTCACCACCCAAGAGCACAGCGTCTGAGACGTTTTTTCTTTTTCTTTTTATTATCCCTTTGCTTACGCTTCGAAATCCCTTGCCGGCCAAGGATGTCTTCCACCATGGAGAACTACCTCGACACCTTCTTCGATGGGGTGTACATCCCCGACTTCGCCGCTGGCGGCAACTCCAATCCGCCTACAAGCCAAGAGGCTCCAGTTGAGCAGGCTCCTGGAGAAGCTTTCTTCCCGGAGTTCGTCTCTGCCGAGCTCTTCACCGAGGAGGAGTCGGGCATCTCTGGGGCCTTCGGGCTCCCAGTAGATGCCCCTCTCCCCTCCGACTTCCTCTTTGGCTCCCCACGGGTTGAGCCCACCCCCTCCTCCTCCCTCCCTCCCCTGGACGATCCCTCCCTCCCTCTCTCTCATGCCTCTGGAGAGGCCCCCCTTCCTGGACCCTCCTCCGCCTCCTCCACCGACCTCCCCTCCTCCAACAACGACTCCTCCACCTCCTCTCCCACCACCACAGCCGAGCCTTCGGGCGAGGCTCAGAAAAGGCCTGCCTTCCCGGCCTTCCAAGGCCATTTTGCCTCTGGAGAGGAAGCCAGGAGGCACCGTCGCGCTGCAAAGCGCCAGGTCAACCAGGACCCCAACCTCGCCGCCGTAAAGGCAATCAGGGACGACTGGGTTCGTCGCCTGTACGACGCCATGATCAACATTGACGGCATCATCGACAAGGAGTCCAGCACCCACAGGAAGAGGTTCGAAGAAGGGACCTTCGACCAAATGGATCTCGAGGCCGCCGCTCACAACCTTTTCGACAAGGCGGTTTCAGTTCACGAGCGGGGGTGGACCAGGCCCCTGGTATACCACAAGGAGGCCGTCCGAGGGAAGTTCAAGGATCCGGCGAAGAACTGCTGCAAGACCAGGTTGGAGACTCTCTGCGAAGTGCTGAAGAAGAGCAAGGCGGCTTGTAATGATGCTGTCCAAGGGGGGTTGGAGTTGGCGAAGCTGGTGTACAATCCGGGCTTGAGGATCGGCGGGAAGATTGGAAATGCCATTGCGAATCAGGCAAGGACGGAGAGATTGAAGGCTGGGACGGAGGTGCTGAATGAGGGGGCTGTTGCGGAGGGAAAGGAGGTGAAGACGAGGAAGAAGGCGGAGAAGCCGGCAGACAAGAAGGGGAAGGGGAAGGCGACCCAGGACGATGCCCAGGAGGAGTAAGGGAAGAAGGATGGGATGGTAATGGTTGAGAAAGATGAGGCCGAAGAAGCAGAGGGGCTGAGGAGATTTTGGGGATGATGGAATGAGAGGGATGACTTTGAGATGCTGGAGCTGGACTTCAAGCATCGTCCTCTAATGAAAATGGCTGGATGGGATGGGATGACGGGACGATTTCTGGACTCATGACAGTATTTTTTATGACTGACGATGGAATGAGGAGGAATGACTTATAGACTCATGATAGCATTTGTTTCCGACTGACGATGGATCATGAATGAAAGACATTACCCTGATGACTGGCATTTCCTCCTTCTGATCTGGGCAATTTATGTGACATCCATTAATATACGGAGTACTTGGTAATCCAATGTCCCCCCTATGGCGTATGTGATGGAGTTCATTCATAAATTGTCGTTGGATTTGAGTTCGCACACGGCCCGGCCCTAGCTGCAGGTCGGAACATTTTCCACGTCTTGGCTTGCGCTAAACATTTTTGTGGAGCTCCAGCTCGGGGCCTAAGCTTTTTCGAAACAACAACCACCACCGGCGCATACAGCTCGATATCATGTCGTCAACGAGCATGAACCGAGCAACAACTGAGAATGGCGAACGCTACAACAAGCTGAAACGTCCAGACGGCTTCCTAGCTCCTATGGCGAGCTCCGCACACCGCAACGGCGAAACTACGCCTTCAAGGTCCACGGAGCCAGCTAAGAGGACGCGTGAGGACGCGGATATCAGCGATGCAGAAGCAGGATACGAGCCGAATAAACGGTCGCGCCTGCAGAATGGCCCGACCAAGTTTGGCAGAAAGAGCCATCGTCCCCAGAATACGGAGATCGGAATGTCGTCCATGTTCCCAGGGATGCTAGATGAGGGCGATCTTTCGGATGATGCCACGAATGAGGCTCTCGCTTATCTACGGAGTGTCAGGTAGGCTATTGGCTTCTCTACTACGTCTTGCGCTGTACCCCGTTTTGCCGCTGTAGCGAAGGCGTTCCGCTGAGGGAACGTAGCTTACCGATATGATCGCAGGAATGAAGCATCTACAATCCCGAATCTCCTCATTGCTCCTCGTGACCCGAACGAAGATACTCTTGACCGATCAATCTACGAGAACGGACGTGGCGATCATAGCGTGATATACAGCGAAGGGACGTGGATTGCACTGGCTCCCACTCCGGAGCAGTACTCGCAAGGGGATTGGACCGATGGATACTTGGACCTGGATATCCAAGAGCAATACTATCGCAGACTACTCCGGCGGTTCCAGTCCATGCGGGCAATGCTGGACGACATCAACCCCTCTACGCCACCTTTATCTCCCCCGAAACCGTCCGCGAACCCCCGTATAGCCACCATACTCCCTACAAGCCGCCACCAATGGCTCTACACCCTTGACCGCGAATATCCCAGCCCTTTTTTACTCCGCAAAATGACCTCCAATGACGTACTCATGGGCCTTCGATTCTGCACAGACAGTCTCGATAGGTTCAAAGCAATCACGAAGCAGAAGAGCTGCTGGATTTGGGCGTTGCTGGCGAAGGCACCGGAGAAGGGGACGCTAGATTATAGGGCGAGCGGATGTATAAGGGATCTCGGTCATAAGGCGGGACAGTTTGGGGTGAGATTGAGGAGTGAGGCGAGAGCGAGGTTGGAGAGGGAGGGAGAACTACGTGAGGAGGGGGGTTATGAGGATGGTGAAGAGGAAGAGGAGGAGTGGGATGCATCGGAGTCGGACTTATTTGGCGACGGCGTATCGGGTACCGAACCTGAGCCCTGCGCACTGGGGCATGAACCGATGAACGGCGCCACGGAACCGAAAAAAGAACCCCACTCCCAATCCGACACAGAAATGTCAATCTCAGAGGACGAAGTCGAGATCAAAGGAGATGGCACCCCAACACTCGAATCAGCCCGCGCCCATCTCCCCACACAGGTCAATGGCACGGAACATGTCGCGGAAGTCGAGCAGCCACCTCGGTCCGTCGTAGATCAAACGGAAGCGCCCACTACTAGTGAAGACGAACCCAAGACGCTGGAAGAAGCTCGCGCAAGGCTTCTCGCCCAGCTAGGGGATCGTCTCGTCCAACCACACATCAACGGGAACACCAATGCCGGTAAGCCGTTCTCATCACGTGCGGATGCAGAGCGGCACCGTCGGGAATCTGCTCCGGCGAAGGGGAAAGATGTCGCGGCGGTACCAAAGGCGACACACCGTGACAGTAGCGCGATTTTTGCGACAGCTCCAGAGACACAGCAGTGCGCAGCGTCGGATCTGAATAGCAGAGTGACGATTGATATGATCTTGACGGTGGTGGCGGAGTGCTATGGGCAGAGGGATTTGCTGAGGTTTAGGGAGACTTGGGAGTGAATGGGAGGTTGGGTTGAGGAGAGAGAGGGGGGACATGATACCCGGAATAATATGCAATGGTCGTAATCGGAAAGGCTAGGAGATGATGGATGTGCCTCTCGAACTCCTTGAGCTGGCAGGTTTGGGGTTCTAAGGCAGGCTCCATGTGGCGTAGCACGAAGCGAATAGATCCAATGTTAGCTGCAAAACCGTTCATATTGTTGTCCTCCCAGGTCCGACTAATGCCAATGAGCACTTAGATACGAATGCACGGCACCGGTAGCATGTAACTCATACTTCTGATAGACATTGTGCTTGTATTTCTACTAGCCTACTTGATACCAGTCTTTGTATCTTCTTTGCCTTTCCTACGACAGCCACTTTATAATCAAGATTCAACCAACTCCACGCTCTATCCTGGATAAGATAGCTTGAAGGTACAGTTGTTGAGCATCCTATCCCGATCCAGCAGTGCGCTATCATCAATTTCTCTCACTGCAAAGCGTAAAACGTTGCCCTTCCGTTGTGGACCAAACTGTATCGCCATCGGACGATTGTTATGCTTGCTACCATGCATGTCCCCGTTGCAATCCTTTTTGCTAAAGCACCTCTTTACATGTTTTATTGTCTCGCATTCTCTGTATGCATCTGATGGTGTGGATATCGGGCCGAAGTTCGCAGGAGTTTGATGGTTCGGCGGAGTGGACTAGTTTGCTGGTCAACATACTCGCTTCCTTGAGGATGAACTTTGGCTTGTTTCTCACTGGCTTGCATTCTCGTATGGACTGGTTTGTACGGTATCCACGTTCTGCGACGCTGGATTTCTCTTCTGTATCCTTTGTCCGACTTGGTTTCAACGCGAGCAGTGAGCGTCATGTTCTCGCTGGACCCCGATTTCGAAACAAAAATCGATAGAATATTTTCCATTTCTAGAAGCTTCTAGTACACACCGAATCACCCATGTATGCGCTTCTAGCTAAACTGCAGGGCTCCCCTCCGTCGTTTCCAATTCCTTTTGTCCACTGCTTGGCCTCGTCTGGGCCACTGGTCCCGCTATGACTCTTAGGTCTACCAATTTGACTTCCATGGCGTCTGTCACCTCTACGAGAGGATCCACAGTGGCGTAATACGTCTTTCTTCGCCGGCACCGCGAGCGGGGTGGGCAGAAGGGGTGGCTGGCGCGGCGTGCCAGCATCGGGTGCGCCACGAATCGCGAGAAGGGAGATACTTCCGAAATGACGTGTGATAGAGGAGAAGGCTTTTCCGCGACGTGCAAGGGCTTGGATTGCATTGGAGAGGGCGGCGGCGGCGGTGCGGTGGAGTTTGAGCGCAGTGCAGAAGCGTGCGGAGGGCGTGTCTCCGCGGCGGCTGGGGTCGCATGGTTGACTGGAGAATTTGATCCGCGGTGAGCAACTTCTGCGTCCGTAGGGGGCCCTTTTGGAGGCTCTAGAATGATCGGTTGCTGTTGTGTAGACTTCATGGTTGCTGTGTGGAGTGTGTTTACTTACCACCACCCCACGCTGGGAGGGCGACCGTGCGTTGCGGAAGCTATTCGGGCAGTGGCTTTTTTGGATGTAAATTTGGGCTTAAGCGGTGTGAGAGTAGTCTCTATGAGTCTCCGGTTCGATCAATGTGGTTGTGCTTGGGTGGTGGGTCGTGCGTGGGCCCATGGCCGTGGCAACCTTGGAAGTGTTCTGATGAAGTTCTGAAGACGCGGAACATGAACGCCTCTGAGATGCCAAGGCAGGGGCGCTGCGAAATAATTGACGTAAAGGCTTTAGATTATTTCTGGCTATTTTTATCAATGTAACGGAATAATATCCGGTATCTTCAAGGTGAGAGTCACGATGTTGTTGTTGTGGTGCTGCACGCCACGGCTTCGCAGGCTCCATGCGCCACGAACTGACGTAGAAAACCCTCTCATGTTGCCTCATTTTACACATACAACTCTTCATCAGAATTAGTAACCTAATATATCTCAGCATGACTCTGAATTTCAGATCTCATCACTTCCCAATGGTGCAAACGGAGACCCACGCCGCTCCCAGCGCTGCCGCAGGCCCGCAGCACCCACATCACCTCCCACCGCATCTCCCCACGGCGGTAGTATTTCTTGATCCGGTAGTGATTCTCATTTGTATATCACGCCATAACTCTTTTGTTCCGATTTTGCTTCCGCTGTTTCTTCCATACTCGTCCTTCTGCTTCTCGGGATACTCTGGCCACTGCCCACCCCCCTGGCACGCTAAGCACGTGCTGCTCGTGCCTGCCTTCACCTGCGAGTACATAAACACACCTCTTTCCCGCCTTCCTCTGACCTTCCCTCTCTTTACTTCGTCCACTTTCTTTTCCAACCCGCA
Source organism: Westerdykella aurantiaca (assembly GCA_030412805.1). Lineage (NCBI taxonomy): Eukaryota > Fungi > Ascomycota > Dothideomycetes > Pleosporales > Sporormiaceae > Westerdykella > Westerdykella aurantiaca. Next base: position 8,890,614 of record JASJFJ010000001.1, read on the forward strand.
CCATTTCGACCCTCTTTTGCTACACTCCTACACTTTCACTTTGCGGCTTCTCTGTCATCCACCAAGCCATGTCTGACTACGGCGTCGCTGTCACCAATGGTGGCAGCCAGGCTGAGTCCAACGGCAATTCCAATGGTGCCACCTCCGCCAAAGCCCAAGAGCTCGATGCCAACCTCGCTGCCATTAGGGAGAAAGGCTGGAACAACCCCATTCCCTTCAAGTACGAGCTCGTCGGCACTGGCGCCGCTCCTGCAGATACCGAGGACCTCAAGTGGGCTGGTGAGGCTGGTATCTACGTCTTTGCCGATGAGGTTGGCGACATTGGTGAGCGTGACGAGCGTCTCGAGGAGGAACTCTTCCGTGGGGACCATCTGATGAAGGCCGGCAACCACATCCAAGCCTTGAGCTTCGAAGTCAAGGTGCTGGGCGTGGATCCTGTGCCTCCCATTCGATCGGTACGTTATGATCATACAGATGGCTTTTCGCATTAGGAGGTGCTAATTGATCAAACAGTTCGAAGACGCTGGCCTCCACCCTGCCATGCTGGAGAACGTTCGGAACTGTGGCTACCATATCCCTACCCCGATCCAAGCCTACACTCTCCCTGCCGTCTTGACTGGTCATGATGTCGTCGGAATTGCGCAGACAGGTACGGTTGCCGATTCACACAATGTCTATCATTATGCTAACCTGGCACAAGGCTCCGGAAAGACAGCTGCATACCTGATCCCCATTCTGTCTAGGCTTATGGGGAAGGCCCGCATCTTGGCCGCCCCTCGTCCCAACCCTGCTCGCTACAATCCCATGACTGATCGTGTTCGGGCTGAGCCCCTGGTCTTGATCGTCTGCCCGACTCGTGAGCTGGCCTGCCAGATCTTCGATGAGGCTCGTCGACTTTGCTACCGCACGATGCTCCGTCCCTGCGTCATTTACGGCGGTGCCCCCACGAAGCTTCAGCGTGAGCAGCTTGAGATGGGCTGTGATGTCCTGATTGCCACTCCGGGCCGTTTGATGGACTTCATGAACAACTTGAATCTTCTCTCGTTGCATCGTCTCAAGTAAGTATTCCAGAAGCACATCTAATTCCCTCAGCTGACAACTTCAAGGTACACCGTCATCGATGAAGCCGACGAACTTCTTTCTCAGGGTTGGGAGGAGATCATGGAGAAGCTTTTCGCGGGCTCAGGTTCGTCCTCTCTTACTTCCTGATCTGATCACGAGCTACTAACACTTCCATAGCCGTCAGTGAGGATGCCGATCATACGTACTTGATGTTCTCTGCCACGTTCCCCAAGGCCGCCCGCAAGCTCGCTCGCGATTACATGGAATCGGATCTGGTCCGCATCAAGGTTGGTCGCGTCGGCAGCACTCATCAGAACATCAAGCAGAACATTGTCTATGTCGATGAGTCCGCAAAGAACCAGGCCCTGTTTGATCTCATCATGTCCGGCCCCGCCCAGCGTACTCTTGTCTTCGTCAATGCCAAGTCCAAGTGCGACATGGTCGACGACTTCCTCTACAACAAGGGCTTGCCTTCCACCTCCCTCCATTCGGATCGTACGCAGCGTGAGCGCGAAGATGCCTTGTAAGTCACCATTCTTCACGATGTCAAATTCTGTCTAACCCCTGTCAGGCGCTCTTTCAAGCTGGCTAAGACTCCCATCATGGTTGCAACTGGCGTCACTGCCCGTGGCTTGGATGTCGCCAACGTCAAGCACGTCATCAACTACGACCTCCCTTCCACTACCCATGACGGCATTACGGAGTACGTGCATCGCATCGGTCGTACTGCTCGTATTGGCAACGAGGGTGTGGCCACCTCTTTCTACAACGATCGCAACGAGGATATCGGTCCCGATCTGGTCAAGATTCTCATCGAGGCTAACCAGGAGATTCCAGACTTCCTCGAGCAGTTCAAGCCGGCCAACCCCGATGACCTCTTCCTTCACGAGGATACCGACGACGAGTCTGACAATGGTCTCGGTGGTGGAAATGCCTTCACTGGCGGGTTCGGCAATGACTCCTTCGGCGGGGATGAAACTCAAGGCGCCGATGAAGGAAGCTCCCAGCCTGAAGGCAAGTTCAACGAGGGCGATACTGAGGACAAGGTGGGAAGCTGGTAAGACCACCATTGCGAAGGACATCTCCTGAAGGCCTTGTGCTGGAAGGGTTACGTCAATCGTTGATGCCTGCCTCCTGGGCCCTCTCTTGGTCTTCGGCTCTTCACAACCTATTCACGTCCACAACATACCAGTCGGACTGTCCACTATCGTCCATGGTGTGCCAAGGCATATTCATGGTCTGGTGGTAGAAAACTTCCTCTGGTATTTGTGAGGCCAGCGATGGAAAGGCGTTCGTCTTTCTTCGCCGGATCTTTCCAGGCCACGCGTATATTGCCGCGATGAAATCTGATTGGAAGCTCAGGCTTTCGATGGGTTTGCGGTTATGGTGGATCATATACGGCGTAGCCTTCTATAACGAAATCTGGAATCATTTCCAAAAAGCCCCTCTTAATGCTTGTGATGTCTTGCCTGAGCCCCATCGTGATGTCTTAGTTGACTGCATGGGCACTGCATATCTCTTCTCAACCGAACTTGGTAGATGAGTTCTATTTCCGAACAGAGTAATACTGCGACATCACCTTAGTAGGCATGCTGGGCACTTTTTATTCACTCAATATTTACGGCCCTTCATTGTCTCCATTGCAGCTCGGTATACCAATATTCACGCCGGGCGGATTGCTCACGATCTATACGACCATTTTCTAATTACACCCACAAGAATACCCAGCTCATCGTTGTTACCGTCGTCATTATGAACATTATTTATCATGCAGAAATCGTTGTTCGTCGCTTCGTCTCTTCATCCTTTGGGGACATTTTCAGACCCACATGGGTAGAATCGGTCTGTACAGTGGGGGAAAGAAGAAGGGAGGAGGAAAGCGAAGGAACCAAACGCCAACGTGAACGCCGTCGCTTGCTTGATCGCTCGAAGCAGAGACATAAAGGAAAAAAAGCGAAAGCGAAACGAGGAGAGATCTACAATGATAATCCGGAAAGGAGAAATAGAAAGATCAATATACCGGAACCGCGCAAGCCGATCGTGAAAACCAAACATTCTGCGGAGACGTAGAGCGCAAGTCGTTCAATCCAATCATCAGGCGTCCAACTCCCTCTCCTTCTTCCCTCTCCCTACTCTTATCCTCCCACCACCCCGGCCGCCGCTGGCTCTCCTCTGCTCCTCGTAGATGACCAATTCACGCCCACTCCTCTCTCCGCCGCGCGCCACGCGATCGATGCCCAGATGCTCGAGTCCGTCTCGTCCAACGTAGATGCCGAATCCGTAGCGGATTCTTCCCGGGTCGATGACAGAGTTGTGTCTCTCCGCAGCAGTAGTATTGGTGGCGGCGAGCCCGTCATATTTGCCCCTGCCATCCTTTCCAGCGACCCTGCCCTTCTCCTTCCCCTTCTCCTTCTCCGCGGTGCCATCCTCCCTCAGATTGCCGCGGCTCGGCCGCACAAGCGACGTCAGCGACTGCGTCCACGTCCGTTCCACCCACGCGCTGCCCATCAGCCTGGTCACCATTTCCGGCTTCGTCTGCGGCCTGGCGAACGCGCGGTCCGCCAGGATCGGGCTCTGGTAGAGCCAGCTGATGGTCTCGGCCAGGCTGGACGAGCGGTGCGGCAGCGCCGCGCGCCTGCGGTTCGGCAGGAGCGCGAGGAGCGAGAGGACGTAGAGGGCGAGGAAGAAGCAGAGCGCGTAGTAGGCGGGGAGGTCGGCGGCGACGCGGACGACGGAGGCGGAGGTGTAGTATTGGGTCCAGAAGGCGCCGCCTGCGAGGATGGGCAGGGCGGCGGAGCAGAGGGAGGAGAAGGATAGGATGGCGGATTGGTAGTGTTTGTTTTCGAGGGCGGAGAAGGTCGCGCTGAGGGGGAGGCGGGCGGCGTAGTCGATCAGGAGGGAGGATTCTGCTGTCGTTCCTCCGGGGGCGGAGAGGGAGATGTAGGGTTGTAGGGCGCGGAGGGAGTAGTCGAGGGAGAGGAGGGAGAGGAAAAGGAAGTGCGCGATTAGGGAGGGGATGAAGGAGTAGAGGAAGTTGGAGACGGAGAAGCCGGATGGATCGGTGCGGGCGGCGACTTGGGGGAGGAAGCCCAGGCGGATGGCGGAGTTGACGTAGCTGACGACGAGGAAGGCGATGAAGAGAACGATTGCCGTGACGATCCAGGCGATGATGAAGGTGTCGCGGAGGTACCACGGGAGGTATCGGAGGCGGGTGCGCGGGCTGCGAAGATCCATGCGGATTGAGAAGTCTCCTGGTCGCTGTGCGTTATATGGATCACTGAGACGTCCAGCTCCTTTCTCGCGGATGCGGCCATCTTCGAGGGAGTAGCGGCGACTAGGTGCTCCTTCTTCCCCGATGCCGTGGAAGATGTCGTTGGGACGCCTGGTCGTGCTCCAGTATCCAAGTCTGTCGCTGCGGTGCCCGAGGCGCCGCTTGAAGTCCTCTTTGCTAAAGGTTTCAGAACCGTCGTAGTCGGTCATGATGTTGGATCGCTCCAGGAGAGCAATTATATCCGCCAAAGACCGAGGATCCCACTTCAATCCCGTCTCTTTCCGCATGAGGAATATCATGAGGGAGAGCAAGCTGATGGTGAGAAGTATGTATAACGCCACGACGGTCCAGATCATTCCTTGGACTGCAACCCATTTCCAGATGCCCTCGTCCAAGCTGTAGCGCACATTGAAAGACGAAGCGAGGAGTGGAATGGTCCATAGAAACAACCACGAAACAAGGTAGAACGAACCTACAAGAGGCTGTCCAGATCGGAAATGCTCGAGCTTGGGAAGGAGAAACTGCGTGGGATATAATACAAGAAAAGGGGCCTGGGACTGTTGCGTCTCCGAGCCTGATGCCATGGATATGAAAGGTACGATTCGCTGAAGGGCGATCTGCACCTGGAAAAGCCACATTAGTATTATCATTCCGATGATGGTGGGCAGGTATTCAAAAACGAAATAGCGGACATCGCCGAAACGGTTATAATCCCAGAGACCAGCGCCCGAGTTGCGGTTGGAGTAGATGGCGGAATAGATGAGCGCGGCTGACATGATGAGACAAAGGAGGATGAGAATGCCGAGCCAGAAGGGTCGCAGAATGCTGGGGAGAAAGCGTAGAGGTGCGTTTTGTAGCGAGATCGCTGTGAATACATCCTTTTCGATTGGAACAGTGTGTGGAACTGGAGTCTTGCCTATAGGCTTCTTCTTAGGCGGCGGATCATATATCGGCTCTGGTTCCGATATGGGCCTTGCGAGATGGGGTGGGGAAGGCGGATAAGGTGGATGCGACATCCTCTGGCCCCTCTCCTGCTCCTGATGTAAGTAGCCCAGGCCATCGTCTGAGACGATCCGTTCGACCGGATAATCCTCTTCTTCGGGAGGGTCAAGTGGGTAGATTCGTGAACCGCGCACTTCCTCATCGCGAGTTATTTGGTCGATAGCAAACCGGATATACGGGGTCTCATCCATCCCAGGTGTTGTAGCGAGTGACTCGGAGTCCATCTCAGGCCGCAGCAGAGATCTCCTCCCTTCTTGGGTTTCTGGTCGCTCTTCAACTATTGTAGATACGGCTGGCGACTGTGTGCCAGCGACTGGATATTGCCGGGGAATTCCGACCCCTCTTAACGATGTTACTGGAGCGTCCGACTGCTGTTGGTGGATGTGTTCATGACTTTGCGCTGGGGTACGGTACTGCGAAGGGGGAGTATGATATGTTCGGCCTGGAGTAGGTTTGGACGAGCGCTCATCACTATCGCCCGATGAGCTTTCGGACGCGGAGTGTATGGAATAGTAGCCTTCAGAAGCGGCCTGGGAAGCAGCAATGCTCTGCTGGGAATTGGAATGCGATAGACGAGGACGACTGACTGTGCCGCTGCGTTAGCATCCTATACGTGAGATTTGGAGAGCCTGGGGAGAGCGTACCGTTAGTATGCTTGAGCTGGAATGGAGCCTCTACGTTCATGTCGCCCATAGAAGAGGCCTAACGAGCGGATCTGAGCTAAGGAATGTCATAAGGAGCGACAAGCCGGGCTGAAGTCCTTGTTTTGTGTAGAAGGTGGTTGGGCTGCATGGAGGCTGGTCGGGAGGCTGGTGTCTAGCCACAGGGGTCAATTCGTCACACAACTTGACGCACACACTGGAAGGATCCTCTTTGGGCATTGGATATCTCTTCAAATATTCCATGTTGATTCGCTACCTCTTACAGACAGCATGCGGAGCTGCCTCGTGGCCAGCAACGTGGTGTTCCATTCCTGTCTGCGGTGAGTGTTGTTGGTTGTCGGTGACGCAAGGTCTCGCTTAGCTGGCGGTGGTGGCAGGGGTGTTGGCAGGGGCCTATGCACAGGCCACCTTCCGTCTCGTTTCCCAAAACCCAACTCAACACCAAATTTAAAGGATCACCGCGATCAATTGCAAGATGTACGCCAAGATGTCAACAACGAGCGAAACACTGCCTTTTCTCCTTCCTCAAACCTTATAGCACGAGTAAGAACTGCGATTTGGGGTGTGGTCATAACCACTCCATCCTGGAGTATATATGATTCGCCTAGCCAATCTTGATGAAGCATGTCGGGCGGGCATCGATGACCTCAAGGCCCGGTGGTCCCATCTTCTTCACTTGAATCCGTATCCCTTGCAATTAACATTGTAAACCTCTCCTAGAGTTGGCTACGAGGTAGCTCGCCCCTAATCCGTCGAAAGTCCATCGCACATGACTGATTAGTGAACAGCTTTTAATCGCGTGCAATGAGATACGGGTGCGTTCAACACAACATCATTGCATATTCAGGGTCCGCAACTGCTCAAATCATACGCACTCCGCATGGAAAATTCGCAGATTTATGGAATGTAGGATTCTCGCAAATCGTCAAGGGAAGTCCACCCTTGCTTGATAGGACCGACTCAATATCGGCTTGGTCCGTAGCCAATGCACCAATGCATCGGAGGATTAGTAAATGCAACAAAGCACGCATTTGAAATATGGGCACCAATCACCGTATTGAGACCAAGTCCGCTCAACTCCGTGCTGCGGGGGGATTGACTAGCCAACCTATCAAACGGTTCCGCACAGGAGTGATCACTATTCCATTGCTGTATACGGCCCTATCTTGCCAATCAAACAGCACTAGACTAAGCAGCGTACATGGAAATCCAGACTAAGAGTCGACTGCGAAAAGCACATGCATATTGGAGGAAGTCGGTCGATAACTACGACTGTTCCTTGATTAACTAACTGCTTATATATAATCAGAGCAGTGCAATTCTTCGTCCTAGCACCCTGCGGTCTTTGTTTATCTTGTACAGCTTACCCATAATAATAAACTACAGGGCCAAGCGCTTGCCTTGCCTTGCCACCGTTGCCATCTTATCATTTGTTTACAGGACCGAAGTATATTGCCTGCCAGAGTACCAGCGAGAGACTCCAGACCCAAGAACCGGCCCCTACATATCACAATGGCAGCAGACCTTGTTCGCGATGCCCCATTCGGCCAGTTAGTCCGCTATCTCACCAACAATCACTTGTTCCAATACCCCGAAGAACGTCCAGGTTATACATGCCCGGCGTCCTACCGCTTTCACGGAAAATCACCTCATCATCATGCGGATCCTCAATTAGTGGAAGAGGAGGCCACCGAGCCAAGCGAGGCAATCGAGCCCGTGGAAGACCAATATGATCTTTCCAAAGAAGACACCGTAGATATCGAGGAGCAGGCTGAACCTAGCTCGTCATCCTCCTCAGGTTCTGATCTTGCTCGTCTCCGGACGGCCGCGTCACATATACAGAGATCGCGCACTATGGAGTATACCCAGGAGCGGCTTGATGAAGACATGGAGATGGAGTTGGCGAAGGCGGTGTCGCGGCCTATCGCTCCAACGAAAACGGCAGATGGGACCATATTGGTAGACTGGTAAATTCGATTCCGCTGAATGAGGATATGAGAATCATTGCTGATGGCCGATAGGTACATAACCGACGACCCGGACAACCCTCAGGCGAGTTCTAAACATGATATCTTGGTCCAGACACCTCACAGTTAACATCGTGTAGAATTGGTCGCAAAGGAAAAAAGCATGGGTTGCGTTTATAATTTGTCTTTACACATTCGTGGTTTACAGCTCCAGCTCGATTTACACATCAGCCCAGCTTTTGATCGAAGAAAGGTTCGGGGTAGGACATTTCAAGGGGGCCCTGGGCCTTGCTTTATATGTTCTTGGTGAGCGCGGCGTCCGTTAATTGTTTTATTAGCATTCTGACCTCTACAGGATACGGGTTAGGTCCTCTGTTGTTTTCGCCCTTATCTGAAGGTACCAACGCGCTTCATATTAGCTTCAAAAATCCCCACTTACACTTCAACAGTGCCCGCTTTTGGTCGCAATCTTCCATATATCACCACTTTTTTTATGTTTACCATTTTGGCCTTGCCTCTTTCTTTGGTCGATAACCTCGGCGGCCTTCTCGTCCTGAGATTCCTCTTGGGCTTCTTTGGCAGCCCCTGTCTTGGCAGTGGTGGAGCAAGTATGGGCGTAAGTCTGCGCTCCGTTCGCAACTACCTGGAACAACGAAGCTGATCTGACAGGACATGTACTCTCTGCTCTATCTCCCGTATGCTGTGGCAATGTGGGTATCCTCAGCTTTCGCGGGCCCAGCGATCGGGCCACTGCTCTCAGGCTTCTCGGTGTACGCAAAAGATTGGCGTTGGGCGCAATGGGAAATCCTCTGGATGGCTGCCCCAGTGTTTCTATTGTTCTTCTTCACTGTCCCCGAGACGCAGCCCACGCATATCTTGCTTCGAAGAGCTGCCCGCTTGCGCAAAATCACCGGCAACGAGAAGATTCGATCTCAAACGGAGATCGATGGACATGGTATCACCTTCAATGCAATAGTCTGGGACGCGATCATTAAGCCTATGGAGATAATGATCAAGGACCCAGCAATCATGTTCGTCAACTTGTACACGGCGCTCACATATGGCATCTACTACTCCTTTTTCGAAGTAGGCCGAATCCCGCCCCTTACTCCCACAATACGCTAACGCACCACCACCCAGGTATTTCCCCTTGTGTACCCAGTCATGTACGGTTTCAACGTCGGCGAAACCTCCCTCGTCTTCGTCTGCATAGTCGTTGCCTGCCTCATCGCAATGGCCATCTATTTCTCCTATCTCCACTTTTACCTCCTCCCCGATATCCGCAAGCACGGATTCCGCAAGCAAGAGCATCGCCTCATGCCTGCGTTGCTCTTCTGCTTTGGGCCGACCGTGGGGTTGTTTGTGTTCGGATGGACGGCGAATCCGAAGATCCACTGGATGGCGAGCGTGGTGGGGATTACAATATATTCTTGCACGGTGTATATTGTTATGCAGTGTATTTTTGGTATGTCTCCCCGCGCTCTTTGGACCATGTTTGCGGGGTTTCTCAACAAACATGAATCGTGATTTTTGCTGATCCATCGGCTCTAGTTTACGTACCCCTATCCTACCCGCAATATGCCGCCTCGCTTTTCGCCGGAAACGATTTCTGTCGCTCTCTTTTCGCCTTCGGTGCCGTGCTGTTTGGACGTCCTTTATACATAAATCTTGGAGTGGATAAAGGGACCAGTTTGCTGGGTGGATTGAGCGTGATGGGCATCGTGGGGATGTGGGTCTTGTACTTTTACGGGGCGAAATTGAGGGCTAGATCAAAGTTCGCCGTTTAGAACTGGGGAGATACGGAGCGAAGGCGCCCGTCAGACGGGGAATTCGCGCGTTCTCGTGGTGTGTGAGATTTTATGCTCTTGTAGGATCAATAAAGCCGTATAACGCAGTCGAGCTTCGTTTTCCTCCGACTTTGTGAGCGCCTCTAGTTCATGAGCACAATCGTGTAATATTACTGTGTGTTAGTAACTTAATCCTCTGATTCTTGTATACGTGAAGTGAACAGTCATCTTTCTTGATTGACCTAGAGCTCCTATCTAGCCTCTTCTTGTAGGCTATTCACTTCTCGCACACTGGATCCTTCAACATGAAAGGAGAGCATGCATAGGCAGATATATCGAATAGCCAGTACGTTAGAGCGCTCCTTAAGCTCAACTGAAACATATATCGATGCTAACTTAGCTAATGGCGAGTAAGAAGGAGCGGTTAAGAAGAGCTAGGATGAAAATTCACCTCTCAAGAGGCTTTCCGAAGATGGTTCTGAATGTGATACACCTAGAATACTGTGGGAAGGCTCCATGCTATCGAACTCCTTCACCTGAGATAGTAGCCGCTCTCGTGTCTCACGTATCTATATTTTCATTTACAGAACCACAGTCAATCACAGATCGTGCAGAAGTCTTGACGTGAAATCCCATATCATTCGCAATGATAGTATCATACACTCATGAAATCATACTAGTCATACATTCGTTAAACCCACACTTGAAGCAGCAGCAGCGCAAACCTCCATCCATCCATCCATCGCAAAAAAACAAAAACAGAACAAAACACATTCTAGTCCTCCAAATCCTTCACAAAATACCATTTCCACCACCACAAATACCAGCCCAGAAGAATTGCATCTACTCTAACTACAATTCTTCGTCAGAGTCCTCCTGCGGCCCTTGCATCGGAGCCGGATTCGACATTGTCAACAACGCCGGATCAATGAGGGAGTCGTCGATCATCATCAGCGCTTCCTGCATCCGGCGCTGCCGCTCGGCTTCCTCCTCTTCATTCTGCGCCTCGATGGCGGCCGTCAGTGCCTCTCCCAACCCATCGTCATCCGAATAGTCTGTCGCCGGCTCGAAGTCCTGGGAAGTGGTCTGCTGGGAATTTTCGGTGGGACCCCCGGGCCTGTAGCTGGTGTCCAGTGCGTTACTCATCTCGAAATCCTGAGCAGCCTGGTATCCAGGGGGAGGGTCGTTCGCCGCTGTCTGGATGCCTGAGGGTTCGATGTTCTCCAGGCAGCGCCCATTCCGGCTGCCGTCGTAAGTGTTCAGAACACCGGTGGGTTCAGCGCGCTCGGCAAAGGTGGGCGGCATGTGGATGGTCTTCGGGAGAGGGCATGAGACCTGGGCTTGTCCGGAGTTGTTGGCGCGACAACGCGGAAGAACCTTTCGAACTGCATAGCCACCGAAGCTTGTTGAGGGGAAAGCAGCACCGAAGACTGCTGGCGAAGTGCTCTGGGTAGTGCCGAAAACTGCCGCGGGAGAGCCGGGAGTGGGCGGATCTGAGGGAGTTGGGGGTGTGGCGGCCCCAAAATTGAAATTGGGAGGCGGGAATTTCAGGGAGGGAGCAGATGGGCGGCTCAACGTCCCAAACGAAAGGGCAGGAACACCAGAAGAAGGAGCTGGAGTGGTTACAGTGCTAGCCTGTTGAGCTGGCTGCTGCGTGGGCTTGTCGATCTCCATATTTTCGGGCTCATTTGACGTTCCAGAATTGATCTCGGGAGAAGGAGAAGTGAGGGAGGGAGCAGTTTGGCTCAACGTCCCGGAAGAAGGCGAAAAGATTTGAGGACCGGCCGGAGGAGGAAAAGTAGGGGAGGGAGCAGGTTGGCTCAACGTCTCGGAAGAAAGCGAAGGAGTTTGGAGACCGGCAGGAGGAGCTTGAGCACTGGCCTGTAAAGCAGGCTGCTGGCGCGACTGGTCAATCTTTTGAGGGCCGGGGAAAACCGTAGAGAGAACAGGCGTCGTCGGTGTCAGCCTCGGTTGTTGTGCCGTGGACTGCGAGAAAGGGACAGTCAAGGTGAAGGCTACGGTCGGTGCCTGTTTGTTCGCCTGCTCGTAGAACTTAAAAGGAGTCCCGGTGGTAGCTGGTGCGGAGGGTGGAGCCGGAGCGGATGAAGGGCCGGAGAGTGAGGTCCCAGATGCGGATTGGGGGTTCGGAATTTCCTGTGCCATCGAACCCATTGTAAAATCCATCATCGTATCCGTGGCCTCATGCTCTTGGCTTGTCGTCGGTCCGTTTGCCACAGCGGAAGTGGATGTTTGTTTACGCAGGGTATCCACCTGCAGAGGCGCTTTCGTGGCCTCGCCACGAACCGAGCTTTCTCCAATGGAAGCCGGCTGGACGGTAGTCGAGCGGGAAGGAGAAGAGGTCGGGGAGATCGTGACACCAGGGGACAAGAAGAGACCGGCTGTCTTAAGAGGAAAGGATGCCGCAGGAGTGGGAGACACCGTGATAGGAGAAATGTCCGCCACGGTCGCATTGTAGAGGCCGAACTGCTGAGGGGAGGACCGCGGGCGACTGGGAGCGACGTCGACGATAGTAGTCGGAGAGGACAGACTCAGAGTTTGGCGCGCGGGCCTGGGAGCGATGTCGACGACAGTGGCCGGGGAGAAGACACTGAGAGTTTGAGGCGGAGGAGCAGGCTTTTCCTTCTTGGCCTCCAGCTCTGCCTTTAGGGTCGCCTTCTCCTTCTCAAGCTTGGCGATGAGGGAGTCCTTCTCAGTCATGGAACCTTGCTGTTGACGTCCGGTCTCCTGTGAAGCTGCCAGATCAGATCGAAGGCGGGAGAGTTCTGTGTCGTTAACGGCCTTTTGCTGGACGCTAGCCTGCAGATGAGAACGAAGGCGTACAAGCTCCGCATCGTCCGCGGCTTTCTGCTGACGGAGACGTGCGAGCTCAGCATGGTCGAGGAACTTCTGCCAGTGAGCAGCATACAGCTCAGTGTCGAGGCGAGCTATCTCCATTTCATCGGCGGCCTTTTGAAGAGTACCAGCTTCCAGATCGGAGTTGACGCATGCGAGCTCATTGTCGGTGGAAGCTTTCTGCTCATGGAGGCGAGCCAGTTCATTGTCGGAGAGCGTCTTCTGCCACAGGCTGGCGTATACGTCGGTCTTGAGGCGCTCCAGTTCTGCGTCGTCTGCCGCTTTCTGCTGCACGCGAACCGCCAGATCATCTTGAAGGCGTTTGAGCTGTGCCTCATTGGCAGCTTTCTTCTGCGCGTGAACAGCAAGTTCGGTCCGGAGCTTGCCCAATTCTTGGTCACAAGCAGCCTTCTCCCGATCGCGGGTTACCAGCTCCTTTTCGACGCGAGCCAAGATGGGATTTTGGCGATCCTCGGCCTCGTATGCGATCAGCTTGGAAGAAAGGCGTTCCAGCTCTTGGTCATCGATCTCCTTCTGCCGTTGGAGGTCGGCAATTGCCTTGTTCCTGGAGTCGAGAATAGGTTGGAACTGTTGATGGACCTGGATTGACGCGTTGTGGGCAGCTTGACGGATCCTTGGCTGGATGCTCTCCCTCAGCTCCTTGAGCTCGTTCTGCAGCGGGGCGACTTGCTCCTTCAGCTGCTTGAGCTCCTTCGCGGAGTCCATTTTCCCACTCCTCAGATTGGAGATCGCGAGTTCCAGCTCGGACTTAGCCCTGATCCCTTCCTCGAGCCTCTGTTGGAGGGCTTTTGCGACGCGGCGCTGAGTCTCTAGCTCAGCTGCAGATTCACTGGAGGCTTTTTTCTTCTCGTCAAGGCTAATCTGCAAGGTATTCTTGTCCTCCTCAAGGCCGGCGATGGTATCTTTGAGCTGAAGGATGGTAGCTTGCGTGGACGAGAGTTCGGCTTCCATCGCGGCACCGACCTCCTTGAACTTGGCGATCTGTGCATCCCTCTCCTCAAAGCTCCCTCACGATACCCTCTAACTCCTTCTCCTTCTTCTCGTACTTGGAGAGGAGCTTCTCTTTCTCCTGGGCGAGGGCGAGATCATGGGCGGAGATTCTCTGGGCTTCATCCTTCGCCTTCTGTATGTCTGCGAGAAGCTCTTTGTACTTTGCCTCGGTCTGCTCAAGCTGCTGTGGGAGTGCCAGATCCTTGTTCTCCACCTCCTCGATTTTACCAGAGATGGCGTCCAGTCTTTCCTGCAGATGCTTGCCTTGCTTCTTGGATTCTTCGAGGGCTAGGCGAAGGCTCTCTCGTTCTAGCTCTGAGCCTTTGAGCTCGCCTTGAAGAGCATTGGCACGATCATTGGCATTCTTGAGGTCGTCGCGCAGCTTATCGGCGTCGGCTTCAGCCTTGTGGAGCGCCGCGATATTCCTGTCTTGGTAGGTTTGGGCGGCGGGAACCTTGCGGGAAAGCTCTTCGAAGCGCTTCTTGGCCTCCTTAGCCTCTTGCGCCTCTTCCTGGTCGCTGGAATCCTTGGCCTGGCCTTTAAGGGCCTCACATTGCTTCTTAGACTCGTCCAGCTCATCGCGGAGGGAACTACACAGGCGGCTGGATACCAGGAGACTATCGCTGATGGTCTGGTAACGGTCCTGGGCATCACGGAGCTGAGTGGTAAGCTGAAGGATCAACTGCTCCTGCGAAGTGGAAAATTGCGTTTGCGTTTCCGCCTGGTCTTCCAGCTCCTTGATGCGGTCCTCCAGATCCTTGACAAGTAACAATTCAACCTCGTATCGCCCCTGGAGCCGTTGTCTCTTCGACTCTAGCCGTTCAAGCTTCCGCTTCTTCGCCTCAATTGTATCCTTGTACTTGCGAATTCTCTTCTTCAGGGCCCGGATGGCGTCCCTGTTCAGCTTGTATTCCTGGCGCAAGTACCCGAGCTCATTTTTCATGGCGGCCCGTTTCCACTCGGTGCGATTGTAGCGGTGCTCCAGAGCGAAATATAACTCCTGGCCAAGCATCAGGCGCTGAGACATTGCCTGATATTCGTGGCTATAGACAAGCACATAGCCCATCACGAATTTTCGTACAGCCCTGCAGGACTTCTGGATGCCAGATTTGACAGTGTACATGAGAATTCCGACGACGAAAAGGAGGAGACAGAGGAAGATAATCCAGAGGACGGATCAGACAACGCCGTGAGAGGGCGGCTGGGACAGAGAAACGACATTGGTGGAGAGGGCGGCCGGATTGGACATAGAGAGAGGCTTGTAGAGGGAGATGGTCGGAAAAAGATTGAAGACGGGTGCAGCTGCGGCGGCCACACGTGTGGGGAGGTTGGACGGGCTCCAGCAAATCGTATTTGGGTACCCGAAAATGTAGGGGACTGGGACGTTCGGCATGAAGAGCTTGGGGAGAGGGGCTTGGATGGTGGGGCGGAAGTTCGGTCGCATGGGTGCGTTGGTGAGGAAGAAAGTAGTGAACAGCGCAGCGAGAACGCCTCCCATGATCCTGCCGACCATAGGATTAGCCATAATGGCTGCATAGTTCAAAGCGGTGTCCATGATGGACTAGAAAGAGAGGTTGAAGTTTGCGCAGTCTGCGGTTGGGAAGACGAGAAACCTCGAGTTGCAACGAAAGTAGGTTGTGGGTTGGGGAAGAAAGGAGGAGGCAAGGCGCGAGAGGGCAAGATATATGGGGGCGGCGGGAGGTCCGAGCGCCGGGCACGCAACAGCAGACGCAAAAAGTGGGGCGCTACCTCACTGTGAAAGGGCGGTGGAGTATTCTGACGAGGTTGCTGGGGGCGACCGTGGGGGGTTGTGTGGTTGGGGTTGTGGAAGTCGGTGAAAGGTTGCGACGGCACGGAAAGGTTGGGGCGGAACAGTGCCGCAACACCACTCGAGCATTGAACACACCCGTTGATCGGGAGTTGCCTTGAGTTGTACAATAAAGTTGCTCGCGACGAGGGGGGCGTTCTTGCGCATACACAGAGTGGGTAGGGTCCGCAGTGTGGAGAGATCGAAATGCTGGGGTTACCTCTACATTGTTAACTCATGATGACAGCAATGGGTCCCATATGCATGCATTCATACAATACTTAGGAGACATCTGCACTGCTCGATTTGCTACGCAGACGTGGGATATGGTGTGGCATGCTTACCAAAACGAGGAGAGCACCGTGTCATTGACAAGATGTACAGTATATACAACTAGCGCCCGAGACGGCAAAGTCAGCCTAAAGGCGCTGCTAGTTTTCCGCGCTCGTGTGAGTTTTGTACAAACCTCCTCATCGGATTACTACCTCCACGGCGACCTCATTGCTCCATCCGGCACTTGCGCCGGTCTCCTTCCAAGCCTTCACAGTGTCAATCTGGAGGACATCCGTGCAGGTGTCATTGATGCTGATGCAGTTGAGAGGAATCGGTCGTCCGAAAATGAGTGCGATGAAGTCTTCTTCGAGCGACCTTTTGGGCAGGTCAGAGACATAAATACCATAAGTCCCCAGAGCTTTCAACGATGTCCAAATCCGGAGTCGCCCAGATGACCTTTCAATGTAGCTACTGTAGTTGATGATCGCGGCCGCTCCCGTCATCTTGCCAAGCAGACCGAGATTGGCCACAGAGACAGTAGTTGGGCCTTCTCCCGCGTGCCTGCGTTCGAGCTCGAATGTACGAACAGGAAATGCAGAAAGGATCTCCCATCCCTGAACCGGAAGCTCGACATGGACGAATGAGCCGCGCGAGGCGGCGGTGCTTGGTCTCGTCAATTGACCGGTGGTATGGCTCCGGACCACATATGTGCCTTCTTCTGCCCCTGGAAATTGGTCGAGGCTGACGAGTTCAGACAAAGGAGCCTGCGTACAGTTGAAGATGCCTAGCACGCTGACACCGGTACGAGCCATGCCCACGTATGTGCTCACTTTCAGTAGCGCTGGGTCATCATAAGAATTGTATACCGATGTAGTCTTGCCGACGGTGTGCGGCCGAAAGATAACAGTATCATTTCGCGGCGTATTCCCCGTCATCTGACGAATGAGACCAATGTCATGGTAGCCAGGCTTGTCGGTAATGTATATAGGTCCACCAGAGACACAACGTGCGGCCGCGTGGTATGATCCGTAGGAATGGCCAGTCTGGAACATGTCCCAATCGGGGAGGATGTTGAGATGTTGGGTGAATATAGCGTTGTGAGCATTGCAGAAAATATGCCAGGGATGAGAAGCAGGAACTTCGGGGAAAAAGTCATCAGAGTTACGCAACAGTATACGAGGCTTGTTGGGCGGCAGCTGAGAGTGGAATATTATCTGAGGCGCTTGAGACATGCATGAGATCGCTTTTCCTGAAAAATAGCGAAGTTGGTTAATGCTCCACACGTCCTGGTATGTTTGGGTCAAATTTCGACGGTCTCTGGGGTCGTCCAGTTCGTCCAAGAAAAACTGCGCATCCGTTTTCACGGAGTCCACACCGGCGGAGCTTAAAAATCGATAGAAATCGCTGTAGAGGCGACCAGCATCTTCTTGAGCAACAACGAGCATTTTCCCGCCAGAGACACCATTCTTCTTCTTCACCCAACGGGTCTTATACTCCCGTGCAATCTTCCCCTCGGGAGCGATACCACCCCAGTACCCAAAAATAGCGTGCCAGACAGCGATATGTTTGATGTTTCGGTGCCTGGCTCGAATGTCACGCACCGTAGCTTGAAGTCCTCGGGGAAATCCGGTCTTCGTCGCCTCAAATTCCACCCAGCCTTTACCAAATTGCTGGTCACCTTCGTCATCCAAAGATTGCTGCAAATATCAGTTTAATCCAAAGGAAACGGTGGAGGCCTACGCACCCAGTTGTCGTCAATTATCAAACTCGTGATATTGATGTCATTCTTGCTCAGTGAGTCAAGAGCATCGAAGATCTTCTGTTCATTGAGGTCCTGCCCGAGCCCATTCCAAGTGCAGTATGCTAGACCGTCGGACCAAGTCTCAAGCCATTCTGGTTTCACGCCTTCGTGCAGAGCTTTCACTTCCGCTGCGAGTTCTCCAGACGCAGCTTCGTATTCCAAGACGATCCTGCGTGCATAGTAAATCGTTGCGGCCACAGCAGACTCCAGATCAATGCCTACAGCGACAACAAGTCTTGCTAGACCATTCTGCTCAGCATCATTCTGTGAGTTAATGACGACACCCCCACTTCCATCGTGGTGAAGTGTTGTAAGAACGTCGTCAACCCCGCTGATGGCCAGGACGGCCAAATGGGTTCCGTCGTTGCGCTCAAACGTAGTCAGAATGGCCTCCTTGTCTGGACGAAATTCGCCCTTTCCTTGCCGGGGAGCCAACCAAGGAGACCATAGGCGGACTAGTGCAAACCAGCGTGAAAAGTCACTCGGTAGCCCCAGCTTGTTTTTTGAGTAACCAGAGGTTGTTCCTGAAGCTGCTTGAACCGGACTGTCCACAGACCATACGAGGGTTCCAGGTGTATCACTTGTTTGTTTCTGGATATCCAGATAAGGGGGCAGGTCGTGCAGGTAGTGTGTAAGCTCCTCGCTCGGAAGATCGGACGCCTCAAAGATAATATGTCCATCAGATGTGGCGAACTGCTCATTTGACCATTTCCAGGGTTCGTCTTTGGATGCACGGAAGGTAACCGTGAAGGACACGCGACGGGGATGCTTGGGGAACCCACGAAGCTCGCCAGCATACCACTGACGACTCACATCAGACTTATAGGACCTGACGGTTATCTTTCAGGATTAGCTCGTACAAGAGACAGTTGAGGGTTCTTCCCATACAGCTATTTGCGGAGTAGGCAGAGATTCTAGCGTCAAGCTTGACCAGTCATCGTGGCCGTTGAAGTTATGCCAAAGAGCAACTTCCCATGGTCTTTCTATCGCGCTTTCAATGAGGACAGTAAATTGGACAGAGCTCCGCCCATTCGTAACAACTGTAGTTTGCCCTAAAGGTGGATTGCACAGGAGACTCGCGAACATAATGGTCGAACAAGCGGAGAATACGGCAACGGAACGATTCTGATTCTATAGTTAAGGGTATGCAAGGGGTTTACATGTAAGTGGAGGAGGTGACGTGACGCAGAACGGAAAAGGAGGGAATATACTGTGTATACGTAGATGAGGTGCGGTGAAGTGTGGGGAAGTGTGATCGCTGCATGCTCCCGGAGTTAGGACGGATTAGGAAAGGCCCTCGCAAGGCACGCGAAAAAGTGACCAGGGTACGAAAGCTTGGCTTGAAAGTACGCAACGTCGGATATTCGAGAAAGTCGACCCAGACCCATTGCTAGGTCAATGGCAACAACCATGGGGCTTCTCAAGCACCTGCCACGGCGGCGACCCTATGTATGTGGCCATTGTGTGCGAGCGCAACTCAATTTACCACGCTCTCCTCGACGTAGCCATTGGGCAGCCCCCAATCCGAACCAAGCACAATACTGGAAAGATCAGGCCAGGCAGATCAGATCGGGTAGCCAGAAGAGCATGGTGACCATTTTGGAAGAGCGAGGGCTCGTAAAAGACATTGCAGGGTAAGATGTCCTATCCCGACGGTAGCGACGTATGCTGACCCCTGTAGTGGTCGAGACGGCCTTGACTGGCTGCTCACAGAAAAGCCCGTAGGCGCATATGTCGGCGTTGATCCCACCGCACCATCCCTCCATGTCGGCCACCTTCTCCCGCTGATGGCTCTTTTCTGGATGTACATGTATGGCTATACGACAGTTACACTTGTGAGCGACGTTGGGCTGAGGATCGCCAATTGAGCTAATTGGAACAAGGTCGGCACTGGAACCGTACAAATTGGCGACCCGTCCGGCCGAATGACAGCACGAGCGCGTCTGGACACCAAGGCGCAGCCACTCAATCAGAAGAGTATGCTTGATCAGATGAACAAGCTTTGGGGAAATGTGATAGCACTGGGTGTCAAACACCGCTTCCCCGGGGACATTGGCCGACAAAGACGTACCTTTCAAAACCACGACTGGTTGTGGGGCTTGCCTGCCATGAGATTGATGCAAACGCTTGGGTCTGGTATGCGGCTTACGGAAATGCTCAACCGCGACTCGTATGTCCCTCATAGCTACGGCAGGAAGTGTCAACGTATATGCTGATCTCGTCCCAGGGTCCGGGCGCGACTGGAAAGTGGCAATGGGATGTCTCTAGCGGAATTTTGCTATCCACTGTTCCAAGGCTACGACTGGTGGCACATGTACAAAAACTTCGGTGTGCAACTTCAATTGGGCGGTTCCGACCAGTATGGAAACATTTGCGCGGGAATGGAAGCCGTTGAAACCATGCGCAAAACCCAGGAAACACCTGACCAGCTTGAGGACCCTCGGGGGGCAACGTACGGGATTACCACTCCGCTGTTGACAACAGCTTCTGGAGAAAAGTTTGGGAAAAGCGCCGGTAACGCGGTTTGGCTCGACAGTGATATGCTGAGCTCCTTTGACCTATATCAGGTTCGTCTTCAACCCCGACTCCAGTATGCTTATCAACGAAAGCTGATACACGACTTTAGTATTTCCTTGGCACCGCAGACGGCGACGTTGAGCGCTACTTGAAGATCTTCACTTTTCTCCCTCTCGAAGAAATATCTCTACTCATGAATGCTCATGTACAGGATCCCTCGAGGCGAGTCGCCCAACATGCTCTCGCAAAAGAAGTTGTTGAGCTTGCCCATAGTGCCTTCGCTGCAAAGTGTGCAGCATTAGAACATAAAGAGACCTTCGGCGGTGGGGCAAATGTCTATAATTACGCGATCTTGCATAACCACCTCCTCCTCGCTGCGCAAAGAGAAAATGCCAACCCCCCCATGTATCCGGGTAAAACCTGGGTTAGGGACAAGAGGGGGAAACGCCTCGATGATAAGATGGTGGACTATAAGAAGCAGTTTGCTGCAGGATCCAGCAAAGCCGGCGCTGAAGCTGAATCGAGCGCCCGCTTTGCATCGAATATGGTAACACTGCCGAAAGAACTGTTCGAGGAGGGCAGCTCCTTTCCACGGCTGATGTATGCGGCCGGAGTCACGCCTTCAAAAAGCGAGGCGCACAGATTAATTGCCAATGGCGGCGCATATGTTGTCGATCCGCAATCTGGGTCTCCCGCGAACCCTACGATCCTGGACTGGCGTCGCATTGAGCGTAGCGACGAACCGCACCCGCACAAGTTCATCATCAACAATGAGGTTTTGGTCTTGCGAGCCGGAAAATCGAAAATTCGGGTCTGCAGGATTATGGACACGGAGGAATTCAAAGCGAGGCGCTTAACTTGTCCAGGATGGGAAACCGCCAAACAACCAAAACCAACGGGTTTTGCGAATGAGGAGACATCGCAGGAGACATCTCAGGAGACGGTCGCTGACGAGGAGACGGCCCAGGAGATGAATGAGGAAAGATCACAAAAGATGCTTGCGAATGAAGAGACAACACAAGAGAATACTGCGAACGAGGTGACTCAACAGGAGACCGTGCCGAAAGATGATGTGTCCGATGCGGGAAAGAACTAATTCCTTCCTGCGTATTTGGGTTCGCCATGGCACTCTACTTTCGACCCTTTCCCCCGTTCTCGACGGCTTTTCCACGCGGCTCATTTTCGAGGCAAGCTTCACCGAGTGTAGACATATTGTACGATACTGTAGCCATATTTGTTGGAAGGCGTATAGCCGATGTGTAAGAGTAGCAAATCTTGCATCATAGGATAGAGAGGTGTTAGCAAGCACAGGCATGTATTTGATAAGATAAGGAGTTCGTTCTACTTCAGAGGCAAAGCTTCTAAGGTTGGTGAACTTTGCGGCGTACTAAGGCTTAGACCCTTTACACTTTGTTATCGTAAGACAAGAAAAAATGGAATCTATATAGTAGTGAACCGTGGGTTCATGAAGGGTTCTTTTTCGAACCCGTAAATCCTATCCAAGAATTATACTCCGGACTTGCGGGAGGAAAAGCGATACACCCTGTCACTCAAGTGGGAAGCCAGACCAAAACCAGTTCAAACAAGTTAAACTGTTGCAGTGGTGTTACGGTCCAGCCCTCACATTGAAAAGAGCAAGACTAATTGACACTGCTTGACTCCTTCTATCGCCGGTGTGTCGAGACAAAGCAGTGAAACCATTGCTCTCTCTCATAAGGTATTCGGCGAAGATTGTTTCCAGCGCCATCACTCATGCTACGTTTCTTGAGAACCACACTTGCCCAAAAGTATATTATAGCATTAGAACCTTATATCGGTTACGTACATGTCCTCAAATATTCTTCATCCACATCCATCTTGCAGGCGCCGGCAGCACCATCCATCATCAAGACACCTAACCAGTATAAACATGAGATCAGAGATGCCGTGAAGCGTCCGTAAACGTAACAAGGTAGTGTGTCGAACGCTGATTTCATGCCCCCCTCACAAGTCCACAATCGAACCACTGAAGCCCGGTGAAGGGAGAGTTCCAAGGCAGAATGTGAGGGGAGCTCATCGTGTCCACGCTAGGCTTTCATCATCTGAAGAGCGAGTTAGTGAGGGGTTTGGGGCGATGAATGTTCACGGTGCGGTACTCACGTTGTTTAAACTGGAAGGATGAAGAAGAAAAACGGTTCTCCACTGCGCGGAAAGGTTTTGGGTTCGACGGTGCGCTCGGGCCCAGGGGAGTTAGTCAGCGGCTTGGCGCGATGGGCTCACTTTTTGCGAATACCATGATCTCCTGCTTCATACCCCTTTTCGACCGTTTTCGTATCGAAGGGAGCTGTAAGAGGCTGTTTCTGGGACCATGATTGCCAGCAGAGCACTGCAGCGCAATATTGCCCACGAATGCGGTGTGCGGGCTTCTTATGCAGAAATATCGCGGTTTGTCCAGCGAACGCGATATCACGGGATCACATCCAGATCGATACGTTCGACACGATGTTTGAGTACGACGAGAATATGCAGACAATCGGAGTTGAATGAAACGACCAAGAAAGCTCTGGATAATTTCAAAGCCTCTAGTAATTATATGCCCCATTCCAACTGTCCCCGGATCGCGCTAACATCTGCGTAGTTCGTGGTGGCTTTGGGGCCATATCCTCGCAATTAGGGCCCAGGATCGAGAAAGAGAGGGGGGAAGTGTCCTTGGCTGGGTACCTGGGGACGCGAAGGGTAGTCTCAAAGAAGCTTGCGTTTGCCCTTCTGAGGGACCCGATGCAGAGATATTGCATACAAATGGTATCCTATCTTGGAAAGGAACAAGCAGAAGAGCCCAAGAGAGTGGAGACGCATGAAACTCTTTGCTCATTGAAAGATTGGACTCCTGTTGTTGTCAAAGGAAGGCTGAAGGAAAGAACTGAACCTTCTAAGGAGGACACCGCTATGGGGATATCTTTGATGAATACCGTCGAGATGGAACTGGATTCTATTGAAGTTCTCAATGAAGTACCAAAGGATCTTCTCCTGAAGGAAGATACTGTGTTTTCTCCCGAACAACGACATCTCCAACTCCGCACCGGTGCAGAGCTAAGACAAAACCTCTTGTTCCGATACAAAGTCACCACGCAGGCCCGGAAACTCCTGGGCTCGAAGATGCAATTCAGAGAAATCGAGACACCGATTCTGTTCAAGTCGACGCCGGAGGGAGCTCGTGAATTTCTGGTCCCGACACGGACCAAGGGGCTCGCATATGCGCTTCCACAGAGTCCGCAACAGTATAAGCAGATTCTGATGGCTTCGGGGATTACTCGGTATTATCAGTTCGCTCGATGCTTTAGAGACGAAGATTTGCGAGCTGATAGACAACCGGAATTCACGCAGGTAAAGGCAGAGTTCCGATGGGTTGAAGTATCTTTTCTAACGAGTGAGTAGCTCGATATTGAAATGGCGTTCGCGGCTGAAGAAGACATCATGAGTCGCATTGAAGCCCTGCTGAAGACTTTGTGGGAGCAGTTGCTGTCGACGCCAGTCGTCACGCCTTTTCAGAGGATGACTTATGCCGATGCAATGGCATCGTACGGCTCTGATAAGCCGGATCTGCGTCTTGGAATGGAGGTGAGCCATTTCGATGTACGGCGTTGCGTTACCTTCATTCTGATTGTCAACATAGATTCACAACATCACGGATAAACTGCCTCAAGACCTAATCAGCAAAATCAGCGACCTGGAGTCGCCAGCTGTGGACGCCTTCCGAATGAAAGTCTCAGATGACCCTAAGGTCACAAGAAAATTCATTACCGAGTTTCTAGACAGCCCCGAAGGGCAACCTTTCCTGGCCAATCCGGCCGGCCAACCTGGAGTGTTCGTCGTAGACGCCTCACAACCTATGCAAGGCCTGTTTGCTCTAGGGCATGATTTTGTCATGGACACTCCCGAGGCCTTAGCCGTTGACCACGGCGACCTTCTCATTCTCCAAGCTCGCAAAAATGAACCTTTCTCGGGCGGTTCCACTCCGTTGGGGAACCTCCGTTTAGCACTTCACAAAGCGGCAGTTGCCCAGGACCTCATACCGAAGCCCACTGGCTTCCACTTTGTCTGGATCACCGATTTCCCTCTTTTCACGCCTACCAATGACACTGACCCGGGCCAAGGTGGCTCAGCCGGCTTTTCCTCCACGCATCACCCCTTCACAGCCCCCAAGACCGCCGAGGATGTCAACCTCCTACTCACCTCGCCCGAAAAAGTCACGGCTGCACATTATGACATCGTCGTCAATGGCGTAGAACTGGGCGGTGGCAGTCGACGTATCCACAACGCTGAAGTGCAAGAATTCATCCTGCGCGATGTGCTCAAGATGAGCCCTGAGCGGTTAGAAGACTTCCGGCATTTGCTGGATGTGCTGAGGTCGGGATGTCCGCCGCATGCGGGCATTGCGCTTGGGTGGGATAGATTGGTGGCGGTGATGTTGGGGAAGGAGTCCGTGAGGGACGTAATCGCTTTTCCGAAGAGTGGGAAAGGGGAGGACATGTTGGTTAAGTCGCCGAACAAGGTTACGAAGGAGCAGTGGGATACTTATCACCTGCAGCTGAAGGAGTGAGAAAGATACGGTGATGAATGGGCTCGACTTGCGTTTCCCCCTTTCAGGAACCTGCGTTTCGCCTTGCGGTTGTGTTGTAAGATAGTAAGGGTGTGGATTGTAAGAGTACTGGCAGCGAGAGTCGGCATCTGACACACTGGACCGGATAGAGGTATTGGAAATGGCTTTGTACAATATATTAAAGATAGAGCGCACGTGCTCAATTATCATTCCGTGAATTCATTGTCTCGTTGCTACACTTTTGTTAACCCATCTTCACATTGGAGAAATCCATCTCCGGATGCTGCGCCATGAACTTTTTGAGGATGTCTTCCTTCTTCTGCTCGTCGCTCGTCGGCTTGCCCATTTCCTTCTGCCTCTGGTCGTACATCATCTTCTCCACCATGCCCCTCGTCTCGCCGTCCAGATCGCTGAGCTTGCTGTTCTCTGGCTGGATCTTGGAGGTGTCGATCTTCGGCGCGGTCGTAATGACATGTGCCCACCACTCCATCTGATTGACCTTGTCCAGATGCACGCTAATTTCCTTGCCGTTCGGCACTGTCTCGAGAGTCCATGTGGAATCGTCGACGCGGATGGGATGTGGGAGTTCGCCCTGCAGATGCAGTCAGAACTGTAACCTCGCCGCATGTGTCCAGGGTCAACGCACGTCGATGATGGGTTTCTGGCCCTTGATACCGACCTTTAGCGCATTCTTGGATATCTTGACGTCCAGGTCGCGGCCCTTGTATTTGCCTTCAATGGGGACTGTAAGGTCCAGGTCCTTGATGGTCTGCGTCCATTTGTACGGGAGTGCGGCCTGCTCGGCAGCTTCCTTGGCCTTGAGCTCCTCGTCGGCCTTCTTCTGCTCTTCTGGTGTCGGCGAGCCAGGCATCGTGTTTTTCTGTTTTTGCGGTCCTCAACTGCGGTCGAGGAAAAGGTTCCAACTTGGAAGGTTGTTTGCGAACTGGCGACCGCGGGGACGTTTCCAAATAAGCGATGGTCCCGGCAGGCGTCATCCCGTCCGAGCTGGGCGGCGGACCCCAGCAGCCCGGTGAGAACTACGAACGTGCACCGAGCAGCATTCGGCTGGGTACAACGCATCACCACTGCACGCCCTCGCCCTCTCCCCTTGCGGGCCCTTCACGACCTCCGCGCGCGCGCCCCAGCTGTACCACCGAGCTATTCTTTTCCCCCGCCCCAACGTCCTCCGCAATGCCGCGATAGCGGTCGCATTCGAGTCCCCGGACCTACGCAATCACCCCAACCCGACAACAATCGCTCACGACTCGGAGGCACATAGGCCTACGTCCACTCCGTCCGTTCCGAGATACATAACTACCCCCGAACCCCATGGCGAGTTCCTTTGAGAAGTCTGTCAGGGGCGGCACGAAGATCAAGGTCAGCATTTGGCTGCGTGGTTTCTTTCAGCTTTGGGACTGACACCGCCCTCTGCAGCTCGCGGCGCCCAAATCGAAATATGTCGAGCATATCCTCGTCGCAACCCATGCCGGCGAAGCCGGCGTAGCAGAGATCTTCCGAGCGCTTACGAATAGGCTTCGTGATTCGACATGGACCATCGTTTTCAAGAGCCTGATCATTGTACACCTCATGATACGAGAAGGGGAACCTGAGGTCACGCTTAAGTATCTGGCTCAGAACCCCGGTCGAAAGCTGGCAATTAATCATTTCACTGAGGGTATGTTTGGGAAATGTGGATCTGGCCAACAGCGCAGCTATACTGATTGACTCCGCGCATAGTCCAAACACAAGGTCACAATATCAAGACGTATTCGGAATACCTTCTCACGCGCGCAAAGGAATATGGCTCTACGCGTGTGGACTACGTAAGAGGCGGAGAAGGGCGGCTCAAGAGGTTGAGCATTGACAAGGGCCTGCTGCGAGAGACAGAAAGTGTCCAGAATCAGATCCGATATCTCTTGAAGTGCGAACCCTTCCACGATGAACCCGAAAACGAGATCACATTGACGGCCTTTCGATTGCTGACCATGGATCTGCTTGTGCTGTTCCACGTCATGAACGAGGGCACCATCAATGTTCTTGGTAAGCGTACGCTGCATCTCAAGAGGAGCCCTCCTAATTATCTTAGAACACTATTTTGAGCTGTCCAAACCAGATGCCACGCGAGCTCTGAAGATTTATCGGACTTTCGTTAAGCAGACCGAAGCAGTGGTGCAATATCTCAGCGTTGCTCGTCTGCACGAGCATTCGACAAGGTTAGAGATTCCAAAGATCAAGCATGCGCCCACCAGTCTAGCGGCTTCCCTGGAAGAGTATCTCAATGACAAGGACTTTGAGATCAACCGGAGACAGTACCTAGCCGAGCGGGAGGCAAAGAAGAATGGCGGCAAGAGCACGAATGGAACGAGTAAACTGCTGGCCGACGCGGACTCGAACCCAGCGAAACCCGCCACATCGAATCAGCCTGCCGCAGCACCCGCGAAGCCGGCGGTCAGCGCTCCACTCATTGACTTATTCGAGTCTATCGCGGATAATCAGCAAGTCATGGGGCAGCCTCAACCGCAACAGTTTCCTCAACAAACGGCTTTTCAGCAACCAGTGTTCCAAAATCCGGCGCAATCTACAGGAATGGCCTTTCCGCAACAACAACCGCAACAGTCGTTCGGTACACCTTATGGACAAGGTACCAACCCATTTGGCCAGATGCAACAGCCGCCACAACAACTGCAGCAGCAACCGCAGCTCCAAACACAATTCACAGGCGCTGGCTTTGGGGGCTACACTGCTCAACCCTTTAGTCCTCAGAACCCTTCGTTGGCCTCCATACCACAGAATGGAGTCGCTAGTTATGGGCAGCCGACACAGCCGATACAGGAGCTTGCGGGGTATCCACCGCAGACCCAACAGATGTATGAGATGCCAACGATATCCGAACCACTACAGCCACAGCCAACGTCGACCAACCCATTCCGCCAGTCGATGATGCCTCCTGGTGCAGGAGCCACGGATGCGAAGCTGCTCAGCAACCCGACAGGGGCTGTCCCCTTATCGAGATCCCCTACGAATCCTTTTGCTCGACACAATACCGGTATGCAACAGCCAGGCCAGTCACCAGTCGGCATGTCCTCCTCGCCCTTCTCCACACTTCCCTCTATACAGGAACCTCCATCACAAATGGGATTTGCGACACAGCAGCCGCCGCAACCGCTCCAACCTGCACCAACGGGGACGAATCCATTCGCTCGCAACAATTCACCAAATCAAGGGGCACCCTCGCCTCAAGGTGGACTCACTGTCCACGCAACAGGAAGTACGAATCCGTTCCGCCAAAGCGCATTCGTAAACCAACAAACGGGTCAAGGATGGCAGCATTCTGGGAACCAGGGAACCCTGGGTGGACTGAGCCTCAACCAGGTGCCCACCACGAGCGTGTTTCCCCGGCCGGGGCAGCAGACCGGACAGTATATGGGTTAGGGAGCTGATTGTCCGAAGTTGGCTGTTTCCACATATCAAACGTGCTAAGTTCTGTCCATGCAAGACACGGCGTTGTCGAATTTTCAGCATGGGAAACAGAGGTAATTGGGGGTTTCCAAGCGCGGTCGTCGGTTCTGTAGGATCGGATAGGGGGTGGGCTGTGGCGTGGAAATCAGTCAGTCCCGGCGAGGACTACTCGCATAATAAAGAATATTCTTCTTCCTCCCTCAGCTGTCATTGCGATTGCCGATCCCTCGATCTCCCATGCGATGCCCGTCATAAGCATGTGCATGTCCGTGTCGTTTGGGCGAACTTGTGCACGGGCAACAAACGTCTTTTCGCTCGGCTTGGTTAATGACGCTAATCCGTTCTTGGTTAGCGACTTTTCTCTTTTGCTCCAGAGTAAATGCTTCTCGCGACGCTGCACGCAACCACCAACTAATTTCCCCACTCCCACTCGACGTGCGCCCATCCGTCCATCTCGCCTTCTCCATCTCCTACATATCTTAATCGCGTTCAGAAGGCGCCCTCCATCTGCTTTTTACTCCCTACCACCGCCACGCTCTTCTCTCGCTCGGCCCCACTCGCCTCGTCGCCGCCGCTACACACAACTTAGGTACTTTCGTCTCCGCTGCTATCAGACAGCCCCGGAGTGAGTTCCCCGCCACCCACCCACCGGCCTTCCCCCGTCGCTGACGACCCATCTTCCGCTCAGGCCCTTTAATCTATATCATCTTCGGATTTTATCTTGCCCACGCCACGGTGCACCCACCACCACCTGCCATCACCTTACTCCCGTCTCAAACACCACTTCCCGTCCAAAATGGCAACCACCGACTCCACCGTCCCCGTCAATGGCACGTACGGAACCTACGAAGTCAGCAACCAGGTGGCTGCCAGCGCCAACAGCGCTTCCACCTACGGCGCCGCTCAGCAGCAGGAGCAGCAGTCGTCCGGCAACAGCTCCGAACTTCCTAAGGAGGAGATCGGCTGGTACTTTGTGGAACAATACTACACCACCCTCAGCAAGAACCCTGAGCGCCTTTACGTAAGTTTTGGATATTCAATCGGGATGAAAAGGCATGGTAGCTGACCACTGCAGCTCTACTACAACAAACGTTCGCAATTCGTCTCCGGTACCGAGGAGGAGAAGGCCCCTGTCTGCCACGGCCAGAAGGTATGCGCCGCCCAGCGATTCCGTCACAAGATGGGTGCTCACACAGGGAACAGTCTATCAATGACCGCATCAAGGAGCTCGACTTCCACGACGCCAAAGTCCGCGTTACCAACGTCGACAGCCAGGGCTCCGACGACAACATCGTCATCCAGGTGATCGGTCAGATCTCGAACAAGGGTGAGCCTCACAAGCGATTCGTCCAGACCTTTGTCCTCGCCGCTCAGACCCACGGATACTTCCTTCTCAACGACATCTTCCGTTATCTCGCAGACGAGACAGAGGAAGAGGAGGCCGCGCTGGAGGAACCCCAGCAAGAGCCACTTCCCTCGGGTGTTGTGGAGCCTGCCCCCACTGCTGCCGAGCCCGCTGAGGCTGCCAAGCACGAAGCCGTTGGTGAGAGCGAGGAGGACCTGGCAAAGGTTGACCAGAAGCTCGAGGAGGCTGCTCAGGAAGAACCTGCTGCCGCTGCCGCTGCCCCCGAAGTCAACGGCACTCACGCTGCCGAGCCCGCTGAAGCCCCTGCCGCTGCTGAGGAGACCCCGGCCGCTGCTGCTCCAGAAGAGACTCCGGCTGCCCAGGCTGAAGCACCTGCAAAGGAGGCCGCAGAGCCCGAGAAGCCCGTCGAACCGACTCCCACTCCCGCTGCGGAGGCTCCCAAGCCTGCTGCTGCCGCTGCTCCGGCGGCTGCCCCCAAACCGGCTGTCCCACGCACCTGGGCCAGCCTTGCTGCCTCTGCCCACAAAGTAGCTGCACCTGCCGTCCCTGCCCCTGCTGCTCAGCCTTCCCAAGCGCAGGCTAAGGCTCCCGCTCCTGCTGCAAGTCAGGCCCAAGCTGCGCCAGCTACGCCAGCTGAGAAGCCCGCTCCCGCCCGTGAACCCTCCCCCTCCACCAGCCAGGGCGAGACTGCCGGATGGCAATCCGTGACTGGCCACAAGAAGGAGCAATCCCGTTCCCAGAACCAGCCTCCCGCTGCCGATGGCGATAACAAGCGAGCCTACATTAAGAATGTTTACAGCCAGGTCGAGGAGGCCCCCTTGAAGGCCGCCTTGTCCAAGTTCGGCGAGATTGCCTACCTTGATATCAGCCGCCAGAAGGTGAATACTTGTTCCTCTTTTTATGCTGCCTGTCCAGCTTGCTGACTTACTCCAGAACTGCGCGTTTGTCGACTTCAAGACCTTGGCCGGATTCCAGGCCGCTGTCAGCAACAACCCCCACCGCGTCAACGGTGTCGACCTGGTTGTTGAGGAGCGCCGGTTGCGCCCTCAGGGTTTCGTTCCCTACCCCCGCGGTGGCGCCCAACGCGGTCGCGGCGGCATGAGCGGCCAGTCTCCTCGCGGCAACTTCCCGGCTCGTGGTGGCCGGGGCGGCGCCGGCGGCCGTGGTGGACGCCCTCAACCCCAGGAGGTTGCCTAAGTTGTTGGCTGTGTGAAGCCGGCACGTCGGGCTTCCTCTCCACCCGGGGATAACGAGGGGACTCGCTTCGGTCACGATTCACGGTTCTAACTCATCCCATGTACTGTACGTCCTTTCCTGTCATGTCGGTGTCTTCCCGGGTTCGGCATTCTGTCTGGACAAAAGTCGGTTGTGTCTGCCCTTGCACTTGCCCAGACACGCCATTCCCCTTTGCATAGCGGTTTCTCATGTTTGGCATTTCTCTCTCATGTACCCTATCCCACCTTCTGCTGTATCTGCTAGGGAAAAGTCCGCTTTTCTTCTTCGGCTGTTCATGTTTCGATATCCGTTTCTTCCTTTTCTTTTCCATGTGGATGGTCATGTGAGCAGGAGGTGCTTTGGAAGGGGTTCGGCCTTCTGGTGCCCGCTCTCGATGGCATAATGCGAGGTGGTTTCTTGGGTGTGGGGTGGGGTGTGTTTTGCGCAGGCCTGTTGATGGGCTCGGCGGTTTCCTCTGTACAGTGTCTCTTTCTATCATCACTCTAGGGAGGTTAGAACATGGGGGCGTACATGAAGTGTCACAGTGTCTAGGCGGTAAGAAGGACGAGGGCGGCAGGCAGGCCAGGAGTATGGTCTTGGGGTATGTATGGCGCGACGGCGTAGTACATGTGTGTATGATGCGTATGAATACCATACACGATCGCTCTCTCTTTCACTCTTTCAAAATCTGTGTTCACCGTCACACACCTAGGTATTTCCTCACTCTATGGTCACATGATGAGCTAACTATATCTTGTGTCTACACGATTATACGATGCAGCAGTCCAGGGATGGGCGTGGGTGCTGGGGAGTTCAAGGAGGGGCACCCGCCGCAGTGATTCGTTCACGGTCAGCAGCCTCGTGGCCACCACACAGCAAGCCGCATCCGCAACCTTGGAACCTTGACAACTCTTAGCACTGGCACTGTACATGCGGACCTGCATAACTCCTCCTGCCCTTCCATCTTTTTGCTTTGTCTACTCTTCCTCCTGTCCTTCTTTTCAACAAACTCCTGTTATCTCTCCGTCTCTCCTCTTCCTCCGGTGGTCATAGCTCGCAAGGCGGGGTTCCCCTAGCGTGGGGGGTTGCTCCGCTGTTCTCCAACATCATCATCTATCGGTCCGCTGCCGCCAGCACCCACCCAACACTCTCTTCCTCTCGTGGGTCGACTCTTGATTCTCTGTGAGTCCGACCATGAGCTCCACCGGAGGTGTTGCCAGGGCTCTCTCTACGTCTCCCACGGCCTCGCCCGCTCGCAAGTCCCGCAGCGCCGATCATTCGCCCGCCCCGCCGCCTTCCAGCAATGCGCCCACTACCTTCTTCCTGAGGAGCGAGTCGGAAATGGAGCGTTCCCTGGCGAGCTCGGCGGCGACCGAGTCGACCGACAGGCAAGGAGATAGTACATATGGCGTTCAGAGCCTCGAAGATACCTTGAATAGCGCCTTCGGCGTGAGAAGCACCTCGTTAGATAATGAAGATAATGAAGTGGTGGAACGCCCTCCAAGTATGAGAGGGAGTTCAAGATGGCACTCCCAGAGTCCGCCCACAGCTGCCGGAGCCCGTCGGGAACCTACTTGCACATCGCCCTTGACAAGGACTAGGCCCAAGACCTCGGACCATATGGTATCGAACCCCATATCACCCTTCAACCATGATGCACGCTCTCCCGCTCCTGATTCCGCCATGCCTAGTACGCCGCGATCTGTCTCGGTGCAGTCATTAAAGCTGTCAGACGAAGAGTCGGAGCTTCAGGAGAGTGCCAGTCAAGCCATTGCGTCGAGCGACGAGGACGCAGATGAGGACGAGGACCATACGCAAGTAGGAGATTCGAGCAGCCTTCCACAGCTCGTCATGCCGAGCATACAGATGCCTACCCGGCGACCGTTCACTACCAAGGGCAAAGCTATGGGAAAGTTGAAGGTCCTCATAGCCGGCGAGGCAGGTAGGCAGCGACACCCCTTTCATGAATCACCTCATTCCACGCACTTGACCACTGACACGATATAGGGGTCGGCAAGACCTCGCTCATCCGTTCCATTGTCCAGTTGTGCGAAGACATCGTGCACGTTGATCCTTTGTCCCCATCCCAATCCTTCACCTCATCCCCTCCACCCAGAGCGAAGGCCCGCAAGCGAAAGCGCGAAGGTAGTACCACCACCCGCATCACTGAGATTCACGCCAGTACCAGAGCGCTGCCACATTGGTGGACAGACATGCAAGAGAGCGGGAGTACTCGGCGTAAGAGCAAGCGCAAGAGCTCCACTGATTCGGTACTCGAGCGAAACATAACGTTTGTCGACACGCCTGGTTACGGAGCTCCTGCTTCCAGCGGCGATGACCAGAGTTTGGTGGTGGAGTATGTTGAGTCATTGCTCTTCCAGAATGCCTCGGTGGCATCGATGGAGGATAGTGATGTGCTGGGCGTCATTGGGGGTCATGGGGGCGTCCAGGTGGACGTCGTCTTCTATCTCCTTAGCCCAGGTATGATTACATCTTCTGCCACGTTTCCGCTTCGCTAACGATGACACAGTGCAGGATATCTCCAAGGATGTCGACTACATGCAACGCCTATCTGCATTGACTAATGTCATTCCCATCATTGCAAAAGCCGACACGTTAAGCGCTTCCGAGTTAATCGCAATCAAGACTTCAGTTCTTGCCCGCTTGCAAGCCACCACTGTCCGGCCGTTTTTCTTTGGAAAGCCTATAGAAGATGCTCTGCTAGCCGTCCAGGGACTTCCCCTCATCTCCGCCGAATACCCTTCGAATCCCGCAGCTACCCTTGAAGCATCACAATATCCCTTCGACTACGCAACCTACCCCTATGCGATATCGACCAACTGCGGCCGGGACATGGAGACCATGGAGGCGTCTCTTCTGATGTCGCCAGATTACGTGCAGCCGCTCCTCCCGTCAGAGCTCGCGACTCTGGTCAACCAAGTGTTCGATCCAGATTCCATGGCATGGCTGAGACACTCGGCCGCGAGGAAATTCCTGTCTTGGAGGCGGAGAGCGAGCCTCCTAGAAGACTCTCCAATCCTACGAGGTCTCGAATATCGCTCGCCCAATGCCCGCAGACCTTCTGCCTCCTCCATCGGGCTCACGGCCGCTTCTCAAGGTACGCCCAACCACCCGCGACGCGAGACCCGTCAAGCTAACTCGCCCCCAGCCTCAGCCCCCTCCTCCGTCTTCTCCAGCACCTCCCCCTCTGGCGTCCTCGTCCCCCGCACCTCCTCCTCCTTCTTCTCCGCCTACCCCTCCACCATGCACTCGCCACTCCTCTCGCACTCCCACCCCGACCACAGCGACACGGGCCCCCTCCCAGACCTCCAACTCTCGCGCTACACCGCCACCTTCACGCGCGGCGAGCAGCGCTTCGCCGACGTGCGGCTCGCGAAGTGGGCGACGGACCTGCAGCGCAGCCTGCGGCACGAGAAGGAGCGGTTCGAGGAGCTGCAGCGGACGGAGCGGGCGAGGTGGTTGCTCGAGCGGGTGGGCGAGGAGGTCAGGGAGGGCACGATCGTACCCACTTCAGCGTCCGCGTCGCTGGGGACGACCGCCGGCTCGAAGGAGACGCGAAGAGCAGACTGGGCCGTCATCAAGGCCGCTGATAACGAGATAGCTGCCACCACCGGCGGGTCTTCTCCTCTTCGGTATTCCGGCCGGGAGTCCCTGGACTCTCGGGATCCGCTGGGGTTGCTGCAGTTCGGCGACGAGGTGAAGAGGACGGGGACGGTGCTGGTGAAGATCCTGGGCGGGGTGAGCGTGTTGGGGGTGTTGGTTGTGGCGGTTGTGAGGGCCAGTGGGGTCGAGGGGTGGTTGGTTCCTGAGAGTGGGGTTTGGGGGTGGTTGAAGGGGGTGGAGTAGGTGGGCGGTCGAGTAGGGAAGAGGGGTAGGGTTTGGAGCGCGTGAGGTGGTGGCGTTTGGATTGCTCGGGTTGGGTGGTTGTGATTTATGCTCTAGGGGATGCGATCGGGTGTGCTTTTCTGTCTGCTGGACGTTTCGCATACAGCTCACGGTGCGCAACAAGACCGGATGGCATGGGAGCGTGCTGTTCAGGCAAGACTCGGACCAGAGTGGGGGGTTTCGAATCTCGAATTTCACATTTCATGACGGTGGGGGGACGTGGTTACGGTAGGTATACCCCTCTTACTTCTTCTGGTCTCATGGGGGGTTTGGCGTACAGGGCCGCTTTTCTTGTCGATTTGATATAAGACTGGCTGGCGTAGGGTTTATATATATATCACTGCTCTAGGAGTAATGGCACTGTCTTCTCTATCCATTGCTACGCGACAACTGGGGCGGAGTGGAGCGGTCTGCGTGCGATGCAGACTTTATAGATTATCCAGATTCCTGTACGGACGTGAAGTCCAATATCCATTCAACGAGACATCGACCGATGCCCTTTGCTCCCATCCCTCCAGCTTTGATCCCAGCCCGTATCTTATATAGAATGCAAAAGGTTGGCCTTTCAAAGTAAGTACAGATATACTCCCTAGCTCCAGCTGTCATGCACACCAAACCCTTCCCTTGAATGTATGGAAATATCCAATCTTTTTCCAATCTCCCATGTTTGACCTCGGTGGAGTCCTTCAATATCTTGATATCCAAGACGTCTCCTCCTATCCCCGGAATCATGTACGCGACGCAGAAGATCCAAATGTTTACGCCCAGCTGTGTTCCGTTTGGCAGACAAAACGGGTCTCGGGCTGCTCTAACCTGCCAAAGTGACGGAAGGCGGAGTAATAGACATCGAAAGGGCATCCTCCTGCTCTGTCCGGTAAACCAACTCCGGGACAAAGCACAACTTTAGGACGGAATATGATCGCGGCCTGCCGGACGTCTGAGAGACGTACGATAGAATTCGGAGGACTATGCGGATAATCCAAAAGATACGCAGCGCGCTATGTCGTATATAAAAGGGAGATGAATGGGTGAGCGTGAGAGGCGTAAATGCGTGCGGTCGTGATTCTTCCCTTCTTTCAAACATCCAGGCATAGGTGAGGCAAACATTGCACCCACACCCTGCCATCCCGGTCCGTGAGAACGTCTTCGAACTTCCAATCCAGCCATATCTTCATCGATCGCTTCCTCACCTCGGCGACGCACTCCTGCCCTCAGTCGCACCCTCCGGCGTAACCTGGATACTCGGCACCCGCTCCATAATCGGCATGCCCAACCCGGGCGCCCTCGTCTCCACCGGGGATTCGTAATTCGGCGGATCCTCGTACGCGGGCGCCTCCTCGCGGGGTATCTCTATACTCGGCGTCCCAATCGCAGGCGTCCCCACTCTACTCACAGACCTAGACTGGGAGCGCGATCGGGAACGCGGCCGTGACAAGGAAACGACTTCGAAGTCGTCTGGGCTGGACGAAGCCCGTCGAGCGTGGGTCGGCGCAGCCACGGGTTCCGGGAATTCGAACTCGCTCGAAGCGCGGGACGTGACGATGGAGCCGGCAGAGACGCCGCGATAATGCGACTGCAGCGCGTTTCCCCTGGCGCTGTGGCCGGAGATGCTGGCTGCGGAAGAGAGGAGCCCGGTGCGCATGTCGCTCCTATCGCTGGCGTTTGAACTTGCTCGCACTCTGGTTCCGTCGTGGCGAGCGAGACCCAGGTCGCCGTACTGGACGCTGCTTACGCGGCGTTCTCGCTGCGGTGCTAGGGCTTGGTGTACTGCGATGAGTTCTTGACTGCGGCTCATATCTGCTGCGGCGTCTGCGCGTCGTCGTAGTTCTGCTAAAGCTTGCATGTCGCCTCTTGCGCGGGCTTCACGTCTCGCTTCTCGGCGTGCGTCGCGCTCTGCGGCTTCCTGGCGGCGGGCAAGTCGGATCTGGTAGAGCGATTCCATCTCTTCCTCTCGGCGCGCCTCTTCCTCGTCAGGGGCTTCGGGGAACTCGACGACGGTGTCGATGCCTCCTCTTTCGCCTTCGCGGGCGATGATGCGCTCATTCTCGCGCGCGGCGGGTGAGTATGCGGGCAGCGTCATCACACTTCGAATCGACGTATTGCGATCTATTCCCACCGCCCCGCCAGACATGACCGCGCGTTCTGGGTCCTGCAGTGCAACGCTCTCGCCTCCTGAGCTCATCTGGCGGGTATGGCTTCTGTCTAGCTCATTGCCCTGCAGCGTGGTGGAATAGTCGTTGCGACGAGGTCGACGCTTCCCGGGGAGCAGACTCCGCCAGCTGAAAAGCGACGGGAGCTTTTCTTCCTTGTTTCGCCGAGGGGAACGGCCTTGTTTGTGGAGGGAGCGGACGAAACGGTAGCGGATGAAGTAGGCGATTATGAGGAAGATGATGATGACGAGGATGACGATGGCAACCTATGGAGAGGAAATTAGTATCATATGTTTGACATTGGCAAAGGGAAGTGGAACTTACGAAGTAGAACTGCTTCCTCTTTCCATCGTTGTTCTGATCCTTCTGGTCGTTTTTGTCGCCGCCATTGTCTCTCCTTCCCAGGGCGAAAGACTCAAGACTCCTTCGATCCGCAATGAGCCCAATGGGTATCCGCATGGTATGTTCTGTAGGCCGCCTTGTCCCACAGCAGGGCTTGTGTTGCTCGTCGTCTTATCTTGTGACCATGCAGCGTCCGTTGCGATACGTTGCGCCGCAATCTCGTTCTCTTCGAATAGTATTCCTCCTATATGAAGTAGATTGAGGTTAAGACCTTTTTGGGTGGCCTCGGGCAACCCAAGGTGTTCAACGTCGTTTCGCTCGGACTCTGCTAGCAATCGACCTCCAGCGGCCTTCAGTCCTTCCGTCTTATTCGTGATCCGCAGCCGGCTCTTGATCGTTGCAATACAAGACACAACACAGCAATTCAGGGAAATACAATAGCAATGCAACAACGATGAGCTATCATACACAAGAAACAACGCAAAATATCGAAGAAGTATGTAGCAGAGAAGCGGAAGATGGGGCTGAGGATGTTGCTGCCAACCCGATCATGCTTCCAAGAAACGGCCTTGGCATGACGACGCTAGACAGGGTTGGGCCGGTCCACCCAACGTCTAACCATTGAGCAGTGGCTGTGGTTGTGGCGCGTGCGGCGTCATTTTACAGAGATACGGGAGGCGTGATTCCCGATGGTAAGCAAATGCACGCTGTGCTTTGAGGAAGGTGAGTGGTGGTTGAAAGTCCTGAGGGCAGCTGATAGAGGCGTTCCAAGTCGTGCAACTGCGTTTATCCCTCTTTCCACGATACCTCGGAGGATCGGACTCTCACAGTCGGGGTGCAGTTGGGATGCTATTTTTGGTGCAGTGATTAGCGCCAGGGTCTGGTGATGTCCCATGCATGCTTGCATGGTGGATTCTTATAGACTTGTGGAGATTCCTTTTAAAGCAGTTTCAAGGCGACATATTCGAGTGGGAACTTCTGATGGGGGTTTCTCGGAGTAAGAAGGTATGAGGGGGTTGTCCCAATGGCTATTAGATACAATAACAACTTGTCCGACTATCTTCGATTGGAGATTCACTGGTGAATTTGGCCCTTTCCATCCACCTCTGAACGGCGATTGACCAACCTTGACTGAGCAGTTGAAGGGTTTGTGATTTGTCGCAAGCCAACTTGCATCATGAGCGCTGGAATGGCCAAGGAGTCCACCAGTGTCTGCCACAGGACAAGGGTGTTGCGGGGTTGGTTCTCTTCTTCAGGAGTGATGGACTGTGACCAGCTCAGATCCTATAGTCCAAGTTTCACATAAGGAGCTTGATCTCCCGAGTTTCCGATGCCTAGTCGTCGAGATTTTGACAATCCCATCTTCAACGAGTCCCACGAATCGAATCGCCTGAGCCCTATTCCTTCACCGTCTTCACTGCCTCTTCCGTCTCCCGCTCTTCTCCCTTCCCCTTCCTAGCCAAAATCCACAAAAACTTAACCCCAAAATCCGGATCCCCCTCATCCAACTTCCCATCCCCAGCCTCCAGCACCTCCATCTCCACCTCCTCAAACCCGGCCGCCCTCACCATCTCCTCACTCCCCTCGACATCGTAGCTACTCCAAAACATGCCATGCCCCAAAAACTCCCCGTGGATCTCCTCCTCGTCCATGGTCGCGAGGTTGAACGCGAACGTCCCGCCCGGCCTG
This sequence comes from Westerdykella aurantiaca, assembly GCA_030412805.1. Lineage (NCBI taxonomy): Eukaryota > Fungi > Ascomycota > Dothideomycetes > Pleosporales > Sporormiaceae > Westerdykella > Westerdykella aurantiaca. The sequence continues at coordinate 8,929,333 of JASJFJ010000001.1, forward strand.
AGCCACGCGTAGATTTTCCTCAGCAGGGCCTTCTGCTCGAGCCGCGGGAGGTGGAACACGGCGAAGAAACTGACGACGCCGTCGAAGCTATCCGGGGTGAAGGAGAGGGCGAGCATGTCTCCCGCGATCAAGGTCGCCTCGGGACATCGCTCCTTCGCCATCTCGATCTGCCGATCCGAGATATCGTTCGCCGTGACCTTCGCGCCGCGGTCGAGCAGCATCCTGGTGATGGGGACGCCGGCGCCGCATCCGAGTTCCAGGATGCGGGGAGATGGGGGCGCGTGGTGGAGGACTTTGTCGGTGTATCGTTCCCGTGGGGACCGTTGGTCTTGGACCCAGTCGAGATACCATTGGGCGATTTGGTCGTAGGAATAGCGGACTATGTCTTTGGGAGCGTCGGACATTTTGGGGAGAAGGTTGGGGAGGTGCAGGGTGGAGGTGAGCGTCCTAACAGCCTTCTCAAAGAAATCGGGATAAATGAAAGTTATGCAGTAGTAGATGTTTGACAGTAGAGAACCCCAGGCGAACCGAATGTAGGGGATAGATAATATACTGAGTAGAGAACATGCAACGCTTGACTCTAATCAACAGGTACGGCGACCCTAATTGCAAGCTGCGACAAAGGAGAAAAGCGATGCTAAAAAGAAGAAAGCGGTGGATGTGCGTATACTCCAGCTGTATATCCTCTGCATACCGCTTTGTCAGCACTAACCCGCGAGATCCAGTTCTACAATGTCGACTCGTCCCAGGAATGTGGGTGTGGAGGTTGAGTCTAGGGGTGTGGACGGATGCCTGTTATGCGGGGGTAATTGTCTCAAGGACTTCCGCATCGGACCTACTTGTTCGTGGCTACGATGATGGCATCCTCATTTCACACCACGTAGAAGAAGGACGAAACGTACTCAAGGGGCAAGCTAAGGCTGGAGGACAAATTGCGAGGACCCGGTCCATTCCACAGAACGGCCGATCGGTGAGGTGCAAAATAAGCTCACAAGGCCAACACACACCATCCCTAATAGGATTTAGCGGCCATTTCTATATTAACCTCCAGGACGTGGTACGGTGGTACACTTCAGATCCTTTTCTTATTATTAGCTCCCCGCTTCAATCACAATGGGGCCTCTGGATTATTGAACAAAATCAAATATAGCGGAACACGCTCTTATCCAGGAGGTTACCAAGTAGAACTTTATGCAACTTCTGAGGCATGATGCATGTAATAAACAAGTATACATTGACATTAAATAAAAAAAGCAGTGCACCACATACAAACTTCGGCCGTGACCTCATACAATACCGAAATGCCGCTTGCGACTAGTCATCAAAATCGTCAAAACCCGCTCGCCAAACTATTCAACAGCACATGCATATCGACAAACTCGCTAGAACCTGCTATCCAGCTTCTTCAAGAACTTGCCCACGCCCTTCTCCACCTTCTCCGCCCTCCGCCCAATGTTCGAGTTGCGCTGCTTCTCCGGCGGCTCGTGGCCGTCCACGGCGGCCTCCTGCTCCGTCGGCCGATACAACTGCTGATGCGCCGCGTACGGGTCCGTCCCCGGGACCTGGCCCGTCGTGCTGCCGTACTGGTACTGTGCGTAGCCCCCCGGAGGAGGGGACGCGAGCGGTTGGTATTGCGGCGGCGCGAAGCCTGGTGAGGGGAGGGGCGTGTGGTGCGCGGCTGAGGGGCCGAAGCTGGGGGACTGGAGGGGTTGGGCGTGGGCGGGGGGTGATGCTGGATAGTTTGCGTATTGGGTCGGAGGGGCCCCGAAGGCAGGCGGGCTTTGAGGTGGCGGTGGGAGCGTCATGGAGGTTGAGGTCTGGGCGCGTTGGAGGCCTGGGGTGGGTGGCCCGGAGAAGGTGTTGGTGCGGGAGGGAGGGCCGGGTATGTAGGGGCCGGAAGTGGGCTGCGGTGTGAATGAGGCCTGGAGAGGGTTCTGGTATTGTTGGTGGGCCGCTGCATTGAGACCTGTGCCGTCTGCTGCGTCGGGTGGAGGGGGTGTCTTCTCTCGAGGAGCGATGGGCTCAGGGGCGGCTGGCGCAGCTGGGTTATATGGGATAGGAGTGAAGTTTGCGGCCGGAGGACTGGTACTTGGAGCTGGCGCCGGTGCAGGTGCAGAAGGAGGGCCAGGGAAAGAATGGCTGTGGCTAGGGCTGGGCGTGGACTGCGAGATGGCTGCTTTCTCCAACTTTGCGACGACGGGGTTCATCACATCGGTCTTGTGTTCGATGGCAGCGTGGGGGTTCGCTACAATCTGCAGCTGGTGGGGTTGGGCCACTCTTCTCAACGAATCGAGGAACATGGTCGCGTCGTCCGGCGTCCAGAAATACAAGTCCACGGTGTGTAGGCGATACATGTACTTGCCATCTCCGCGGGGGTCAGGCGAGGGGAGATGCCACTGAGACATGTCCTGCTGGGGACTGGGGGCCGCGCTCCCTCCTTGGCTCCTGAAGGCATCGACGGTCAGGGTGAATAGGCATGGATGTTTGTAGGACTGTTCTATCTTGACGGTGTCCAGAGCTGGGAGGAGGCCGCAGTCAGTGATTGCTGGGGGCAGTTGCTGGCGGTCACGACTTACAGCCAGCGAAGGCATCCTGGTCCGGAGTTCCCGCATGATTTGCAATCTCGATTCTTCCACTCTGCTGGATGGGATTGTGGTATAGATAGACATAGGAGGACTTGTCGAAGCGATGGTGGGGGGGCTTCTGGGTGGGAGGGCCGAAGAAGTAATGGACGTCCGCAAAGCTGGAGGGTGTTGGTATGGTTGAAAGGGGAGAAGAAGAAGAATACTTACAGTGTCAGGAGAGACACCTCTCCTTGTACAGGCGGCATATTGTCTAGCAAAGGAAAACTGTATAGCTCAAGAGGCTCTGTTGCATACGACGCAGGCGACGATCCCCCACACACGATTCAGCTCTCGGCTCTCACACGACAGCTCACAATTGCAAGTCCAAGCAGAAAACAGAGGAAGAAGAGTAGAATCAGTAAAATCTCATTGATGCGGACGGAACAGGAAATATAAAAAGAAGCAGCCGGACAGCTTACGCACCCTCTCCCCGTCCAGACCGCCCAAACACTTCGAGATGTTCTATTTGCGTCGCTCTGTAGCCGCCGCCGTGCCGTCTTTGGGCTTGGGTGGTCAGAGTCAGGTCATTTCTTTGGCGCCCGCCAGAGAGGCCGCGCCAAGGAAATACAGGGGTCCCCGATCGGGCAAGGCGCGCCTCGGGAGTCCGCCGTCCAAGCGTCTCTCCGTCCTCCTCCATCGCCAAAATTTTGGAGATACGCATACTATCGCGGAGGAGAAGGAGCTTGAGGTCCATTGCCAGAACGCCCATTGCCGTCCACCGTCGCGCTCTGCTGTGCCCAGAGGAGCAACCCCATCGCCGACGACACTCCCGCTTCCCGACCGAACGCTCGTTTTCCCGCGCAGGCCCCTCGCGGGCACCCCATTTTTCCACCCTCCGAGTCCGAACCTCCCCAACGTCAACCTCACCCAGCTTCCCAAAACGCGAACATGTCCCTCGTCAACCTCGCGCACGTGTGCTCGCACCTCCAGAACGCCTCCAAAGCCCGGCTGGCCCTGACCTCGGTCCCCGTCTCCAAGCTCCACGTCAACCTCATGCTGGGCCTGCAGCGCGAAGGCTTCCTCTCGAGCGTCACGCTGGGCGGCCCCACGCCGCCGAAGCCCTTCCTGCTGCAAGCCCAGCCCTCGCCCGAACATCTCGAAAACATGGCCGAGCTGCTGAAAGACCAGCCCTGGCTCGCGTACCCCGTGGCGGATGGCAAGCAACCGCGCGCCGTGAAAGCACTGCTGCACACCGCGAACGGGGCCGCGGAATCCGCCACCAGCAGCGACAGCAGCAGCAGCAGCAGTAGCACCACGCACCTCCCCACCCCCTCGACCGCCTCCCCGCTCACCCGCCCCGGCGACGCCTACGAAGTCCACGTCCCCCTCAACCCCGCGAAGCGCCGCCTCTGGCTGGGCCTCAAGTACTACCAGAACGAGCCGGTCCTCCGGCACATGAAGCTGGTCAGCAAGCCGACGCGCCGGATCTGGCTGACGAGCGAGGACCTGGGCAAGATCACGCGGACGCGGGAGAGCAGCTTCGTCAAGGGGTTGACGCACCCGGGCGAGTGCATGTTCGTGACGACGGACCGCGGGATCCTGGAGGCGAGGGAGTGCGTCGAGAGGCGGATTGGGGGGATGGCGCTTTGTCGGGTGTGGTAGGGAGATGATTGATTTTTTTTGTTACCATTGGAGGGGGGTTGGGGGATCCGTGGATGATCATTTGTTGGGAGAGGGCTGGAAGAGCCAGATGCATACCTCCGTTTGTTTGAAGAATCTCGCAAGAAGGGCCGTGTAGGAATAGTCAGACGGCGGGGGCGTCGCCGTGACGCGAGATGTATGCATATCGAGGCGAAGAAAGAGCCTCATGTACAAATACGAATGCAAAGAAATCCATTCCAATTGGACCGTCTCTGGTCACTGTTTCTACAAAGGGCGCCATGTACTGAGCAACGACCCAAGCCAGGCACGAAAATATTTTGCCCCCTTTTTCTTCTCTCAAGGCTTCGATCTCGGGCGGATCCAAAATCGACAGAAAGAAAGGGTATCCTGAACCAAAACCCCCCGCAAATCCCTATACGGGAACGAAACTACACCCTACACCCACCCGGCCCTCTCGTCCCCCCACCTCCCCTTCTCATACCCACCCTGCCGCGAATACACCTCCCTCTCGCCGAAACCCTTGGGCACCTCCCTCGGGCTGCTCCTGGGGCTGCGATACGGGCTCCGGAGCGGCACAATCGGCGGCTCGACGTCGCCGTCCCAATCGCACCTCTCGTAGTCGCTCTGCGTGAGGCGAAACGAGCCATCCATACCCACGCCCATCCCCATGGCCTTGGCCTTGGCCGCCATGGCATCGGCCAGCCGTTCGCGGCTGCGCTTCGCCGAGACGTCAAAGTCCCTGCCCTTCTCCTCGCGCTTGACCTTCTCGTTGTAGACCCTGCGGTCATAGGGCGGGCCCCCGTCGCCGGTGGGCGAATACAGAAACGACGTGTCCATCTTCCCGGCCGCAGGCAGCGAACTGGCCAGAGACGCAACCTGCATCCGTTCAATCTTCCGCCCGATCCGGCGCAGATCCTCGTCCCACTCGTCCATCCCCCTGCCCTGCTGCTCCGTCTGCTGCTGCCGCTCCTGCCGCCGCAGCGCAAGCCTCACGCCCTCGCCCTCCAGCTCCACGGGCTCGCCCTCGATCACGCTCGGCGCCCACGGCCGCTGCCAGCACCAGCTCCGCAGCTGGCTGGCCTCGAGCGCCTCCATCTGGCCCGGCGAGCCGCCGAATACCCAGTCCGGGCAGCGCTTCAGGTCCGTGCACAGGAAGTACTGGACGCCGTGGGTGAACTTGAGGTCGCGGACGTCGACGGAGAGGGTGGAGAGGACTTGCAGGATGCCGTAGAGGAGGAGCCAGCGGCCGAGGCGGGCGTCGCGGGGGGCGATGGAGGGGGAGGCAGTGGTCGAGGAGGAGAGTTCGAAGCGTTCGAAGGAGTCGATGAGGGTGTTTCCTGTGGGGGAATGACTTAGCATGGGGTGGCTCTGAGGAAACTCCGGAGAGAGAGGGCGGAGGGTTGGAAATCAGAATAGACGACGGAATACTCACCATTGAACTCCACATCCGTCTTCTCCACATTCGTCGCATCCCCGAACACAATACTCAGCTGCAACTGCGCCTTCACATCCTCCCCACCCCCCTTCTCCACCTTCGCCTTCCTCAGCCCGCCAAACAGCCCCTTCTTCTTCTCCGGCGGCTTACCCCCGCCCATCATCGCCGGCACCGCCTTCGGCAGCAACGGGTACGGATGCGGGATGTGCAAATACCCATGCCGATTGTCGAACGTGACGAGCAGATCCGTCAGGCCCAGGTGCTCCTCCGAGTCGGCGCGGAAGTCCGGGTTCCGCGGGCTCGCCATCTGCCACTTCCTCCCCGGGCGCTCCTCGGCGGAGTCCCAGACGACGTCGCGGTCGACGAGGTAGTCGTACAGGGCGCCGAAGTCCTTCTGCAGGGCCAGCACGAGCTTGCGGTTCAGCCAGGTCTTGGACGGGGTCGGGGGCCAGTTGCCGTAGGTGCGGGTGAAGTGGGAGATGAGGAAGTGGCGGAAGGAGGTGTAGCTGTGGTGGACGGGGGTCCCGATGCCTTTGATGTTGGCCAGGTCCTCGCCCCAGAGGTCGCCGAAGTCGAAGGCGGAGAGCTTCTCCTCGGCCTCCATGATGCGCAGCTGCAGGGACTTGGCGGCGATGGCAAGGTTGCGGCGCGTGACGATGGAGAGGCGCTTGAAGTCGGAGAGCTCCTCCATCTGGGGCGACATGACGCCTGCGAGGTGGACGAAGCTTTCGAGATAGCCCTGCCGCCACTTGACGGTCTCCTGCTCGGACCATGCGAGGAGAGCGAGGGCGGTCTTGATGCTGTTGCGGACGTCGTCCAGGCCGCGCTTGGTGAGGTAGTTGACGATCATTTGGACGCTTCGCTCTCGAGAGGATCGCAAGTGGTTGTCGTGGTCCAGGTCGTACATGATCTGGATCTCTGGCTGGAGCGTGGTAAGCATTTCGTAGAAGTCGGCGCCGACGATTGGCTTGCCGTGTAGCATGGCCAAGTAGTTGCGTATTGCGACATGGTGTAGCCGCTGTTCCTGCGGTGTTCGGAGATTCGCTGGAGCTGCGAACCAGAGTTCGTGCGTGGGTTTTACTTCTCTGGGCGGGTGGAATGATCTGGGCGACTGTGCCCATTCTGAAGGATCCCTGTCGGGGTAGTATTGGGCTCTGGATGCGGAGCGGTTTGGTGGTACACCAAAGTATGCTTGGTCGATGTGGAAAGGGGGCGGTGACATTCCTTCCGGGGAAGAGGGAGCAAGCATCCTTCGCTGGTCTGGAGGTTGCGGAAAGCCGTGGGGAGACTGGGAAGATTGTGGGCTCCCCCAGTCCTCGTCATCATCCTCGATGCGGCCATACATTAATGCGTTGCTCAGCCAGGTCGACCCGGAGTTTTCGAGGACATTCAGGTCGCAGCGGATCTGCGGTACAGGCCGCTCCTCGGATTGCTGCTCTTCTTTGAAATAGACCAGGACATTGCCTGCCTGCATATGCTCGTCGTAATCCCATCCGCCGTATGGGGGAAGGGAGTCTGGACTTTCCCAGATCTTGAAGTCGATCCAGGTCTTCTGGGTCGGATGGACGCGAGCGGCACTGCTTTCCGTCCGGAAAACGGGGGGTGCGGGAGATGGGGCCGTGGGCCTTTTTACAGGCACACCGCCGCCTCGACCGCGGGGGGCCTTTGTTTCTTTGCCGCCTTTTGCTTGGTATTTTTTCTTCTCCGTGCCTTGGGTCGAACTACCTGAGATGGATGTGGAGCGACTGGCGGAGGTTTCAGGGCGGCGGATCCTGAATTCGAACGAATCGTTTGAGTGGATGGTGTTGAGGCGAGACCTGGTCAGGGCTGGGTTGGAGGAGCCACTGCGGGAGGTGGCTAAACTGCCGTTGCTCGAGAGGGTGAAGGTCCTTCCAGGAAGGCTGTTTTCCTTGGAGCTGTGGGATGGTGGGGGAGGCCAGTCGGCAAAGACATCGTGGGGTCTCTTGGATGGATCGGTTGCTTTCTTCTCAGCGGCCTTCTTTTCCTTCTTCTCGATGTCCTTGGCAACAGCCTTCCGACTGCGAGCACCTCTTGCAGACATTATGGATTACGGCTACATAGGCTGGGACATGACAGACAAGGTATAAAAGCAACAGTAGTCGTATGGGCGAGAGGCCGGGTCAGGGAAATGGGTTGGTTATGAAGTGCGGAGAAGATGCAGGACAGGACCAGGGATATGCAATATTTGATTACCGTGGTGCAGCGGTGATTGTCCGGTTACATGGGAGGTTCAAGTTGCGGCTGAGAGACATGGGCGAGGCCGGTGAATAGGGTGGGTGGTGTCTGATGTACAAGAAGAAGGGGTAGGGTGTTGCTCGCGTGAGCAGAGGGAAGGAAAGGAAAGGAAAGGAAAGGAAAGGAAAGGAAAGAGGAAAGGAAAAAGTCAGATGGGGAAAAGGCAGAAGAGAATAGGATATACTTATTGGATTGATTATTTCCCAGGGCCCATGAAGGGCCCAGGATGAGGATGCAGTGTGCAATCCCATTCCCGAATGGAGGGAGCACGTACTGGATCATGGCGTTCGGCTAGGCGTTGGGGTCCGGCGTGGTCCACGGGTCGCGTCGATAAGCAACCCTGTCAGGTGAAACGGCGCCGCTGGTTGGAGGCTTCGGGTGCATTAAGCAACGGCCTCCGTAAAAGGTTCAGGTAGGCGGAGGGGGCCTTTGGGCGATAATCGTTCAATCACTTCATTTAGGGCCACGAGGCGACGACGCAATTCGTAAAATACCGCGTTCGCCGTCCAGTAACTCCAGTTGTCGTCCATTAGTACCGAGTAGTGCTGCCCGGTGCATCGCATGCAGCCAGTGCAGCCACGGGCCCAGCGATAAGGGCGTGTGGAGAGAAATGCCCGTTCTAATTGCACCGCTCTGGGCGTCAGCATCGGGATTCGAGCGGGATCCTCCAGGAGGCCAGGACAGTCAGGACTGAGAATGGACGGAGGCGCGCGGGATACCATCATGGTCGGAGGTCGAGGTCCTTCACGCACTGGAATGGCGTAGCACCAGGAACCAATCCGCAGTCGGTCCGAAGTGATGCACTGATGATAGTAGCATTCGAGCATTGAACGCGTTTGATGGCCCTCTCTCCTCGCTTGGCCTTTGACAACATTTCATGCAGTGGCCCAAGGACGGAGATTTGCCTGATGAGGACGAGTTAGCGGGAGAAGAGAGCTTTGCGGTGTGTTGCGTGTTGCGGCACTCTGACTCTCAACGCCCTGCAACCACCACCAACAACACCACGGACACGTATGAAACAGAACGAAACGGGATGGAAGGTCAATTCCGATGGAACAATTGCAAGACGAGATGCAGGTCCGACGTTGGCACGTTGCAACCTGCGGGCTCCACCGTGAGGCGAGATCCGCAAGCGCGAGTCCCGAATCCCCGCGACAATCCGCTGGTCTGGGCATTCCCCCCCCCTTTCCCCGAACAGCCTCATCCTCGTCATCACCATTCACCACCTTGGTGTTTTCTTGAATTTCTCCAAGTGTGATGGACCTACTGCTGAAACAATCGAGTGCCATGGAACCACCAGAGCCCAGACGGCGGCCACGTTCCGGCCTTCCTTGGACTGATGCGCTCCCGCTTCCCAGCCACCTTTCTCGTCTCCCCCGCCACACCTGGGCATGCATCTCATCTCACCTGCAGGTTGGGTTGCAATAAAATCAGGGCTCCCTCCACGCATACGTCACATCCTCTCACATCCAGCTGCTTCATATCCCAGTCGCTGCCACGAGGGATCGCGCGGATCCAGTCCCAGCTTCCATCGCCGTCGTACAGTCCATATCTCGTCCTCCGTCTGTGCAGCATCGCATCGCATCGCATCGTGACACAGCCATAGCGTTGAGCCATCACCGCCTCACTACTCCTCCCCCTCCACCTCCCCCAACACCTCCAATACCTCCAATACCAATACCGCAACAACCGCAACCATGGGCTTCCGCGGCTTCTCCTTCGGCTTCTGGCGCATCATGGAGATCGTCACCCTCATCCCCACCCTCGGCATGCTCGCCTACTTCGTCGACTACTACACGGACCGCAACCTCCTCACCCCGCGCGACATCCTGATCCTCTTCATCGTCTCCGTCCTGGCCGCCGCCTGGGCCATCGGCACCCTCTTCCTCTACTCCCGCGCCCGCCACAGCGCCGCCTTCGTCGCCCTCGTCGACCTGCTCTTCGTCGGCGCCTTCATCGGCGCCGTCTACGAGCTGCGCGGCATCACAAACGCCGACTGCAGCCACTTCGAGCGCAGCCAGTACAGCGTCAGCCTGGGCGACTGGATCGGCATCACCGGCCAGTATCCCCGCCTCGAGACCAACAAGGAGTGCGCCATGCTCAAGGCCAGCTTCGCCTTCGGCATCATGTAAGCCTTTCTCGTTCCTTTTGTCTTTGTGTTGAATCGAGTCAAAGGCTGACCAGTCGTCCAGGAACTGCATCTTCTTCTTCCTCACCTTCCTCCTCGCCCTGCTCATCGACCGCAAGTACGAGAAGCGCGACCGCACCGTCGTCAAGCGCGAGACCTACCACTCCTCGCGCCACGGCCACCGCAGCCCCCGCCGCTCCCACCACAGCAGCCGCCGCAGCAGCCACTACGTCTAGGCGCCGTAACGCAGTAGAGTCATGTCGCTATGCAGAGTCATGTTACGAAGGATATTTGCATCTCCATGGTTGATGAGGTTGAGGAGGAGGCTGACGTCGAAGACCCGGTTTTACGAATGACGACTGATGGATGGCATGTATAGCTCTTTTCGTTTTGTTTCTTTTTTTCTTTCTTCTCTTGTTTCTGTTTCCCCGCGGGAGAATATCTCTTGCTTTCCCTTGTATACTTTTCTTGGATCCCACACCAGATAGTGTGTTGTAGAGAACTTAAATACCCAGATCCCCTGTTCGCCCTTGTTTCAAAGTTCTTCAAAACATGTGTACCTGATCGACGATCCCCCGGCGCCAAAACTTAAGAGGCCCCCGCCAGCCGGTCCCCTGGGCCTGCACGTGCTCGGCCCGGAAACCCCTCTTCCTACTGTGGTAGACTGCGCAAGTAGTACGAGCATGAATGAGGGGTTCCGTCCCTTACGCAGCGCCGCGGGCCTTCTGCGGCTCTGCTCCTCCGTGGTCGAGAACCACGCTATGTATCAACATGTGACGTTCAATCGCAACAGCTTTTGGCCATCGCCGATCGAATCCCACCTGGGCAGGACCAGTAACTAGCGTCGAGACGAGGCGGGGTCCTACTGTTCCAGCCAGTCGCGCCCTTGATTAGGTAATCGCGTCAGGGGAGGGGGCAATCTTCTTTCGACGACACGTCTTCGTCCTATCCATATACTTACTACAGGCAGAATTGACGTGTACAAGATATATATGTTTGCATTTTAATGCTAACCTCTGGGATCACGGATCATTCGGTCGGGCGCTATTTAGGAATGCACCAATCCCACCCACATCCCTTCCCATTTCCTCTGAGCCCACCGCCTACCTCATCTCTCCGTCTCCCTCTATCTCACTTGCAAAACTCACCACCTCACCCCCTCCCCCCAAACCGGCACCCCTTCAAACTCCCCCTCCCAATCCCACCCCACCCTGCCCCGCCCATCCACCCACGCCCCCTCGTCGCTCGCCCTCACCCCCTCCCCCTCGCACTCCCTCACCTCCCACCCACTCACCCCCATCCCGTCCCGCGCGAGCCACACAACAGGACACCCGCTCGCGAACGCGGGATTCACGTACGCCGTCTCCAGCTGCTGGGCCGTGTACCCGGGCTCGCTCCCGTCGTCCCAGTCCGGCGGCGCGTCTTCCTTCAGCCACGCCGCCATCGCCCGGTGCGACGCGAAGATGTGCGGCTGGAAGAAGCGCGCGACGGGGTCGAGAAGCGCTGGGACGCGGGATTGCCGGGCGAGAACTCGAGCGCGGGAGCGAGGGGGGGGAGGACGCGCCTCGCCTTCTTCCGCCGAGGCGAGCAACGGCGTTTGTTCATCCTCCTCCTCGTCCTCCTCAAGCAACGTCGATATATCCGTCGGTAGATACCTCTCCAGCGGCGCCAGGTACCGGTTGAGGAGCCAGTTGTACACGGCCGTCACGGCGAGCAGGACGCCGAGCAACACGGACGGGCCCCGCGCGCCGCGCAGCCCGAACAGCCCGATCAGCGCCAGCTCCGCGATGTACACGCCCGTCAGGATCTGCTGGAGCGCCAGCGTGTAGCACTGGCCCTTGGTGTCGATGCGCGGCTGCACCGTGTACAGCAGCATGTACCGGTAGCTGCCGTAGAACATGGCGAGCCCCGCGGCCGCGAAGCCCAGGACCAGCGGCGCGATGCACGAGTAGGAGATGGCTGTGGAGGTGGGTGAGTTGGATGGCGGCGCGAGGAGTGAAGTGAGGGTGGAGTCTTACCGATGATGACGAAGTTGGTGTATTTGGGAAAGACCTTGCCCCAGGAGAGGCCTCGCAACCGGGTGAACCGCTTGAACTTCTGGCGCGGCGTCTTGTCGAAGAAGCGGTCGAAGAGCAGGTACGGAAGGAGGTCCGCGTAGTTGAGGAGGTTGTAGGATGCGTTCGTCAGGCCCTGCACGATGAAGTACGTGAGGAAGAAGTTGGACGACGTCGGGAGCTTCTTGGCGAGGATCATGGGCACCGATGCGGGATCCTCGGCGGCCCTGCTGACGATTTGCGGGATCGCGGCGGCGGAGCCCGACGCGATGGCCGTGACCAGGAAGACGTGGACGACTTGGAAGACGTAGAACCACTTCAGGACGCGGATCTCCGCTGACATGGTCGTGGCGAACCCGAACGCCTTGAAGATGTCTGCGACTTGTTAGCATGAACTTCTCACGGTGTATATGGAACACAATGTGTGTTTGTGCTGGCTTACACCTGAAGATATTCGGCACATAGGTGCTGAGCAGACTGGTCAGTAGAGGAGGCACAAGGCCCGTCAACAGGCCCAAGACAACGTCGGGCAGTTGGTTCAGGAATCGGAGCCATTTGACGTTCTCGGCGAGGTAACTGACGTTGGAGATGGCGCCCACAAACGCGATGGGGATGGACCAGAAGACAATCGTGAGAGCCACCAGCGCAAGCGCGACGCCCTCTTGCGATATCCGCCGAGCGGCTGGCAGTCCCAGATTCCTCCAGATCACTTCCGAGGGAAGAATCCCCGTGAATCTCGGGGTCAGGGTGAGGACTCCGGAGGACACGACTTGCTGGCATGCCCTCTGTGCGGCGGCCAGAGAGGAGAATTCGACAAAGACGGCTTGGGAACCGCGGCCATCCCCCGAAATCGCCGCTTGACGCATCTCCTCAATCTTCGCGGTCTTTTCCCTTACGCGTTGTCGTAGCCAGTCGATGCTGTCGACTTGCTTCCCCACAGGAGGCGTCTTCAGCCTATGCGTCGGCCGCAACGATTTCTTGAAGGCATCAGGCAGGCTATCGTAAGTCGGATCGTTGCCAATCCCGCCGATCGAGCTTCGCCTTGCTTTCTTGCCCTTCCTGTTGGCATTGACAATCAACGCCATCTCCGCGACTTCGAGCTGCTCGACCAGCGCGTCCCGTTCCACCACCAGGGATTCAAGCTTCTCGGACGTCCTCCCGGGCCATAGGCGGACGGCATCCTCGCCAAAAAGTCGACGCAAGTTTCCTTCTTCCGTCGCTTCCCGAGGTGCAGAGAGGAACATGACCGTACGTGAAGATAGGCGCCTCGCGTTGGACTTGGAAGAGTTCCAGGCTTGTCGAAGACCAATCAGCCATAGCCGCTCGCGCGCAACCGTGAACATGACAAAGGAGAAGAACACCCATGCCAGTATCGCATGGGCATACAGCTTCTTCCTGTCTGCGACATTGCCGATCGAGATCCTGTCCAGCTCGGTCGAGGTCCCTCCGCCGGTGGCATTGACTGGTAGTAGGGTAGGCCAAGTGAGGCAGCACCCAACAACGCAGATGAAGATGAGGGTCCGGAGGAATCGGAGGAAGAGGTACGCGTCCAAGGACTCGTGATACAGGACAAACTTGTCGGGAATGGTCCACAATGTGTGTACCCAGTCGAAGTAGTGCCGAGGTGGCGTGGGTGTACGGTCCCTTGATGAGTTCAGCGAGCGTATTCAAACACGCAACTATTGCCCTTACTTCATCGGGATGGTGCCTATGAACGTTCTGGGGGCGTAGATCTTCGGGTATCGATGTCTGATGGTTGCAAATATTGCAATAAAGAGCATTGCCGTCAACAAGGTGGGCACAAAGGCGGATAGTATCGAGGCCAGGGAAGCAGATCCGGGCTTCTGGGTTCGCAGTCAGTGAATGTTCTTGTGCATATACAGGCGCGTTTCAATCTATCTGCGAACATTTTGCTGTGGAAAAGAACAACATGCCATAATACTGCCGCGAGTCCTTCTAAATCACAGCGATATATCTTGAAGGTGGAATAGCTCACCTTCTTCCCCATGACAAACACACTCGACAACACGTCCTCCGAAGTCAGCGCCAGACTGCTGGCGTTCATCGCTTCTTGGATGCACATTTTGATGGTCAAAAGCCGCGTTGCTACTCAGACGATGAAGAGTATACACGTGTACCGGCTACCGTCCTGTCTTCACGACTCCACCCTGACTGCGCCCCAGGAAGGAACTGAAACAGGGCAAAAGTTCAATGAGGCATCAGGCATCACAGTGAAGGCTGGGGCGAGAAGGGCAGCTTCTCTGGGCAGGTAGTAATTTCCTAAGAGCGAAAGTAACTCTGCGCGTTAAGAAGTTTTGATATTTCTTCCCCGAGAGAAAGTCAAGCAGGAACGTGGACATGAACGCCGCGTGTGGGATAGCGCTGTCGACCGTACAATGACGTCTTTCTGCGGCGGTGCATTCCACCAGCCACATCGAGCATCCATCAAAAATTCCCGGGCGGGACCGGGGCCAATCCGCAACTCAGTGGCATGCGCCCAACATGTCCTCATACTCACGCATCCCGCCGCTCCTACAACCGCACACGCGCCTCCCGAAGGATGATTCCATCCTCCTCCTCACGAGTACCCTCGGCGCCAGCGCGAATTGGCTGATCATACGCTTCCTGTGCGAAGCGCTTGGCCGAGACCGCACGATTCCGAGAGCCGCAGAGGATGGCGCAGGAGCTTCGGAGGGGAAGGAAGAGGTGGCGGTTGTGTTGGTCAGCTGGCTGAGGGATTGGGAGTTTTGGAAGAGCGAGTCAAGGAAGGGGGGAGGGCTGGATCTGGAAAGATTGAGGCGGGATAAGAGGCTCGCTTTTGTGGACGGCTTGACGAAAATGTGTCTTGCGGATCCGCACGAGGGCAAGGCTCAGGGTGCGCAGACTCCGCTGGATCGAGTTCCAGCGCCTGCTCAAAGGACGGGTTTGCCGACCGCGAGGGCACCGCCGAACGTGCTGCCTGTGCGAGGGCCGCCTGGGAGAATCAATCCCAGGGTACCACCCCCCGCGGCGGGGTCTACAGGCATAGACGCCGCTGCAACCAGATCGACACCCCAGGATATACCCGCACACTTCTATATCACATCTCTTAACCTCGGGGACGCTCAGAGCACGATTGAAAACGCCATACGGCACGTCGAATCCGCCGGCACACAAACGAAGACACTACTGATACTAGACACGCCCTCCTTTCTTCTCGCAAGTAATCCCGACATCACCACCTCCGCCCTTTCCAAGGCGACTCTCCAACTGCATAAACTCACGTCACATGTACTCGTTCACCTCCCCGCCGATGACGCACTCATATCACTGTCTGAACCTCCGCAACCGATCGAGGTCGACGGACACAATATCTTGGTGAAGATGGCGCACATGAGTTCTAGAATACTGAGCTGTAGGGTTTTGGATACTGGATTTGCAAAGGATGTCAGTGGAGTGCTGAGGGTCACCGAGAATGCGTCAAGTGTGAAAGTGAGCCTGCTGGGAGACGATGCAGAGGCAGAGGAGCATCGTGGCAGGGAGCTGCTGTATTTGGTCAAGGGAGATGGCAGTGTGAAAGCGTTTGAACGTGGAGCGGGCGGAGATATTTAGGATGTCGATGTCTCCTACAGTAGAATCGATCGCGAATAGACATGCCCTTTCCGGAGTCCTCCGTGGTTCATCGCGGCTCGGCTCGCTTGCGACAAGACTTTGATTATTGATGTTTCATTCGTGACAGAACATGATGAAATTTTCCATAGTTATGCCGCTCGACCCAGAGGACGTCTTTTGTTCCATCTGGATTGATGTAAAGCAACCGGGATAGCATGAAACGCCCCGAGCAATGACCTTGCCTGTGAAAAGGTGCCCTCAATCATGACCCTGCCTTTCCACCCTCACCATCCATTCCGCCGAACCCATCATGCATCGTTTACGAGGAAGTGGAAGGGCCCTTCGCGCCAGCCGGGGTACCGGTACGGAATCCGTTGGAGAATCGGCGGGAGACGGTCTTGAGGTATCGCATGCGGCCAGTGCCAGTGGTCTTCCTCCTCTTGGCCTTCTCGCCCCAGTTGTCTGCCATCGAGTTAATGCTTGCCTTGGACACGGTCAATTGCGGTCAGGACGTACACTTGCGGGTCTTAGCAGCGGGATATCCGCACGAGGCGCAAGTATGCTTCTGGATGTGGAGGGAGCGACGACCTGTGGGTTGCTCAAGTCAGCCGGACGCGCCCAGTGGAATATAACCCTCCACAATCCCATCGTTGGATCCTTCCCATCGCCAAAAACAAATGGTCCGACATACCGCAACGTCTGCAGAGCGTGTGCGTCTTGTTGTGGCGCTTGCCGAAGCTGGAAGTTCCCTTCGCTGTATTGCACAGTCAGTCTCGAAATTGGTCGCTCAAGGAGGTCTCGTGGGGCGGGGCGTACTCATTGTGAATGAGGAACTGCTTTGTTATAACGTTAGCGCTGGATTGACATCAATCGTGAGGGTCTTGCCGTACCTCGAGACGCTGTGGTTAGTATTGAGGGTGTCGTCGGTTCGGTCGTGGTCTGAAGTCGCCAAACAGCGAGGTCAAAATTCGCTTGCGAAAGTGTGATGGTGCGCTAGCCTGTTTCGAGTAAGGCTTGGTGGCTGCCAAGCATCGCTGTGGAGTGAGGGGTTCGGGCTCTGCACACATCAACCACAGACTCCGCGGTCCATTTCTAGTACAGCCAGCTGTCTTTGCACGATGTACTGTATATGACTTTATGAAAATATGTTCCCCACGGTTGTTGCCCAGCGCGCATCAGCGCCACCTCGAGCACAATTCCCCGCAACAGGACCCTGATCAGACTTCTGCAGTACCGTTCGAGATGAACACTGGTATCTTGTGCCAGGTCCAAATTCCTGATCCATGATTTCACTGAATTATGATGTCTCAACCGGAATCACATCGTCTTTGGGGCCGCCCAGAAAGCTGTAGGCTTTCTCGGAACTCAATCTTCTCTGGTTCCGTTAAGTGAAATTGGCTCATGTCAACGGAGAACCTGGTACCCTTCGACGACCCTCTTCAATGTACTGCTCACTCTCATTTGAATGGGGGTGAACCCTTTGGTGGAAGCAACGTCTTCTTGGATGGTATGCTGTCTAGTAATAAGCGCATTCTCTTCAGTGAAGTGAGAGGACCAGCTAGGCCAGAGCGTAGGCAGTGCCCAATCTTCCTATTCTACTCTGATAAATTGATGACTGATGTGAATAGAGTAGCCAACCTATCTACACTTGCCTTTGCAATCTTCTATACCCGCGTTCCGGGTCCGTGGGTACGGACAGTGCTAGTGGTGCACCGATGGGACACAGCATCGCTTCCGCCGACACCTGGAGGTGTACGATTCATCGACTCAACTCCACCAAAGAACGAGGGCGGCAGAAAACCCCCCAGGATGTTGGCAGAGCAAGTCTGCTTGGTCCTTTTAACATGTTTTCGGCTCCCCACTCAAGTCCGCGCGGCGATCGCTAACGTACCTTTCAGCTATGTACCTGAGTGGTCTGTGCGATCCGCATTGGAGTGCATTCCAAGATTCGATGGATTCCCTGCATGTGAACTACACCTTCATCACGTGCATGTACTCCCTCCGCTCCAGACTGAGTCTTGTCGAACAGTCTCACCTAGGTAAAGCCGCAAGCTCCAGGGCTAAGTGGGTATATCGGCCCTCCGTCGTCGTTGCCTTGCTACACTGCACCCGGCGCACACCAAGTCACTCCTGCCATGTGTCATGGTGGTTGCAGTACTATGCTCCAGCTCTATCTCCTGGTGGATCTTGGAACACCGTCAGCCAGTACTTGCCAATGGAACAGTGGCGCCCCTGGTCGCCGCTCCTGCATGCTATGTGCCGATATCTACGGTGTAACCTCCACGCCATCGCCTCCTCGCCTCATCTTACTCTCTCGAGCTTCGGCTGGTTCGGTCCTTTATGCCTGAATCACCGCCACACCAGAGTTCGCATTAACACGGTCTTATTCCGGGAGACTATATACACGCTCTTTAGATTCATCCTTATATTTTCTAGCACGTGGAAATGGATCCACATGCAATGACGAGGACCACAGTGCGCTAGTATGTCATTGTCGAAGGTAGCGCACAATCCGTTTTGAACCTCTCTGTCGCAGTTCTATATAAGGCTGACCTCGTCCCCTCAGCCGTTCGGTCATCCCTCTCTTATTTCCGCTCACGGCTCCATTCTTTTCGCTTGCCCAGCTCACCTCTTCGTGTACTCCGCTCTTGCTTCGTTTCCCCAGCCTCCTCTACCACCGTCAAAGTCATGTATATTACGTTCCTTATCGTTTCATCGTCCGCCCTCGTTATTTGGCTATGGTCTCGGGTTTCCCGCAAAGATCAAGGCTGGAGGCGAGGGTTGAGAACACTGCCAGGTCCCAAGGGTATGATTCAACCCTTCCGATGATCCCCATCATCTCAAAGTCATTTTGATTGGCACTGCGGTCCACAGGGCCCATAGAGACTGCTTTCTAACAGCCCGCAGGTTACCCTATTCTTGGCTCGGTGCCTGACGTCCCTGAGAAGAACGGCTTCATCAAATTTGCGGACTGGGGGAAAAAGTACGGGGATATTTATCAAGTCAATCTTGCCGGGCAGAACCATGTCTGGATCTCCTCGGACCAAGTGGCTAAGGAGCTGTTGTCGAACAAAGCACGTATCTATTCCGACCGTCCCCACATTCCAGCGCTTCTCAGTGATAATCGGACGTCTGCGCAATATCTTCCCCTGCTGAGCGCGAATGGTACGTATCATTTCTGAAAACGGAATTTACACTTGCCTGACCAGTTATCAGATGGCTGGCGTCGCCAAAGGAAGTTCACGCACTCGGTCATGCGAGAGTCAGATAAGGCCCAC
This sequence comes from Westerdykella aurantiaca, assembly GCA_030412805.1. NCBI lineage: Eukaryota > Fungi > Ascomycota > Dothideomycetes > Pleosporales > Sporormiaceae > Westerdykella > Westerdykella aurantiaca. Next base: position 8,948,301 of record JASJFJ010000001.1, read on the forward strand.
TTCCAGCGCTACCCCGAACTCGAATCTATTCGCATGCTCTCGGAGCTTCTCGATGCGCCCGAGATGTATAATCACGTGTTGGAGTCATATGTTGCTCGGGTCACTTGCCGTCTGGCGTGGGGCCGCAGTGAAGCCAGTGAAGAGCTCAAGCAACGTGCCCGCGAGCTCCTCATCAGCGTCTCCCCCACCGGTCATCTGGGCAACAAGCTCCCGTTTCTCATGAAAATTCCCGACTTCCTCTCGTATCCGAAGTGTTGGGAGCGACGTCGCGCTCGGACCGAATGCGCATGGTTCTCGATGATGGAGCAGCAGGTCAAGAAAGATATGCACGAGGAAAAGGCGCCGCCGTCATGGATGCGAGCCTTTTTAGAGTCTTCAAAATTTTTCCAACATGCCACATACCCTCAAGAAGGCGCGTACATGGTTGGTATGAATGGCATCGCCGGTGCTCTGACCATCGCTGCACCCATGCAGACTTTCTGTCTTGCCATGCTCCACCATCCACAGTATCTACCCAAATTACAGGAGGAGCTCGACCGAGTCTGTGGGGACAGGCTCCCTCAGGTAGAAGATCGGCCCTACCTGCCTTACCTTCGCGCCTGCATCCGAGAATGTTTTCGCTGGCGACCACCCGTCCCTACCGGAATCCCCCACTATTTGACAGAAGATGATGAGTACAATGGCTACCTCATACCGAAGGGCAGCGTCTTGCATCCTCTAGAGTGGTGAGTTCTCCTTGCATGTCATCCTCGTGGCAAAGGCGCGTCCTAACTCTGATCGTGCAGGGCCATATCCCGCGAACCCAAATTGTTCAAGCCGGGTGAAGACCCGGAAGCCTTCAATCCCGATCGCTGGCTTGACCCAACATCCCCTGTCTACAGAGAGCCCTTGACGCAGTACCCGACCATCATCCATTCCACACAGTTCGGCTACGGTAAGAGGACTTGCCAGGGTCAGCAAGTCTCGGACGACGACCTCTTTATCGGCCTCGGCTCCATCGCATGGCTCTTCAATATCCATAAAGTGCCCCAAGAGGAGGCCAACGGGTCTCTTGACCCGACGCTGGATTTCACGACCCTTCTCATCGCCAAGCCAGTGCCGTTCAAATTCAAGCTGGAACCCAGGGACTCATGGCGTGTAGCGAAAGTACGGCAGTGGTTTGCCGAGAAAAAGGCAGAAGGGTTGTACCCGCCCAGCAAGTCGTACTGGGGCCCCAACGAGGGCCGAGACGAGGACCTGGGCTGGAGCCCAGTGTGATGGATCGGTCGTGTGTGTCCCAAAACGTGGCAGTCGGCGCTTTCGGTTTTGGACTGGACGGACGGTGAACACCGAGACGAGCACTGCGGCAAGGATGCCCGGTGGGGTTACCGGAACACAAACTGGAGAGCCGAACGGTTTCACTCCGCTTATTGGATCTATACCCGTGCAGGCCTTATGTTTTCTCTAGGAATAGAACATTCGTTTAGATTGGGAATTGTCGCTAGTTATTTCTATAGAAGGTAGTAATTTGATACGCTAATCTCAACAAACAATCTTCTGTCTTTGCGATTGGTTTGAAGCCCATCAAGCGCGAGGTACTTCAAGTTCTATAGCGACCATCACAGCTTTCCACTCTGACTTCCTCCACATGAGAAGCAGCTGCAGGCGCTCGAAACAAAGAAGCACTAAATCTGCAAAGACTTGCCACGGTCTTAGTACACAATGATCCAGCAGGCACTCTAAAGTCTTCGAACAAGGACCATCTGTATCGACACTCTGCAAGGCACAGTCCAAGTCCAAGTGAGGTGGGATTTTTAATTTTTTAAACATTTTTTGTTCTGTTTTTGCCTTTTTATCTATACATACTCTAAAGCCAACCAAAACGCCGATTAAGGTTGTTGTACAAATCTTCCATTCGCCCCCTACTTATCATACAAAGATTCCTCATCAACCTTCTCGTCGACCTTCTCGTCGGCCTCCAAGTCGAGCCCCTCGAAGTCGAGCTCCAGCAAGTCCCCGTAGCGAGTGACGCCGAGACTGGTTTCGATGATTCCGGTGGCCGAATCCGCATCCATGATGGCGGGGCCTGGCCGCTTTGTCTTCTTCATGTAGGATTCCGGTAATGGGACAGCTTGGCTCATGGAGCCGGTCGCGATGCTTCCCAGCTCTCGGGTGAAGAGCCACGGGAAGCTCATGAGTGGCATATCGCCCGGCTCCATATTCCGGCGCGGGGCCTCCTTCCCTCCCACGAGCTGCGTTTCTTGGCACTCCTCCAACGCCTGTTCCATTTCTCGAGCTGTTACTGTATACATCGCAGCAGCGAATGGGAGTATGCCTCCCCCTTGGAGTGGTTGTGATGCTGCGATATCGGATGCTGCCTTGCGGCAGACGTCACGGAAGTGGTTTTTGATGACTTCCATGTTTCCGCCCAGCTCCTCGGCGAACTTGTAGTCCCTGGCCTCCTGATTGTGTGAGAGGACAAAGACAGACCACACCTCAAACTCGGTGCGGATCCCATGCTTGGCCATTTGCCGGAGAATGGCCGCATCGTAGTCGCCCTTGATGCTCGCAGCTGTCGCGAGTATATGGTCACTGAGCTCGAAAGCATTGAGTATGCGTTCGTCGAAGGTTTCGCGGTATTGAGGCTTAAAATCCACCAACTCCACTTGATCATACAGTTGACCCAGGATCTTGGTTGACCTGTATTCCTGGTTATGACCAAGAAACTTCTTCTCCATAAAATGAGGCCATTTTCGAGGCCTGAGATCTGGTTCCATGACGGCTGGAATGCCGCTCTTGGGGTAGTCCACAGCCTGTGAGTGCAGCTGAGCCAGTTTCAGGCATACTTCGTCCTTAACGCCTTCTGGGCGGAAGTCGGCTTGCGCAAGATGAGCGTGAGCAATTTGTCCAAGGGAGTTATTTTTCATATATGTGACGAAGAAATCTGTAAGGTCATTGACCGTTATACCCCGCGTCATTTCCTCTGGTTTAGGGGGAGTGAAGTCCATAGGAAGGTCGTTGACGATTTCTGGAATGAAGTTCGTGTCCCACATCACCAGATAATCGTCGCCGTCAAGATCACCACCAGAGCACATATTTGACAAGTCTCTATCCCCGGTCTGTGGCAAGACCACCACATTCTTCAAGTGATGAAGGGAGGGGACATCGACAGCTCGGACAACTCGGATGTCACCTGCATGTAGAGAAGGGTTGCGTGCAAGGATGCATACGCCTTGGATAACCTTGTAATGTCCTCGTTTTTGGGTATCAGACACCTGCAGAAAGATCTCTGGCAGGGTAGCAAGCTTTTCCTCACGAGTTGCATCAAGACGTGATTGAGGCTCGTCGAAGTGCCCACGCAGGGTAGCCGTTTCATCGACGCAGCCGAGCAGGAAAGCTCCTTTCTCAATGAATATTCTTGCCTTTTCCTTCAAGGTTTTGATGTTGTACGCTCTCCACAGATGGAGGAGCGACATGATAAATGGATCTTTGGTCCTCATAAACCCATCTAGGATCATTACAGCCATCTCCAACGAGATCTGGTTGATATCGACATTTCGCTGAAGTTTCTCCAATGCCCGGATCTCATCTTCGGTGATCTGCTGGAGGTCTTGCATCCACTCCTGTTGCCGGTTGATGAATGCGACATCAGGGACGCCGAGTGTGGAGAGGACAATGATAAGCTGACGATTAAAGTAGGCAGTGGCAAAGGCGGATGCTCTAATAACTTCCAAGCCTCTTACAGGCGCGGTGAACTTGTACTGGCTAGGCCGGATGTGGACAATTCTCCCATGAACAGTAGGATCTAGTGCCAGGACTCCTTTGCAGCCGCCAAGTCGAAACTGGTAGAGGGATGGCGGATCTTCGAATGCGCCGGGGATCCCAAGCTCTTGCGCTGCCATCTGTGCAAGAAATAGCGACAGTTTTCCAACACCATCAGTAAAGTTGAACCCGTTCCTTTCAATATCAGGGATCTGCACGATCTGTATGGGGACATTCCGGATCGCTCGAGTGGTAGAAAAGCATTGTCCAAGGCGTGCTCCAAACTTTGCGACCGTCTTGATATGGTCGAATGTACCTAGCTCGCGCCGTATGTCATCTGCCGAGCTTGACGCCGTCGGTGCATAGAAGTAGGCACCATACTCTCGAAACTGGGAGTTCCCGAATGCGAGGAATTCGTAATATCTGCCAGCGACTACAATGCCACGGCGCAGGGCACGCTTTACCTTGTCGAATGTGGCCTCTGTCAAGCTCCCTCGATGTGAAAGCGGACCCTCATTCTTCTCGTCGCTAAACTTGACGCGTATGAATCTGTCGGCATCGGCGACGTATTTTCTGACAATGCGGTTGGAGGTTTCTACCGCAGGCGTTGCCACGTACATCATGGTCGGCGTGATATTGACGGACCTTGCGAGGAAACAATAGCTAGGGATTGTCTTCACCAATTGGCTATTTCCCTTGACGCGGATTTCGAACATATCCATGGGGTTGTAGCATACCATCTGTTTGTCCATTACTTTTTCCAAGAAGAAAAGTGCGTTGGGAGTTTCGGCTAGTCGCTCGAGGAATTCGCGAGTAATTGTATGCTCCTTCAGATAGCCATGAGATAGGCATGCTTCAAGCTGGTACCGGACCGGGAAAGTAAGATAAATCTGGCTGGTGAACAGGTCATCAAACGTGGAGCTGGCCTTTGGTTGTTGTTGGGACGAGGGGAGGTTGAATTGCGGGTGAGTTGTCGATATTTCCTCCTGCAATATCTCCCAGATGTGAGCCGGCGACCTGCCTTGTATGTCATATATGCCTTCGTCATGCACTGTGACGCCATAATCGGAGAGAGCGCTAGAGAAGGCTTCGAACTTGGGTCCACTGAGAGCCTCGCGCTGGAAAGAGACGCGGTAAATTGTCCATCGACCTAGACCGAACTGTCAGAAATGTCTCCGTTTGGGTCACAATCAAGCCGTGAACGTGAACTTACCAATATCAATCACCGGTGCGCCTTTCATATTCATAACCGGCAACTTCCCGTTAAGGTGTTCCATCTCATCGTCGAGCACATCTGTCTGACGGTACCACGCATTTGTATCCCTCCACACCTTGTCTGACGGGCTGAAGGTTGCTGCAAGCTCTTCTTCTCCGTGCGCAAAACGGAAAAATCGTGGTGGGGTGTTGAACGGGATGATCAAGGTGGTCTGGCCTCTCTCCTGGTCTTCGGCCTTGTAGATGTTCTGGAGCTGTAGCAAAGGCATCTCCAGCTTGTACTTGTACCACGCGTCGTCGATGGCCATAGGGAATTGAATGGACAACTTCTTGCGGCTCAAATCCAAGGACAGCTGGATTTTCTTGAAGGCCGTCACCGTGTGTTGCTTCATCATCTTGGTCTCGGCGAGAGGGACACCAAAGTCGAGTATGTTGCCATAGAGGATGTTCAGCTCATGGTAGGACTTGGAGCTGTCGACCGGGCTTTTCAGCGTTCGCAATTGCGGGGGAAATATTTCCATTTTTGGAGTAGTATTCTCAAGAGACAGCTTGTTAAACCAACTGTCGAGTGAGTTCGGCGTCGGCGGGGGTCTTATAAAGGGTCAGCGAAGTTGTCCGTGTAAATGTTTTAATAAAGGATTGAACTTACTGGAAGACCACCCAAGCAATACTGTCCGCGCTGCCTCGTACCATCTCAATACGCACAATATTTCCACGCGGCGCCATCCATTTGTGTACGGCACCCGTCCAGAAGCCCCTTGGCAAGCCTGAGATCTTGATCTTCAACTCCTGCTCCATTGACCAGTGCTGCCTGGTCGGCCTCATAGTTGGGTGGACAGCTGTATTGACTCTAGGACTGCCACGGCTATACCCTGGTGGAGTAGGTGTTCCTGGGTGATGACCCGCCGAGGTTGACTTGGGCGGTGGGGTTTGCGGCGTGCACTGTGGGTGAGGTGGGCGGAGGAGAGGAGGACGATTCTCGTTTGAGCCACTCGAACTTGTGCTATAAGGGCCAGGATGGCCCCATGGACTTGATGCACGACGAGGAGAGGAGTGCTGTCCGTTGCCTCTGCCTCGACCGTATCCATGATACTGGTTGGCTCTTGGAGAGCGTCGGTGCTGCATCTCGGCCTCTTGACTACCTTGAGTCTGTCTGTAGCGTGATAAAAGTGATGGAGAGTTGTAAGATGTGTGTTCAGATGTTCGAGGAGAGGATGTGGGAGAAGGGAGATTCGGAGTCGAGGGGGATGGGGAAGTTGGATGGGAGGCCATGTTTTGGCAAACGGCTTGGGACCCACTGGGGCTTGCCGGCTGAGCAAGGAGAGGTGAAGGTAGAGGAAAGAGAAAAGAGGAGAGAGGGGTTGGTGGTGTTTTTGCTGTTTTGCAAACGGCGGAATTGCGGGTATCGACGACCCTGCGGTTTTGGGAAGTCACGGAGGTGCTCTGGGCACACCTGGGCACACCGCTGTTGTGGCACTCGTATCCGCTCAAACAGCGAGTGCTTGAGAGGATATATATCTCAGTGGTGAGAGAAATGAAGGAATGTGAGGGAGGCTGTGAAAGCGACGCCCTCTTCTGTGACTCTGTTCGTTTGCTACCAGGCCTTGGAGGGATTGTTTGCGTATGGTGCGGGCGCCGGCAGGTCCAAGTAAATCCCCAGGGTAGTGAGCGATCTATGGGTTGAGATCTCTTTTATATCTGTAAAGGTCTGGTGACTCGGCAAAAATTGAGGGCTGTGTACATACGTGTGGGGGGTGCACGTGGAGGAGAGGCGGAGAGGTAAAGGCGCGAAGACGTACGAGGGGCGGTGTAAGTTTTCCATCCTATCTGTTGTATGTGCATGCAAATATGTCGGTGTCAAACCGAAATCACGATGGCCAGTCACAAAACTCGATCACCGGCCTGAGATCATGGGCGTGTAGTGTCTTTGGGCCACTAGCACTGGGACTTCTGTGAAACTTGTCTCACAAGCCAACTTTGAGAGAGGGAAGTTCGCGGATAGTGGCAAATCTTCAGACAACTCCTCCCACCTTTCAACTCTTAGCAAAGTGTTCCGAAAATTCACTGTAAAGTGTAGAGGAAGGTTGGGCACTGTCTGGACCGTTTTGTACCCCCACCCCCCTCCCGTTGAACCTCGAAAAAAAAAGAAGCATAAAATCAGTACTTTTCAAAACGCCTGAGCAATCGAGAAACAATGGCTCTCGTTGATGGCAGCACAGCATCGTGAATTGTCGGACATGTACGGAATTCTCAACGCCGCCACTCATTCGATTTCGATGAAGTGCTCGCAAACTCCTCATCCACTATGGTTGGACCGGCCTCTGCACATAGCAGCATCAGTGTACTGCAAATAGACGGCATCCTCGCGAACAGCTCTAAAGCCCTTTGAACGCCTATCCAACCAGCAATCTATCGCCTCGGAAATTTCCTCGAACTCCCTACATTGCCTGACTCCAGCTAGAAGATTATTCACTCCATCCATGGCTTATGCGCTGCTTCATTCAAAGATCCCATTGACCATGTTCCCTAATACCAGACGCACGGGGTATAATAGTTCATTAGATATCAGCCAGGTCATTCAAGTCTTCAAGACTACGTCTTCTTCTTTCTCGTCCTCCGAGCCTTCTTTCTCGGCTCAGTATACTCGGCATCCTCCTCCACCTCCCCTCTCCCCTCTTCCTCATCTCCCGCCACATCCTCAACAAGTTTCCTCCCACCTCTCCTTTTCGTGCCCCGTTTCCCACCTCCCTGTCCCTGTCCCGCTGCCACCACATCCCCCTCCTCATGCCCATCCCCAGCTCCACCACCGTCACCCTCACCCCTACCCCCCTTCTCCCTCTCCGCCAACCGCGTCAACGCCGCCCCCAACCTTCCCTTCCTCTTCCCCAACATCCCATCCCCGGCCGCACCGCCGCCGCCATCACTCCTCACCCTCGGCGCGAACGCCCCCGCCCCAACGCCGCCCTCGAAGAACCTCGTGATATTACTCTGCGTCCCCTCCTTCTCCCTCCGATTCATGTCGCGAATCACGGGAACCAACACCTCATCCGTCCTCTCCCAGCTCCAACCGACCTGACTACTCAGGAACGTCCTCAGCGCGTCCAGATCCGGTACACCCCACTGGAAGGGCTGCGGATCGCTATCGACCTCAGGCTCCAAGTACGCCTCCGCGACGCGCGGATCCGGGAAGTTGGTGGGCAGGAACAGCTTCGCAGCCTGGGAGCGGCGGAACCGGCGGCGGAAAGGGGACTTCTGGTCGGCCTCCTTGGGGATCCGACCTTCCTGCACGCCGGCCCACCAGTCCTTGAAGTTCTGCAGGTTGTCGAATTCCGACAGGATCTCGAGCGCCGTGACGGGGCCGATGCCCGGGATCCCCGTCGTGTAGTCCGAGCCCAGGAGTTGCGCGATGTCGATGAGCTTCTCGCGCGTGAGGGCGAATTCCGTCGTGAGGTCCGTGGCGAGATAGCATTCGACGAATTTGGCGGCGTTGAACATGTTCTTGTAGACACGGGTGCCGCCGAAGAGGAAGGTGTCAGAGTCATCGGTGACGATGCCGTCGACGAGGCCGAGACGCACGAGCTCGGCACATTGGGCTTCCGCCTCCATGGGCGCGGTGATGTACGGCAGACCGAAGAGAGTGAGAAGGTGCTGGCATTCGGCTATCATGGTTTGAGTGACCTCGTCGGCGTCACGACGGTCCTTCTTTTGTTGGGCGCGCAGCTGTTTCAGTTCTTCTTCGAAATTGACGCGTGCGACGTTGCTGTTGAGCTCTTGGGCGAAGCGGGCATGCTCTTCAGCCTCAGCTGCGAGAGAGGCAAAGAGTTCGGCGTCTTCAGGGTCGGAATACTGGTCAGACTCATCGTCTGGTATGTCAACTGGAGCGTCACCAATGCTGGGTTCGGCAGGCGGGACGACGGGTATCGTTAAGTCCTCTGCTCCCTGTAAGTCGAACGGTGAAGCCTGACGGCGCGCGGGTGCTGTGCGCTGCGTATCCAGTGGGACTTCTTCGAATTCAGGGGATGGTGACTTCGGTGGTTGAGTATTAGGGATTGGCACATCCTCAAATTTCGGGGAAGGTGACTTCGCGGGGTGCAACGTAGAGCGCTCGCCGACTCCCGTTCGCACGCCGCGAACTTCCGAGGGAGGAGGTTGTGGCATTTCTGCAACAGCCTCTAAACTCCCGTTGATCGTATCTGGTTGTAGTCGTCGTCGCTCCTTTTCTGGCTCGCTCTCCGACCACTCAACCGGTTCATCTGATTCTGCCCTCGCTGTTTTGTTGAGCTCCAGTTTATCCGGTTCCTGACGTGGAGGCGATGCTTCGATTTGCTGACATTCTGAAGGACCAGCAACGGTGTTCGCAATGCCCACTCTTGGCCCCGCGACCGCATCAACCATCTCCTCATCTCCATCCGACTCAATGGCAATCACTTCATCCTCTTTCCCCTGCGTCGACGGCGCATCCACATCGATAATCTCCCGATCCCGTTCCTTGCGCAAGCGAGGAAGTTCCTGGAACTGGAACCTATCTTCATCGTCCTCGCGAGCCCTTTCCCAATCCTCCCTCTCCTGTGCTCTCTGCTCAGACAATTCCTGCCTGATATCCCGCTCCTTTTCAAACCACGGAGGTAACGGCTCGGCAGACTTCTTCTCCTCGGTGCGTACATCTCTTTCAAACCCACCAGCCGTGTCCTCCTCGATCTTCTGCATCTTCTTCTTGCCCAGAATGGAGTTACCCAGATTGAGGGACTCGAAAGGCAGAGGACCGCTGAACCCAGAAGCTTGCGCAGCCTTGGGTGGAGGCGCCTTCTGTACAGCCGGCATGGGCCTTGGGGGCGACTTGGGCTTTGTGCGGATGGGAGGTGAAGCCCGTTTCGACCTTCTGGACTCTCTCAATGCAGCCTGCAAATCCATATCGTCCTCCTCACTGTCGCTAGCGGCAAAGGGTCCCTTCGCGGTCATCTTATTGCTCCGCTGATTGGCTTGCTGTGCAATGGCAAGCCCTGAACCGACGGAGAACGGCGCAGTCTCCGCTACACGCTCTTGATGGAACACTTCCCTGTATGGGTCGTCTTCCTCATCTGACTCCTTTGAGGGTTCATCTCCTGTAGCTCCCTGGCCCAGAGACATGGCAATGGTCCGTTGAAGTTGCTCATGTTCTTCCTGATCCCCCGGCTCTTCGAACAGTTTCCCCGTCTCGTCGTTAAGCGCATCCTCCCACTCTGCTTCCTCACTCTCTTCCTCAGCAAGAAAGAGTGAATCGGGATCCTGGGTCACTGGCCTTGCTCTGCTCACCCCAGCTTGCGGAGACCGGCGCCGTCTCGATTGGTAGAACTTCTTCCGGCGCTTCGACAACTCTTCAGCGACGAAATCCCGCCCCTCGTGCTCCTGAGCAGTCATCGCGGGCTTCGGTTTCGGCAGGCGATTCAGTCCCTCGATGGGCACGTCTTCGAACTCATCCTCGTCCTCCCATTCCTCATCATCAATCTGGGGCGGTGGAACCCGGTCGACATCGATAGGTTTATCCGCCTTCCCTTCCTCCTTGTTCGAAACGACTCCGAGCGCCCACCCGCCTTCGACACCGTCATTCTTCACAAGGACATACTCCCGCGCCCGCTCGCCGGCAATCCGATTCGCCCCGGTCGCACCAAACATATTATCATCCGCCATACCATTGAGATTCATAAGCCGCTGCGTAAGTTCGTTCCGCTCGCGCACCCGTTCGATCTGGAACTTCGAAAACGCCATGCGATCCGGGAACATGGTGTCGAGCTGGTCCTTCGAATAGCCCATCCTCAGCCGACTCCGCAGTCTCGCCGCATTCAGGATGTTGTACCGATCCGTCGCCGGCAAGCTCATGAAGAAGGGGCTGTCGAAATCGATCTTGGAGAAATCGTACACGTTGATGTCCTCGCCCCGATCGAACTGCCTCGCGTACTCCTCCAGCTCCTCCAGCGACATGATCCTAGGGTCGTTCTGGCCTCCCATTTCGTGCAGCGGCACGCCGAGGTCGGGGAGATGGTACTGGTCCTTCTTCTTGAACGTGCGGTTCTGCTGCCGCTCCTGCGGCGTCTGCAGGACCTCGTCCGCATACACCAGGTTCTCCGGTATCTCCTCCTCGGGCTCCGCGCGCGGATGCCGCGCCGCCTCCTTCCTCCGCTTCTCCTCCTCCTCCGCAGCCCTCTGCATCTGGATCGCCAGCAGCTTCCCCGCCGTCCTCGCCGCATCCTCCCTCCTGCCCTCCCGTCTCGACCGCCGGTTATTGATCGTCTGGCGCTTCAGGGCGGGCGCGCCGCCGTCGAAGACGAACACGGGCTTGATGCCGAAGAAGAGGAGCTTGCATATTCGGCGGAAGAAGCCTACGATGTGGCTGTTTCGCAGGGCGTTGCCCTCCTTGTCGCGGACGGCCTTGAGGAATTGGTAGATCCAGATGGAGGCGTCGACGGCGAGGCGCTTCTTGTTCAGGGTTTCGATTTTGATGGGCCTGGCGCAGGGCTGGAGGACGGTCCAGAGACCGGTGACACCCATGGCTGCTGAAGGATGGCGTTAGCCATGGATGAGGGCAAAAAATGAGGGTTGCTCGTTGTCGAAGTTTACTGTCGCGTTTGGTGTTGCCTGGTGGCACTCTATGACGTGCAGGCGTAGTGTTCGCGATGGCCAATGAGGAGGGAGTGAGATCTGCCGGTCTCAGCTATACGCTATGCCCAAAAATACAGGGTTGTCCATATAAGGTTCGGTCTTCGCCATGGTCGTTCTCCACCACAATGCTTGGAATTTCTCCACTTCACGACCCACAATCGGGTGAACAAAAAAACCCAAAAACATACAACACCACGCTATTCGCAGCTGGTCACCCACGCTACTACTCAACGGGCGCTACACGGCTTGAATTTGGTCGATCGGACGAGAGGCCTTATTTTCCGTGTGCTATGGTCGTATGTGATAGAGGCTGTTTGGCTTTCTTCTCATATTGAGAGACAATGTTAAATGTGGAAGGTGAACGAAATTCTCTCCTCAGTCTATTATTTCACTGAAACCTGAAGAGTCTCGGTCAGAGGACAAAATAAGCCACCTTAAAAGATGCGCAAGAATAGTAGAATTGCCTATCCCGCATCTATACACTAAGAATACCCCTCTCACAGCTCCGTAGATGTATAATCCTCCATCGCCTCCTCCGGCAACCTCCCCGTCCCACAAGTGACCTTCCCAGGCGTGAACGGCGTACTCGCCGTCAGAAACGCATCCATATCAAAGGACGCCTGCGTCCCCACCTGCAAGCTCACTCTCCTCTTCGCCGTCACCGCCTCATCTGCCTCTTCCTCGTGCTCCTCGTGCTCCTCCACCGCAAACCCCACCGTCGTATGCCGCCGGTTCGGGGAGATGGTGCCCAGAGCCGTGCGCTTCGCAGGCGAAACCTGCTTCCGGGTCGATCTGCGGACGGGTTCCGGTCTCCCGCCGGCTGGGGTGTGCATGGCGGGTACTTTGAAGGAGGGACGGGGTCTGGGTCTCTTCGGTGTGGGGCCATGCCTACTAGGCGAATCGGTCGAGGTGAAGGAGGCGTTGGCGACGTTCTCCATGGCTGTGCTTGTTATGCCCTGGCCTGTTGCGGCGGGCGTGGGAGCCGTGGTTTGCGGTGGGAGTTCCGACGTGCGCGGTCGCAGACGACGAGTCGTCTTCAGTGACGGCTTGGTAGTGTCATTCTTGGTGATGTTTGACGGGCGGCTGGTCCTTTTCGGCAAAGGGGTTTCGGCAGAACGGGGCATGGACTCGAGAATGCCTCGTCTCCAGGATTTCAGGCCGTAGAGTTCTTCGTCTTTTTCGGCGCACGCTTCGGTGAGTTCCTGTACCTTCGCGTCTAACGAGTCCAGCTCGGTTTGTACGAGCTCTAGATGCTGCATCGTCTTCTGATAAGCTGCCTTCATAGATATGCCTTCCTTGACAGCATTCTCCAACTCGTCTTGCAGCTTGTGTTTCTCTTCTTCGGCCTTTGATTTGGTGGCTTCTATGAGCGCTTCACACTTCGCTTCAACGTCTTCCAGGGCCTGCGCAGATGTACGCACAACATCCCGCTGCTGTTCCTCGAGGTCTCGGCGCTGCTTATCCGCCTCTTGCTTGGCCGTCGTGAGCTGGTTTTCGAGGTCGCTGGAAATCGAACAAAGCTCTTTCAGCTCTTCTGCTTTTTGGGCAGCGTTCTGATGTTCAATGCGAAGCTGCTCTTCAACGGAGTCCAACTGTTCCTTGAGCGCGTCATTAAGTCCGCAAACCTCCTCCTTACCGGCACGTTCGCTCTGCACTTCGTCTTGTAAACTTTGTATCTGTGCCCCGAGTCTCTCGATATCTTGGGTCCGCGCCTGCATGTCCCCTTCACGCGCAAGAATCACCGACCGAAGTTGTTCCTCCTTGACGCTGAAAGACTCTTGAGCGGATCGTAGTGTTTCGTCTGCTCGACGAATTTCATCGGCAAGCTCGGCTTTCAAAGCCTCCAGCCGGATCGTGAGATCTTCCTTGTCCTCCTCCATGTTCTCAATCTCCGCCTCGAGACCATCGGCATACAACCTGCCATCTGTCGTTTCCTTTTGCAAGTTTTGTATGAGGTAATCCTGCTCTTCCGACTCCTTCTGGAGGCTTTGCACTTGCTCGCGGAGTTCCGAAACCTGGGATGTGAGTTGCTTGACTTTCGCCTGCTCTCGGCGAAGGGGCTCCTCGACATCGTTACAGCGGTTTTCCAGGTTCTGGCATATTTGGGCGACAGATCGAATCACAGAGTCGCGCTGGTAGGAGCTCTGTCTTTCGAATTCTGTCGTGAGATGTTCCCTCCAGTCTAGCCGGCGTACGCCTGTGGCAGGTGTACAACTCTGCTCGAACAGGGAGACGGCAGGCTGCAGGCGCCCCTTCACCACCGAATGATTACATCGGATGGAGCCATTGGATATTTCCTGCTGTTTTTCGATCAAAGCAAGGGCAAACGTTGGCGGCATAGCTTGTCGGTGGGACGGACAAACAAATCCTGCGGTAAGGACCATGGCCAGAATATCTGAACGGAGTCCTCCACGCACTAAAGTCGTGCCTGAGGCACAGACTTCCCCGTCTCCAGGTTGGCTGTCAGCAGAAGACTCAAGGAATGCCCTTGTGTGATTCTGAAGCGCGCCCGAGCATAGTTCTTCCGAAATCACGGCTGCCATTGGTGCGGAAGTTTGTACCACAGTCCTCAAGGCTTGGACAAGTGCGCGTGTGTTTCCCAGCTCATGCGCCTGCCGCGAAGATATGCTAACCTCTAGGATCAGACCAAGAAGTCGGCGAACAGTGATCACTGGAAGCCGGCCCGCATAGTAGGGTAAGGAAAATGACAGAATCTCTTTGAGAGAATCGATATCGGCCTCGATATCCTTGAGACGCATGAGCAACGACTCATAACTTGCGACGACCTCTTTTGATAAGGCCTCCGAGCCGACAATGTTCGCATAGAATGCCAGAGCCTCCAGCTGGACTCGGTCGTCTATCCCAGTTCGCAAGATCTTGGACACAAGCTTCGAAGCAATATTTCTGGCAACCTCGTTGGAAAGGCGCCACCCTTCACGCCCGTTCTGGTCAATGAACTGCCCTGCTCTTGTGGCAATGCGAATCCCCTCGACAGCTTCCAGGTCGGTTACACCAACATCCCCTTTCGAAGCCCAGATGACGCTGAGGTACATCAGGTTGATGGTTTTCACCAGGCCGCTAGGTGATCCGAAGAGCTTGCGTCCGGAAGTAGTCTTCCACTGCTTGTGGAATAAAACGTTGCTAGTGCTCAAGTTATTGAACGGTTTCCCGACGTCATCGGGATGTTCGATAAGAATAACAATGCCAAAGCACCATAGAAGCAGCATCGACCTGTCCGTGGTGGAGTTTGACTGTAAGATGCGACAAAGTTCTTCATCGATGGATTGGCGGACCTCGGGGGAAAGAAGAGGGAGCAGTCCCCGACACGCTCCGTTCAGAACCAGATAAATGGGTTTCAGAGTCGCTACCTCGGGGGCTTCAACTGCCCTGCTGAAAAGGCGCAGGAAAAACTTGTCTGCGGCTGCAGGAAGCGGCATGCCCTCTGGAAGGGGTCGGGAGAGGAGGAGCACACATAATTCGGCATACTATTGTTGGTGAATGAGATTACTGACCTCAAGACGTTTCCATGACCAGGTGGATGTAGGGCCGCCTTTGACATCTGGGTCGGACTTACTTGGTCGAATTGCTCTTTTGATGCATTGGCTTTGTTCAGAAGGGCGTCGAGAAGGCCTGGACTCTCATGCAAGATGGCGTCCCTGAATTCCGGTGAGTGGGCTGAACATGGTGATTAGTGGAAGGAGAAAAGCCAGCAATCGGATCGAGCATACAGAGGGAATGCAGGACACGCAAAGAGTAAGGCCAGAGTGACAGTGCAGCGGAGACGATTGAGGCTAGTCGCACGAGGGCACATGGCGAGAGGTGGTGGAGGGCGGATCGCAAGGTCCGGTCATCACGATCGAGTAGGCCAGCGAGTGTCTGCAAGCCATGTCAGCGTCCTGGTCCATATAGGGAAATGTGTCATGTGCATGTTCTTTTTGCTGTGCAACATGCAGGCACGGCAGATCTATGGAAGTGGGGAAGTGGTGCGGAGGTGGGCGACAGGTGCAGACGCGGGATATCCTAGGGTAACTCACAGCCGGATACGGACATGAGATGATCCTCGCCAATTCCTGGGACAAGTCACGGAGGGCCGAGTTGGTCATTGAGCTTGCGGCTGCAGTGGCTCCTGCAAGCAGGTTGTTGGTTGGGATGTAGAATTGGAGTGGTCGTGGTGAAGTGGTTGTGGTGTTCTGGAGGGTACTCTGTATAAGGTTGTGGTGTATTATTGCCCTAGCAACGCCCCTCCCGCTTATTAGGCACGCGTCGAGGGTGCGCGCCCAGGCCCAGTATTGTACTCGCGATCGAGTAGAACAGAGACCTCACCAGTCTTGGAGTTTTCCATTCCTGTCGCAAAAATCCATAGTCTTTGGCAATTGAAAAACTCTTTGGACGCGATTCCCTTCTTGTGCAATAATGCAAATTCAACCCCTGCCAGAGTACTCAAGGGGGGATGCCGAGGCCTGCAAGAGGAGAGTTTCTATACACGCAGCCGCATATTCGCATCCTTGGGTTAGGCAGGTCTTACACCACCAAGTCTGTAAGAACGTAAGCAGGCGGCTTAGTCGATATTAAGTGCGTATCCAAAGTTCCCGCGTGGTCCATCAACGGTCTTCATGGGGCTCACTTGGCTGACGATTTCATTTCGTCCAGGATGACTGCTTGCAGCACGCGCTGGCGTGGGATCCCATATGGGATATGGGCTATGGCGGATTGGATTATTGGATTGTCGTGTGCGAATCGGTACTCTCCATCTGTCCACGATCTCAGCAACAGCAGCTCTCAATACTTCGCCCTCGACGACATCGACACGTCGTCTCGTCCGATTAGTAGACGGGGAGGGTCCCTCGAAAGATAGGCTGGCAACGGAATGTCGCTGCGCCATTTTTCTCGGCCTCTGGCTCCGCATCCACAGCGGAACTGGAGTCTGGCGCGGAAACCTGGTGCCCACTGCCCAGGCAGAGAGGATGACGGCAAGAGTGGGATGTTCACGGCCTGTTCCGTCCCCCGTCCTGTAGGCTGTTGCTGTTCCCCCACCCTCAGCACCCAGCACCCAGCACCCAGCACCCAGCACCATCCACGCCGCGAAGTCGAAAGCATCTTACCAGCTGCACGGACTTGGTCACGTAGTTTCGAAGGGGTAATGTGTATCACGCTGCCCAATGTTGCTTCGGACTTTCCTCACCGCTTCGCGCGGTAGGGTTGTTGGACAGCAGCTTCATCAGGCCTCACCGCGACTGGCACGTTTCTCCTATAGCACGGTCTCCATGAAGCCCTGTCCGTCAGCCAGGAGTCTCGAGAGCGGCTCGCGATCCATCATCCCACGCCGGAAATGGAAGCGTGGAAAAGGTACGGGTTCCCAGGGCCACAGCTGCGGACCTCTCTCCCATGAGTGCCATCTCGTGTGTGGTGCACATCTGCGTGGCGAGGCGTTGGCGGGCGGCGCAGCAGCCCTCCTCCATCTACAGATAGATGCAGATAGATCCCAACGGCGCACGCGACATGTCATCGTCGCACATCCAAGGATCTCAAGGAATCCTCGTGCCTCGCTGCTGGTTTGCTGCACGGCATGCGGCCCATGATCCATCCTCCCCGTCAGTTACTTTTCCCCGCAATTGCTTTTGCGCCTTCGCCGCCCCTGCAGCTGATCATGCACCGCCTTTTCCTTGCCAACCTGGGTTGCGTGAGCCGAAAATATTTGCTACGAAAAATGCTTCCAGGCCTCACTGCCCCCTTCTGAATGGCCCATCGCCTCGTCCGCCGCACCCCCAGCCAACTTCCTCATCGTCATGATTTATTATTATTATTATGTTCCCGGTGCGTTGTCCCCTTGTAACTTGTTGGCAAGCCGCACTTCGGAAAATGGCGCCAACTGCGTTTAGACACACAAAGGTGGTCCTGTCCCCGCTTTCACCACGCTCCTATCTATCTAGCTTCCTTATACTACGACACTACAAAAATGTCTAGCGGCCCCTTCACTCCTGTCCTCCTTTCCTCTCCCTTTCCCTGCCTGGCCCCTTGGCTCTTGCTCCTTCACCGCACCCTACCTACACCGGTACTTACCGGAGGCCAGAGTACAGAAGGCGTCCTCCCCTTGGAACCTATGGCCTTTGCCCAATTGCACTCTCTTGGACACTTCCTTCCTTCCATGCCTTGAACCTTCCAATCTCCGTCTCATATATTATATCCATATTCGCTCTTTCATCATGTTTCGTCTCTCCAGGAACCAAGCGAGACGTCCCGCCTCACCTCTTTTCAGACGCTCGCCACCAAATCCCTCAGGTCGGCCGCACTCAACCACAGCACAAGGCATAAAAGCAAGGCCTCCCCAACAACCATTCTGGACCTCGGGCAAAGTTTTCCTTTTGGCGGCTGGAACCGGTCTAGTGACTTATGGATATGGCGCCAATAACACACCCTCCTGGCCCCAGCTTCCAGGGACCAACTTCCCATGGTCTCCTCCCGCCAAATTCCAATATGCCTCCAAGGCGGACATGGAGAAGGCATGCCATAGCTCACTGCACCAAGCCCCCGCATCCACTAACATAGAATAGGCAATCCAAGAGCTCAGAGACGCCCTCGGAGAGGAAGCCATCAGCACAGATGACAGCGATCTGGAGGTGCACGGCAAGTCCGAATGGTCCTCCATCAATATCGACGAGCTTCCCGTGGCCGTTGCGTATCCCAAGACCACCGAGGAGGTCTCCCAGATTGCCAAGATTTGCTACAAATACAAAGTGCCCATGAGTACGACCCCACATGTCCCGTGAATTTCACGATTGCTGATGCTCGGCAGTCCCCTGCTCGGGCCGTACGAGTCTGGAGGCAAACTACTCGGCACCCTATGGCGGCATTAGCATCGACTTCCGCGATATGGACAGGATCATAGCCTTGCATGAGGACGAGTAAGCAAAAGTCCCTTGTACTACTGGGGATTCGATCGTGAACTAAAGCAGCCGTATAGCATGGATGTCGTAGTCCAGCCTTGTGTGGGGTGGATGGAACTGAATGATCAGATCAAGAGTTCCGGACTGTTTTTCCCAGTTGACCCGGCCCCGACCGTGAGTCGCTCCATGGGGCTACGATTGCAGCCTCACGAATTCCTCTACGTACTGCACACTGACAACCACATAGGCCCAGATTGGCGGAATGGTTGGGACGAGCTGCAGGCACGTCTATCCCCACTTGAACACCGAGTGGAACTAACGGCAGAAAAGTGGCACGAATGCAGTGAGATATGGCACAATGAAGGACTGGGTCATCAACCTCACCGTGGTTCTGGCTGACGGCAGAGTTATCAAGACCCGACGCCGCCCGCGGTACGTTTGACTTCTCAAGAACATAGTCTTCCGACCCGTGCATGCTAACGCCTAGCAGCAAAACTGCTGCCGGATACAATCTGACGAATCTCTTTATTGGATCAGAAGGCACCCTCGGCATCGTCACCGAAATCACCCTGAAACTGGCAGTGATCCCCCAAGAGACAAGCGTAGCGGTCGTCACGTTCCCCACGATCCGAGATGCTGCAGCTGCAGCCTCCAAAGTGCTCCGTCAAGGCATCCCTGTAGGAGCCATGGAGATCATGGATGAGGTGCAGATGCAGGTGATCAACAAAGCCGGCGGTACATCGAGGAAGTGGAAGGAGGTCCCAACCATGTTCTTCAAGTGAGTGCAATCCTTGCACTGGAAAGCTGCAGGTACTAATAGCCGACGGCAGATTTTCTGGAACCAAGGCAGGGGTGAGTCTGATCCTGGAGGGCGAGTTTCCTAGTGCGGAACTGACTGCAGATAGGTGCGCGAGAATATCGGCCTAGTCAAGGCCATCGCCAAAGCACACAAGAGCGGCACGTTCGAGTTCGCCGTCACCCCGGAAGAGCAAGCCGAGCTGTGGTCCGCCAGAAAGAGATCTCTATGGAGCATGCTCCAACTACGCACCGACAACGGTAGTGAGGTGTGGTCCACGGACGTTGCAGTGCCGATTTCGCGACTTCCAGACATCATAGGTAGGGCATATCCATTGAACACTCTCCCGCCTCCGATGTACTAAACGCAAACAGAAATATCGAAGAAGGAGATGGATGATCTCGGCCTCTTCGCGAGCATCCTGGGCCATATCGGCGACGGCAATTTCCACGAGAGCATCATGTACGACAGCAAGAATCCCAGGGAGAGAGCGGCAATCGAGAAGTGCGTCAAGGACATGGTCGACCGTGCGCTCGAGATGGAAGGTACCTGCACCGGAGAGCATGGCATCGGGTTGGGGAAGAAGGATTCACTCATGAAGGAGCTGGGCGTCGACACGATCGACGTCATGAAGCGCATCAAGACGGCGTTGGATCCGCATTGGTTGATGAACCCTGGGAAGATTATGGATTTCCCGGAGTGAGAGGGAGCTTGTAAGGGGTTTCTTTCGAGTGGATTCCTTTTGTACTAGTATCACGGAAGTGATTGCATCGGGTGGTACTATTGTTTTTCGCATGCAGCGCCGACGTCGTGGCACTGCTGCTACCACGAAGCGTGCTCAAAGTGTCAGCGAAGGTCAAGGTCAGGCCTTGAGGGTCATATCACTAGACTTGAATCGACTTGTGCTCCCTGATGTGTGTATTACTGCCTAGAATCTTGCCGCCGGGAGACGATAAGGGTAGTGGTATTTTGCTGGCGCTGAAGCTCCTACCTATGCTACACCCCCTATGTCTTTTTACGAATGAAGCAAAGTTTCACGACTCACCAACCTCCTCCCGGTCTCGGTCTCTACCAATTTCACCTTCATCCTGCGGCCAACCTCTCTCATGTCTGCATATTCTTTCACGCTTCTGACTGCCTTGGAATCATTCTCTGATAGACCATGAAACACGATTGCGAGCTGAGAAGACTTCCAGCCTCCTTCCCCCCAGGTAAAGATCACGGTGGCAATGAAAAAGAGCGTAGTAGTTCCGACCAGTATCAGAGGGAAAAGGAGGTACCTCCACTGGATGTCGTAGTAAGTGTCTGGTGGCCATATGGTAGTTCCATTGGACCTGCCAAACGTTGAGGTCCCATTGTCATAAATCTTTTCAGGCGATAGCCGGACCATGGTTGTGAGTGCCGTACTTAGCCGCTCGGCTGTTAGATTGATCTGGGCAAATATTCGACTTTCGTTGGCATTGGTGAGATTGCTCATGATTGCCTGCATGAAGATGCTCGTGTAATCCCAGTACAGACTTGCATCGGTCGAGTTGGTGTCGTTGAGCCCCCAGCCCGTTAGAGAGAAATCGTTTAGGTTGAACCATGCTTGCAATGATGACTGCGATAGCACATCCACGGTGTTCGTGCAAGTCGGCTCGGTAACAGGAATCGTTTTGTTGTTACGCCAACACTCATCCGGCGTTATATGGATATCTGTCGAGGGCGTTGCGGGGGCCGATTCCCTTGTATAGGTGGCGTCGATGTTTTCGTAGAAAGTACCGTTGATGACGTCCGAGGAATACTTCTTGACGGTCCAATAAAATGCACAGTCGAACGCAGTCGGTGCAGGCCGAATCGTGCTTGGGTTCGCAAGAACTAACCACCTTGAAATAAGGGGTCCAATGTCCCTTTTGAAGCTTCCAGGATCGGGTGGGGCCATCGTGGTGTTCGATGTGATGATACCTTGGGCAACATTCAGGGCAAAGTAATCATCAATCAAACCGAGATGCTGGACAACGCCGTTTGATTCGTTGAATCCAGCGCGGATACATTCAAAGTCAACGGCGAGGGAGTCGTAAGATCCGAAGGTACAATTGCCGCTTGGACAATAAGCCAGACCTTGCTCAAAGGCGGGGGCGGTGGAAGTGGAAATGGCGTAATAGATGGCAGAGAGCACGGGAGAAGGGGGTAGTTCTTTGCTCCGTTGGCTGAATCTCGACCTAGTATTGAAGAAATTTGTTCGAGACACAAAGCTCGTATAGGCATTTTCTGGTACAAATTTGAATCGAACCGCGTTCTGAGTCAATGCGTCGATGGATAAAGCGCAGACTGTGATGAGAGCACCGATAGAGGCTAGGCGCCTGTAGCATCGTTAGAAGATTCCATTATCGAGATTCGATGAATTGAGACCCTAATCACGTACCAAAGTTTCAGGCGCCACAACAGTTGCAGAGATCCGAGGACACCTCTACTAGCTTCGTCGAAATGTTCCATCCCGTCGAGTCTGCGTGACGTGCGAAACCAGTGCCATTTCAGCTGTCCCAAAGCAGAAGCAACGGGGATCATCATCGAGGCCTTCGCAATGGTGACGGCAAGTGCAAGGCTGGAAGTCGGGGACCATCTATGATCCCAGTAGGACAAGGTCTGTCCGTCCAGTCCCTTCAGTTGCCAGTAGATCATGCCACAGAGTCCAAGAGTGAGCAAGCATGCGGAGGTCTCCCAGAGCCAAAAGTTCGAAGAGACGTTCCGAAGTTTCCAGCGCCAGTGTGCCCGCGCTTCGCCATCTCGTGGCACGTAAGCTGGAGGCTCCTGCAGTGTCGTATACCCCGAGGCCAGCGCTTTCAGGGGAAATGTCTCCGAATGCTGGGACGGCGTGTTGGGAAAGCTCGTTGTTATGGAATCTGGTGTGTATGGAAAGCCTGGTGATTCCTGACCAGGAGTGTATCGTCCTCGCAACGGTTCCATAGCCAGGAAGCGATTAAATGTGTCACCAGAGTGAAAAGGGTAGAAGGGGAGAATGAAAGATGCGGACGTTCGAAGGAAGGAGCACTTGAAAGTGCAGCAGAGGTTGCTTTCAATGGGCCAGATCTCGAGCAAGGCTGTGAATTGCTTTTACGATATGCATCCGACGACATGCGAGTGGCGGGGCCTGGCTGGACCCAGAAGGCTAGAGAATCATACTTCATGAGGGCTGAGAAGCGCTGTGCGACGGTTCCCAATTTGAATCATTCGTGGAAGCTTGCAAGATGGCTTTTGCGGCGGGGTGGCTTCTATCGCCGCGGATCAGCTGCGTTCAGCTCTACAGTTATTCATGAGCCATCTTATCATTTAGCCATATCGAAGGCTTCTAAAAAAAGGCACAAGAAGGCGATCCATTGCGTTTAGGATGGCTATGCAATGCTAGGAGAGAGAAGGGAGCACGCTTCGGCCTATCTTGTGTAGGCTGAAGAGCATTGTTACGACTACCCAGATACGGCGTAGGTCTTAGCCGCACAAGTTTACTAGGTACGATTATGTTAGCTCTCCTACTTAAGGACAGAACCGAAGCCTCGTAGAATAGGAGTGAGGGAGAAAAGCGAAGTGTGTAAAACCTTGTTACGTACCCTGGAACATGGCGGTAAGACTTTTCTTACAATGCTTACCCTAGGGTATAGTAGAATATAAGCATAGACTCTAATCAACAATACACATAGATTTTCTGCATACGAGTCGACGTAGAAACATCCTAGCAGTGGTTGGACATGTCGAGTTTGTATAGTGAGTCATGCAGCGCGATGGGTGGCACTGTTCCGAGATCGGAATTGGTACGACCCCAGCATGGTTTTTGATCCCCAACACCCCACTACGGCGCAACGTCATATAGTTGCTCACTGCTCAGTCAAACTCCAATTCCTCCACCGAGCATTCTCAAAATGGACGTTGAGCATTTTACCCACGCCAAGCGCGAATTTCCCAAGAAGAACTGCGGTACGGAGTCCCGAATTCCACTTTGAGAACAAGAACCCCGCTGATTGCATCTCCGCAGGAGTTCTGGGAGCTACAGGTTCCGTCGGACAACGCTTCATTCTCCTCCTGGCCCTCCACCCACACTTCGTCCTCCACGCCGTCGGAGCCTCCGAGCGCTCGGCCGGAAAGAAATACAAAGATGCCGTGAGGTGGAAGCAGGCGATCCCCTTCACGGAACGCATTGGCAACCTCGTGGTCAAGAAATGCACGCCCGAAGAATTCGCAGACTGCGACCTCGTCTTCTCCGGCCTGGACAGCGATGTAGCAGGGGACGTTGGTACGTTACCATTGCACTTCCACTACCGCATTGAACGCACGGCTGACCTCCTTCCCCTTAGAAATGGCCTTCCTGAAATCCAACCTCGCCGTCTTCTCCAACGCCAAAAACTACCGCCGCGACCCTCTCGTCCCCCTCGTCGTCCCCACCGTCAACCTCCCCCACATGGACCTCATCCCGCACCAGCGCAAGCAGCACAATCTCGAGAAGGGCTTCCTCGTCTGCAACTCCAACTGCGCCGTCATCGGCATCGTGATCCCCTTCGCAGCGCTCATATCCAAGTTCGGCCCCGTCGACCAGGTCTCCGTCGTCACCATGCAGGCCGTCTCGGGCGCAGGCTACCCGGGCGTCAGCAGCATGGACATCATCGACAACGTGGTGCCCTTCATCTCGGGCGAGGAGGACAAGCTGGAGACGGAGGCGCAGAAGATCCTGGGCGGCGTGACCGCCGACCGGACCGCCTTCGTCGACCAGGCCCTGAAGATCAGCGCCGCGTGCAACCGCGTGCCCGTCCTCGACGGCCACACGGCGTGCGTGTCGCTGCGGTTCCAGAGGCGGCCGCCGCCCAGCGCGGAGCAGGTCAAGCAGGCGATGCGCGAGTACGTGAGCGATGCGCAGAAGCTGGGATGTCCGTCTGCGCCGTCCAAGGCGATTGTGGTGATGGAGGAGGCGGATCGGCCGCAGCCACGGTTGGACAGAGAGACGGATAGGGGGTATGCGGTCAGTGTGGGCCGGGTGAGGGAGGACGAGAGTGGGATTTTCGACATCAAGTTCGTGGCTTTGAGCCATAATAGTGAGTTTCCTGCTTCTCCCTTTCTAGGAAGGAGTGGTACTAATGCTGTGTAGCTGTTATTGGAGCGGCAGGCTCGTCGATATTGAACGCGGAGGCGGCGGTGTTGAAGGGGTTTGCTTGAACGAGGGACGGGGATGGGAAAAGTGTTGCCGGGAGCGAAAACCGCGAAAAGGTGGGAAAAGGGATTATTTGATAGATGATTTAGATACCATGAAAACGCATTGCAGGTTCGTTCAAGTACATATGCTTTTACGCATTCATCATCACCCTATAACTAGACCTCAAAGTGTGAAGGGATTGTGAATACATGAGCATGAAACGACGGGAAGGAGTTTAGCATTTGCCATCTCTCAATAAAGCAGAAGAATTGTTGAACGGGTTTATTTTCCGCCTCCAATCCATGCTGGACGATGTCTAGAAAGTCCGAAGTCGTGTGCCTACTGTGTACATGCTGTTAAACATCGGAATGCCCAGGGTCGCTTGCGCTTAACCCTCTCTCGACTAGCCTGCCAAGCCCCACTTAGAACACCCGCACACAGCAAAATCGACCACCAGATCAAGCGAGTTTCTTCTTCTCAACCCACGATTTCTTCGACCCGACCAGCCAACTCCAGTCGAATCCGTCAAAATGGGCCGTGGACCTAAGAAGCACCAGAAGCGCCTCAGCGCCCCCTCGCACTGGCTTCTCGACAAGCTGTCGGGTACGTTCCTGTCCAGCGGAGCGACATGCTGCTGCTGCTGCGAAAATTGAGGAAGTTGGGAGGAGCCATCAACTGACGGATTGAACAGGTGCCTATGCGCCCAAGGCCAGCCCCGGTCCTCACAAGACCCGCGACTCGCTGCCCCTCATCATCTTGTACGTTTATACCCTTTTGTCAGACAGATGGACATTGTGGATCTGGGACACTCAAATTTGGAGCATACGTGCTGACGAAGAATCAGCCTGAGGAACAGGTTAAAGTACTCGCTCAACGCCCGCGAGACCAAGGCGATCCTCATGCAGCGCCTCGTCAAGGTTGACGGCAAGGTCCGCACCGACTCGACCTTCCCCGCCGGCCTCATGGACGTCATCACGATCGAGAAGACTGGCGAGAACTTCCGCCTCATCTACGACACCAAGGGCCGCTACACGGTGCACCGCATCACCGGCGAGGAGGCCCAATACAAGCTTGGCAAGGTCAAGCGCGTCCAGCTCGGCAAGGGTGGAATCCCCTACTGTGTTACGCATGATGCGCGAACGTGAGTTTGCCGCCTCTATCAGCCGTTGGGCACAGTTTGGGCAGGATGCGATGGGGGGAAAGCCCCTGTCGTATCGGCATCAGACCAGCCTGTGGCGATGTCAAAATGGAATCATCATACTGAACGGAACATAGGATCCGCTACCCCGACCCTGCCATCAAGGTGAACGACACGGTCAAGATCGACCTCTCCACCGGCAAGATCACCGAATTCATCAAGTTCGATACCGGTGTGATCTGCATGGTCACTGGTGGTCGCAACATGGTATGTTGTTGTATTCCAATGTAGCTTTTCGGGCTCCTGGCTAATGGGTTGTAGGGTCGTGTTGGTGTCATCACCCACCGTGAGCGCCACGACGGAGGCTTCAACGTTGTGCACGTCAAGGACGCGGTCGACAACGAGTTCTCCACCCGTGAGAGCAACGTCTTCGTCATTGGCCGCGAGAAGCCCTGGATCTCCCTGCCCAAGGGCAAGGGTGTCAAGCTCAGCATTGCTGAGGAGCGCGACCGCAGGCGGGCCCACGCTCTCGCTGGACAGTAAATGTGCCAAGCGTGAGCGCTGGAGAAGAAGAAGAGGAATTGGAAGCGAATGAGGCGGACGGACTCGTCGTCGGTTAGCAGTCCACATCGGACTCTGCTCTCTTAAAATAGGCGTTGGTCACTTGTGGGGAGGCTGGGACGGATCCGGGACATGCTGCATAGGGCTCCAATGTCAAAACAGATTCAAGCAAAATGAATGCATGGAATCCTTTTACGAATTATTGATAGTGAATTGAAGTTTCGACGGTTGGCCCAGGGTCACGGGACCCTGGGGACTGAATATTCGGTGCTCGCATCATCAACATCAACACCAACATCAACATCCATCCATGACATTGATATGATAGTGCTGAATCTTTGTCATCATGTGGTGCAAAGGTGCGGATCGATCATGGCCGGGTGCTATAAATGGAGGCCCATGTTTGAAGGGCCGCAGAGCCGAAACGGAAACGTCGCGGCTCTGCGGGCAGCGAAGGCAGGGAATTCTCCTTGTGGGAACGTTGGAGGCTCCCAGCGTCGCAGAACTGGCGACAGAGGGTCCAAAAGGGCCAAAAGGGCCACGATGCCCACCACGATGCGACTCGTCTCAGGGGGCAAAAAGGAAAAGTCTATGAGGTCTCCCATGCGGTTGTCAATCTGGGCAGGCCAATGGGGAGTAGCGCATCGGGCTGTCTCATCTCGTTTGGCCCTTTGCGACCCGTCACCCGTGGGCATTGTGGGAATCTGACTGATCTGACACAGTATTGCTGCGTGTGGGCAGGGGTGGGAGTCTGGGAGAGGGCCGTGAGAGACCGTTTTTGGCCAGGCTGATGGAAGCCGAAGAAGAGAGACATGGGAACTTCCGAACGAGAACAGGGCTCATCACGGATCAGGGCTGCCATGTTGCTGTGTGGGATTTCCGAAGGGTGCGACTCAGGGAGAAATCTGGGCAGCGCATGGCTTCTGTCCTACTCTCTCCATCTCGCGACTGACGTGTGGACGACGCTGCATCCTCCTAGTATCGACAGTAGTAGTGTACGACATCTTGATTTTCCTGTTCTTCGCGGCGACGTTCCAAGGTTGTTGGGTGCCCAGGGCTGAGGAGCGGTTCGTTGGTGGGACCTCTTCCCGTGTGGGTGATTATTGGGCGATCAATCATCCCGTCCCAGTGCCTGTGCCTGTGCCTGTCTTTGGCTCTTCCCCAGGCCCAGCACTGAGCACTACTGAGCACCAACCACCCGCGCCCTCTCCCTCCACCTCACCTCCAACGTCCTCCTCAGGTCCACCACTCTCTCTCCCCCCCTCACAGCAGGCTCCGCGCCTCCTGCTGGCAGTCAGGACACCCGTACGACGATCATTTCGACGCTGGCACATTCATTCGCTGTCCCAATGCCACCTGCCGCTCCCATTCCAACCCTCATTCTCCACACGCACCCCGTTTGAGCGCTTGCAATCTGTCGCACCACCACCACAACAACCACTACACTCCGCCTTGCCCGCCTTGCCCGCCTTGCACCCCCCACACAATACGCACGCGCGTCCCGTTTGCACCACCTCCAACGTCCCGCCGTGAGCGTCGACGACGGTCAGGGAGCCTCCTGCGCTCTCCACCTCGCCGTCCCTCGCAATCATGCTTCGTCCCGCGACGCCCTTATCCATTCTGTTCTTCGCCGCCTTCGTGCTCCTCCTTCTCTCGACCCTCTCCACCCCCATCATCCGTGGGATCCCCCTAGCCACCTTCAAGGGCGTCAATTTCGGCGTCCTGGGCTACTGCAATGGCAACGATTGCGATGGCCCCATGATCGGCTATGACACGGGTATGCGAAGCCTCAAACCTCCTTGGACGGAGTCTACATGGTACTAATCCACCTCGACAGATGGCCTCTTCGCCGATATCCCCAACTCCGAGTTTTCCCTTCCGTCCGCAACCCGCCATTCGCTCTCCTCGATCCTTATCGTCCATCCCGTCGCCGCTTTCCTGACGCTGATATGCTTCTCTCTCGCCGTGGCAGCTCACTTCCACTCTCCCGCCCACTCCCCCCGTTACCTCCTGGCCCTCCTCATCCTCACCTTTCCCACCCTTCTGGTTTCGTTGCTCGCCTTCCTGGTCGACATCTTGCTGTTTGTTCCGCATATGGCATGGGGAGGATGGATTGTCTTGGGCGCTACCATCCTCATTGTTGCGAGCGGAGTCGTGACTTGCGCCATGAGGAGGACTCTCGTCAGCCGCAAAGCAAGGAAGAAGCGCATTGCCGAGAATGCGGAAATGAACGGCCAGAACTACTATGCCAACCGCTCGGCTGCTCCTGCGCGGGACACGTTCGCCAGTGCCGAATCTCCTCCTCCGCTCTCGGGAGAGACGATGACCTCCGCCAACGACAAGATGGCCGAATTCGCAACTTATGAAATGCAAAAACCGCAGAGCAACGATGATACGATCCCGTTGAATCAGCGAAACCCTTCAGTTAGGACCACGAGCAGCAATGGCAGGGATGGCTCTGACGGGTCGTATCTATCTCGAGGACCTTCTGGGCGAGGTCGCCAACCCGTGGACCAGTACGGCAATCCCATCCCGCCGCTCCCGAATGACGGCTTCGTGATGCAGAACGCTCCGCGCATGGGACCTCCACCGAATCGGGGTGGTCCTCAGATGGGTGGCCGCGGTCGAGGAGGATATCCGCCCAGAGGTGGCTATGGGCCTCCTAGAGGAGGTTATGGACCCCCAAGGGGAGGTTACGGTCCGCCACGGGGAGGGATGCGTGGGCCGCCGCCGCCCGGATGGAATGGCAACGGGAGAGGAGGCATGCGTCCTGGTCCTGGTCCCCCTCCCGGTCCGGGAGGTCGTGGAGGCCCACCTCCTCCAGGGTACAATAACGACTACTATGCGCAACAGGGTGTGCCCAATCGACGAGAACCTTCTCCCTATGGCGTACCCCGAGGCATGTCGCCTCCTGGGCCCAGGCAATCGCCAAATGGTATCGGCCAAGCCGTACAAATGGATTCCCAGAATGGTGCCGCGCCGCCACCGCAGAATCAAAACTTCAATTACGGACTCAGGGAAAGTGATGGAGATGTTCAGGGCATGCTTGCTCTGCAACAAGGTGGTTTCCCCGCACAGGCGATTCCTCGCCGGAATTCAGGGCCCATGAGTCCCACGAGTGATTACTCGCAAGAGTGAGTGATGCGAGCCCATTGTGGTCCTCTGCCGCTGACATGTTCTAGGGATCCCCAGTATGTCCCTGCTAGAGCCAATTGGCAGAACATGAGCAACCCGTCCAACCAGACTCTCCCCACGACCAGCAGCAGCAATAGCCGTGGACTCTCGCCCATCCAGGACTCGCCTGTAGAGCTTCCTGCTCAACCGTCGGTCGTTGGTGTTGGTCCAAGGACATCGGACTACTACGAGGACGTGGATCCCCGATTTGCGGAGCCTGTTGCCCCTCCACCTGGACCGATGCCGCCCTCATTATTGCCCGGTGGGTTCTCCGCCTCAAACCCTAACCTCCCTACCTCGCACTTGGAACCAGGCGGACAAGGTCTACTTCGGAACCCTTCGTACGATGACATCCCAGACGGGGCTCGCTCGCCCGCAGCCTCCGAAGCGTCGCATTTCACGTCCGTGTCACAGCGTGGCATCAATCCTAACTGGAGACCACCGCCTCCAGGCATGGGCGACCCAGCGCTTCCCGGACAATACCCACCCTACGGCCGCCGCCCCATGCGCAAAGAAGACGTGATCCTCGAAGCCAATGCCGCCAACCCCGACTTCGCCGTGCCGGGAGCTGAATTCGGGCGCGGACGCGGTCGAGGGCGAGGCAGGGGTGGCAGAGGAGGCCCCGTTGGCCCGGCTACCATGAATATGGGCATCGGCAATGCGGGCAGGTATCCTGGCGCGGACGCCATATAAGACTGCACGGGATGCAAACATTTGGTTTTCGTCTTCTTTTGAGCGCTGTGTTGATACAACTGGATTCCCCTTGGTCTTCCGTCCTTCTAGCCCGCTTTGTTTCTTGATTCCTGAGCAGGAGATGGAATGAATGTGCGTTATGACAACAGATACACACCCCCTTTTTTTTCTTTCCGGCATTCGCATTCTCCTCTTGTACAAAAAAAGTCGCCTTTTCGACTCGCCTGGAAGAAGGCGATTTCGCTTCGGAAGCATTCCTTGTGCCACCGCGTCGGATAGCGGTGCCGCACCACTCGTTTTCCCTTCTCCGTCCACGTTGGCCGCTGGATCGATGGTATGGGGTATGGTATGGATGGAGCCAGCGGCGGATATACACAGACTCTCATGGCATTAACGGCATTCTCTCTCTCTTTTTTTTCTTTTGGCTTTCCATAGCTAATTTCTAGTGGTGGGTCATGAAGCAACAGACTTTGGAGAGGATGGATAGGATAGCTGGTCTCATCTTTGGAGGAAGTACGGTATTGGGTGGGATGTAGTAAGGGGATTGGAGCTGGACAGATGAATATACAACATTTCTGCAACGAGGATGGTTCCGTTCATATTGTGATGTCGATTTGACTGTATACATGACTTTTCACTCATATAGGAGCTGGTGGTACCTTTGCTGCCAAGGAGCGTGGTGAGGCTCACGGCGGGATGACGATCGAGTGGATCCCACCAATGCGGAGAGCCAGGAGCTTGGACCACTCGTGGAGTAACCACAACCGTCCGATCCGATGTCTGGCCTGTCGACCACGATTGAGACAAAAACAACGCAGCTTAGCTCGCACCGGACCACAAACTCCAGATTTTTCTTTCTAAACGACCGACCTTCCTGCCATTCCCGTCGTACCGCCCGCGTACCGCCACTGAGCCCGCAACCCTCCAACACACAAATGGTCGCGCCGCGTCGCCGGGTGTACCTCTACCCAGTGCCCCGTTCCGCGGCCCTCAAGGAGAGATGAGCAGCTGGACGGCGCTGCTCGCAGCGTACCTGCTCGGCGGCCTCACCTTCGTCCCGCTGGTGCTCGGCCTGGTGTTCCTGCACGCATACCTCACGCTGCCCGTCGTCCGCGCCGACGCCGACGCCGACGCTCAAGAGAAGGAGAGGGCCCCTGGAGACGGGAAGAGGGACGGCAGCGACAAGGAGAAACCGCATGGCCGGTCCTCGTCCTCGTCGCTGGACTCCACTGGTGCCGACATCTTCGACGCGCTTCCCCCGGAGCTCAAGTCTCAGACTGCCCGCACGCATGTCCCCGATGTAGCGGCGGGTTACTTCGCCGTGTGCCGCGAGTATGTCCCTGGAGGGATGAACGGGAAGCCGCCCGAGCGGACGACGCCGGCTGGGGCCGTAGTGGCGGCGGAGAGCCCCAGCGTGTACCAGGCCATGTATCGGAGCATCTTCGAGAGGGGGAAGAACATGAGTCCGACGCTGGAGGTGGGGAACGGGAGTGCGGGCGGTGGCAAGAAGAGGGGGAGGAATGTCTTTTATGTGGTTTTGCGGTAGGTGGAGCGTGTCCATTGCGGAAGTTTTGAGGGGTGCTTTCGCTATAAGTGAAGGGACTGGGCTGACGCTCGCCAGGCTTGGAATACTAATGCTCTACGACGATTCCGAACAGCTCGAAGTACGCCACGTCATTTCCCTTGCGCATTACGACGTCGACATCTACAGTGGAGGCGACAAGATCCCCGAGGGTGAGCTGTGGATCAAGCGCAACTGCATCCGCCTGACGCACCGAAAACAACCGGATAGCCCTCACTTGGACGCGAAGCCCTACTTCCTCTTCTCCGACAACTGCTCCGACAAGGAGGACTTCTACCACGCCATGCTGCAGAGCCAGGACCACCGCAGCGATACCCCTCGGAACCCGCCCCGCCCTCTCAAATTCGAGACCACGGACCTGGTCCGGCTGGTCCAGCAGCTCCACGCCTCGGAGGAGAATCTGCACACGCGCTGGATCAACGCCCTGATCGGCAGGCTCTTCCTCGCCATGTACAGGACCGACCAGGTCGAGCAGTTCATCTGGAACAAAATCACCAAAAAGATCTCGCGCGTCCCCAAACCCGCCCTCATCAGCAAGATCGACCTGCAGAAGGTAGACATGGGCAGCCTGCCCCCCTTCATCACGAACCCGAAGCTCCGCGAGCTGACGGTCGACGGCGACCTGACGGTCGAAGCCGACGTGAGCTACAAGGGCAACTTCCGCGTCGAGATCTCGGCCGTCGCGCGCATCGAGCTGGGCTCGCGCTTCAAGAACCGCGACTTCACGACCACGCTGGGCCTCGCGGCGACGCTGAAGAAGCTCGAGGGCCACATCCTGCTGCGCGTGAAGCCTCCGCCCAGCAATCGGCTGTGGATGACGTTCGAGTCCGCGCCGAGGATGGAGCTGGCGCTCGAGCCGATCTGGGGGTCGAGGCAGATCACGTACGGGCCCATCTTGAGGGCGATGGAGAGCCGGCTGAGGGAGGTGGTGGGGGAGACGTTGGTGTTGCCGAATTGGGATGATTTCCCGTTCAAGGATACCGAGATGAGTGAGTTCCGGGGTGGGATTTGGGGGAGCGATGGGAAGAAGGAGAGGGGGGCAGGGACGGGGAAGGAGAAGCAGAAGGCTACTACGGCCGAAGCTGAAGCTGGGGAGGGAGTCGCGGAGCACGAGGCTTCGCTGGCGGAGAAGGAGTACGAGTCGGACGAGGAGGCAGAGGGCCAGCTGCCAGGTCTGCCGCCTAGGTCGGGGCTGGAGAGGAAATGGACTTCCAGTACCGCGACCGTGTCGACCTTGGAGCTGACGGCGGAGGTTCACACACCGCTTTCGTCGCCTGCCGCCAGCGTACGGCCATCGGCCAAACCGAAAGCAATGCGCTCGAGCTCCTTCGCGAGTGCGGCGTCACCGATAGTAAACGTCGACGCTGCCAGCGCGTCGGCGACAAAGATCGAGCTGAAGGACGGGCACCAGGACGCGGCGGCCGCAATGAAGACGATTTCCCTGTCTCAGCCTGGGTCTCCTACCGATACGCCCGTTGGTTCGCCGCCACAGTCGAGTCACATGCAGAGTGCATTGGAAAGGGGCGCCAGCTCCTCCTCATTGAAGCTGCAACAGGTGCAACAGGATCACGACACGGCGTCTCTGCATTCGGCGGGGCCGTGCTCGTCTTCCCACTCGGTGGGTTCGCAGACGTCGATCTCGCAAGCCCACGAGGAGAAATCCACCAAGCATTCGACCAAGAAGGGGAAGCACGGCTCGTCTGCATCCCTCCCGCGAAACACCTTCGCTGCGACCGCCGAGCGGGGCAAGATAATCAATCAGTCGATCAACTCGGCGGCGTCGGCGGCGAAGAAGTGGTGGAATAACAAGCAGCAGGGATCCAGCGGTGCTTCGTCTCCCTCGCTGAGCAACATCACCAACGGGCACAAACATGGGCCTGCGTCGCCGTTACCGAGGGATCAACCAGGCACGCCGCTTTCGACGAGCGCACCGGACGAGGCGCTCCATGGACATGGACACGGCACGTCGTTCCTAACGCACGGCGCTGCCACATCGTTGTCGTCCGAGACCGCCAGCATCGCCAGCACAACTACCAATACAACCACCATCACGAACACAATCGCAGATGCCACGGCGCCGCTCGGCTCGCCCGCCAACCCGATCGGGCGCGGCCAGTTGATACCGGAATCGGGCCCCATGTCGCCGAGGATCGAGAAGAAGGGGTGGGCGGGCGTGGTGCCGAGCGCGGCTACGCTGGTGGGGATGACGAAGAGGAAACCTGTGGTGCAGAGGAAGGCGGTGGGGGGTCAGGGTCAGGGGCAGACCCAGGGGCATGGGATTCGGGGTGCTGGTGCTGGTGCTGGTGAGGGGGATGTGCATGAGAGGGATGCGGATCAGGAGAAGGAGAAAGAGAAGGACAAGGAGAAGGAGAGAGAAAACGAACACCACCACCCGACCGCCACGACCGTAGCACCGCCCTCGTCCTCGCGAACGAGTACCAGTAGCCCTGCCCCCACCGCGAGCACGGGGTTCTCCGCACAGCAACACCACGGCCACGCCCACCACCACGCCCATGGCCACGAGCGCAAGACCAGCGTCGGCACGGCGGCAATGG
This sequence comes from Westerdykella aurantiaca, assembly GCA_030412805.1. Classification (NCBI taxonomy): domain Eukaryota; kingdom Fungi; phylum Ascomycota; class Dothideomycetes; order Pleosporales; family Sporormiaceae; genus Westerdykella; species Westerdykella aurantiaca. The sequence goes on from JASJFJ010000001.1 coordinate 8,982,431, forward strand.
GGATGGGGACCCGTAAGAAGAGCTCCTCGATTCAGAGTCTGCCTTCTTCGGGGTTGTCTGCTGGTGGGCATGGACATGGACATGCGCATGCGCATGGGAGGAGGCAGAGGAGGGCGGTTACGGAGTCTGCTGGCTCGGGATCAGGCTCGGGGTTTGGGTTTGGGCTTGGGATTGGGAGTGGAGAGGGGAGTGGGAGTGGGGTTGGTGATGGGGATGGCGTGTTTGTTATCGAGGCGCCTAGGGAGGTGGACGTTGAGGTGGAGGACGGGGAGGAGGAGGAGGAGCGGGATCGAGCGTGGGGGAGGAGCGCCGCGGAGAGGCAGGGGAGTCAGGGGAGCGCTGGTGGTGCGGATTCCGGGCTCGTGGGTATGGTCGCGGCTGGGCTTGCGCTTGGTGGTGACGAGGCGGTGTTGGAGGAGGTGGAGGGCTCCGTGTTTCGGTAGATGGAGGATGTAGCTGTGAGGAGGGGATTGCGATGAGTCGGGATAGACTCAGGCTCGGGCTCGAGGAGCATGCATTGCATAGCATAGAATTCTCGGAATATACCATTTCCAGTTTCGTCGATCATGGATACCGCCCCATCCGCTTCTCGACTGTGTAGTGGGTTCACCAATTAGCAACAAGGTTCTCCTCATCAGGCATCTCTATGGACAGGAAATTACACATGAGACTCCATGATCGATAGATAGATATATAGGTAGATACACATTATGAACAGTAACGAGTCGTGCATGGGTATTATTACATCCTCCCAATCTCTCTTATCGCTCCCGTCTCCATCAGTTCTCGACTCGCTCTTCTTCTCATTCGTGTAACGACCGCTTTTTATATAGTGACCTTTCCTTTCTCTCTTACATACCACCACCTTCACCTTGGCTATCGCTGCAGATCCATCTTCGATCCGTCCTCTCTTGAACCCCGCATTTCACTGCTCTCCTGCGTTTTGATGTCTTTGCTGGAACGTAGGCTCCGTAGTCGCAGTCGCCACATTACATTCTCGCCTCGCAATTGCATTACTTCGCATCTCTTTCCCATCTCCCCTCTCCCCTGCCCTCTCACTCCCTGCTCCTCAACCATCCTCCTCTTTCCCCTCCCTCTGCTTAACACCTCACCCCTCACGGCGCAAAATCATCCTTGCTCTTCCTCGGCGCCGCGCCCGCACTGCTCCCCTCGCTGAAAAAGCTGCCCCTCTCCTTCCCCTCCTTCCCCTCCTTGGCCGGCCTCATCGTCTTCCTGCTGAAGAAGCTCGTCCGCTCCTTCGGCGGAGGAGGCACCCCGGCGCCCGCAGCGCCGACGGGCACGCCACCCGCGGCTCCACTGGCCCTGGGCGTGCGGTCCTTGCCGAGGAAGCCGGAGAGCACGAACAGGACGCTGGAGAGAAACAGGAGCGCCACGACGGTCCAGGTAAAGGCGTAGAGCTTGACGCCCAGCTTGGCGGACTGGCCGTTGGTGCGGAAGTGGTTGCGGCCTTGGACGGTCCATGCGCTGTAGACACCCAGGGGAGATTAGCATTGCTCGTCAATAGAGAAGGAGAAAGGGGACTCACGTCATCAAGCTCGCCGTAATGACCTGGAAGAACAGCGCCACGAACGTGGTCAACCCGCTCAGATACCCGGCCAGCCGCGAGAACACCGCCAGGAACCCCGTGAACAGCGCGATGACGGCGAAGAACAGCGCCATGATGTAGAAGGCGAACATGAAGCGGCTGGTGTAGTAGAAGTGCTTGGTCCCCACGAACTGCCTGGGGACGTTCTCGGTGGTGCCGAAGTTCCTGGGCGGGTCGAAGGGCAGCGCGGGGATAGGGCTGCCGCAGTTGGTGTTGTGGCCCGAGTTGGGGTCGACGCCGCAGATGGACCAGAAGGTCCAGCGGGAGGGGTTGCGGGCATTGGGGATGTTGCCGATGTTGCTGGCCTCGAGGAAGTAGAAGCGGTTTTCGGGCGAGGAGTTCTTGCCGCCGCCGCCGGAGAGGATGGTGAGGAATTGGAGGAGGATGGCGCCGGCGAGGAAGAAGAGGGAGAGGAGGGAGAGGATGGGTCCTGGAGGGAGTGAGTGTGTGTTAGGGAGGTTCTCGTGGGGAGTGGTGGTGGTGAGGGGGTGACGTACTTGCTAGTTTCATCTTGCTTGACTGATTCCCTGAGGCGGATTCGCAATTAGGATATATATATACAAATTATCAATTATAGATTCGACTTTGGATTCCCTTTTCACAATCGCCCCTAGCGGTCGGACACAGGTGCTAGCAACAACACCTGAGGGTATACAAGCGAGCCGTATCTGCACATGAAGCCCAGCGACGCCGGTTTATGAGGGGGACAACGCAAGCAGTGACGTAGGCGATGGGCCAGATTCGCTTTGAGGTCTTGTACGACGCGACGATCACGGCCCATTCGGCCATTTCGCGTGAGGTCACCAGCGCCCAGCCGGGACTGATGCCAGCGGCGCGTCATATTCGGAAGACTGCGATCGTGGAGATGGCCGGGTTCGGGGTGGTGTGTTGCTCGATGCGGTCAGTCGTTGTCGTCGTAGTCTCGTTTAAGCTTTCAAGCTTTCAAGCTTGTGAACATCGAACATCAGACGGAAGGCCCGAGCTTCAGAGTGCAAGGGTGCAGGGGTCGGGTGCTGCCGAGCCATGCATGCATGGATCGATCCCATCTGGTTGGCAGCAACTTCATGACAGCTCCTGGATTGTTTATGGAAAGCTTCTACAGCTTCACCGAGCTCTGAGGTCCTGTCTCTAGTGGTTACTGCTCGCGACCACCATGTCGACTGCCGTCTGGCCGCCCATCGATCCCCACCAGCTCGAAGAGGAGCAGGCGGCTTCTCAGGTGCGTGTTGCCCTATCCGTCCTTCCCACGCAAACTAATCTGATACGCAGGCCCGCGAGCTCGACTGGCTCATAGGTGAGCTACGGGAGTCCTTGCAGTCACTCAAGGCGGGTTTGGAAGAGTGCGCTGCTTTGCTGGCCCCGTCGGAGAATGGGTCGAACCTTGTGCTCTCCTCCGTGAGGTCCGAGAGCCTGAAAGGCGTCGTCACACGCGTCGGCACCCGCATTGTCAAGGGGGTAGGTAGACTTCCCCTTTTCTGGGAATCTCAGACTCATTGATGTATGCAGAATGTCAAACTCCGGCTCGCCAGTCTCCCTCCCCCGCGTGGAGCATCCACCTACGACCTGACCATATCCACCGCACCGACCGCGCCCGACCTTGTCATCCACCAACTCAGCTCCGTAAAGAACGCAATCAACAACTCTCTCGATGTCATCGACGTCACGACCTGGGCTGGGGACGCGCACAACGCCAACTACATAGCCGGGCAGATGCAACTGCTTGCGGACAACATCCAGGAGGCGCGGCAGGCCCTGAAGGGCTATTCAGACGTCCAGATGCCATGGTGGCAGAATCCGATAGACGACAAGACATTCGATCCCCCGCTACCCCCGAATGTCTCCTTCCATCTCTCCATATTCGATGCGGCGCTCTTGCTCGAGATCCGCACTCTGGAGATCCAAGAACCTGGCGAAACACACTCTGGCTTCAGCTTCCGCAACACTTTTGCTGCAGCTCTGGGAGGTGCACGATATCCTGCCCACGACGAGGCCGATCGAACGTTTACCTACAAAGGCCAGGAGGTGCGGGTCAAGGAAAAGATACGTGTTGAGAGCCAGGATCCCGCCCTGATGGCCATCATGGCGAAACTCGGGGCCGTCGACCACAGCGTTTCGATCAGCCTGAAGGCTCTCAACATCGTAATGGGCTGCGACGAGAGCTCTGAATCCGCTATCTGGTAGATCTGCAACTGTCGCTTTCTCCACGGACAGCTGCGGTGTTGCGGAGGTCCAGGCCTAAATCTCCGCGGCATTACCCGAACAGGACTAGCGGCCGTGGGGTATTATCGATATCGGAACAAAAAAGCTCCCATTGCGTGATCGCCGTACTTATCGTATGGGCAAAGTTGACTCCGATAGACCATACATCTATCCTTCACAGCGCAATTCTTCTGTCGTCTTGTTGCAGAGGTGTTCTCTGCAGCTCCTGCGTCTACCACTATGGCTTCCGCACTGCTAACAGCAGTTGACTCGACATCTCATGTACATCTGATCATTGGGTCCAATCCGCTTGCTGGCGCGCGGTGCAGCCGGTCTCTCGAAGTCGGCGCAAGCCCCATTGTCATTGCACCAGAAGATGCTACGGTGCACTATAGCCTGTTGAAGAGGATAGAAGAAGGAGAAGTCAAGTGGATTCAACGAGACTTTCGCGAAGAAGATCTGGCCACGCTTGGTCGCGCCGAAGTAGACGGGGTTGTCGATGCCGTGTTCGTCACTACCGGCGGCAAGCAAGCTCAATGTATGTGGACAACTTCTTAAGTGAACTTACCGTCGTTACTAATTGTCTCCTAGCCACTAGAATATCCACCCTGTGTCGCCGTCTTCGCATCCCCGTCAACGTCGTTGATGCGCCCAATCTCTGCTCCTTCACTCTCCTTGCTACACACTCCGATGGCCCCCTACAAATTGGCGTAACTACTTCAGGAAGAGGATGCAAGTTGTCAAGCAGGATACGACGAGAGATAGCGGCCTCTTTGCCACCGAACCTCGGATCCGCTGTTGACAAGCTTGGAAGCCTGAGGAGGCGGATATGGGAGGAGGACCACGCCACGGAGCTCTCCCAGGACCCTGAAGCAGAAGACGAGGACATTGGACAGCCTGCGACTTTCAACCAGCTTGTTACTGCAGAGAGTGCGGATGCCGCTCGAGGACGTCGCATGCGCTGGCTGTCGCAGATTTGCGAATATTGGCCACTCCGACGTCTCGCATCCATCTCGGACGCAGATGTCGAGACTCTCTTCCGCGAGTACAGCAAACCGAGTATGACCAAGAATGGAGGTCTTGCACAACGCCGAGGACGTATAATACTGGCAGGTTCTGGGCCTGGGAATCCGGACCTCCTCACGAGAGCCGCCCACAAGGCGATCCTCTCCGCAGACGTGGTGCTGGCTGACAAGCTTGTGCCGGGGCCCATATTGGATCTTGTGCCTCGCCGCGCCACTGTACACATTGCAAAGAAGTTCCCAGGAAATGCGGACAAGGCTCAAGAGGAGCTGTTGGAACTAGGGTTGTTGGGACTAAAAGCTGGCCATACCGTCGTCAGGATAAAACAGGGTGACCCCTACATCTACGGACGCGGGGGTGAAGAGTATGACTTCTTCAGCTCCCACGGCTATACTCCTATTGTGCTGCCTGGAATCACAAGCGCCCTGAGCGCACCCCTCTTTGCGGCAATCCCGCCTACCCACCGGAGCGTGGCCGATCAAGTGTTGATCTGTACGGGTACTGGGCGTAATGGGGTTGCGCCTGACCATCCGGAATACGTTGAATCCCGTACAGTGGTCTTCCTCATGGCTCTGCACCGGCTTTCATCCTTGATAGAGACCCTCACTACGGCTAAGGGATATCCGAAAGAGACGCCGTGTGCGGTGCTCGAGCGTGCCAGTTGTCCCGACCAGCGAGTCATACGGACGACGCTCGAACACGTATGTGCAGCTGTTGAAGTTGAGGGCAGCCGGCCTCCTGGCTTGCTTGTGGTTGGCAAGGCATGCTCCGTCCTCAGCAAATTCCACCAGAAGTGGGTGGTTGAGGACGGCTTCCAGGCATTGGATAATATTGGCGTGGAGGGAGATCTGCCCATGTTGGGAGAGGTGGTCAGCGCATGAAACGATACCCGATCAATTGTATTTTGTTGTTCTGCTTCTATATAGCGAATATGGAGCTTCTGGGCAATCATCACTCAGCCATTGAACAACCAGAAAGACCATGCAATGTACGATGAATGGGTTGAGTTCGTGTCAATGGTTACCCATTACAGTGTCCCTCACAAATACATTCCACCTCACGATCAGTATTCATATAGCCATCGCCATGCCCACGTTTCATCGGAGACAACCCCTCCGCAAACCCCCGAAACTGTTATGACGTGCGACTCCGATTCTCAACCGTGGGGTTCCTGCGCCACAACGAGCCACACGCGCCCCACCGGCGACTCAAAAGTTCCAGTCATTTGAGCACTTTTGGATCTTGGTTCTTGAAACTCAAGAGAATTGACCCTTCCGTCCCAATTCCCCTTGCACAAGACTGAAAATGGCTTCCAAAGCCCTCGTCCAGATCGACCTCCAGGGCAAGCTCCCGCGAGTAGCCTCAGGCAAGGTCCGGGATCTGTACGACATCGACGACAAGACACTGCTATTCGTCGCAAGCGACAGAATATCAGCGTACGATGTGATCATGGAGAATGTGAGCACTTCAATCCTCTCTGTAGCTATCTGCAACATGTGGCACTAACCATTCGAACCCAGGGCATCCCCGAGAAAGGCGCAATCCTCACCGCAGTCAGCATATACTGGTTCAACTACCTGACGTCCAAAATCCCCGGCCTCCAAACACACTTCCTCAGCGCCTCATTACCTCCGGCGCTCGAATCGCTGCCTGCAGATCTCAAAGACACGCTCCGCCCGCGCAGCATGCAGGTGCGCAAACTGGAGGTCTTCAAGGTGGAGTCGATCGTCCGCGGCTACATCACGGGCTCGGGATGGGCAGAGTACCAGAAGTCCGGCACCGTGTGCGGCATCCCCTTACCCGCCGGCCTCGTCGAGGGCCAGAAACTGGAGAAGCCCCTGTGGACACCGAGCACGAAGGCGGACTACGGCGACAAGGACGAGAACATCAGCCCGGCGCAGGCAGCGGAGATCCTGGGCGCGGACTTCGCCAAAGAGATCGAGCGGCTCAGTCTGCAGATCTACACGGCTGCTGCGCAGCGCGCGGAGGAGGTCGGCATCATTCTGGCTGACACCAAGTTCGAGTTTGGCAAGGATGTGGAGAATGGGGACAAGGTGGTGCTGATTGATGAGGTGTTGACGCCGGACAGCAGCCGCTTCTGGCCCAAGGAGACGTGGGAGGCGAATCTGGGGCGGGCGCAGCCCAGCTTCGATAAGCAATATCTGAGGAATTGGTTGACGGATAATGGGTTGAAGGGGAAGGAGAACGTGACGGTTCCTGAGGAGGTGGTGTTGGAGACGGCGAAGAAGTATAAGGAGGCGTATGAGAGGTTGACGGGGGAGAAGTGGAAGGGTTCATAGGGGGCGATTTGCCTTTCTTTTTACTGCACCATGAGAACTGCTAGATGGATATTTCCGAATTCATGGTCCTTCACAGGCGCCCGATGTGGCTGGAGACACCATCATCATCATTCAATGATCTGCGCTAGCCTCGATCCGGCTTAGGACGCATGGCGACCGTTAGGTACCCCGACCTCAGCACACCTCATGCATGTGCATACCTGAGCTCCTCAACTGCGTTTCCACCAACCTCAAGGCGGTCCATCGTGTATGACATGTCCCCCGTACAGTTTACGGTACTGATACGTCTCCCTTTCAACCGCGGTGACTTTGTCGATCCGCCACAGGTACAGCGCCTTTCAGCTATCCAAACTACGTCCATGGTCTCCGAACCGGAGTTAACGGGTGTAATATAGGCAGACTGGAATGCCACCAAGGACCGCGCGTTATGGAAAGTCATTTCCAAATCATCAAGGACGAGTGATTTGAACTGTTAGCCATCGCCTTTCTGAATGTTCAATCACCTGCTAATGCTTTCTAGGGGCCGAGCTGTAGGCATCTAGTCACAACGAGTACCAGCTCTCACATACTGATGATGATATTTAGCGCGGAACGTTTCCAGGTTCCGCAAACCTTTCTACTGCAACAAGCGGCGTGGTTGTATGAACGGCATCTGGAACATGTCCGTTCTCAGATGAAGAAGGTGGGAAGCTCCAATGTCCCACCTGCCCAAGCTTCAGGTAGCGGTCACACCCCCTTGGGAGGCGTACCTATGCAGAGAGGCGGCAGTCATGGTTCGAGAGGTGTGTTCGACCTCCAGCCTCCTAGAATCACTCAAATTAACCCTACCCAAGCATCCAGAGCACCTTCGGCTCTGTCGATACGACCGAAAGATAGTCCGATGACGAAGCCAGAAATCAGCTCCCCGGCTACTGGTTTCCCCCCTCGTAAGTTTGGACATATCTGCTTTTCTCCATATTGACCGTTGTAGAACAACCGCCCTTGTCCCGTACACCTTCCACGAACACCATCACACAGTCTCGAGCTTTCAACCAGTCACTGGGAACTCGGCCCCAGCAACAGCGGGCTGCTCGTCCCAGTATCACAGGGCCACGTCCGTCAGTCTCTACTGCTCCATCTGCCCCGAGCCCCAGCCAAATGGACGATTCAGAGTCGCCAACCATGTCGGCATTGTCATCCTCCAGCTCGTCCAGCTCGGAAAGTGACCTAGAAGGGCCCGCTCACCGCAGCCAACTCTTCAAGCGACCGCCCCGGTTTCAGAAGCAGAAGCCTCGCGACCTCCTCTCCTATGACGAGGATCCCGACGAAGGAGACGATCCTGATCGGAGCAGCGACGCATCCCTCCCTTTCGCTCAGCCTCAGCGCGACGCCACTCTTAGGGGCGGTGGCGCTCCAGCTGACAAGGACAGACAACCGCAACCATCCACAGCCCCGCTGTCGTCACAAGTCGACAAGGGAAAGCAACCTGTTGTCGCCAGATCGGACCGCCTCGACGCGAGTTCATCCCTTGCGAGCTCCGCAAGCGACGCACCCAAACCTCAGAAACCCGGTCCACTAAGTCCCCGGCACCGAGCAGAACTGGCCGGCCTGAGCCCCAGGAGAGCGGGAACGAAGTCCAAGAGGGAGGGGAGCGAGGGGACGCCGAGCATGGGCAGCAGCTTCAGCGACCTTGATGGTGAGTGGCTCTCCATCGACACGAGACTTTGATTATTTGAGAGGGCAATTTTTCCTGACTTTTCTTGGCGATGGTGGCGTGTAGATGCGAGTATTAGTCAGTCTGCTTTGGAAGAGGCGCTGTTGAGTAATATGCACGCGGGTCGGATGAGTGCGTTCAGCCAACTGCGGTCGAGGCACTTGTAGGCACAGGTATACATGGAGGGAGAAGAAGGTAATAACTATCATATATTTCTGGATGCAGTTGTAATGCCTCGAACTGCGCGAGGAATGCGCTTGAGTCTGTCTGACAAGTGCTTGATGAATCTCAGAGTTCGTTAATAGACGCGCAGGCAGCGGAAGAGAGCATATTCACCGGCAAGCCGCAGAAGCAAAATAAGTAGGAAGAAACCGCTGAAGTTGCTGCTTAGCCCTCACACATACCAGATATGCCGGACATGCTACTTGGGGTAAACATACATACCGGACATGCCGGACATGCAGGACATGCTACTTGGGGTAAACATACATACCGGACTATGCAGGACATACCGGACATACCGGACTATGCAGGACATACCAGACATACCGGACATGCTATTTGGGTTAAACATACATACCAGACATGCCGGACATGCCGGACATGCTACTTGGGTAAACATACATACCAGGCATGCTACCTTAGGGTAAACATAGCTAGTAGACATACTAGACATACTAGACATGCCGGACATGTTAGACATATATTGCACATATTGAAGATACCTCCTAGATATCTCTTAAGGATCTCAATCTGCTCTACGGACAACATGCTGTACAGAGGGCTCGCACTTAGGATGCTCGTCGAAGCGATCAACTGGATCTGGTGGTTGTCCTTTGGATGCGTCGAGATCTAACGTTCATGTCAGGTACCCGATCCAACCTTGTGCAATCAGAGGGCAGTGCGACATCGAGTGCCAGTTGAGCATCGCACCCGTTCACTTACATAGAACAGCGCGACTCCGTGACTTCAGAGTCTCAGCGTTGATTCGCACATGATCTTCGCAGGACTGCCATCTGCGTCACGGTGGAGAAACAAGTCGGCTGTGTGCTTCGCTCCAGACCCGTCAAAGACCGTGGTCCTCGTCCTCCTCAGCTGCAGAGGCGCAGACATCGAACTTTGCACGCCAAATACTAACGGCATCCACCCACACACACCACAAAAGAAGGCATACGATTAAAAATCAGACAGAGATTCGAAAAGAACCAGGTCTCCCACATCCGGCCCCCACACCACCTACATCATCGTCCGCCCGACATCATGCGCCTCACAGCCTTGTGGCGATCCCCAAAGGTTCAGCTTGCATGACCCTGTCCGCGGGCCCGGCCGCTCATCACACGGTCGCGCAGAATTTCCATGAAGGAGCAGTCAAGCCACACCTTTAAACCCTTTGTAGGCGATTAGGCAGCATCGCTCTCTGCGAGCAGGTGTTCCTGCACCCTGTGGGCATCTGGATTGGGTATAGTATTACGGGATCGGGTGGGTCCTGCGGGCTGTCAGCCTCAACATGCGCCACAGATAATGTGGCTGGTGAGGACCTTTTTGGGGCCATGGGGGACCGTGTGACGAGGCGAAGCAGGTGAGAAATCCTGGCAAAGGCCCGAAGACAAAGGTGGTCTTGTTGAGGGGTGAAACATGAAGGTGGCATGTTGGGAGGAGAGTTAAAAACGGTCAGATTTCTCTCTCCTCTCTTGCCTTGTTTTCCTCTGCTTCATTCTGCCATCACTATTTTTTCTCCCCTTGCACGGCGCTGCATACATATACAAATTCAAACCAGCATTTCCTATTTCGGTTACCGTCGCTGCGTATCCAACCAATCAGATCACAACGTCACTATACTACATCACCTCTACCCTACCCTACTACCAATTCACCCAACCATGTCCTATGACATGCACTACCGGCACGTTCGCTCTCGGAATGTCTCTCCCTCCCCCCGTGAGGTCTCCCAGATCGCCAGGAAACCCCTCACCCGCCGCCACAACTCCATCCGCAAAAGCATTGACGACGTGGCCATCTACGACGAAGATCTCCTCTTCGACGATTATCCCGGGGGCGCTACACCGCAGAAACAGAAACCGATTGTAGGCAGTCCCGGCCGTGCGCTTACAGTGAGGAGGCCGAGCGAATTGGAGAAGTTCAATGTCTTCAACGTGGGAAGTGACGATCGCAGGGGGAGGTCAAGCGAGAGCTCGAGTTACGGAGAGAGGAGTCGCAGCCGCAGTAGGAGCCGGAGCAGAGTACGCTTTGAAGTGCCAAAGGAGAGGCCGGCTCCGGTGCTGGTGAAGAGGTACCACGTCCCACGGATCCCGGATAGTCGGATCTTCGATATGGAGGATGACGACGATTCCTTTTTCGACGACGAGGACGATGGGGATTGGGATGAGGAGGAGGATGAGACGGACTCTGTGTTCTTCTCTAGCGAGGATGGTCGCCACGCAGACATTGTTGTCAATGTTAAGGCGAGCGTGGGTGGGCGCAGGCCGAGATCTAGGAGGCGTTCAACGCAGTCGGAGCCGTTGGCCATGGCGTCGTGGCCCAAGGAGGCATTCAGGCGAAGAGAGGAACGAGATAATGGTGCCATCGCCTGGGATGAGGAGGTGGAGAGGGTGGGTGTCAGGGAGGTGAGTGGGAGGAGAGTGAGGAGAACGGCAAAGGAGGAGTGGAAGCCGTTGAGTGGGTTTAGGAGGGGTTAAAAAGAGGATATACGGGCATACGGCAGGTTCGGTGAGGTTTGAGAGCAGGGAGTGTACGATATGTGTTTGGGATAGTTGCTATGTCACCGGTGTGATCAAAGGCCAGCACAATAGACAGCGATCAATGTGATCAGTATGATCAGACACTGGACACGCTCTCCATATCTCACCTAAGTTCTATACGCTGAGTATAATGGGAGGCAAGTTCCGCATCGTACAAGCAATTCCGCGGGTGTCCCACACAAACTCCTCCTCCCACACGGTCTCCGAGCAGTTTCCTCTGCCGTCTTCGTTCTACTGTTATTCCTTCTGCCCGCGGGAAAGGTTGTGCTTGGACTGGTGCGGAGCGGATTTGCGGGCGCGCTGTCCTTTTGGGGCGGTCAATGTTGTCTTAGCCTCTGCTTGCACGGGGGAAGCCTTTCTGTCAGCATTTGACGTCTCAGCTGTGGGCGGCCTTCCTAAGGTGGGGCGCAGTTTGACGTTGGCGTCGTTATTGTCGCTGTCATCTGATTCCGACGAAGGGGCATCCACATAGCTGTCTTCCGACTCCGCTTCCGATTCATCCATATATTCATCGTCTTCCGACTCCAGATCGTTTCGGGAACCACCTATAAAGGGCTTGTACTTTACGATAGGGGAATTGCTTTGCACGCTTTGCATAGGGACTCGGTTTGTATTGGCGACTAGGATACAGATGTTAGCAATTAGTAAGGACTGCAGAGCTCTGCCAGGGACGTACCTGAGTCACCCATATCATTGGAAACCCTCCTAAGAGGGGTAAGATCTACGTGGCTGGCAATTCCCGATTTGCGTGCCCCCTTCATCTTTTCCCCCAACAACAAGGCTTTAGAGCGGCCTGCAGACGTTGCACTCATCTTGGTACCAGCACTCTTCCGTGCGGAGAGATTGTACCGTGTCACATCTGATCGCGTGTCCGCTTGTGATGGTAGAACAGTGGAGGTGTGGTCGCGGCTTGTCTGATCTTCTGGCTGGACGAAGCTTTGCGTCTTATCCTTGGGGTAATTGTAATCAAAGGTAAGCTCTGTGGCAGGTGGAAGGTCGCGACCCGCAAAGAACCCAATTCGCAGAACACTGTTGCACAGAAGTATTCTGACTTCGCAGTTCGCGACCTTCTTGGGCGCGCAATTGATGAATCTTACTAGGCTGCCAGCCCGGGTAGCGTCAATCTCCTGGGTTTTATTGAGTTTGAACAGATATTCAATGCCTTGATAGGGATAAGTGGTGCCCCGTCGGTCCGCCTCTGCAACTGTGACCAGGTCTCCGGTGTATTCGCCCAGAAAATCACCTTTCTTGACATGCTCGGCCGTGAATAATCCAATGCCGTGGAGTTTTGATTGTCCCCACAGTGTCCCCTTGGGCGTACCTCGCTGGATGTTAACATTGCAGCACCTAGAAGCATCCACATCCTTATATCGGTTCTGGGGGTCCAACACGTCGGCTGCACCGCAACGTCCGCAGAGGTCGGCATCACACTCTCGGTTCAACTCACGGCACTCGCACATCGTTGTAATACCGCAAACTGGTTCGAAACCGCTCGGTGTACATGAACAACCAGGATAGCGTCTTCGGCAACTTGCTGCGCAATTGCAGGTCTTTTCGCAAAGAACACTGTTCCTAAAGCAGGAGCACTGCGCGTCTTTGCAAGTGCCTGGGTGATTGCAAGGGATAAAATTTTCCCGATCCTCCCAATTGCCTGTGTGGAGCCAATGCTTGATGTTGAACCTTGCGGACGCGCCCTTCGAGGGTGTGTGAAGGCGTGTGCTGACTATTTGTTGGTAGTTGACTACTCGGTCGACGATCGTGGAATCAGGGTATTGGTCCTCTTCCCTGTTGCCGTCTTGCGCTTTGAGGTTCTTATTAGCGGAGTCTCGAGTATCGCGAGGTTTTGGCCATTCCGTCCGTTCTCCATGGAGTGAGCAGTTGAATTCAAAACATATTCCGCATATTCCCTCCAGATACATAGAAATACCTTTCCTGGATGGTACAGCATTGTCCGCGTTTGGAAAGGTATTACGAAGACATCTTTCTGCTGTCTCGCTTTGTCGGGCGAGCTCCCACATGCTGAAGCGATGTTTCTTAAAGAGTTTGCAGACAAGGGCGCAAGTCCGCAGATCCTGGGGTGAAGGTACAGGAAGCTGTGGCAATATGCGCTCCCATTCCTTTTTACTCAAAATTTCAGACTCTCCGCATTCATGACTATCCCTTAGACACTCTTGAAGCTCATCTTGTCGCTTCTGGCTGTGATAGAAGCTTGTAAAAATCCGGAGAAGTTGGTCACTTGAAGACAGAAACCAAACCAATATCGATTCCCAGTTTATGTTGACCTCTTCAAAAAGCGCCTCTACGCAGCTGCGATAAAACGTGTACCGCAGCTCACGCAAAGCGTCAACAGAACGGTTCTCAATGTCGGAGACGTCATACTGATCCGCCAACTCCCGGAACAGTGACTGCTTTGATTTATCAGTATGTTGGCCATCGTCCAAGTAAGGAATGACGTCCAGTTTCCAAACGTTCTCGGCCAACACGCTTTGCGAATAGTAAAGATGCCGGCGGTTCAAAGGGATAACTGGGGCGGACGATTCAAACGATATAATCTCTATTGGATTATTCCTGTCCGGCCCTTCGTCCGTGCGATCGCTGCCTAACGCGACCGAAGGCATATCAGCAAACGGATCGGCAGTCTGAACACTTCCTGCGGGAAATGAGGAATGTGATGATATAGACATCCTCGACTTCTTCAATGCGTCTTTCACCATAACAGCGTGCCTTTCATGAAGCCGTGCGAGATGCTTCAACAAACACGCTTCGATCCCTGCCTCTGATATCGAATCTGTCTCCTCGTTCAGCAGATCGCGGCTCTCCTGGAACATCTTTTCTGCAGAAAGATCCATTTGGCGCTTCTCGTTCGAATCGGGCAATCGCGTCAGATTCGGCGGTGCTGTGCCAGTGTCAGTATGCCCTCCATTAGCCTGGAACTTGTGATCTGTTTCCGTCACTTCGATTAGTGGTTCGAGGTTTAGCTTGCCGCCTTTCTGGACTGATGCATCGTCGCAGTGCACACGAGTAGAGCAGTCGGCCGGAGATGCATTCTGTGATTCATCGCGGCCCGCAGTGTGAGTTTGTATCCATTCCGAGGGTCCTACTGGCGAAAGGTCATTTGAAGCAATCTTGCCGCTATTTATCCCGCTGCTTGGACCGCTCCTTGTAGCAGGTTGGCGCACTTGCGCCAACGTTAGGGCTTGAGCATGGGTGACTATATCAACGTCGCTGGAATCGTCTTCGTCGTCCAGGATGATGGGATCCAACGATGTCCCAGTTTGATGTCGACAGTTGTCCATTGTTCAAAGGCATTCAACTGGATATCAACCCAATACGGAGAAATGTACTCGTTTTGAAGAGAAAGTCCAGGTGAGTGACATGTGAATGGGTAGAGCTCAGATGAAAATGAAATCGTCGTTCTAACCTAAACTTCAGGTGGATATTCGATTTTCATATCCTCCCATGCTGAACCAGAATCTTGCTTTGGACCAGTCGAACCGATGCAGTGGTGGTGACGCGAAGAGCGATGCCAAGGATTAGCGAGCTCGTGGGCTAGCTCCTCGGTACGCATGTTCACGTGATGTAAACAGCTAAGCCTGCTTCGACGTAAACAGAGTCCCCACCCGCCACGACTCCGCACTCCCAACCCAACAATGGCCAGCAACGAGGGAAAAGAAAATATCGCAGATGGCCTCGTTGCATACCCTACACTGGGCAAGACCCCTTCCTTGTCGCCGAAGAAGTCGTCGCGCCGCATGCGCAGTAAAAGCATCGGACCTGGAGGACTGGCGGACGGTGAAGAGCCCGTTTTAAAGGAGACCAACGGAAACAGAAGAAAGGTAACTGAGTTTTGTGATCATGTAGCGAAGTAGCTAACCCGATCAAGTCCGCTTTTATACCCGCTGTCAAATCCATCCTAGCCTCGAATGACGAAGATGAGAAGAAGAGGCGGCGCAAGTCTCTAGGTGCGCACACTCCACACGACGCGCGCCAGAAGATGCAATTCTAACAGGTCGTATAGCTGCGCGACGCGTTTCCTTTGCGCCCGAAGCAACATTGCATACCTGGGATATCGTAGAATATTTGCGCGATGCCACAACATCGTCCGCTTCATCTGAGGCCTCGCGGCGGGCCTCCAACATTTCGGAGGCTTCGACTCATGCTTCGAACACGCTGCGCTTTCAAGAAGAAGAGCCCTCAACCCCACCCCGGAAGACCGAACAGATTGCACCCGAGCCCACCGCGATCCCGGCGAATCAGCGCGACTTACACCAGAAGAAGAACCGCCGAAGTTCTGGGATTCCACCCATGAACTTCAACAATCCAGATGACATATCCTCATCCAGTCCCTTGAGTGGAAACGGTAGCTCTCCATACCGAGGCGAAGATGGGGGAAGACAAGGTCCGAAGGGAGAGAAGGAAATCTTGAAGCTCGATAGCTCGCTGGAATCCGATGGCTCTTCTGGAAGCAACATCAGACTTAATACCGCTGTGCGCCAAGCCGCTGCGCCCGCAGGCACACAGGGCTTGAATCTTGATGTCGACGACGAAGGAAAAAGCGGCGACGACGAGGACATTTCCATGGAGTTAGCGGAGGACGAGATCACAACATCATTCAGGCCCTGGGCCAAAAAGGACAACATGGACCCATCGAATGATCAGGAGAACGTGGAGCCACCCGCTGCCGCGGCGCCGGTACCAGAAGATGAGGAAAATGACGACGATGATATGAGCATGGATATTACACGTGCTATAGGCAAAATCGTCCAACAAGCTGAGTCGCACAGTTCGGACCTGGAAGACATGAGCATGGATTTGACAATGCCGCTTGGGGCCATAAAGTCCATGAAGTCACAAGAGCAAGGACCTCGTAGGAAGAGTCTGAAGCGCCGAGCATCCTTATTCGAACAACCACAAGCAAGTCCTGCGAAGCGCCCGGCTAGTCGCCGAACAAGCCTACGGCAACAACTGTCGAACGAAAAGTCGGTGGTTGAGGACGATGCGACAATGGATTTTACAGTCGCACTTGGTTCCATCAAGACTGGCCTGGTTCAGAAAAGAGGTCAGCTTCAGGCGAGACGGAACAGCTTAGATACAACTACTGGCGATGATGAAACAATGGACTTTACCGTCGCTATTGGAGGCATCAAGAATACGCAAAACACCAAAGCTGGATTGATTGGGAATGATACCTCCGATGACGAGGATATGTCGATGGAGCTCACCAACGTGATCGGCGGGATAAAAAAGTTCAACAGGACGACCGCAAGCAAGCAAGAATCCACCTCGAACGTGTTGCGATCCTCGCTGACTCCAAATCAATTCCAACGATCAACGCCCAAGAAGTCTCCGGCACATAAACTTGAAGGCCCTACTACCACGCCAAAGATTCCGCCTCCTTCTGAACAAATCGAGAAATTTGAGCCCTCTCCGTTTGTGCGTAGGGCAAGGCTAAGTGGGTTGCCTCCCAAGCAGTCCGTTTCGACACCGACTAGGGAATCTCATCACACGTCCCCGCGGGCAATGCTGGACGACGACATGGCTGCTCCCATACTCAAACGACGACGATCTTCTTTGTCCTCTGTTCGATTCAGTCCATTGGCGCCCGCTAGAGAAGAAACACTTGTAAAGAGTACCGCTGTCTTGTCTAACAATATCAAGCTCCTGTCGACTCCGAGGAAACAGAGCTTGGCATCCCCAACGAAACGCATGATTACACCGAGAAGATCACAGTCACCTCAAAAGACTGCGACGCCGCAGCGGCAGGTCACAAGCGTGAATACAGTCACTCCAAGGAGAAGCCTGAGTCCGAAGAAGAAGGTAGCATTTGGCAATGAGTCCCCGGCTCGAGACAGTGCCGAAGTGGAGACTGACGCGGAACCCGGAGAGGATGTGGAGCGGATCTCCTTGCAAGAATTCTTGGACATGACAAAGATACGGTTTATGGACCTGAGCACTACGAAACGGAGGCATACTGCGGCCCCAAGTGCTTTTCACGATAAGGAGATCGAAGAGGAGGAAGAGTCGCTTGACCGCTACGTCGTTGCGGCTGCATGCACACTTCCAGAATATGAGCTCTATCAACATGCATGCCACGAGATGAAGAAGTATATCTCAGATGGACGCCACTTCGTGCGCACGATGGAAGCCAATGTCATGGAGGAAAACCCTTTACTCTTCAGTGAATACCTCACAGCGCCCCCGAACGAGCGCGCTGTGATGGACAACCAGTTCAAGAATCTGAAGACGAACGCACGGCTGGACGCTCGCGGTGAATGGTACAGCTGGCGGAGCACGCTCCTGCGTGATCTTAAGACTGGCCTACTTGGGACTATGGAAGGTTTCATTCGTGACGAGTCTGTCATAGCCAAGCAAGAGAAACTGCTCGATTCTGTACTTCCGCCATTGTTAGAGAAACATGGCAAGCTGGAGATCAAGTGCAGAGGGCTACAGCAGAGGCACGATGAGCTGAACAGCTGCGATCGAGAAGAGCTGGAGCAGGTCAGGGAACGCCTTGTGGCTACGGACACTGAATTGGTAGAGAAACGTCAGCTTCTTGCTGAACTCCAGCAAGAGCTTGCCGACAAGGAGGCACGCATCGAAGCAGCTAAGGAACGCAAAGTCGAGTGCATGGCGGAGATCAAATCCGCCGAGCGTGTGCGGGAGGAATACCGCGGATGGACTACCACCGAGGTGAAGGGGTTAAAAGGTATAGCACAACAGTCTCCTGCCCTATCATACAAGTCCCACTAACAGGAGAGACAGATCGTGTGTCGGCCCTCGAACAAGCCCATGGCTGGAGCATCACGGCCGCTACCTCGACAAGCATTACGATGATCCACCTAAATGAGCTGGAACTCTACTTCCATCCCTCAGCCTTCGACACCGGCAACCCCGACGCTCTCAACGCCCCCATCTCCCTTGCCTACGTGGGCGGCTCTGCAAGCCCCCATCCCCACCCGCTGACGACGGGCAAGCGCTTCTTCCTCCAGCTCATCCGCGGCCACCTACACAGCCTCCCGCAGTCGCAAACCCGTATCGCAGATCTCCTCGCCCTGGTCAAGAGTAGCTGGGCTACAGCTCTGGCTGTTGCGGAGGGCGTCCGCTGCCTCAACCACGACTTCTTCACCGAGGAGACGATTCTTTCTGATGAGCGCATGGCTGTCACGGCGAATATGCTGCTCCCGACACTGCAGACGAAAATACGGTGCTCGTTTGCGATTAGCGTCGTGTTGGGCGTCGGGGAGGGCGGGAAAGAAGTGGAGACGCGCGTGGCGCCGAGTGCGGAGGTGGTTTACGGGGAGAAGTATAAGGTTGATCGAATGAGGGACTTTTTGAAGGAGAAGTGTGGAGAGAGGGTTTTGGTAGGTGCTGCTGGTAGTCGGGAAGAGGTGGTGGGATGGGCGGATGCCGTGCTAGACTTGCAGAGTAGGTTGAGGGCTACGGGGAGGAAGGGGGAGAGAACTTAGTGAACAGGAGCGGGAGTGTTGCGGCTCTGCCGAACGTGATGATGTTATGACGGATTATGGGATGGCGCTTGATTGGGGTTACGTTTGCATGGTTTTCGGGATCTCGTACTTGGACCATTGTTTAAGAGGGCACGTATTGTATAGCTTGTCTGTTTGGAATGACGCTGCTGGATACCCGGGCTTGCAATTATAGTCTACTTTTGCACTCTCTGAATTCTTCCTCTACGGTGATTGCGGTGGCGAGCAAGTACAGCTGCTTCTGAAGCCATCCTTGAAGCTATCTGAGTTCAAGCCTACTGAGCGTGCAATTGGAGCGTATTGGTAAAATTCAAACAGTGATTATTCATAAGACGTCAGTCTCCTTGAGGCCCTCAATCCCTTGCTTGGACGATACGCCTCGCACCAACCAGGCAGGAAAATCCGGCTTCTTGGAAAAATTATACCAAAGCTCCCCGTACTCTATGCCAGAATCCTTCCATGTTCGAACAGATACGGCCCTTCTACAGCCACATACAATAACCGGAATGCATTATCAACTGGCACCTACCGCTGCAGTAGTAGTGCTAGCCAAGCAGCCGTCCCCAACCCCAAACTTTCCAAAGCTTCCACCACCCTTCCAGAAGCCCTGCTCTTCTTTCCGACCAGAAACGGCCCTTTTCCAGCGCAGCCACGCATAATAACCGGAAGCTTAAAACCACGAGTCGCAAAATCCCTACACCGCACGCACGCCTTCTTCCAGCCTTCCAGAAGCATTTTCCCTCCTCCGGAAGGAAAATAAAAGGCCCGTTTACGGAATATCTCTTTACAAGGGGGTGGGTGGTCGTCTCAACGGTGCTGGCGGCGGCACACACAACGCCTCGAGCTGAAGGGCCGATATTCCCCAACGGCTTTACCTCCCTACTGTGTACACAGTACCTCCAGGTGGATAGCTGGCCCCATTCAAAACAGCGGCATATCCAGACTGAGGGGAGCAAGGAGGTCAGACCCTGACGACACGACTCTGCAGCCTAGCTGGCATCCAGAC